>CM055118.1:505418772-506018772 GCA_029206835.1 Rana muscosa | reverse complement strand
GCATCAAAAATATACCAGATTTCATCTAAACCCATCAAATGTACAGCAGAGAGCATCTAAACGCATCAAATATACACCAGAGTGCATCTAAATGCATCAAAAACACACCAGTGTGCATCTAAACGCATCAAAAATACACCACAGTGCATCAAAACTCATCATACATACACCAGAGAGCATCTAAACGCATCACAAATACACCAGACTGCATCTAAGCGCATCAAATATACACCAGAGAGCATCTAAACGCATTAAAAATACACCAGAGAGCATCTAAACGTATTGAAAATACATCAGATTGCATCTAAATGTATAAAAAAATACACCAGAGAGCATTTAAATGCATCAAAAACACACCACAGAGCATCTAAATGCATCAAAAACACACCACAGAGCATCTAAACGCATCAAAAACACACCAGATTGCATCTAAACTAGGGATGCACCGAAATTTTGGCAGCCGAAAATTGTCTTTTTGGCACATTGCTGATAATGGAGTCGAAAATCGAGCGGGGCCCGCCCCTGGTGCCGCCCATTACGGGGGTGTCGTTCTGGAGTGCCCCAGTCCTCTCCTCTCTCCTCCTCCCCTCCCTCCTCGTCGCGATCTCCGTGTGCCACGGAGCTGAACTGCACAGACCGCAGTAACAATGTCCCGCCTCCTGTGACAGACGGCACACTGATCCAATGGTGGGACATTGATTCAGTGTGACGTGATCACAGGGGGCGGGACATTGTTACTGCAACCTGGGCAATTCAAATACACAGCTCCGTGACACACGGAGATCGCCGCTCTGATTCGGGCACTGGCAGGCTGCATGACGGGCACAGGTGAGGCTGCATCTTATGGGCACGCGCAGGCTACATCTGAGGGACACACAGGCTGAATCTTATGGGCACACGCGGGCTGCATCTGAGGGACACACGCAGGCTACATCTTATGGGCACACGCAGGCTGCATCTTATGGGCACATCTCCTGTATCATGTCTGCAGTCTCTGACCAGTGCTTGTGCTGTGTAATCTGCTCCCTCTAAACTGTAAAAAACCTCCCTGAACCTGGCACTTCCTGTATACCCTCTCTGCGCTGACCACGAAAATCAGGGCTGCTCCGCCCCGATCACTGTGGTCAGAGTACATCCCTGCATCATACGTATCTGTCCCCTCTGCTCTCCTCTCTCCCCCTCCTTCCTGCCTATCATCTCCCTCTGTGGCTGTCTCTGGCCTGGCCCCGCCCCACACCCCTGCCGCTATTCTTATAAAATTAAAAATGTTAAATTGTCACTGCCAGCCTATTAGAGGCTGGCATAGCACACTATGTCAGTAGTTTTAAAAAACGAGCGTTCTAAATACCAAGTTTGGGCTGTCTTTAGGCCGGTCACGTGATTCGCAGCCGATTTACAGCTACGATACAGAGCTTCTGCGAAGGAGACGTGCGACCACGTGATCACCCCAGCTGACGTCAGAGGGAGATCACGGCCCCTCCCGCAGAAGCAATCCATCGGAGCTGTAAAGCAGCCGCGAGTCAGGTGATTGGCCTGAAGACAGCTCAAATTAGGTTTTTTGAATGCTCGTTTTTGAAAACTACTGACATAGGGGGTTATTTACGAAAAATGAAGAGTGCAGAATCTGGTGCAACTCTGTAAAGAAACCAATCAGCTTCCACATTTTATTGCCAAAGCTTAATTGAACAAGCTAAAGTTAAAAGCTGCACCAGATTTTGAGTGCACCAGCTTAAGTAAATCTAGCTCATAGTGTGCTATGCCAGCCTCTAATAGAGGGGCTGGCATAGTCATATATACATAGGTTAATAAACCCTTAAACAGAGACATTAGTTCTGGTGACGACCTGATATTACCTTACTCTAGAGGCATTTCTCTCACTTCCTGCTGTTTATAGGACAGGAAGTGAAAGGAAATCTCCCCAATGGGACTCAGATGGTAAAAATAAACCTTACAGGGGCTAAAACCCTCCCTTATGCTATCCAAAATGAAAAACAAAATGGCCTTTAATTTTACTTTAAGGTTGGTTTACATAGGCGCTAACGGCAAGCTATTTTAAAGTGGTTCTGAAGGCTAGACATTTTTTACCTTGATGCATTTCCTGCATTAAGTCAAAAAATTTCCCAATAGTTGTGTCACCCCCTTACCCCCCTATATACTTACCTGACTCCTATCTCGATCCAGCACTGTGCCCGTCTGAAGCGGCACTGGTCTCTATGCCTCTCCTCACAGGAGACAGAGGCAGCAAAATAGGTGAGTTGGAAGCTCTGGTGCATGAGGAGAGCTATGATGTAATCGGTATTGCTGAAACTTGGCTTTATTCCTCACATGACTGGGCTATTAATATTCCTGGCTATGCACTCTTTCGGAAAGACTGGGTAAAAAGGAAAGGTGGAGGGGTCTGTCTCTATGTGAGAAGTGATCTCAAAGCGAGTGTGAAAGAGGACCTGGTGGATGGAGAGTGGGATGAGTCTGAAGCATTATGGGTGGAACTGCATACAGATGTGCGTAGTTCAAAGTTAATCATTGGAGTTTGTTATAGACCACCCAATGTTAATGAGGAGGTGGAGACTCAGCTCCTTGCACAGATGGAAAGGGCTGCAAGGGCTGGGACGGTGATAATAATGGGGGATTTTAAATACACAGAAATTGACTGGAGTAATGGCACTGCTGGGACAGTTAAAGGGCAAAAATGTATAAACCTATTGCAGGACAATTTTATGGTCCAGTTTATTGAGGCCCCAACTAGGAATGATGCTCTGTTGGACCTGGTGATCTCAAACCATGCAGAGCGTATTACTAATGTTCAGATAAAGGAACACCTGGGTAGCAGTGACCATAACATGATTTCATTTGATGTTAGTTGTAAGCAAAAATCACATACGGGAAAGATAAAAACACTTAATTTCAAGAGAGCAAATTTTCCAAGGATGAGGGCTGCTCTCCAGGACTTAGACTGGGAAGGAATATTGGCATCAATGAGCACAGAACAGAAATGGGAATTCTTCAAAAAGACTGTTTGTGAACTCACTGCAAAGTATATTCCCATGGGCAATAAGTTCAAAAGGCTAAAAATAAAACCTATGTGGCTCACTGCCAGGGATGAGCCGAACACCCCCCTGTTAGGTTCGCACCAGAACCTGCGAACAGACAAAATGTTCGTGTGAACTTTAGAACCCTATTAAATACAATGGACTCGAACGTTTGAAATCTAAAGTGTTAATTATAAAGGCTAATATGCAAGTTATTGTCCTAAAAAGTGTTTGGGGACCCGGGTCCTGCCCCAGGGGACATGTATCAATGCAAAAAAAAGTTTTAAAAACGGCCGTTTTTTCGGGAGCAGTGATTTTAATAATGCTTAAAATGAAAAAATAAAAGTGAAATATTCCTTTAAATTTCGTACATGGGGGGTGTGTATGATATGCATGTAAAGTGGCGCATGTTTCCCGTGCTTAGAACTGTGCCTGCAAAAAATGTCATTTTTGAAAGAAAAAAAGTCATTAATGAATTGTCGGCTCCCGGCAATACATTCAAAAGTCATTGATAAAAATAAAAAAATAAGAAAAGCGTGGGGGTTCCCCAGAATTCAATTACCAGGCCCTTCAGGTCTGGAATGGATATTAAGGGGAAACCCGCCGCAAATTTAAAAAAAAATTGACGTGGGGTTCCCCCAAATATCCATTCCAGGCCCTTCAGATCTGGCATGGATTTTAAGAGGAACTCCACCCCAAATTTAAAAAAAAATGGCGTGGAGTCCCCCTAAAAATCCATACCAGACCCCTTATCCGAGCACGCAACCTGGCCGGCCGCAGGGGAAAAGGGGGGGACGAGAGAGCGGCCCCCCCTCCCTCCTGAACCGTACCAGGCCACATGCCCTCAACATGGGGAGGATGTCCCCATGTTGATGGGGACAAAGGCCTCATCCCCACAACCCTTGCCCGGTGGTTGTGGGGGTCTGCGGGCGGGGGGCTTATCGGAATCTGGAAGACCCCTTTAACAAAGGGGACCCCCAGATCCCCCCCTATGTGAATTGGTAAGGGGTACATTGTACCCCTACCATTTCACGAAGAAAGCGTAAAAAAATGTTTAAAAAAAACACACAAACACCTTGAAAAAGTCCTTTATTTAAAAAAAAAAAACATTCCAGCGGTGAAATCCAGTGTCCCGCGGCGATCCCAATGTCCAGCGCTGTCCTTCATTGGTTGTGCCTGAGCGGACCTGATGGGGAACTTCCTCTCAGTGTTTTAAATGTATAGACCCGCCCCTTCTAAAGTTCCCCATCAGGTCCGCTCAGCGGACCAGATGCGGAACATGAGAAGGGGCGGGTCTATACATGTATTACCAAAGTGAGAGCAGTTCCCCATCAGGTCCGCCCCCTCGGTATGTCGGACCCGCCTACGTCATTGGCTTGAGCGGGGAACTTCCTTCACTATGTTACACAGTGAAGGAAGTTCCCCGCTCAAGCCAATGACGTAGGCGGGTCCGACATACCGAGGGGGCGGACCTGATGGGGAACTGCTCTCACTTTGGTAATACATGTATAGACCCGCCCCTTCTCATGTTCCGCATCTGGTCCGCTGAGCGGACCTGGTGGGGAACTTTAGAAGGGGCGGGTCTATACATTTAAAACACTGAGAGGGAGTTCCCCATCAGGTCCGCTCAGGCACAACCAATGAAGGACAGCGCTGGACATCGGGATCGCCGCGGGACACTGGATTTCACCGCTGGAATGTTTTTTTTGTTTTTTTTTAAATAAAGGACTTTTTCAAGGTGTTTGTGTGTTTTTTTAAACATTTTTTTACGCTTTCTTCGTGAAATGGTAGGGGTACAATGTACCCCTTACCAATTCACATAGGGGGGCCGGGATCTGGAGGTCCCCTTTGTTAAAGGGGTCTTCCAGATTCCGATAAGCCCCCCGCCCGCAGACCCCCACAACCACCGGGCAAGGGTTGTGGGGATGAGGCCCTTGTCCCCATCAACATGGGGACATCCTCCCCATGTTGAGGGCATGTGGCCTGGTACGGTTCAGGAGGGAGGGGGGGGCGCTTTTTCGTCCCCCCATTTTCCCCTGCGGCCGGCCAGGTTGCGTGCTCGGATAAGGGGTCTGGTATGGATTTTTAAGGGGACTCCACGCCATTTTTTTTTAAATTTGGCGTGGAGTTCCCCTTAAAATCCATGCCAGATCTGAAGGGCCTGGAATGGATATTTGGGGGAACCCCACGTCAATTTTTTTTTAAATTTGCGGCGGGGTTCCCCTTAATATCCATTCCAGACCTGAAGGGCCTGGTAATTGAATTCTGGGGAACCCCCACGCTTTTTTTTTTTTTTATCAATGACTTTTGTATGTATTGCCGGGAGCCGACAATTCATTAATAGCCGCGAGTGAGTTTTAAATGACTTTTTTTCTTTCAAAAATGACATTTTTTGCAGGGACAGTTCTAAGCACGGGAAACATGCGCCACTTTACATGCATATCATACACACACCCCAGGTACGAAATTTAAAGGAACATTTCACTTTTATTTTTTCATTTTAAGCATTATTAAAATCACTGCTCCCGAAAAAACGGCCGTTTTTAAAACTTCTTTTTGCATTGATACATGTCCCCTGGGGCAGGACCGGGTCCCCAAACACTTTTTAGGACAATAACTTGCATATAAGCCTTTATAATTAGCACTTTAGATTTCTCCCATAGATTTTTCGAATTTGCCGCGAACACCCCAATTTGTTCGCTGTTCGGCGAACGGGCGAACAGGCAATGTTCGACTCGAACTCGAAGCTCATCCCTACTCACTGCCAAAGTTAAAAAAGCTATAAACTATAAGAAAAGAGCTTTTAAAAAATATAAAAATGAGGGAACACTAGTGTCATTTAAATGTTACAAAGAATATAACAGGATATGTAAAAAAGGAAATCAAGGATGCAAAAATTCAAAATGAACGACAGATTGCAAAAGATAGTAGGACAAACCCCCAAAAATTATTCAAATATATTAATAGTAAAAAGGTCAAGTCTGAGCATGTAGGCCCTTTACAAAATAATCTAGAGTGGGTGACTGGGGACAAAGAGAAGGCTAATTTATTAAATACTTTCTTCAGTTCTGTGTATGCAAAGGAGCATGGGGGAGCTCATGTCCAAAATGGGGGTGGTAGTGACACAGCCCCAAATCCACAATGGCTCAAAAGTGATATGGTCCAGAAATATTTAGATGGAATAAAGGTGGATAAAGCACCTGGACCAGATGGCATCCACCCACAGATCCTAAAAGAATTGAGCTCTGTAATTTCAAAGCCATTGTATTTAATTTTTAGGGACTCATTAATGACAGGAATAGTACCACTGGATTGGCGCAGGGCGAACGTGGTGCCTATATTTAAAAAGGGAACAAAGTCTTTACCAAGTAACTATAGACCTGTTAGTTTAATTTCTATAGTTGGGAAGATACTTGAGAGATTAATAAAAGACCACATAGATGAGTTCTTGCTGGAAAAAAAATATTTAAGCAACAGACAGCATGGATTCATGAAAGACAGAAGTTGTCAAACAAACCTAATTTCTTTTTATGAAGAGGTAAGTAAAACCTTGGACAGAGGGGTGGCTGTGGACGTGGTATGCTTGGATTTTGCAAAAGCGTTCGATACAGTTTCCCACACACGGCTCATGTGCAAGGTAAAGTCTACAGGATTGGAAATATCAGTTTGTAAATGGATAGAAAACTGTCTAAAAGACAGAATTCAGAGAGTAGTGGTTAATGATTCTTACTCTGAATGGTCTAAGGTTATCAGTGGTGTACCCCAAGGTTCAGTGCTGGGACCCTTACTTTTTAAGATCTTTATAAATGATATTGGGTCTGAGATCAAAAGTAAAATTTCTGTCTTTGCAGATGACACCAAGCTATGCAGTTGAATAACGTCCTTACAGGATGTCACCAATTTACAAGCCGACCTCAATGCTCTGTCTAATTGGGCGACTATGTGGCAGATGAGATTTAATGTTGATAAATGTAAAGTTATGCACTTGGGGGCTAAGAATATGAATGCATCATACATACTAGGGGGAGTACAACTGGGGGGATCTGTAGTGGAGAAGGATCTGGGGGTTTTGGTAGATCATAAGCTCAATAATGGCATGCAATGCCAAGCTGCGGTTTCCAAAGCGAGCAAAGTCCTTTCTTGTATTAAGAGAGGTATGGACTCCAGAGAGAGAGATATCATTTTGCCCCTGTTCAAATCATTAGTAAGACCTCATCTGGAATATGCAGTTCAGTTTTGGGCCCCAGTTCTCAAAAAGGATATTGGGGAACTGGAGAAAGTGCAGAGAAGGGCAACCAAACTGATAAGAGGCATGGAGGAGCTCAGCTATGAGGAAAGATTAGAGGAACTGAATTTATTCACTCTTGAGAAGAGGAGATTAACCACTTAACGACCGCTCACTGTATATATACGTCGGCACAATGGCACCGACAGGCACAATCACGTAGAGCATACGTGATTGCCTTTGTACAGTTGGGGGGTCCAATCGGACCCCCCTTCTGTACAGTGAGCGGTCGGAATTCGTCTGGGAGCGATCCGATATGAGGGGACGGCCGTTCGATTCCGGCCACCCCCCCGCGATCGCTCCCGGCGAATGGAAATGCCCCCTCTGTCTGTGTAATGTACACACAGGCAGAGGAAGCAGGAGGAAGTGATGTCATCTCTTGTGCGGCGCTCACATATACCGAGCGCCGTACAAGAGAAGACATCAAGGTTAGTGCACAAACACTACACTAACACCAGCAAACATAGGCACATAAATCGCCCCCCCCAGGCCCCCCCAGATTACCCCCAGCCCCCAGTCACAGTGTCACTGATTGCAGTGACCATTTATTTACTGATCACTGCAATCAGTGACATTTGTGACTGTAAAAGTGTCACTACAGTTTAGTTTTAGGTCCAGTGTAGCCCCCTAACCCCCCCTAATAAAGGTTTAACCCCTTGCTCACCCCCCAGATAATCCTTTCACCCCCTAGCACCGCCGTCGCTAAGCGATCATTTTTCTGATGGCTGTCTTAGCGTCGGTGATGCAGATCGGTAGCCAGTAATTTTTTTTAGGTTCGCCGCAGGTTTTTATAGCGTCAGGTACCCCCATAAATTATCTAATAAAGGTTTAACCCCCTTAATCGCCCCCCAGGTAACCCTTTCACCCCCTATCACCACTGTCGCTAAGCGATCATTTTTCTGATCGATGTCTTAGCGTCGGTGATGCAGATCGGTAGCCAGTATTTTTTTTTTAGGTTCGCCGCAGGTTTTTATAGCGTCAGGTACCCCCATAAATTATCTAATAAAGGTTTAACCCCCTTGATCGCCCCCCAGGTAACCCTTTCACCCCCTATCACCACTGTCGCTAAGCGATCATTTTTCTGATCGCTGTCTTAGCGTCGGTGATGCAGATCAGTAGCCAGTATTTTTTTTTAGGTTCGCCGCAGGTTTTTATAGCGTCAGGTACCCCCATAAATTATCTAATAAAGGTTTAACCCCCTTGATCGCCCCCCAGGTAACCCTTTTACCCCCTATCACCACTGTCGCTAAGCGATCATTTTTCTGATCGCTGTCTTAGCGTTGGTGATGCAGATCAGTAGCCAGTATTTTTTTTTTAGGTTCGCCGCAGGTTTTTATAGCGTCAGGTACCCCCATAAATTATCTAATAAAGGTTTAACCCCCTTGATCGCCCCCCAGGTAACCCTTTCACCCCCTATCACCACTGTCGCTAAGCGATCATTTTTCTGATCGCTGTCTTAGCGTCGGTGATGCAGATCGGTAGCCAGTAATTTTTTTTAGGTTCGCCGCAGGTTTTTATAGCGTCAAATACCCCCATAAATTATCTAATAAAGGTTTAACCCCCTTGATCGCCCCCCAGGTAACCCTTTCACCCCCTTTCACCACTGTCGCTAAGCGATCATTTTTCTGATCGCTGTCTTAGCGTCGGTGATGCAGATCGGTAGCCAGTAATTTTTTTTAGGTTCGCCGCAGGTTTTTATAGCGTCAGGTACCCCCATATATTATCTAATAAAGGTTTTAACCCCCTGATTGCCCCTAGTTAACCCTTTCACCAGTGATCATCATATAAGTGTTACGGGTGACGCTGGTTAGTTAGTTTGCTTTTTATAGTGTCAGGGCACCCGCCGTATATAACCCAATAAAGGTTTAACCCCCTGATCACCCGGCGGGTGATATCAATTAGGTTTTAGCGTCAGAGAGCGTCTTCGTCACACCCCAGGCAGCGTCAGGTTAGTGCCAGTAACGCTAACACCCACGCGTGAAGCATACACCTCCCTTAGTGGTATAGTATCTGAACAGATCAATATCTGATCTGATCAGATCTATACTAGCGTCCCCAGCAGTTTAGGGTTCCCAAAAACGCAGTGTTAGCGGGATCAGCCCAGATACCTGCTAGCACCTGCATTTTGCCCCTCCGCCCAGCCCAGGCCACCCAAGTGCAGTATCGATCGATCACTGTCACTTACAAAACACAACACACATAACTGCAGCGTTCGCAAAGACAGGCCTGATCCCTGCGACTCCAGTGCTGTAGGAGGTGATTTCACCACCACAGTTAAAAAAAAAAAGCAAATATGCCGAAGCATTGGGGCAGCAGGGGCGGAGGAGTGATTTTGCTCCTAATGCCGCGTACATACGGTCGAAATTCCGACGACGGCTTGCCCGTGGAAAAGTCCGACCATGTGTGTGCGGCATAACTTTTTTGCGGGAGGATGCCCCCATGCTTCGGCATATATAAATGGTGCATGTATGCCCATCATTAGAAGTGGGTGGATGAAGGGCGGTATTCTAATGGTGGGCATACCCACCGATCAATTTCTTTTTTCATTCAGCCAACTGGCTGCATGAAAAAAAAAGATTACAATACATGTCCAACAAGGAACAGCAACGTACTGGTATGTTGCTGGACTTTGAATGGTTATACCAGATTGATGCCTGCGGGTTTAGGTATCATCTTGGTATCATTCTTTTCAGCCAGCGGCCGGCTTTCATGTAAAAGCAATCCTAGTGGCTAATTAGCCTCTGGACTGCTTTTACAAGCAGTGGGAGGGAATGTCCCCCCCCCCAGATATAAAAAGCGCCATTGGGAAATTGGGAAAGCATTTTATCACACCGATCTTGGTGTGGTCAGATGCTTTGAGGGCAGAGGAAAGATCTAGGGTCTAGACCCCAGTTTTTTTAAAAAAAAGAGTACCTGTCACTACCTATTGCTATCATAGGGGATATTTACATTCCCTGAGATAACAATAAAAATGATAAAAAAAATAAATATGGAAGGAACAATTTAAAAATAAAATAAAAAAGCAAAATTAATAAAAAAAAAAAAAAAAAAAAAGGAACCCTGTCCTGCCCTGCTCTTGCCCAATGGCGAACGCAAGCGTCGGTCTGGCGTCATATGTAAACAGCAATTGCACCATGCATGTGAGGTATCACCGCAAAGGTCAGATCGAGGGCAGTAATTTTAGCAGTAGACCTCCTCTGTAAATCTAACGGGGTAACCTGTAAAGGCTTTTAAAGGCTTTAAAAAATGTATGTAGTTTGTCGCCAATGCGCGTTTGTGCGAAATTTTAAAGCATGTCGTGTTTGGTATCTATGTACTCGGCCTAAGATCATCTTTTTTATTTCATCAAACATTTGGGCAATATAGTGTGTTTTAGTGCATTAAAACTGTGATAGGTAGTGAGGAGTCAAATCAAAAATTTGTGCCTAGA
Source organism: Rana muscosa (assembly GCA_029206835.1). Classification (NCBI taxonomy): domain Eukaryota; kingdom Metazoa; phylum Chordata; class Amphibia; order Anura; family Ranidae; genus Rana; species Rana muscosa. The sequence continues at coordinate 506,008,028 of CM055118.1, read as the reverse complement.
AATCCTGAAGGCGGTGCTTGGTTTTCGGGGTCCCGTACGCGGCTAGGCTCCTAAAAAGTCCCACACATGTGGTATCCCCGTACTCAGGAGAAGCAGCAAAATGTATTTTGGGGTGCAATTCCACATATAACCATGGCATGTGTGAGCAATATATCATTTAGTGACAACTTTTTGTAATTTTTTATTTTTTTTTGTCATTATTCAATCACTTGGGACAAAAAAAAAATATTCAATGGGCTCAACAGGCCTCTCAGCAATTTCCTTGGGGTGTCTACTTTCTAAAATGGGGTCATTTGGGGGGGTTTTGTGCTATTTTGGCATTTTATGGCCTTCAAAACTGTGATAGGTAGTGAGGAGTGAAATCAAAAATTTGCGCCCTTAGAAATCCTGAAGGCGGTGCTTGGTTTCCGGGGTCCCGTACGTGGCTAGGCTCCTAAAAAGTCCCACACATGTGGTAACCCCCGTACTCAGGAGAAGCAGCAGAATGTATTTTGGGGTGCAATTCCACATATAACCATGGCATGTGTGAGCAATATATCATTTAGTGACAACTTTTTGTAATTTTATTTTTTTTTGTCATTATTTAATCACTTGTGACAAAAAAAAATATTCAATGGGCTCAACATGCCTCTCAGCAATTTCCTTGGGGTGTCTACTTTCCAAAATGGGGTCATTTGGGGGGGTTTTGTACTGCCCTGCCATTTTAGCACCTCAAGAAATGAGATAGGCAGTCATAAATTTAAAGCTGTGTAAATTCCAGTAAATGTACCCTAGTTTGTAAACGCTATAACTTTTGCGCAAACCAATAAATATGCGCTTATTGACATTTTTTTTACTAAAGACATGTGGCTGAATACATTTTGGCCTAAATGTATGACTACAATTGAGTTTATTCGATTTTTCTTATAACAAAAAGTAGAAAATATCATTTTTTTTCAAAATTTTCGGTCTTTTTCCGTTTATATCGCAAAAAAATTAAAATCGCAGAGGCAATCAAATACCATTAAAAGAAAGCTCTATTTGTGGGAAGAAAAGGACGCAAATTTTGTTTGGGTACAACATTGCATGTCCGCACAATTTACAGTTAAAGCAGCGCAGTGCAAAATTCTGAAATCACCTTTGGTCCTTTAGCTACCAAATGGTCCGGGGCTTAAGTGGTTAAGGGGGGATATGATCAACATGTACAAATATATAAGGGTCCATATAGTGAACTTGGTGTTGAGTTATTCACTTTTCGGTCAACACAAAGGACAAGGGGACACTCTTTGCGTCTAGAGGAAAAGAGATTTCATCTCCAAATACGGAAAGGTTTCTTCACAGTAAGAGCTGTGAAAGTGTGGAATGGACTCCCTGCAGAGGTGGTTCTGGCCAGCTCAGTAGATTGCTTTAAGAAGGGCCTGGATTCTTTCTTGAATGTACATAATATAACTGGGTACTGACATTTATAGGTAAAGTTGATCCGGGGAAAATCCGATTGCCTCTCGGGGATCAGGAAGGAATTTTTTCCCCTGCTGTAGCAAATTGGATCATGCTCTGCTGGGGTTTTTTGCCTTCCTCTGGATCAACAGTGGGTATAGAATTGGGTATATGGGATTGTACTATATTTATTTATTTATTTATTTATTTTTATGGTTGAACTGGATGGACTTGTGTCTTTTTTCAACCTGACTAACTATGTAACTATGTAGCAGGAGCCATTGCCTACTACAGTTGTCAATCACATCACATCCTTTGGTAGAGGGAGTGAGCTGTGCTTTGTGCATCTGTTGACGTACACAAGCAGCTCGGGAGTGACCCCAGGGGTGTGCCCCTCATAGCAAGCAGCTTGCTATGGGGGCACATATAGAGGAGTAGCCCGTGGGGGGGGGGGGGGGGCATTGCACAGTGCAAGTAGAACATGTTTATTATTTAAATTTTTTTTTTTTTTTAAGTATACTTTAAGCTTTGGAATGTAATAAAATATTTACATGGTTTGCAAAATCTTGAGATGCATCTCTGAAGTCATATAGACTTTTGGCTCCATTCACACTTGAGCATTTTTTTGGCAGCTTCCAAACATTTCAAGTTTGATTTTTTTTTTTAAGCCAATGTAAAGCTAGTTACTAGGCCAAAAAAACTCGCTTTACATGCATTTTTCATGTGTGACTCTGTCCTAAATGAAGCTCAAGCACTTTTTCAAGTCAGTTTTAAGCAACATTACACTCCGGTGTGAATGGGCACCATTGATTACAATGGTTGAGCATGGGAAATGCTTCTGGTGAAGTTTAAATTTGCATTTCAAATCACTTAGTTGTGAATGGGGTCTTACATTGATACCATACAACCTTTAACAAGAATTGTGTCATCCACTGCAACACAGCCTGGAAACTAAAAGTGTATCTAAAGGCTGAAGGTTTTTTACCTTCATGCACTCTATGCATCAAGGTAAAAAAAACTTCAGTATGGAGCTCATCCCGCTGCCCCCCCTCCCCCAATACTTGGAGGAAAGCAAGTCTTAGAGACAATTACAGTCAGTGGGGAGGGAGCGGGGCCCAGCCCTGTTCTGTGTGCCTTATGAAAAAACAGAGCAGGGCTCAGGAGCGACCATGCATGAGTGCCCCCATAGCAAACAGCTTGCTATGGGGGCACTCAGAGAAGAGAATGAGCCAGGAGTGCCAACGGGAGACCCGGGAAAAGGAGTAACCAGGCTGTTCTGTGCAAAACCATTACACAGAGCAGGTAAGTATGACATGATTTATTTATTTTTATTTACCACTAATATCACTTGATATGACTTGAAACTTCACCCTAAATGGAAAGTTACGCTTTTAACAATCACCCCTATTGGAGATTACATTATTAGGTATGAAAAAACCTCTAGAATTTGGGATTATGGAGGCAACAAAAAATAGTTTATACAAAAATATATTTATTTAAATACCAAGAAAAAAAAAAGTATCATAATATACAATGCACAAATATGCTGGTATCAATAAAATCTATAACATGATTGAGACATAGGAAATACAATTGGCAGGATTGAACACTCCAGATCCTCCGGAGACAGTCAAAGACGGCTTAAGCCAACGCGTTTCAAACAGTTTTATGGAAAAGTTCTTCATCAGGGATATTTAGCTTGTATCCTTGTCTATAACAGATCACAGAAATTCATTAGGTACAACGCAGGTTCCCCCATTCTCCCACACCCCCAACAGGTGCATAAAGAGACAGAGGGGAAAACTTACTTCATCATTAGGGATGAGCTCGGTGTTCGAGTCGAACATACGTTCGACTCGAACATCGGCTGTTCGTTCGTTCGACGAAGATCGAACGTTTTGGGCCGTTCGCGCCAAATTCGAGTGACGCGAACGGCCCACAATACACTGCGCCATCGCAGTGCAATCCCGGCGCTGTGATTGGCCAAGCATGCACTGTGACCCCGCATGCTTGGCCAATCACAGCGCCGGCAGCGAGGAGAGCCATAATTGGCCACAGGCAGGATGCCTGTGGCCAATTATAGCTCAGGGGGTTTAGTACACGCCCCACACTATAAAAGGCCGCCAGCACGGCGGCCTTGTGTAGTGTGTTCCGGTTCAGGGAGAGAGAAGGATAGGCAGGGATAGTGTTAGTGATATTTGTTCATTTACCTTGTGTGTAGGGAGAGAGAAGGATAGGCAGGGACAGTGTCAGTGATATTCTGCTAAACCTTGTGTGCAGGGAGAGAGAAGGATAGGCAGGGACAGTGTCAGTGATATTCTGCTAAACCTTGTGTGCAGGGAGAGAGAAGGATAGGTAGGGACAGTGTCAATGATATTCTGCTAAGCCTTGTGTGCAGGGAGAGAGAAGGATAGGCAGGGACAGTGTCAGTGATATTCTGCTAAACCTTGTGTGCAGGGAGAGAGAAGGATAGGCTGGGGACAGTGTCAGTGATATTTTTGCTAAGCCTCCTGCACAGTATACACCTGAAGCTAGCCCTTATTGCTGTGTTTTCCTGTTGTGTAACACAGGCAGGCATCTGCAGCACTTAAAGCAGGCGTAGTGTGATTCCTGCAAAATATACACCTGAAGCTAGCCCTTATTGCTGTGTTTTCCTGTTGTGTAACACAGGCAGGCATCTGCAGCACTTAAAGCAGGCGTAGTGTGATTCCTGAAAAATATACACCTGAAGCTAGGCCTTATTGCTGTGTTTTCCTGTTGTGTAACACAGGCAGGCATCTGCAGCACTTAAAGCAGGCGTAGTGTGATTCCTGCAAAATATACACCTGAAGCTAGCCCTTATTGCTGTGTTTTCCTGTTGTGTAACACAGGCAGGCATCTGCAGCACTTAAAGCAGGCGTAGTGTGATTCCTGAAAAATATACACCTGAAGCTAGGCCTTATTGCTGTGTTTTCCTGTTGTGTAACACAGGCAGGCATCTGCAGCAATTAACCACTTAAGCCCCGGACCATTTGGTAGCTAGAGGACCAGAGGTGAATTCAGAATTTTGCACTGCGCTGCTTTAACTGTAAATTGTGCGGACATGCAATGTTGTACCCAAACGAAATTTGCGTCCTTTTCTTCCCACAAATAGAGCTTTCTTTTAATGGTATTTGATTGCCTCTGCGATTTTTATTTTTTGCGATATAAACGGAAAAAGACCGAAAATTTTGAAAAAAAATGATATTTTCTACTTTTTGTTATAAGAAAAATCGAATAAACTCAATTGTAGTCATACATTTAGGCCAAAATGTATTCAGCCACATGTTTTTAGTAAAAAAAATGTCAATAAGCGTATATTTATTGGTTTGCGCAAAAGTTATAGAGTTTACAAACTAGGGTACATTTTCTGAAATTTACACAGCTTTAAATTTATGACTGCCTATCTCATTTCTTGAGGTGCTAAAATGACAGGGCAGTACAACCCCCCCCCCAAATGACCCCATTTTGGAAAGTAGACACCCCAAGGAAATTGCTGAGAGGCATGTTGAGCCCATTGAATTTTTTATTTTTTTGTCCCAAGTGATTGAATAATGACTAAAAAAAAAATTACAAAAAGTTGTCACTAAATGATATATTGCTCACACATGCCATGGTTATACGTGGAATTTCACCCCAAAATACATTTTGCTGCTTTTCCTGAGTACGGGGATACCACATGTGTGGGACTTTTTGGGAGCCTAGCCGCGTACGGGACCCCGGAAACCAAGCACCGCCTTCAGGATTTCTAAGGGCGCAAATTTTTGATTTCACTCCTCACTACCTATTACAGTTTCGAAGGCCATAAAATGCCAAAATAGCACAAAACCCCCCCAAATGACCCCATTTTAGAAAGTAGACACCCCAAGGAAATTGCTGAGAGGCCTGTTGAGCCCATTGAATATAATTTTTTTTGTCCCAAGTGATTGAATAATGACAAAAAAAAAAAAAAAAAAATTACAAAAAGTTGTCACTAAATGATATATTGCTCACACATGCCATGGTTATATGTGGAATTACACCCCAAAATACATTCTGCTGCTTCTCCTGAGTACGGGGATACCACATGTGTGGGACTTTTTAGGAGCCTAGCCGCGTACGGACCCCGAAAACCAAGCACCGCCTTCAGGATTTCTAGGCACAAATTTTTGATTTCACTCCTCACTACCTATCACAGTTTCGAAGGCCATAAAATGCCAAAATCGCACAAAACCCCCCCAAATGACCCCATTTTGGAATATAGACACCCCAAGCTATTTGCTGAGAGGAATGGCGAGTATTTTACAGCTCTCATTTGTTTTTGAAAATGAAGAAAGAAAATATATATATATATATATTTTTTTTTTTCAATTTTCAAAACTTTGTGACAAAAAGCGAGATCTGCAAAATACTCACAATACCTCTCAGCAAATAGCTTGGGATGTCTACTTTCCAAAATGGGGTCATTTGGGGGGGTTTTGTGCTATCTGGGCATTCCATGGCCTCCGAAACTGTGATAGGCAGTGAGAAGTGAAATCAAAAATTTACACCCTTAGAAAGCCTGAAGGCGGTGCTTGGTTTTTGGGGTCCCGTACATGGCTAGGCTCCCAAAAAGTCTCACACATGTGGTATCCCCGTACTCAGGAGAAGCAACAGAATGTATTTTGGGGTGTAATTCCACATATGCCCATGGCATGTTTGAGCAATATATCATTTAGTGACAACTTTGTGCAAAAAAAAAAAAAAAAAAAAAAAAAATTGTCGTATTTCCGCAACTTGTGTCAACATATAAAATATTCCATGGACTCGACATGCCTCTCAGTATATAGCTTGGGGTGTCTACTTTCCAAAATGGGGTCATTTGGGGGGGTTTTGAACTGTTCTGGCATTTTATACACAACATTAGGAAGCTTACATCCACTCTTCTAACCACTTGAAGACAAAGCCCTTTTTGACACTTTTTGTTTACATGAAAACGTTTTTTTTTTTTGCAAGAAAATTATGTTGAACCCCCAAACATTATATATATTTTTAAAGCAAAGGCCCTACAGATTAAAATGGTGGGTGTTGCATTTTTTTTTTCTACACAGTATTTGTGCAGCGATTTTTCAAACGCATTTTTTGGGTTAAAAAATACACTTTTTTTAATTTTAATGCACTAAAACACACTATATTGCCCAAATGTTTGATGAAATAAAAAAGATGATCTTAGGCCGAGTACATAGATACCAAACACGACATGCTTTAAAATTTCGCACAAACGCGCATTGGCGACAAACTACATACATTTTTAAAAGCCTTTAAAAGCCTTTACAGGTTACCCCAGTAGATTTACAGAGGAGGTCTACTGCTAAAATGATTGCCCTCGATCTGACCTTCGCGGTGATACCTCACATGCATAGTGCAATTGCTGTTTACATATGACGCCAGACCGACGCTTGCGTTCGCCATTGGGCAAGAGCAGGGCAGGACAGGGGTGCTTTTTTTTTTTTTTTTTTTTTATTATTAATTTTGCTTTTTTATTTTATTTTTAAATTGTTCCTTCCAAGTATTTTTTTATTTTTATCATTTTTATTGTTATCTCAGGGAATGTAAATATCCCCTATGATAGCAATAGGTAGTGACAGGTACTCTTTTTTTGAAAAAACTGGGGTCTTCCAGACCCTAGATTTTTCCTCTGCCCTCAAAGCATCTGACCACACCAAGATCGGTGTGATAAAATGCTTTCCCAATTTCCCAATGGCGCTTTTTATATCCGGGGGGGGGCATTCCCTCCCACTGCTTGTAAAAGCAGTCCAGAGGCTAATTAGCCGCTAGGATTGCTTTTACATGAAAGCCGGCCGCAGGCTGAAAAGAATGATACCAAGATGATACCTAAACCCGCAGGCATCATTCTGGTATAAACATTCAAAGTCCAGCAACATACCAGTACGTTGCTGGTCCTTGTTGGACATGTATTGTAATCTTTTTATTTCATGCAGCCAGTTGGCTGAACGAAAAAAGAGATTGATCGGTGGGTATGCCCACCATTAGAATACCGCCCTTCATCCACCCACTTCCAATGATGGGCATACATGCACCATTTATATATGCCGAAGCATGGGGGCATCCTCCTGCAAAAAAGTTATGCCGCACACACATGGTCGGACTTTTCCACGGGCAAGCCTCCGTCGGAATTTCGACCGTATGTACGCGGCATTAGGAGCAAAATCGCTCCTCCGCCCCTGCTGCCCCAATGCTTCGGCATATTTGCTTTTTTTTTTTAACTGTGGTGGTGAAATCACCTCCTACAGCACTGGAGTCGCAGGGATCAGGCCTGTCTCTGCGAACGCTGCAGTTATGTGTGTTTTTGTTTTGTAAGTGACAGTGATCGATCGATACTGCACTTGGGTGGCCTGGGCTGGACGGAGGGGCAAAACGCAGGTGCCAGCAGGTATCTGGGCTGATCCCGCTAACACTGCGTTTTTGGGAACCCTAAACTGCTGGGGACGCTAGTATAGATCTGATCAGATCAGATATTGATCTGTTCAGATACTATACCACTAAGGGGGGTGTATGCTTCACGCGTGGGTGTTAGCGTTACTGGCACTAACCTGACGCTGCCTGGGGTGTGACTCAGACCCTCTCTGACGCTAAAACCTAATTGATATCACCCGCCGGGCGATCAGGGGGTTAAACCTTTATTGGGTTATATACACGGCGGGTGCCCTGACACTATAAAAAGCAAACTAACTAACCAGCGTCACCCGTAACACTTATATGGTGATCACTGGTGAAAGGGTTAACTAGGGGCAATCAGGGGGTTAAAACCTTTATTAGATAATATATGGGGGTACCTGACGCTATAAAAACCTGCGGCGAACCTAAAAAAAATTACCAGCTACCGATTTGCATCACCGACACTAAGACAGCGTTTAGAAAAACGATTGCTTAGCGACAGTGGTGATGGGGGTGAAAGGGTTACCTGGGGGGGCGATCAAGGGGGTTAAACCTTTATTAGATAATATATTGGAGTACCTGACGCTATAAAAACATGCGGCGAACCTAAAAAAAATTACTGGCTACGATCTGCATCACCGACACTAAGACAGCGTTTAGAAAAACAATTGCTTAGCGACAGTGGTGATAGGGGGTGAAAGGGTTACCTGGGGGGCGATCAAGGGGGTTAAACCTTTATTAGATAATATATTGGGGTACCTGACGCTATAAAAACATGCGGCGAACCTAAAAAAAATTACTGGCTACGATCTGCATCACCGACACTAAGACAGCGTTTAGAAAAACAATTGCTTAGCGACAGTGGTGATAGGGGGTGAAAGGGTTACCTGGGGGGCGATCAAGGGGGTTAAACCTTTATTAGATAATATATTGGGGTACCTGACGCTATAAAAACCTGCGGCGAACCTAAAAAAAATTACCGGCTACCGATCTGCATCACAGACACTAAGACAGCGTTTAGAAAAACGATCGCTTAGTGATAGTGGTGATAGGGGGTGAAAGGGTTACCTGGGGGGCGATCAAGGGGGTTAAACCTTTATTAGATAATATATTGGGGTACCTGACGCTATAAAAACCTGCGGCGAACCTAAAAAAAATTACTGGCTGCCGATCGGCATCACTGACGCTAAGACAGCGATCAGAAAAATGATCGCTAAGCGACAGTGGTGATAGGGGGTGAAAGGGTTATCTGGGGGGTGATCAGGGGGTTAAACCTTTATTAGGGGGGGTTAGGGGGCTACACTGGACCTAAGACTAAACTTTGGTGACACTTTTACAGTCACAAATGTCACTGATTGCAGTGATCACTAAATAAATGGTCACTGTAATCAGTGACACTGTGACTGGGGGCTGGGGGGGTGATCTGGGGGTGATCTGGGGTGTCTGGGGGGGCCTGGGGGGGCGATTTATGTCCCTATGTGTCCTGGTGTCAGTGTAGTGTTGTGTGCACTGACCTGATATCTTCTCTTGTACGGCGCTCGGTATATGTGAGCGCCGTACCAGAGATGACATCACTTCCTCCTGCTCCCTCTGTCTGACACAGACAGAGGGGGCATTTCCATTCGCCGGGAGCGATCGCGAGGGGGTGGCCAGAAACGAATGGCTGCCCCCTCATCCCGGAACGCTCCCGGACACTTAGCCACTGCTCACTGTACAGAAGGGGGGTCCGATTGGACCCCCCAACTGTACAAAGGCAATCACGTACACTCTACGTGATTGTGCCTGTCGGTGCCATTCTGCCGACGTATATATACAGTGAGCGGTCGTTAAGTGGTTAAAGCAGGCGTAGTGTGATTCCTGTAAAATATACACCTGAAGCTAGCCCTTATTGCTGTGTTTTCCTGTTGTGTAACACAGGCAGGCATCTGCAGCACTTAAAGCAGGCGTAGTGTGATTCCTGAAAAATATACACCTGAAGCTAGGCCTTATTGCTGTGTTTTCCTGTTGTGTAACACAGGCAGGCATCTGCAGCACTTACAGCGGGCGTAGTGTGCCTCCTGCACATTATACACCTGAAGCTACCCCTTATTGCTCGTAGTTTTTTTTCTTTTGCGTTACACTAACAGGCATCTGCAGCACTTACAGCGGGCATAGTGTGCTTCTTGCAAAATATACACCAGAAGCTAGCCCTTATTGCTGTGTTTTCCTGTTGTGTAACACAGGCAGGCATCTGCAGCACTTAAAGCAGGCGTAGTGTGATTCCTGCAAAATATACACCTGAAGCTACCCTTTATTGCTAGTTTTCCCATCTCCCTGCAGGCCTTTAGAATGTCTGGAAGGCAAACAAGGAGAGACAGACTCCTGAAGCTAGCCCGTATTGCTGTGTTTTCCTGGTGTGTTACACGAACAGGCATTTGCAGCACTTACAGCAGGCGTAGTGTGATTCCTGCAAAATATACTCCTGAATAGGGATGAGCTTCGTGTTCGAGTCGAACATACGTTCGACTCGAACATCGGCTGTTCGATCGTTCGACGAAGATCGAACGATTTGGGCCGTTCGCGCCAAATTCGAGTGACGCGAACGGCCCACAATGCACTACGCCATCGCAGTGTCATCCAGGCGCTGTGATTGGCCAAGCATGCACTGTGACCCCGCATGCTTGGCCAATCACAGCGCCGGCAGCGAGGAGAGCAATGATTGGCCACAGGCAGGATGCCTGTGGCCAATTATTGCTGAGGGTGTTTAGTACACGCCCCACACTATAAAAGGCCGCCAGCACGGCGGCCTAGTGTAGTGTGTTCCGGAGCAGGGAAAGAGAAGCATAGGCAGGGACAGTGACATTTATTTTTTTCTTGCTTAACCTGGATTCCTTTAGTTTAGGGAAAGAGAAGGATAGGTAGGGAGAGTGTCAGTGTGTTTTACTGTGCGAATCCTTGTTTCTAGGGACAGGGAAGGACAGTGAGGGAATTCTCCTTGTGCTATAGTGTGCTTTAAAAAAACATTTTTTCTAGGGACAGAAAACTATAGGTAGGGAGAGTGTCAGTGTGTTTTACTGTGCGAATCCTTGTTTCTAGGGACAGGGAAGGACAGTGAGGGAATTCTCCTTGTGCTATAGTGTGCTTTAAAAAAACATTTTTTCTAGGGACAGAAAACTATAGGTAGGGAGAGTGTCAGTGTGTTTTACTGTGCGAATCCTTGTTTCTAGGGACAGGGAAGGACAGTGAGGGAAATTCTCCTTGTGCTATAGTGTGCTTTAAAAAAACATTTTTTCTAGGGACAGAAAACTATAGGTAGGGAGAGTGTCAGTGTCTTTTACTGTGCGAATCCTTGTTTCTAGGGACAGGGAAGGACAGTGAGGGAATTCTCCTTGTGCTATAGTGTGCTTTAAAAAATCATTTTTTCTAGGGACAGAAAACTATAGGAAGGAAGAGTGTCAGTTTCTTTCACTGTGATAATCCTTGTTTCTAGGGACAAAGAAGGACAGTGAGGGAATTCTCCTTGTGCTATAGTGTGCTTTAAAAAAACATTTTTTCTAGGGACAGAAAACTATAGGTAGGGAGAGTGTCAGTGTCTTTTACTGTGCGAATCCTTGTTTCTAGGGACAGGGAAGGACAGTGAGGGAATTCTCCTTGTGCTATAGTGTGCTTTAAAAAAACATTTTTTCTAGGGACAGAAAACTATAGGAAGGAAGAGTGTCAGTTTCTTTCACTGTGATAATCCTTGTTTCTAGGGACAAAGAAGGACAGTGAGGGAATTCTCCTTGTGCTATAGTGTGCTTTAAAAAAACATTTTTTCTAGGGACAGAAAACTATAGGTAGGGAGAGTGTCAGTGTGTTTTACTGTGCGAATCCTTGTTTCTAGGGACAGGGAAGGACAGTGAGGGAATTCTCCTTGTGCTATAGTGTGCTTTAAAAAAACATTTTTTCTAGGGACAGAAAACTATAGGAAGGAAGAGTGTCAGTTTCTTTCACTGTGATAATCCTTGTTTCTAGGGACAAAGAAGGACAGTGAGGGAATTCTCCTTGTGCTATAGTGTGCTTTAAAAAAACATTTTTTCTAGGGACAGAAAACTATAGGTAGGAAGAGTGTCAGTTTCTTTCACTGTGATAATCCTTGTTTCTAGGGACAAAGAAGGAAAGTGAGGGAAATTCTCCTTGTGCTATAGTGTGCTTTAAAAAAACATTTTTTCTAGGGACAGAAAACTATAGGTAGGAAGAGTGTCAGTTTCTTTCACTGTGATAATCCTTGTTTCTAGGGACAAAGAAGGAAAGTGAGGGAAATTCTCCTTGTGCTATAGTGTGCTTTAAAAAAACATTTTTTCTAGGGACAGAAAACTATAGGTAGGGAGAGTGTCAGTGTGTTTTACTGTGCGAATCCTTGTTTCTAGGGACAGGGAAGGACAGTGAGGGAATTCTCCTTGTGCTATAGTGTGCTTTAAAAAAACATTTTTTCTAGGGACAGAAAACTATAGGAAGGAAGAGTGTCAGTTTATTTCACTGTGATAATCCTTGTTTCTAGGGACAAAGAAGGAAAGTGAGTGAAATTCTCCTTGTGCTATAGTGTGCTTTAAAAAAACATTTTTTCTAGGGACAGAAAACTATAGGTAGGGAGAGTGTCAGTGTCTTTTACTGTGCGAATCCTTGTTTCTAGGGACAGGGAAGGACAGTGAGGGAATTCTCCTTGTGCTATAGTGTGCTTTAAAAAATCATTTTTTCTAGGGACAGAAAACTATAGGAAGGAAGAGTGTCAGTTTCTTTCACTGTGATAATCCTTGTTTCTAGGGACAAAGAAGGACAGTGAGGGAATTCTCCTTGTGCTATAGTGTGCTTTAAAAAAACATTTTTTCTAGGGACAGAAAACTATAGGTAGGGAGAGTGTCAGTGTGTTTTACTGTGCGAATCCTTGTTTCTAGGGACAGGGAAGGACAGTGAGGGAATTCTCCTTGTGCTATAGTGTGCTTTAAAAAATTTTTTTTCTAGGGACAGAAAACTATAGGTAGGAAGAGTGTCAGTTTCTTTCACTGTGATAATCCTTGTTTCTAGGGACAAAGAAGGAAAGTGAGGGAAATTCTCCTTGTGCTATAGTGTGCTTTAAAAAAACATTTTTTCTAGGGACAGAAAACTATAGGTAGGAAGAGTGTCAGTTTCTTTCACTGTGATAATCCTTGTTTCTAGGCACAAAGAAGGAAAGTGAGTGAAATTCTCCTTGTGCTATAGTGTGCTTTAAAAAAACATTTTTTCTAGGGACAGAAAACTATAGGTAGGGAGAGTGTCAGTGTCTTTTACTGTGCGAATCCTTGTTTCTAGGGACAGGGAAGGACAGTGAGGGAATTCTCCTTGTGCTATAGTGTGCTTTAAAAAATTTTTTTTCTAGGGACAGAAAACTATAGGAAGGAAGAGTGTCAGTTTCTTTCACTGTGATAATCCTTGTTTCTAGGGACAAAGAAGGACAGTGAGGGAATTCTCCTTGTGCTATAGTGTGCTTTAAAAAAACATTTTTTCTAGGGACAGAAAACTATAGGTAAGGAGAGTGTCAGTGTGTTTTACTGTGCGAATCCTTGTTTCTAGGGACAGGGAAGGACAGTGAGGGAATTCTCCTTGTGCTATAGTGTGCTTTAAAAAAACATTTTTTCTAGGGACAGAAAACTATAGGAAGGAAGAGTGTCAGTTTCTTTCACTGTGATAATCCTTGTTTCTAGGGACAAAGAAGGACAGTGAGGGAATTCTCCTTGTGCTATAGTGTGCTTTAAAAAAACTTTTTTTCTAGGGACAGAAAACTATAGGTAGGGAGAGTGTCAGTGTGTTTTACTGTGCGAATCCTTGTTTCTAGGGACAGGGAAGGACAGTGAGGGAATTCTCCTTGTGCTATAGTGTGCTAAAGCATTCCTCATCAACCATCTTTGAAATCCTTGTTTTTTTGGACAGTCAGGGAAATTGTCGTTGTGCTATTCTGTGCAAAAGCAATCATCCTCAACCATATTTAGAAATCCTTAAGTAAAGGGACAGAGAAGGACACCTGAAGGTAGCCCTTATTGCTTTTTTCCCATCTCCCTGCAGGCCATCTATTAGAATGTCTGGAAGGCAAACAACGAGAGGCAGACAGTCAGGAGGCAATAAAAGAGGGCAAGCAGGCTCTGTGTCTGGGGGCAACAGCGCTGGTCGTGGACGCGGTGCATTGTCATCAGCACATGGCCATGGGACACGCTTGTCCTTCTTTTCGGCAGCTGGACATGTTGAGCCACATCATGCCGAAGACTTGGTAGAGTGGATGACCAAGCCCTCCTCCTCCTCCTCATCCTCTCTCACCCAGGCTCAGGGTACTGGAAAAGCAGCTGCCAAAGCGTCCTCTTCCCTGGTATCAATGTCAGACTCATCATCAGTCACTCCTTCCCTAGACCCACCATGTCCTCCTCCTGAGGAGTCCCCCGAACTGTTTGAGCACAGTGTTGGGTACATGCTCCAGGAGGATGCCCAGCGTTTCGAAGGGTCTGATGATGAAACCCAGCTAGAGGAAGGCAGTAGCGTGAGAGCAGACAGAGGGGATGCTCAAGAAGGACACCAATCTGGCAGTCATGTTCCAGCAGCTGCAGCATACTGCCAGATTGGCTCCAGTGATGAGGAGGGAGGTGATGATGAGGTCACTGACTCCACGTGGGTGCCTAATAGGAGAGAGGAGGAGGAGGATGAGGAGGAGGCACATCTCCAACGAGGCAGGATGCCCTTTGGTGGCCAGCGTAAGGGCAGTACACCGACGGAATCACACCGCAGAGCTCCGCCTGTGCAGGGCGCTGCCTCTGCCCGTCATTCAAAAAGTTCTTTGGTGTGGGCCTTTTTTGAGGCTAGTGCATCAGATCGCACAGCTGCTGTTTGCAACATATGTCTCAAGCGTATATCGCGTGGCCACAACATCAGCCACTTGGGTACCACATGCCTGACCAGACATATGTTGACCTGCCATGCAGCTCGTTGGCAAGCCTACCTCAAAGACCCACACCAAAGAACAAAGCGGACCTCTCCTTGCACCGCATCAGCTGGGATCTCCAACCCCACTATAACTTCAGTCCTCTCTGAAACATGCACTGAGAGGAATGAAGGTGTAGAATTAGGTGTGTCACAGCCAAGTACTTGCGGCCACTCTGCTAGCAGTACACCGACGTCCGATTCTAGCAGGCAAATTTCCCTGCCCCAGCTGCTGGACCGTCCACATGCCCAGCGGTTGAATGCTAGCTTGGCTAAATTGCTAGCGCTTCAACTGCTGCCTTTTCAGTTGGTAGACTCTGCCCCCTTCCGTGAGTTTGTGCAATGTGCGGTTCCTCAGTGGCAGGTTCCCAAACGCCACTTTTTCTCACGGAAGGCTATTCCGGCTCTCTACCGGCATGTGGAAGGCAATGTCTTGGCCTCGCTGGACAGGGCGGTCAGCGGTAAGGTGCATATTACCGCTGACTCATGGTCCAGCAGGCATGGACAGGGATGTTACCTTTCTTTCACGGCCCATTGGGTCACTCTTTTGGCAGCTGGGAAGGATGCAGGACAAGGTGCAGTAGTGTTGGAGGTTGTTCCACCGCCACGCCTCCAAAATGCTACTACTGGTTGTGACACACCTCTCTCCTCCACCCCCTCCTCTTCTTCTTCCTCCATGGCCTCTTCCTGTGGTTTGTCCTCGGAACCAGCGGTGCTCCGTAGGCGTTCAAGGGGCTACGCAAGTACGCAGGCAAAAAGATGCCATGCCGTGCTTGCGCTGGTGTGTTTGGGGGACAGAAGCCACACTGGGCCAGAGGTCCTGTCTGCTCTGCAGGGCCAGGCCGAGAGGTGGTTGACGCCACGCCAGCTTAAGCCAGGAATGGTGGTTTGCGACAATGGCACCAACCTCCTCTCCGCCCTCCGACAGGGACAACTGACCCATGTGCCCTGTGTGGCTCACGTCCTTAACCTGGTGGTGCAGCGGTTCTTGGGCAGGTACCCGGGCTTACAGGATGTCCTGAGGCAGGCCAGGAAAGTCTGTGTGCATTTCCGCAGATCTTATAATGCCAGTGCTCGCCTGGCTGAGCTGCAAAAGGAGTTGAACCTGCCCAAGAACCGCCTTATATGTGACATGCCCACCAGGTGGAACTCAACGTTGGCCATGCTGCAGCGGCTGCACACGCAGCAGAGGGCCATCAATGAGTACCTGTGCGACTACGGCACCAGGACAGGGTCAGGGGAGCTTGGTTTTTTTCTCCACGCCAGTGGGGCATGATCAGGGATGCATGCACTGTCCTGGCACCATTTGAGGAGGCCACGAGGATGGTGAGCAGTGACAGTGCATGCATCAGTGACACTGTACCTCTTGTCCACCTGTTGGAGCACACGCTGCGTGGAATAATGGACAGGGCACTTGAGGCAGAACAGAGGCAGGAAGAGGAGGACTTCCTTGCCTCTCAAGGCCCCCTTTACCCAGACAGTGTTCCTTCTGTCCCACCCATCGCACAGGAAGAGGAGGAGGAGGAGGAGGAGGAGGATTGTGTCAGCATGGAGGTGGAGGCTGGCACTCAGCATCATCAGCAGCAGTCTTTTAGGGATGATTTACAGTCCCAAGAAACCAGTGGACTTGTACGTGGCTGGGAGGAGGTGGCTGCGGATCATGTCGTCCTTAGTGACCCAGAGGACTCCGGAGCGAATGCCTCAGCAAACCTACGCTGCATGGCCTCCCTGATCCTGCAAAGTCTGCGGAAGGATCCTCGTATTCTTCGGATCAAGGAGAGGGACCATTACTGGCTGGCCACTCTCCTTGATCCACGGTACAAGGGTAAGGTTGTGGACCTTATGTTACCGTCGCAGAGGGAGCAGAGGATGAGACAACTCCGGGAGGCCTTGCAGAAAGGTCTGTGCAACGCGTTCCCAGAGACTGGGAGGTTACAAACTCCTGGTCCTGGACAACGAGTTGCTGAGGCTTCGGCCAGTCAAAGAAGGAGCGGTGGGGAAGGTGGCCGTCTGACCGATGCGTTCAGACAATTCTTTAGTCCGCAGCCCCAAAGTATGATCGGTTCCAGCAACCATCGCCAGCGTCTGATAAACATGGTGCAGGAATATCTAGGGGCAAGGTCAGACTTGGACACCTTCCCCACCGAAAATCCTCTGGCTTACTGGGTCTTGAGGATGGATCACTGGCCAGAGCTTGCACAGTATGCAATTGAGCTACTGGCCTGTCCTGCATCCAGCGTTCTTTCGGAACGCACATTCAGTGCTGCTGGAGGATTTGTCACGGATCACAGGGTGCGCCTGTCCACCGACTCGGTTGATCGACTGACTTTCATCAAGATGAACCAGTCTTGGATCACCACCAGCTACCACACACCTGATGCTGATATAACAGACTAATTGATTTTAACATGTCACATCCCTTCAAGACTGATGCTGAGTGCCTGTGCTGTTATGTTGACTGGCTATCCTCCTCCTCCGAGTCCTCAATGATACGATTGATAATGATAGCTTGGAAGATCATTTTTGTTTATGGGTGCCGCCACCAGTGGCTAAGGCCCAATTTTTCAGCCCCTGTTTAACAGGGGCGTGTCATTACAATTTTTGAAGCAATACTTTGTAACAGGGCTCATTGCTGTGCTCCAAGTACAGTATCTGTGAGGGGTTGTAGTGTTGTGCCACCAGTGCCTAAGGCCCAATTTTTCAGCCCCTGTTTAACAGGGGCGTGTCATTACAATTTTTGAAGCAATACTTTGTAACAGGGCTCATTGCTGTGCTCCAAGTACAGTATCTGTGAGGGGTTGTAGTGTTGTGCCACCAGTGCCTAAGGCCCAATTTTTCAGCCCTTGTTCAACAGGGGCATGCAATTACAATTCTTGATCTAATAATTCACAGCAGGGCCCATTGCTGCACCCACCAAGAGTAACTCTGAGGGCTTACAGTGTTGTGGCAACGCCACCACCACCACCACCACGAAAGGCCCAATTTTTCAGCCCCTGTTCAAAAGGGGCATGTAATTACAATTCTTGATCTAATAATTCACAGCAGGGCCCATTCCTGCACCCACCAAGAGTAACTCTGAGGGCTTACAGTGTTGTGGCAACACCACCACCACCACCACCACCACCACGAAAGGCCCAATTTTTCAGCCCCTGTTCAACAGGGGCATGCAATTACAATTCTTGATCTAATAATTCACAGCAGGGCCCATTCCTGCACCCACCAAGAGTAACTCTGAGGGCTTACAGTGTTGTGGCAACACCACCACCACCACCACCACCACGAAAGGCCCAATTTTTCAGCCCCTGTTCAACAGGGGCATGCAATTACAATTCTTGATCTAATAATTCACAGCAGGGCTCATTGCTGCACCCACCAAGAGTAACTGTCAGGGCTTACAGTGTTGTGGCACCAGCACCACCATCAAAGGCCCAATTTTTACTACCACTGTTCAACAATTATATGTAATTAAAATTCCTGATATAATAGTTGACAGCAGGGCGTTCCAGCACCAACCAAGAGTAACAGTGAGTGCTTACAGTGTTGTGCCAACACCAACAACTAAGGGGCCTATTTCTGCAGAGTATATACGGCAGGTCCCTACTTTCAAACATCCAACTTACAAACGACTCCTACTTGCAAACGCAAGAAGACAACAGGAAGTGAGAGGAAATCTACCACTAGGAAGGAAAATTCTCTCCTGTAAGAATAAATATGGGAGAAAGGTGTCTCCTCTGTACTGATGCTTTATCAGCAATCCTTGTTTCAAGAAAAACACCACATTTCAAAAACAGTTGTCATTGGGACGGAAAGTGAGGTGAAATGTTCTGAACAGGGGCACAGACAGCAAAACAAATGTTACAGGGGTGATAACCCTTACCTATGTTTTCCAAAAAGTTTAAAAATAGATTTTTGGGCTGGAGCTACACTTCAACAATGTACCTGTTCAAAATTACAAACAGATTCTACATAAGAACAAACCTACAGTCCCTGTCTTGTATGCACCGCCTGTATACGGCTGTTCAGAGTATATAGGGCCTTTTTTATTTTATGTGCGGGGTTCCCCTTAATATCCATACAAGACCCAAAGGGGCTGGTAATGGGCTGGGGTAGGGGGGGGGGGGTCATGGGGTAGCTATGCCATTTTTCTTAAAGATTTTCATCCATATTACCGGGACCAGACATTACATTAAAGCCGCAAGCAGTTTTAAATGGCTTTTTTTTCCTTTAGAAGTGTCATTTTGTGCAGGGACAGTTCTAAACACGGGAAACACGTGGCACTTCACAGGCATACTTTAGACACCCCCCAGGTACGATATTTAAAGGAATATTTGACTTTTTTTTTTTCACTTTATGCATCATTAAAATGACTGCTCCCGAAAAACGACCGTTTTTAAAACTTCTTTTTGCATTGATACATGTCCCCTGGTGCACAACCCGGGTTCCCAAACCCTTTTTAGGACAATAACATGCATAATAGTTGTTATAATTAGCACTTTAGAATTCGAACGTTCGCATCCATTGTATTTAATAGGGTTCTAATGTTCGTACGAACTTTCGGTCCGTTCGCGGGTTCTGGTGCGAACCGAACCCGGGGGTGTTCGGCTCATCACTACTCCTGAAGCTACGCCTTATTGCTGTGTTTTCCTAGTGTGTTACACCAACAGGCATTTGCAGCACTTACAGCAGGCGTAGTGTGATTACTGCAAAATATACACCTGAAGCTAGCCCGTATTACTGTATTTTCCTGGTGTGTTACACCAACAGGCATTTGCAGCACTTACAGCAGGCGTAGTGTGATTCCTGCAAAATATACTCCTGAAGCTAGCCCATATTGCTGTGTTTTCCTGGTGTGTTACACCAACAGGCATTTGCAGCACTTACAGCAGGCGTAGTGTGATTCCTGCAAAATATACTCCTGAAGCTAGCCTGTATTGCTGTGTTTTCCTGGTGTGTTACACCAACAGGCATTTGCAGCACTTACAGCAGGCGTAGTGTGCTTCCTGCAAAATATACTCCTGAAGCTAGGCCTTATTGCTGGTTTTCCCATCTCCCTGCAGGCCATTAGAATGTCTGGAAGGCAAACAAGGAGAGGCAGACAGTCAGGAGCCAATAAAAGAGGGCAAGCAGGCTCTGTGTCTAGAGACAACAGTGCTGGTCGTGGACGCGGTGCATCGTCATCAGCACGTGGCCATGGGACACGCTTGTCCTTATTTTCGGCAGCTGGACGTGTTGAGCCGCATCATGCCGAAGACTTGGTAGAGTGGATGACAAAGCCCTCCTCATCCTCCTCATCCTCTCTCACCCAGGCTCAGGGTACTGGCAAAGCAGCTGCCAAAGCATCCTCAATGTCATCATCAGTCACTCCTTCCCTAGACCCACCGTGTCCTCCTGAGGAGTCCCCCGAACTGTTTGAGCACAGTGTTGGGTACATGCTCCAGGAGGATGCCCAGCGTTTCGAAGGGTCTGAAGATGATACCCAGCTAGAGGAAGGCAGTAGCGTGAGAGCAGAGAGAGGGGATGCTCAAGAAGGACACCAATCTGGCAGTCATGTTCCAGCAGCTGCAGCATACTGCCAGATTGGCTCCAGTGATGAGGAGGGAGGGGATGATGAGGTCACTGACTCCACGTGGGTGCCTGATAGGAGAGAGGAGGAGGAAGATGAGGAGGCACATCTCCAACGAGGCAGGATGCCCTCCGGGGGCCAGCGTAACGGCAGCACACCGACTGAATCACACCGCAGAGCTCCGCCTGTGCAGGGCGCTGCCTCTGCCCGTTATTCCAAAAGTTCTTTGGTGTGGGCCTTTTTTGAGTCGAGTGCATCAGATCGCATCGCTGCTGTTTGCAACATATGTCTAAAGCGTATCTCGCGTGGCCAAAACATCAGCCGCTTGGGCACCACATGGTTGACCAGACATATGTTGACCTGCCATGCAGCTCGTTGGCAAGCCTACCTTAAAGACCCACACCAAAGAACAAAGCGGACCTCTCCTTGCTCCGCATCAGCTGGGATCTCCAACCCCACTATACCTTCAGTCCTCTCTGAAACCTGCACTGAGAGGAATGAAGGTGTAGAATTAGGTGTGTCACAGCCAAGTACTTGCGGACACTCTGCTAGCAGTACACCGACGTCCGATTCTAGCAGGCAAATTTCCCTGCCCCAGCTGCTGGACCGTCTAAAGAAGTTCACTCCCAGCCATTCACATGCCCAGCGGTTGAATGCTAGCTTGGCTAAATTGCTAGCACTTCAACTGCTGCCTTTTCAGTTGGTAGACTCGGCCCCCTTCCGTGAGTTTGTGCAATGTGCGGTTCCTCAGTGGCAGGTTCCCAAACGCCACTTTTTCTAACGGAAGGCGATTCCTGCTCTCTACCGGCATGTGGAAGGCAATGTCCATGCCTCGCTGGACAGGGCGGTCAGCGGTAAGGTGCATATTACCGCTGACTCATGGTCCAGCAGGCATGGACAGGGACGTTACCTTTCTTTCACGGCCCATTGGGTCACTCTTTTGGCAGCTGGGAAGGATGCAGGACAAGGTGCAGTAGTGTTGGAGGTTGTTCCGCCGCCACGCCTCCAAAATGCTACTACTGGTTGTGACACACCTCTCTCCTCCACCCCCTCCTCTTCTTCTTCCTCCATGGCCTCTTCCTGTGCTTTGTCCTCGGAACCAGCGGTGCCCCGAAGGCGTTCAAGGGGCTACGCAAGTACGCAGGCAAAAAGATGCCATGCCGTGCTTGCGCTGGTGTGTTTGGGGGACAGGAGCCACACTGGGGCAGAGGTTCTGTCAGCTCTGCAGGGGCAGGTCGAGAGGTGGTTGACGCCACGCCAGCTTAAGGCAGGAATGGTGGTTTGCGACAATGGCACCAACCTCCTCTCCGCCCTCCGACAGGGACAACTGACCCATGTGCCCTGTGTGGCTCACGTCCTTAACCTGGTGGTGCAGCGGTTCTTGGGCAGGTACCCGGGCTTACAGGATGTCCTGAGGCAGGCCAGGAAAGTCTGTGTGCATTTCCGCAGATCATATAATGCCAGTGCTTGGCTGGCTGAGCTGCAAAAGTTGTTGAACCTGCCCAAGAACCGCCTTATATGTGACATGCCCACCAGGTGGAACTCAACGTTGGCCATGCTGCAGCGGCTGCACACGCAGCAGAGGGCCATCAATGAGTACCTGTGCGACTACGGCACCAGGACAGGGTCAGGGGAGCTCGGGTTTTTTTCACCACGCCAGTGGGGCATGATCAGGGATGCATGCACTGTCCTGGCACCATTTGAGGAGGCCACGAGGATGGTGAGCAGTGACAGTGCATGCATCAGTGACACTGTACCTCTTGTCCACCTGTTGGAGCATACGCTGCGTGGAATAATGGACAGGGCACTTGAGGCAGAACAGAGGCAGGAAGAGGAGGACTTCCTTGCCTCTCAAGGCCCCCTTTACCCAGACAGTGTTCCTTCTGTCCCACCCATCCCACAGGAAGAGGAGGAGGAGGAGGATTGTGTCAGCATGGAGGTGGAGCCTGGCACTCAGCATCAACAGCAGCAGTCTGTTAGGGATGATTTACAGTCCCAAGAAACACGTGGACTTGTACGTGGCTGGGAGGAGGTGGCTGCGGATCATGTCGTCCTTGGTGACCCAGAGGACTCTGGACCGAATGCCTCAGCTAACCTACGCTGCATGGCCTCCCTGATCCTGCAAAGTCTGCGGAAGGATCCTCGTATTCTTCGGATCATGGAGAGGGACCATTACTGGCTGGCCACTCTCCTTGATCCACGGTACAAGGCTAAGGTTGCGGACCTTATCTTACCGTCGCAGAGGGAGCAGAGGATGAGACAACTCCGGGAGGCCTTGCAGAAAGGTCTGTGCAACGCGTTCCCAGAGACTGGGAGGTTACAAACTCCTGGTCCGGGACAACGAGTTGCTGAGGCTTCGGTCAGTCAAAGAAGGAGCGGTGGGGAAGGTGGCCATCTGACCGATGCGTTCAGACACTTCTTTAGTCCGCAGCCCCAAGGTATGATCGGTTCCAGCAACCATCGCCAGCGTCTGATATATATGGTGCAGGAATACCTAGGGGCAAGGTCAGATTTGGACACCTTTCCCACCGAAAATCCTCTGGCTTACTGGGTCTTGAGGATGGATCACTGGCCAGAGCTTGCACAGTATGCAATTGAGCTACTGGCCTGTCCTGCATCCAGCGTTCTTTCGGAACACACATTCAGTCCTGCTGGAGGATTTGTCACGGATCACAGGGTGCGCCTGTCCACCGAGTCGGTTGATCGACTGACCTTCATAAAGATGAACCAGTCTTGGATCACCATCAGCTACCAAGCACCTGAAGCTGATATAACAGAATAATTTATTTTCAAATGTCACATCCCTTCAAGACTGATGCTGAGTGACTGTCCTGTTATGTTGACTGACTATCCTCCTCCTCCTCCTCAATGATCCGATTCATGATGATATCTTGGAAAAAACATTTTTGTTTCTGGGTGCCGCCACCAGTGGCTAAGGCCCAATTTTTCAGCCCCTGTTTAACAGGGGCATGTAATTACAATTTTTGATGCAATGCTTTGCAGCAGGGCTCATTCCTGCACTCCAACTAGAGTATCTGTGAGAGGTTGCAGTGTCGTGGCACCAGCACCAGTGCCTAAGGCCCAATTTTTCAGCCCCTGTTTAACAGGGGCGTGTAATTACAATTTTTGATGCAATGCTTTGCAGCAGGGCCCATTCCTGCACTCCAACTAGAGTATCTGGGAGAGGTTGCAGTGTCGTGGCACCAGCACCAGTGCATAAGGCCCAATTTTTCAGCCCCTGTTTAACAGGGGCGTGTAATTACAACTTTTGATGCAATGCTTTGCAGCAGGGCCCATTCCTGCACTCCAACTAGAGTATCTGGGAGAGGTTGCAGTGTCGTGGCACCAGCACCAGTGCCTAAGGCCCAATTTTTCAGCCCCTGATTAACAGGGGCGTGTAATTAAAATTTTTGATGCAATACTTTGCAACAGGGCTCATTGCTGTGCTCCAAATACAGTATCTGTGAGGGGTTGCAGCGTTGTGGCACCAGTGGCTAAGGCCCAATTTTTCAGCCCCTGTTCTACAGGGGCATGTAATTACAATTCTTGATATAATAGTTGACAGCAGGGCGTTCCAGCGCCCACCAAGAGTAACTGTGAGTGCTTACAGTGTTGTGCCAACACCAACACCTAAGGGGCCAATTTCTGCAGAGTATATACGGCAGGCCCCTACTTTCAAACATCCAACTTACAAACGACTCCTACATGCAAACGGAAGGAGACAACAGGAAGTGAGAGGAAATCTACCCCTAGGAAGGGAAATTCTCTCCTGTAAGGGTTAATATGGGAAAAAGGTGTCTCCTCTCTTCTGATGCTTTATCACCAATCCTTGTTTCAATAAAAACCCCACTTTTCAAAAACAGTTGTCATTGGGACGGAAAGTGAGGTGAAATGTTCTGAACAGGGGCACAGACAGCAAAACAAATGTTACAGGGGTGATAACCCTTCCCTATGTTTTCCAAAAAGCTTAAAAATAGATTTTTTGTCTGGAGCTACACTTAAACAATGTACGTGTTCAAAATTACAAACAGATTCTACTTAAGAACAAACCTACAGTCCCTTTCTTGTTTGCACTGCCTGTATACTGCTGTTCAGAGTATATAGGCAGATAGAAAAAAAGGGGGAAACCGGGCTAGCCACAAGAGACCAAGCAAGGCTGATGGCCAAAAATTCCATGAAAATGGAACTTAATTCCACCAAGGATGTTGATCCAAAATCACACCTAGGTGGAAGGAGGGATGTATATGGACCAGGGACAAAAACCACCGGTGCCAGTATTCCCCAGAATACTGGGAAAAAGGGGCCAGAAATCCACACTAAGTGGGCCCCCCCCGGCACCGGATATGAGTGCAGGGCACAAAAAAGGAAGAAGGCACACTTGAAAGAGGAGCAAGGTTCATAATGGGACCATATCACCGAAGAAACATATAAAGGACCCATATGAAGTGCATATATTTCAAAATACAAATGCCAAGCATCTGCAACATCACAGTGCACACAGGTGAACTGTGTAAACAGAGCATGAGAATTTAAACAATAAACAAAAATGTACAAAAAATATACAAAAACCCCAAATTGTGTAATATGTGTCTCAAAATTAACTAAACGTCCACCTCCACAGAGATAAGAGGGGGAAAAAACTGTAGATGGAAAAACAGTACCAAAGTGGATGTGCAAGGGTGGAGCACCAGAGGCATAATACACCAGCCTGAGTTACCCTAGAACTTAAATCAGTCTTCCCAGAACTGTAACCCTCCAAAAAAAGTCGAAAACTTTCAATTTCATTGAGTCCAGGGGGTGTGGTTGCCCTAAGGTACCCGATACAGCGCATTTCCCGCTGGAGCAGGACCTTATTCCAGTCCCCTCCCCTACGTGGTATGTGGATCCTCTCCACCTCCGAAAAGGTCACTTTGGGCATCCTGTACCCATGTTTTTTTGCGATATGTCTACCAAGAGGTAGATATAGGTTCCCTATTTTCATACTGTGCATGTGTTTTTCTATTCTCTTCCCCAGCTCCTGTCGAGTTTTTCCTACGTAGAAGGCTCCACACTGGCACACCATGAGGTAGACCACACCCTGCGTCTTGCAGTTGGCAAAATGCTTAAGTGTAAAGGTCTCCCCATTGGGTAAAGCCAGTGTGGACCCCCCACCAATGACAAGACATTGGGAACATGCACCACAGGGATAGGTTCTAAACGTTCTGCATGGATCTTTTCTTGCCTCTCCCTTATACTCACTCCGAACCAACATTCCACCAATCGATCCCGCCTTTTTGAAAGTGATCTGGGGTTTGGGTGGTACAAGCTTCTTTAGAATTGGGTCATCCGTGAGGATTGGCCAGTACTTAGTAATGATATGTCTTATTTTCTCATATTCATTTGAATAATTCATAATTATCCTCTAGATGTTATCCTCTTTGATCTTTTTCTTTGAGGTTTTGAAAACTAGATCAGGTCTTTTGGTTCCTTTGACCCTATTGAATGCCTTTTTTATTGTTGTTCTACTGTAGCCTCTGGCTAACAGACGATTACTCAATTCATTAGATTCAGTTTGAAAATCAATATCCGATGTGCAGTTCCTTCTAATACGAAGGAACTGGCTAAAGGGCATAGACTTTTTGAGCGCCACAGGATGGAAGCTGACAGCATGTAACATAGTGTTACCGGCAGTCTCCTTCCTATAGAGTCTGCTGTGAATCTTTCCTTGTGTATCCTTAGATATACTAATGTCCAGAAAACTAACAGTAGTTAGATCATAAGACATTGTAAAAGTTGTTAGCATTCATTAGTTCCAGAACTTTTCTAAGATCGTCTTCAGACCCATCCCAGACAATAAAAATATCATCTATGTAGCGTTGCCACATCAGGATGTGACTCGCATACATAGACGCACTGTCCCCCAGCAGGAAATCCTTCTCCCACTCTCCCAGGTACAGGTTGGCATATGAGGGTGCGCAGCACGTCCCCATAGCCACCCCCTGTACCTGGAGGTAGTGGGAGCCTTGAAACAAAAAAATATTATGTAGCAGAATCAAATCAAGCATCTGTAAGATGAACCAATTGAATTTCCAATCGGTAATTGGACGTTGTCGTAACACTCGATGAATAACTTGAATGCCCAGGTCATGTGGTATACTATTGTAGAGTGATTCCACATCTACTGTGACCAAAAGGGCTGATGGAGGCACAACAAGATCTTCTAATATCTGCAATAGGTGGATGGTGTCCTTGGTGTAAGAAGGGAGGTCCATTGCATGTGGTCTGAGGTGCTGATCAATGACTCGACTAGCACCCTCAGAAATGGATCCATTGCCCTAAATAATGGGTCTTCCCGGTGGTTTCAAAATGTTTTTGTGTACCTTTGGGAGAGGATACGTTGTAGGTAAACGTGGGTATCTGGTACGGACAAAATCCCAAATATCTTGGTCAATTGCACCGTCCCTGAAGGACTCATCCACCAGTCGATAGAACTCACCGTTCATCCTGTCGACAGTGGATGGCGAAATTTTTTGGTAGCATTTGGCGGCCCTTAATATCTTTAGGCACATCTCCTCATAGTTAGAATTGTCCATGAGAACAATGTTTCCACCTTTGTCCGATCCCTTAATAGTGATGTTTACATTGTTCTTGAGGGTCTTAAGGGCATGTTTTTGTTCTGGACTTAAATTCTGATGGGTATTGTCTCTTTTTAATCCCTCAATCTCCTTGGATGTCTGTCGAATGAATAATGCTTGTGCTGGATTTTGATTTATTGGTGGGAAATTATGAGATTTCCTTTTAAATTTCTTACATATAGTACTCACTTGATCCTCATCCCCATCATCACTTTCTTCCTCCTCTAAATTTACCTCCCAGGTCAGACTCAGAGGAGAAATTTTTTTCAAGGAGCAGATTAAGGTCCCTGAGGGCCCTAAAATCTGCTGCTCTAAGATTGGGTGCAAGTTCAGGTTCCTGGTTTACTTGCTTGATGTATATGCTCTTGTAGTAGAGCTTGCGAGCAAAAAGGTGAATATCCTTTACTACTTCAAAGCTATCTGCACTACTAGTAGGGCAGAAAGAAAGACCCAAGGATAATACTTCATGCTCCAGGTCAGTTAGGTTGTATGAAGATAGATTTATTATGCTGAGTTTTCCCCTTGTGTCATCTTTATTACGAATGGTTCCAAGACAAGTTGTGTCATTGGCGATGGTGGTACCAAAGGTACCTTGTTTTTCTCTAAAAAATCCTCCACTAATAAGGGCTGAGTTTTAGAGCTAGCCCCGGTTTTTGGAATTGCCCCGAGTTCTCTATGAGAAGCAGTTTTACCTCTAGTAGTGGACCCTCTGGGGTTTCCATTGTGTGAACCACGGGCATATCCACTGCCCTTTCCATTCTGTATAGAAAATACCTGGGAATCTGTTGTTGCTTTTTTGTTACGTTGTTGGACCTCTCCTTCTGTTTCATTACATCTGGGAGAAGGACCTTTCCTCTTAGTCCCAAATAGACGACCTGTGTTGGAGGAAACTGAAGAGGAGGAATTAGATGGGGCGTCGGATGAGTAATCATTGGGTACATTTGTATTTCCCACAGTTTTTTTGTTTTTGTTGGTTTTGCTATTTCTAGATTTTCTCTCTTGGTTCCACTTGTATGCTCGTCCCTCACAAAACGCATTTTTATCTCTCCAATACTTATTTTCTTTTTTAATCAGTATGGATTTACTAAAATTTTCCAAATGTTCTTTCAAGTTCTTTTCCAAATTACCATACTCTTTATGCGTTTTTAATGGTGCGAGGCAAGCATACAGTGAATTAATTTCTATATCAACAGCAGTCAGCTGATGTCTATATTCATCTTGTAAAAGAATCATCAAATTTTTTGAGCATTCATTTAATTTATTTTCCCAGTTGACCTTAAGATTTTTACTGTGCAAAAAATTATATATGGGATATACTGCGCCGTGCAATAAGTGAACACAAAAATTAGCTGCCAACACAGCTGAGACAAAGCAAAAACTGGTGAATATGAAAAAGTGTAGCACTTATTTTTGTGAAAGAGTCAGTTACCAACACATATCAAATGTTGCAAACATGCATATATATTAATTTCAGTGACACCGAGTGACTGAGTGTGATCCATGAAAAAAATATTATATGTAACAAATAAATCAGAACGAAGCAGTCCTCTATTGTGACCACACACAAATGACAGTCCAAAAGTGTAGAAAAAACTGCAAGGTTGAAATAAAGAGTCCCACATGGATATGACCCTCTCTGTGAAAGGATAGAGACACCACCACCGATATAAGGAGGAGGCTTACCAGATGGTATTGACTTGGTAAGGTCTATACCACCCAAGTCAAAACAGGCTTAAATAATCAGTCAGCAAGGTGTATCCAGCTGGTCCTGAATCCGCATATCAGTCGGCACCGCAAATTCCCGTAAACACCAGGAAGTGTGAATACATATAGTCTTGTTGGAGCCAGAGATACGGTAACCACATAACATGCGTAATGGGAAAAAAACTCACATAGTGTGATACCGTACAAGGAAGTATTTATTATAAAAGATTAAAAAATGTACACTCACATTTGGAAGAACATCATAGGCATATCAAAAAATGCAAGAGCGATGTGTGTGAATGGGTCCACCCGACGCAGTTCAATTAAAAAGTCATCATTTGGGGTCTTGACTCCAGATGATGACTTTTTAGTTGAAACGCCACGGGTGGACCCATTCACACACATCGCTCTTGCATTTTGTTATATGCCTATGATGTTCTTCCAAATGTGAGTGTACATTTTTTAATCTTTTTTAATAAATACTTCCTTGTACGGTATCACACTTTGTGAGTTTTTTTCCCATTACGCATGTTATGTGGTTACTGTATCTCTGGCTCCAACAAGACTATATGTATTCACACTTCCTGGTGTTTACGGGAATTTGCGGTGCCGACTGATATGCGGATTCAGGACCAGCTGGATACACCTTGCTGACTGATTATTTAAGCCTGTTTTGACTTGGGTGGTATACACCTTACCAAGTCAATACCATCTGGTAAGCCTCCTCCTTATATCGGTGGTGGTGTCTCTATCCTTTCACAGAGAGGGTCATATCCATGTGGGACTCTTTATTTCAACCTTGCAGTTTTTTCTACACTTTTGGACTGTCATTTGTGTGTGGTCACAATAGAGGACTGCTTCGTTCTGATTTATTTGTTACATATAAAAAAAATTTCACGGATCACACTCAGTCACTTGGTGTCACTGAAATTAATATATATGCATGTTTGCAACATTTGATATGTGTTGGTAACTGACTCTTTCACAAAAATAAGTGCTACACTTTTTCATATTCTTAAGATTTTTACTGATGTTATCCAAAACGGGAAATATCTGAATCCTCAAACCAATGGGATTGATCTGTTCTCCGATATACCTATCGAATGAGTTGATGTGCCAATATGGGGCTGATTTTTTCTCCAGTGTCTTTCTAAGATTGAAGAAGAGAGATGACAAATCTGAGTTCGGCTGCTCAGTCCCCTGATAATTCTTCTGGATACCAGCCATGAGCTCCTCCCACCCATCTCCCTGGAGATCCCCCATACTAAATATGCAAAAGGAAAGGTGAAGCAAAAGACGAGAACACAAAAATATATAATACACAGCTGCATTCAAAAAATAAATAGATGACAGCTCATAAGCAAGGCACCACACCACTGTTCTCACAGGATTTCTCCCAGGGAACAGATACCTGGAAAAGTGGTGCAACTCAATAGTTGCTATTTTAACACAAAATTGGGTCCATGTGGAGACGCATGAGTATAGAGCGAGGTTTGTGGGTGTATTGTCCACCCTAAAAATGTTTGAAATTAGGACAACTCATGCGTCAAGACATGTAGTTGCCATCATCCCGAGTAAATAGGTAAGAAAAAACCTCTAGAATTTGGGATTATGGAGGCAACAAAAAATAGTTTATACAAAAATATATTTATTTAAATACCAAGAAAAAGAAAAAGGATCATAATATACAATGCACAAATATGCTGGTATCAATAAAATCTATAACATGATTGAGACATAGGAAATACAATTGCCAGGATTGAACACTCCAGATCCTCCGGAGACAGTCAAAGACGGCTTAATCCAACGCGTTTCAAACAGTTTTATTGAAAAGTTCTTCATCAGGGATATTTAGCTTGTATCCTTGTCTATAACAGATCACAGAAATTCATTAAGTACAACGCAGCTTCCCCCATTCTCCCACACCCCCAACAGGTGCATAAAGAGACAGAGGGGAAAACTTACTTCATCATGTTCATTAAAGATATATATATGCACTTCACATTCTGGTCATATCAATGGCATGAAATCCCTCCCATTGCTCTCTCCGTGTGCCTTCATGTAATGCCTTATACTCATATAAGGAATCAGGATAAGAATCCAATCAATATGGTGCCTTTAGAAAAATATATATATCATATAAGGAGAAGGGTAAATAAAAATGTGCAAAGAGAAAAAAGGAGATATTCTACAGGCAGGGCTTCATTAACTCACCAACCAAAATAAAGAATATCGATCCAAAGCAAAAAGAATCATCCAGAAAACTCTCCAGTGTTCCTTGCAATCATCTGGCAAATCTCCATATGAACATATATGCAGGTCCTCTGCCGTCCAGCAGAGGAAGAGGAATGACACCATGAGATTCCTCTGGCGTCCTTTTATACCCCTCTGCATGCCTGATTGGTGAATACTGATCACATGGTGCATCGGCCTGGAAGGCCGTGCATCATGTGTCTCCATGGCGACGCGGCGTGCATCGAGGGCGGGCTACGTCTAAAGCGCATCACATGACATAGCCGCACCAATGAGCGGCATGTCTGAGATCACTATGGCGACGTGGTGCGCGTGGCAGGCGCGCCGCGTCTGGGCTGAAGCCAGCAAACCCCGCCTGTATACTGGTGATTGGTCATATGAGTGCTGCGACCTTTCTGAAAACAACATGTGTCAAGGGAGACGTTGCCACTACAAATATTAACAAACGAAGTGGGATATCCGCAAAGCAGGAAGTGCGGAATCCACCATCTTGGAGAGGGGCAACCAAAAATTAGGGACCCTGCTATAATAGGCAGATAGAAAAAAAGGGGGGAAACAGGGCTAGCCACAAGAGACCAAGCAAGGCTGATGGCCAAAAATTCCATGAAAATGGAACTTAATTCCACCAAGGATGTTGATCCAAAATCCCATCTAATTGGAAGGAGGGATGTATATGGACCAGGGACAAAAGCCACCGGTGCCAGTATTCCCCATAATACTGGGAAAAAGGGGCCCGAAATCCACACTAGGTGGGCCCCCCCCCCCCCAGATATGAGTGCAGGGCACAAAAAAGGAAGAAGGCACACTTGAAAGAGGAGCAAGGTTGATAATGGGACCATATCACAGAAGAAACATATAAATATGTCAAGGACCCATATGAAGTGCATATATTTCAAAATACAAATGCCAAGCATCTGCAACATCACAGTGCACACAGGTGAACTGTGTAAACAGAGCATGACAATTTAAACAATAAGCAAAAATGTACAAAAAATATACAAAAACCCCAAATTGTGTAATATGTGTCTCAAAATTAACTAAACTTCCACCTCCACAGAGATAAGAGGGGGAAAAAACTGTAGATGGAAAAACAGTACCAAAGTGGATGTGCAAGGGTGGAGCACCAGAGGCATGATACACCAGCCTGAGTCACCCTAGAACATCAATCAGTCTTCCCAGAACTGTAACCCTCCAAAAAAGGTTGAAAACTTTCAATTTCATTGAGTCCAGGGGGTGTGGTTGCCCTAAGGTACCTGATCCAGCGCAGTCACAGTTTTTGACCTTTTTTGGATTGTTACAGTTCTGGGAAGACTGATTGATTTTCTAGGGTGACTCAGGCTGCTGTATCATGCCTCTGGTGCTCCACCCTTGCACATCCACTTTGGTACTGTTTTTCCATGTTTTAATGAACATTATGAAGTAAGTTTTCCCCTCTGTCTCTTTATGCACCTGTCGGGGGTGTGGGAGAATGGGGGAACCTGCGTTGTACTTAAAGAATTTCTGTGATCTGTTATAGACAAGGATACAAGCTAAATATCCCTGATGAAGAACTTTTTCATAAAACTGTTTGAAACGCGTTGGATTTAGCCGTCTTTGACTGTCTCCGGAGGATCTGGAGTGTTCAATCCTGGCAATTGTATTTCCTATGTCTCAATCATGTTATAGATTTTATTGATACCAGCATATTTGTGCATTGTATATTATGATCCTTTTTCTTTTTCTTGGTATTTAAATAAATATATTTTTGTATAAACTATTTTTTGTTGCCTCCATAATCCCAAATTCTAGAGTTTTTTTCATACCTATATACTCGGGATGATGGCAGCTACATGTCTTGACGCATGAGTTGTTCTAATTTCGGAGGTTACATTATTTGGGGGGGAGCTGGTACCTGCTTCCACTTTTGCTGGAATCCATTGGAAGTATCCCCCCTCCCTGCCTGCAACCTGTTGGGACAGGTCGCAGGTCACCCAAGAAGGCTGTGGAACCATTCATAGGAGCGCAACTCACGCATGCACAGTGGGAGTGGCTGTAAAAGCTGCAAGGAGTCACAGAGGGCTTCCCACTAGGGATGAGCTTCGTGTTCGAGTCGAACATACGTTCGACTCGAACATACGTTCGACTCGAACATCGGCTGTTCGATCGTTCGACGAAGATCGAACGATTTGGGCCGTTCGCGTCAAATTCGAGTGACACGAACGGCCCACAATGCACTACGCCATCGCAGTGTTATCCAGGCGTTGTGATTGGCCAAGCATGCACTGTGACCCCGCATGCTTGGCCAATCACAGCGCCGGCAGCGAGGAGAGCAATGATTGGCCACAGGCAGGATGCCTGTGGCCAATTATTGCTGAGGGGGTTTAGTACACGCCCCACACTATAAAAGGCCGCCAGCGTGGCGGCCTTGTGTAGTGTGTTCCGGAGCAGGGAAAGAGAAGCATAGGCAGGGACAGTGTCATTATTTTTCCTTTACTAATCCTGGATTCCTTGTGTTTAGGGACAAATAAGGATAGGTAGGGAGAGTGTCAGTGACAGTGTGCTATTCTGTGCTAATCCTTGTTTGTAGGGACAGAGAGGTACAGTGAGGGAAAGTGTCAGTGTGCTATTCTGTTCTAAACCAATCTTGCTGAACCATATTTTCAATCCTTGAGTTTAGGGACAGAGAGGTACAGTGAGGGAAAGTGTCAGTGTGCTATTCTGTGCTAAATCTTGTTTGTAGGGAGGGACAGAGTAGGACAGTGAGGGAAAGTGTCAGTGTGCTATTCTGTTCTAAACCAATTTTGCTGTTCCATATTTTCAATCCTTGAGTTTAGGGACAGAGAAGGACACTCGTGGCAATTATCAGTGTGCTATTCTGTGCTAAATCTTGTTTGTAGGGAGGGACAGAGTAGGACAGTGAGGGAAAGTGTCAGTGTGCTATTCTGCTCTAAACCAATTTTGCTGTTCCATATTTTCAATCCTTGAGTTTAGGGACAGAGAAGGACACTCGTGGAAATTATCAGTGTGCTATTCTGTGCTAAATCTTGTTTGTAGGGAGGGACAGAGTAGGACAGTGAGGGAAAGTGTCAGTGTGCTATTCTGTTCTAAACCAATTTTGCTGTTCCATATTTTCAATCCTTGAGTTTAGGGACAGAGAAGGACACTCGTGGAAATTATCAGTGTGCTATTCTGTGCTAAATCTTGTTTGTAGGGAGGGACAGAGTAGGACAGTGAGGGAAAGTGTCAGTGTGCTATTCTGTTCTAAACCAATTTTGCTGTTCCATATTTTCAATCCTTGAGTTTAGGGACAGAGAAGGACACTCGTGGCAATTATCAGTGTGCTATTCTGTGCTAAATCTTGTTTGTAGGGAGGGACAGAGTAGGACAGTGAGGGAAAGTGTCAGTGTGCTATTCTGTTCTAAACCAATTTTGCTGTTCCATATTTTCAATCCTTGAGTTTAGGGACAGAGAAGGACACTCGTGGAAATTATCAGTGTGCTATTCTGTGCTAAATCTTGTTTGTAGGGAGGGACAGAGTAGGACAGTGAGGGAAAGTGTCAGTGTGCTATTCTGTTCTAAACCAATTTTGCTGTTCCATATTTTCAATCCTTGAGTTTAGGGACAGAGAAGGACACTCGTGGCAATTATCAGTGTGCTATTCTGTGCTAAATCTTGTTTGTAGGGAGGGACAGAGTAGGACAGTGAGGGAAAGTGTCAGTGTGCTATTCTGTTCTAAACCAATTTTGCTGTTCAATATTTTCAATCCTTGAGTTTAGGGACAGAGAAGGACACTCGTGGAAATTATCAGTGTGCTATTCTGTGCTAAATCTTGTTTGTAGGGAGGGACAGAGTAGGACAGTGAGGGAAAGTGTCAGTGTGCTATTCTGTTCTAAACCAATTTTGCTGTTCTGTATTTTCAATCCTTGAGTTTAGGGACAGAGAAGGACACTCGTGGCAATTATCAGTGTGCTATTCTGTGCTAAATCTTGTTTGTAGGGAGGGACAGAGTAGGACAGTGAGGGAAAGTGTCAGTGTGCTATTCTGTTCTAAACCAATTTTGCTGTTCCATATTTTCAATCCTTGAGTTTAGGGACAGAGAAGGACACTCGTGGCAATTATCAGTGTGCTATTCTGTGCTAAATCTTGTTTGTAGGGAGGGACAGAGTAGGACAGTGAGGGAAAGTGTCAGTGTGCTATTCTGTTCTAAACCAATTTTGCTGTTCCATATTTTCAATCCTTGAGTTTAGGGACAGAGAAGGACACTCGTGGAAATTATCAGTGTGCTATTCTGTGCTAAATCTTGTTTGTAGGGAGGGACAGAGTAGGACAGTGAGGGAAAGTGTCAGTGTGCTATTCTGTTCTAAACCAATTTTGCTGTTCCATATTTTCAATCCTTGAGTTTAGGGACAGAGAAGGACACTCGTGGCAATTATCAGTGTGCTATTCTGTGCTAAATCTTGTTTGTAGGGAGGGACAGAGTAGGACAGTGAGGGAAAGTGTCAGTGTGCTATTCTGTTCTAAACCAATTTTGCTGTTCCATATTTTCAATCCTTGAGTTTAGGGACAGAGAAGGACACTCGTGGAAATTATCAGTGTGCTATTCTGTGCTAAATCTTGTTTGTAGGGAGGGACAGAGTAGGACAGTGAGGGAAAGTGTCAGTGTGCTATTCTGCTCTAAACCAATTTTGCTGTTCCATATTTTCAATCCTTGAGTTTAGGGACAGAGAAGGACACTCGTGGAAATTATCAGTGTGCTATTCTGTGCTAAATCTTGTTTGTAGGGAGGGACAGAGTAGGACAGTGAGGGAAAGTGTCAGTGTGCCATTCTGTTCTAAACCAATTTTGCTGTTCCATATTTTCAATCCTTGAGTTTAGGGACAGAGAAGGACACTCGTGGAAATTATCAGTGTGCTATTCTGTGCTAAATCTTGTTTGTAGGGAGGGACAGAGTAGGACAGTGAGGGAAAGTGTCAGTGTGCTATTCTGTTCTAAACCAATTTTGCTGTTCCATATTTTCAATCCTTGAGTTTAGGGACAGAGAAGGACACTCGTGGCAATTATCAGTGTGCTATTCTGTGCTAAATCTTGTTTGTAGGGAGGGACAGAGTAGGACAGTGAGGGAAAGTGTCAGTGTGCTATTCTGTTCTAAACCAATTTTGCTGTTCCATATTTTCAATCCTTGAGTTTAGGGACAGAGAAGGACACTCGTGGAAATTATCAGTGTGCTATTCTGTGCTAAATCTTGTTTGTAGGGAGGGACAGAGTAGGACAGTGAGGGAAAGTGTCAGTGTGCTATTCTGTTCTAAACCAATTTTGCTGTTCCATATTTTCAATCCTTGAGTTTAGGGACAGAGAAGGACACTCGTGGCAATTATCAGTGTGCTATTCTGTGCTAAATCTTGTTTGTAGGGAGGGACAGAGTAGGACAGTGAGGGAAAGTGTCAGTGTGCTATTCTGTTCTAAACCAATTTTGCTGTTCCATATTTTCAATCCTTGAGTTTAGGGACAGAGAAGGACACTCGTGGAAATTATCAGTGTGCTATTCTGTGCTAAATCTTGTTTGTAGGGAGGGACAGAGTAGGACAGTGAGGGAAAGTGTCAGTGTGCTATTCTGTTTTAAACCAATTTTGCTGTTCCATATTTTCAATCCTTGAGTTTAGGGACAGAGAAGGACACTCGTGGAAATTATCAGTGTGCTATTCTGTGCTAAATCTTGTTTGTAGGGAGGGACAGAGTAGGACAGTGAGGGAAAGTGTCAGTGTGCTATTCTGTTCTAAACCAATTTTGCTGTTCCGTATTTTCAATCCTTGAGTTTAGGGACAGAGAAGGACACTCGTGGCAATTATCAGTGTGCTATTCTGTGCTAAATCTTGTTTGTAGGGAGGGACAGAGTAGGACAGTGAGGGAAAGTGTCAGTGTGCTATTCTGTTCTAAACCAATTTTGCTGTTCCATATTTTCAATCCTTGAGTTTAGGGACAGAGAAGGACACTCGTGGCAATTATCAGTGTGCTATTCTGTGCTAAATCTTGTTTGTAGGGAGGGACAGAGTAGGACAGTGAGGGAAAGTGTCAGTGTGCTATTCTGTTCTAAACCAATTTTGCTGTTCCATATTTTCAATCCTTGAGTTTAGGGACAGAGAAGGACACTCGTGGAAATTATCAGTGTGCTATTCTGTGCTAAATCTTGTTTGTAGGGAGGGACAGAGTAGGACAGTGAGGGAAAGTGTCAGTGTGCTATTCTGTTCTAAACCAATTTTGCTGTTCCATATTTTCAATCCTTGAGTTTAGGGACAGAGAAGGACACTTGTTGCAATTATCAGTGTGCTATTCTGTGCTAAATCTTGTTTGTAGGGAGGGACAGAGTAGGACAGTGAGGGAAAGTGTCAGTGTGCTATTCTGTTCTAAACCAATTTTGCTGTTCCATATTTTCAATCCTTGAGTTTAGGGACAGAGAAGGACACTCGTGGCAATTATCAGTGTGCTATTCTGTGCTAAATCTTGTTTGTAGGGAGGGACAGAGTAGGACAGTGAGGGAAAGTGTCAGTGTGCTATTCTGTTCTAAACCAATTTTGCTGTTCCATATTTTCAATCCTTGAGTTTAGGGACAGAGAAGGACACTCGTGGCAATTATCAGTGTGCTATTCTGTGCTAAATCTTGTTTGTAGGGAGGGACAGAGTAGGACAGTGAGGGAAAGTGTCAGTGTGCTATTCTGTTCTAAACCAATTTTGCTGTTCCATATTTTCAATCCTTGAGTTTAGGGACAGAGAAGGACACTCGTGGCAATTATCAGTGTGCTATTCTGTGCTAAATCTTGTTTGTAGGGAGGGACAGAGTAGGACAGTGAGGGAAAGTGTCAGTGTGCTATTCTGTTCTAAACCAATTTTGCTGTTCCATATTTTCAATCCTTGAGTTTAGGGACAGAGAAGGACACTCGTGGCAATTATCAGTGTGCTATTCTGTGCTAAATCTTGTTTGTAGGGAGGGACAGAGTAGGACAGTGATGGAAAGTGTCAGTGTGCTATTCTGTTCTAAACCAATTTTGCTGTTCCATATTTTCAATCCTTGAGTTTAGGGACAGAGAAGGACACTTGTTGCAATTATCAGTGTGCTATTCTGTGCTAAATCTTGTTTGTAGGGAGGGACAGAGTAGGACAGTGAGGGAAAGTGTCAGTGTGCTATTCTGTTCTAAACCAATTTTGCTGTTCCATATTTTCAATCCTTGAGTTTAGGGACAGAGAAGGACACTCGTGGCAATTATCAGTGTGCTATTCTGTGCTAAATCTTGTTTGTAGGGAGGGACAGAGTAGGACAGTGAGGGAAAGTGTCAGTGTGCTATTCTGTTCTAAACCAATTTTGCTGTTCCATATTTTCAATCCTTGAGTTTAGGGACAGAGAAGGACACTCGTGGCAATTATCAGTGTGCTATTCTGTGCTAAATCTTGTTTGTAGGGAGGGACAGAGTAGGACAGTGAGGGAAAGTGTCAGTGTGCTATTCTGTTCTAAACCAATTTTGCTGTTCCATATTTTCAATCCTTGAGTTTAGGGACAGAGAAGGACACTCGTGGCAATTATCAGTGTGCTATTCTGTGCTAAATCTTGTTTGTAGGGAGGGACAGAGTAGGACAGTGAGGGAAAGTGTCAGTGTGCTATTCTGTTCTAAACCAATTTTGCTGTTCCATATTTTCAATCCTTGAGTTTAGGGACAGAGAAGGACACTCGTGGCAATTATCAGTGTGCTATTCTGTGCTAAATCTTGTTTGTAGGGAGGGACAGAGTAGGACAGTGAGGGAAAGTGTCAGTGTGCTATTCTGTTCTAAACCAATTTTGCTGAACCATTATTTCAATCCTTGTGTTTAGGGACAGAGAAGGATAGGCAGGGGACAGTGTCAGTGTCATTGTTGCTAAGCCTCCTGCACAGTATACACCTGAAGGTAGCCCTTATTGCTCTTTTTCCCATCTCCCTGCAGGCCATCCATTAAAATGTCTGGAAGGCAAACAAGGAGAGGCAGACAGTCAGGAGGCAAAAAAAGAGGGCAAGCAGGCTCTGTGTCTGGGGGCAACAGTGCTGGTCGTGGACGCGGTGCATTGTCATCAGCAC
The DNA here is from genome assembly GCA_029206835.1 of Rana muscosa. NCBI lineage: Eukaryota > Metazoa > Chordata > Amphibia > Anura > Ranidae > Rana > Rana muscosa. The sequence goes on along the minus strand of CM055118.1, from coordinate 505,969,005 downwards.
ATGGCCATGGGACACGTTTGTCCTTCTTTTCGGCAGCTGGACATGTTGAGCCACATCATGCCGAAGACTTGGTAGAGTGGATGACCAAGCCCACCTCATCCTCCTCATCCTCTCTCACCCAGGCTCAGGGTACTGGCAAAGCAGCTGCCAAAGCGTCCTCTTCTCTGGTATCATTATCTTCATTAGTCAATCCTTCCCTAGACCCACCATGTCCTCCTCCTGAGGAGTCCCCCGAACTGTTTGAGCACAGTGTTGGGTACATGCTCCAGGAGGATGCCCAGCGTTTCGAAGGATCTGATGATGATACCCAGCTACAGGAAGGCAGCAGCGTGAGAGCAGAGAGAGGGGATGCTCAAGAAGAAAGACACCAATCTGGCAGTCATGCTCCAGCAGCTGCAGCATACTGCCAGATTGGCTCCAGTGATGAGGAGGGAGGGGATGATGAGGTCACTGACTCCACGTGGGTGCCTAATAGGAGAGAGGAGGAGGAGGAGGAGGATGAGGAGGAGGCACATCTCCAACGAGGCAGGATGCCCTTGAGTGGCCAGCGTATGGGCAGCACACCGACGGAATCACACCGCAGAGCTCCGCCTGTGCAGGGCGCTGCCTCTGCCCGTCATTCAAAAAGTTATTTGGTGTGGGCCTTTTTTGAGGCGAGTGCATCAGATCGCACAGCTGCTGTTTGCAACATATGTCTCAAGCGTATATCGCGTGGCCAAAACATCAGCCGCTTGGGCACCACATGCTTGATCAGACATATGTTGACCTGCCATGCAGCTCGTTGGCAAGCCTACCTTAAAGACCCACACCAAAGAACAAAGCGGACCTCTCCTTGCACCGCATCAGCTGGGATCTCCAACCCCACTATACCTTCACTCCTCTCTGAAACCTGCTCTGAGAGGAATGAAGGTGTAGAATTAGGTGTGTCACAGGCAAGTACTTGCGGGCACTCTGCTAGCAGTACACCAATGTCCGATTCTAGCAGGCAAATTTCCCTGCCCCAGCTGCTGGACCGTCGAAAGAAGTTCACTCCCAGCCATCCACATGCCCAGCGGTTGAATGCTAGCTTGGTTAAATTGCTAGCGCTTCAACTGCTGCCTTTTCAGTTGGTAGACTCGGCCCCCTTCCGTGAGTTTGTGCAATGTGCGGTTCCTCAGTGGCAGGTTCCCAAACGCCACTTTTTCGCACGGAAGGCGATTCCGGCTCTCTACAGGCATGTGGAAGGCAATGTCTTGGCCTCGCTGGACAGGGCGGTCAGCGGTAAGGTGCATATTACCGCTGACTCATGGTCCAGCAGGCATGGACAGGGACGTTACCTTTCTTTCACGGCCTATTGGGTCACTCTTTTGGCAGCTGGGAAGGATGCAGGACAAGGTGCAGTAGTGTTGGAGGTTGTTCCACCGCCACGCCTCCAAAATGCTACTACTGGTTGTGACACACCTCTCTCCTCCACCCCCTCCTCTTCTTCTTCCTCCATGGCCTCTTCCTGTGGTTTGTCCTCGGAACCAGCGGTGCTCCGTAGGCGTTCAAGGGGCTACGCAAGTACGCAGGCAAAAAGATGCCATGCCGTGCTTGCACTGGTGTGTTTGGGGGACAGGAGCCACATTGGGGCAGAGGTCCTGTCTGCTCTGCAGGGGCAGGCCGAGAGGTGGTTGACGCCACGCCAGCTTAAGCCAGGAATGGTGGTTTGCGACAATGGCACCAACCTCCTCTCCGCCCTCCGACAGGGACAACTGACCCATGTGCCCTGTATGGCTCACGTCCTTAACCTGGTGGTGCAGCGGTTCTTGGGCAGGTACCCGGGCTTACAGGATGTCCTGAGGCAGGCCAGGAAAGTCTGTGTGCATTTCCGCAGATCTTATAATGCCAGTGCTCGCCTGGCTGAGCTGCAAAAGGAGTTGAACCTGCCCAAGAACCGCCTTATATGTGACATGCCCACCAGGTGGAACTCAACGTTGGCCATGCTGCAGCGGCTGCACACGCAGCAGAGGGCCATCAATGAGTACCTGTGCAACTACGGCACCAGGACAGGGTCAGGGGAGCTCGGGTTTTTTTCACCACGCCAGTGGGGCATGATCAGGGATGCATGCACTGTCCTGGCACCATTTGAGGAGGCCACGAGGATGGTGAGCAGTGACAGTGCATGCATCAGTGACACTGTACCTCTTGTCCACCTGTTGGAGCACACGCTGCGTGGAATAATGGACAGGGCACTTGAGGCAGAACAGAGGCAGGAAGAGGAGGACTTCCTTGCCTCTCAAGGCCCCCTTTACCCAGACAGTGTTCCTTCTGTCCCACCCATCGCACAGGAAGAGGAGGAGGAGGAGGAGGAGGATTGTGTCAGCATGGAGGTGGAGGCTGGCACTCAGCATCATCAGCAGCAGTCTTTTAGGGATGATTTACAGTCCCAAGAAACCAGTGGACTTGTACGTGGCTGGGAGGAGGTGGCTGCGGATCATGTCGTCCTTAGTGACCCAGAGGACTCCGGACTGAATGCCTCAGCTAACCTACGCTGCATGGCCTCCCTGATCCTGCAAAGTCTGCGGAAGGATCCTCGTATTCTTCGGATCAAGGAGAGGGACCATTACTGGCTGGCCACTCTCCTTGATCCACGGTACAAGGGTAAGGTTGCGGACCTTATCGTACCGTCGCAGAGGGAGCAGAGGATGAGACAACTCCGGAGGCCTTGCAGAAAGATCTGTGCAACGCGTTCCCAGAGACTGGGAGGTTACAAACTCCTGGTCCTGGACAACGAGTTGCTGAGGCTTTGGGCAGTCAAAGAAGGAGCGGTGGGAAGGTGGCCGTCTGACCGATGCGTTCAGACAATTCTTTAGTCCGCAGCCCCAAAGTATGATCGGTTCCAGCAACCATCGCCAGCGTCTGATATACATGGTCCAGGAATACCTAGGGGCAAGGTCAGACTTGGACACCTTCCCCACCGAAAATCCTCTGGCTTACTGGGTCTTGAGGATGGATCACTGGCCAGAGCTTGCACAGTATGCAATTGAGCTACTGGCCTGTCCTGCATCCAGCGTTCTTTCAGAACGCACATTCAGTGCTGCTGGAGGATTTGTCACGGATCACAGGGTGCGCCTGTCCACCGACTCGGTTGATCGACTGACTTTCATCAAGATGAACCGGTCTTGGATCACCACCAGCTACCACACACCAGTTGCTGATATAACAGACTAATTGATTTTAAAATGTCACATCCCTTCAAGACTGATGCTGATGCTGAGTGCCTGTGCTGTTATGTTGACTGGCTATCCTCCTCCTCCTCCTCAATGATACGATTAATGATGATAGCTTGGAAGATCATTTTGGTTTATGGGTGACGCCACCAGTGGCTAAGGCCCAATTTTTCAGCCCCTGTTTAACAGGGGCGTGTAATTAAAATTTTTGATGCAATACTTTGCAACAGGCCTCATTGCTGTGCTCCAAATACAGTATCTGTGAGGGGTTGCAGTGTTGTGCCACCAGTGCCTAAGGCCCAATTTTTCAGCCCCTGTTCAACAGGGGCATGCAATTATAATTATTGATCTAATAATTCACAGCAGGGCCCATTGCTGCGCCCACCAAGAGTAACTGTCAGGCCTTACAGTGTTGTGGCACCAGCACCACCATCACCACCACCACCACCACCAAAGGCCCAATTTTTCAGCCCCTGTTCAACAGGGGCATGCAATTATAATTATTGATCGAATAATTCACAGCAGGACCCATTGCTGCGCCCACCAAGAGTAACTGTCAGGCCTTACAGTGTTGTGGCACCAGCACCATTATCAAAGGCCCAATTTTTCAGCCCCTGTTCAACAGGGGCATGCAATTATAATTATTGATCTAATAATTCACAGCAGGGCCCATTGCTGCGCCCACCAAGAGTAACTGTCAGGCCTTACAGTGTTGTGGCACCAGCACCACCATCAAAGGCCCAATTTTTCAGCCCCTGTTCAACAGGGGCATGCAATTATAATTATTGATCTAATAATTCACAGCAGGGCCCATTGCTGCGCCCACCAAGAGTAACTGTCAGGCCTTACAGTGTTGTGGCACCAGCACCACCATCAAAGGCCCAATTTTTACTACCACTGATCAACAATTATATGTTATTACAATTCCTGATATAATAGTTGACAGCAGGGCGTTCCAGCACCCACCAAGAATAACTGTGAGTGCTTTCAGTGTTGTGCCAACACCAACACCTAAGGGGCCAGATTCTGCAGAGTATATACGGCAGGTCCCTACTTTCAAACATCCAACTTACAAACTACTACTACTTGCAAACGGAAGAAGACAACAGGAAGTGAGAGGAAATCTACCCCTTGGAAGGAAAATTCTCTCCTGTAAGAATTAATATGGGAGAAAGGTGTCTCCTCTCTACTGATGCTTTATCACCAATCCTTGTTTCAATAAAAACTAGACATGTGCATTCGTTTTCGTCCGAATGCATTTTCGTCCGAATTTCAGCTATTTTCGTTATCGTTTTAACAAACGAAAACGAAAGCACAGAATCCGAAAACCGAAAGATCCGACATAAACAAATGCTTTATTTTCGTTTTCGTTGCTACAACAGTTCGATATAGATAGGAGATTCGACGTGACGCTGACAATAACAATCTGTGTCTATCGAACCTGTGGTCGAATGTGCCTAACCTTAACTCTATTAGTCCAAGATTATTCTACATAGGAGAGAAAAGATTCAACATTATAGAGAGAAAAGATTCGACATAGGAGAGAAAGATTCGACATAGGAGAGAAAAGATTCGACATAGGAGAGAAAAGATTCGACATAGGAGAGAAAAGATTCGACATTATAGAGAGAAAAGATTCGACATAGGAGAGAAAAGATTCGACATTATAGAGAGAAAAGATTCAACATTATAGAGGGAAAAGATTCGACATTATAGAGAGAAAAGATTCGACATTATAGAGAGAAAAGATCTGACATTATAGAGAGAAAAGATTCGACATTATAGAGAGAAAAGATTCGACATTATAGAGAGAAAAGATTCGACATTATAGAGAGAAAAGATTCGACATTATAGAGAGAAAAGTTTCGACATAGGAGAGAAAAGATTCGACATTATAGAGAGAAAAGATTCGACATAGGAGAGAAAAGATTTGACATTATAGAGAGAAAAGATTCGACATAGGAGAGAAAAGATTTGTTATTATAGAGAGAAAAGATTCGACATAGAGAGAAAAGATCACTGCTGGAATTGGGTGGGGGAAGTAAAATAAAAATAAAGTTGATGATGAATGTTATTGGCTGATTGTAACCAAAGAGGAGGAGCAGTAAAATAGCTAGAATGACGAAGATTCGACAAAGCATCGAAAGATAGAAGATTCGACGGTGCAGCAAAACTGTACGACGCTGCAATCGTACATTTCCGGTCACATGCTCCGCCCATAGGCTATAGAAGAATTCTAATGTTGGTTGACTAGTAATAGTAATGAATAAATATAATTATTACTAGTCATACAACATTAGAATTCTTCTATAGCTTGTGGGCGGAACATTCGACCGGAAATGTATGATTGCAGCGTCATACAGTTTCACTGCTCCGTCGAATCTTCTTTGAACATTCGACAGACACCATAAGCCTTCAATGACAGATTCGACCTTAATTAATTCAGATTTTCGGACGAATGCAATTTCTAACGAAAAACGAAATAAATAAAAACGAATTTCGGGAGTAACTAAATAAATTTATTTTTCGGACGAAAACGAAATTCCGAAACGAAATATTTCAGTGTGCACATGTCTAATAAAAACACCACATTTCAAAAACAGTTGTCATTGGGACGCAAAGTGAGGTGAAATGTTCTGAACAGGGGCACACTGCACAGACAGCAAAAAAAATGTGACAGGGGTGATAACCGTTCCCTATGTTTTACAAAAAGCTAAAAAAAGGAATTTGGCATGGAGCTACACTTAAACAATGCAGCTGTTCAAAATTACAAACAGATTCTACATAAGAACAAACCTACAGTCCCTGTCTTGTATGCACCGCCTGTATACGGCTGTTCAGAGTATATAGGTCCTTTTTTATTTTGTGTGCGGGGTTCCCCTTAATATCCATACAAGACCCAAAGGGGCTGGTAATGGGCTGGGGTAGGGGGGGGGGGGATTGATGGGGTAGCTATGCCATTTTTCCTAAAGATTTTCATCCATATTACCGGGACCAGACATTGCATTAAAGCCGCAAGCAGTTTTAAATGGCTTTTTTTCCTTTAGAAATGTTATTTTGTGCAGGGACAGTTCTAAACACGGGAAACACGTGGCACTTCACAGGCATACTTTAGACACCCCCCAGGTACGATATTTAAAGGAATATTTGACTTTTTTTTTTTCACTTTATGCATCATTAAAATGACTGCTCCCGGAAAACGTCCGTTTTTAAAACTTCTTTTTGCATTGATACATGTCCCCTGGTGCAGAACCCGGGTTCCCAAACTCTGTTTCGGACAATAACATGGATAATAGTCGTTATAATTAGCACTTTAGAATCCGAACGTTCGCATCCATTGTATTTAATAGGGTTCTAATGTTCGTGCAAACTTTCGGTCCGTTCGCGGGTTCTGGTGCGAACCGAACCCGGGGGTGTTCGGCTCATCACTACTTCCCACACTAGACGAACCGGCTTGGGTAAAGATGGTGCTGGATCCCTGGGCAGGCAAGTGTCCTTATATTAAAAGTCAGCAGCTACAGAGAACTCCAACTACCGTCTCTCCATGGTATGATGTAGTGTACAGGATGCTCTGTGCCCGTCTCTCTCCGCACTTCCCTACTGACAGCTCTCCGATCTCCATGGTCTCTGATATCTTTGTTTAAAGAGACAAGACGGCCAGAGATATCACACAATCTAGAGACAGAGTGTCAGTGCGGCCTCTAGTGTCCAGGAGGAATGTCGGCATGTGTGTGTACAATGGTGAAGGCTGTATTCCTGACTGGGGCTGATTATACACTGTACAATCTGATTGTACAATCTTTGCTACCATCAGCTATGTAGAGCAAGGGCCTGTCTAATTTGATACCAAAACTTTGTAATATTGAGGCAGATGTAAATAATTCATTCCATTTGTAAGTCTAGAGGTGATTGTACAATTGTGAGTTATATAGTGCAATGGCCTGTCTAATTTGATACAAAATGGAATAGATGATTTACATCTGCCTCAATATTACATAGTTTTGGTAAGTCTAGAGGCAATTGTACAATCAGATTGTATAGTTTATGGCCAGCTTTAAAAGGGACACTAAACGATATCCCTATTCTCCCACAAAATATCCACACACATCCACTATTTAATGGCCCTGTAATTATTTTTTAATTAAATAGTTTCTTCTGTATTTCTGTGTTATTCTGCCTCCTTGTAAAGTCATCTATGAGCTCTCAACCTCCGCTTTCCCCCCTCACTTCTGTTTGTTCATAATGAGCAGTGACCGTTAGGCCGGGTTTACACTGATGTGCTCTGCGAGATCGCATGTGATTCACGCCACACTGCAGTGCAAATCACATGTGATGTCTGTGTGAAGCGATTTCAGCCATACAGATATGCAATGCGAATTCAGTCATACAGATAGCATGGCTGAATTTGCATTGCATTCGGATCAAACTCGCACAGGGCCCATTTTTTGTCCGCACCAAAATAGGACCGCATGGGTGTTCACACCCATGCGATACGATTCCTGTACGAACTGTTAGTTCGCACTGCGACATGTGAACTGCCGTGCGAGCTGAGAACCCACAGTGGATTTGCAGTGTCCCTGCATTGCACCAATGTGAACCGGGACTTGCATTATATGTACAGCTCTCTGCACACAACACACCCCATAGTCCCATCTCAGGAGAGAGCGAGAGACAGTGGCTACATTCCTACATACAGTGAGACCATAGAGAAAGAATGTAGCCACCCTATAAAAGCAGCAAACAAAAGGAATTTGGAGGAAGCTTAGAGCAAAAAATGTATTTTATGAGTTAAGAACACAAACTTGAATAGGATTTTTATTTTTTTTAAACCAAAATTGTGTGTCACTTTAACCACTAGCCAACCAGCTCACGCAGATATACTACGGCAGGTCGGTTCTCCTGCGTGAATCGCTGTACCTGTACATCGATCCATGCAGGGTGAATAGCCAGCGCACGCAGGTCTTGTGGACTCGATGTCCGCCGGTGACCCGCGAGTGCAGTGAGGAGAGGCAAAATGGGGAACTGCCTATGTAAACAAGGCGATTCCCCGTACTGCCTAGTGGCAAAACAGATCTACTGTTCCCAGTGATCTCTGTCATGTTCCAGTAAGCCCATCCCCCCTACAGTTAGAACACACCCAGGGAACACACTTAACCCCTTGATCGCCCCCTAGTGTTAACTCCTTCCCTGCCAGTGTCATTTATACAGTAATCAGTGGCTATTTATAGCACTGATCGCTATATAAATGTCACTGGTCCCAAAAAAGTGTCAAAAGCGTCCAATCTGTCTGCTGCAATGTCGCAGTCCCGTTAAAAATCGCAGATCGCCGCCACTACTAGTAAAAAAAATTAAATAGAAAAATGCCATAAATCTATTCCCTATATTGTAGACGCTATAACTATATACGCCTATTGCGATTTTTTTTTACCAAAAACATGTAGAAGAATACATATCAGCCTAAACTGATGAATAAATATTTTTTTTTATATTTTATTTTGGATGGCTTGGTCGTTAAGGGGGTAAATCCTCCTGGGGCTGAAGTGGTTAAAGTATAATTCCAGTAAAATATTAACTAAGCCTAAACCTACTCCCACTCCTCATTCTAAGCCTATTCTATCTAACTGTAGCGGGGTGCTAAATTTAAGGGAAGTGTTTGAGTGGTAGTTTACTCAAACACCCTAATTTGTTAGGGTTTTTACAACCATTTTATCCACAGGGAGAGTATTGGTGTACAGTTCCCTGTGGGCTACAGGTGGCGCTGCCATAGTAGGCTAGGGTTGAACCGCTGATACAGTGCTGTGCCTTGTGTGTCCTCTCTCAGCAGCCATACAGTGGGTGTGGTCTACCTGCTGGGCATGCTGGGAGAGGATATAAAAGGGGCAGATGCTGCCTGTTGGGGGTTTGTCTTGGTTCGGCCGTTGGGAGTCCTACTCCCAGGGAGTGTTCCTGTCCGCCCTGGGCCCCTTAGGCCCAGGGCGAGTGTTCCTGTTCCATCCTGGGCACCTTTAGCCCAGGGTGAGGTACTATCATGCTGTTCCTGTCCGCCCTGGGTATGTAAGCCCAGAGACCGCAGTGGAGGCCTGGGGCCCAGCACCTTCGGCTGGGGTCCACCAAGGATCGAGGAATCTCAGGGTGCCGCCTTGCGAGGGGACCCATATCTAGGATGAGGAGGCCGGGAAGGAACTCTCCGAAGACCCAGTGCAGTGTCATGGTGACGGTAGGGTCCCGGTAACTCTCCGGGGGGGATGTCTTCTCCTAAAAAAGGGCCATAGCTAAAGAAGGGGATCAGTTTCACCAGGTCTGTGGCAGAGACCAACTTCACAGTCTGTGGCAGAGTCTGTACGCCTAGTTAAACTTGCTTGAGAATCTGAGCAAATATCTCTAACGTTTGTGCCTGGACCTCCTCTACTTTAACATAGAGGTGAGAATCAGGCTCTGGAGGTTTTCATGTTCTGACCGTGAAAGACCCAACAACAATACCTCTCTCTTCCTGCGAGGAGCCAAAGTTAATTCAGGTAAAGAAAGAATCTGACTTTGTAAGGCCCACCATTATTAGAAGTGCGCCACACGCCAGGACATAGCGCATCTCACGAAGGCCGCATGACTTTGCACCGCTATAGAGTTTTCTTTCACAAACATTGTGGAACTTTAGATTGCTTTCCTTTAATACCCATTTGGATTACAAATGTTATGTGCACCAACGTTTGCTAGCGAAGACTCCTACCACTGAAGGAACTGGACATTGAACTTAGTCAGGCCTGACTAGGATTGATAGTGACAGGACACGGGCACAGTATTGCCCATTAGGGGGAGCTCGCGAGCATAGGCCGGTTACTTATTTAGAAAGTGCGCATTTAGATTGTGTTATAATATTGTCATATATCATTGACTCTGCAGGGCCCTGCACAAGTCAATTGTACAGTTGTTTAACTCTGCTATTTTATCACGAAGTAAACGTGATTTTTGGTTAAGCAGAATACTGTGTGGAGTTCTCTATATTATCCTGCCGGACCAGTGCCTATACAAGGTAACAATTTTATGTACCATTTTTACTGTGGTGTAGTATTATTGTGTATCCCATTACCATTGGGTTCCACAACCTAATTGCAGACCAGTTGTGCCAAGGGAGGGTTCGAGCCAGATTCTTGGGGTTGATAGCTAGGGTACAGACCCAAAACAAACCAGTAGCTCTCTTAACTGGGGGTAGTGCTACACGTGGGGGCTCGAGTCCGGGATTTGTACTCTACAATCAAGCCCCATCCTGTTAGTACCAGTATGGACCCTTTAATTGTGGACCAGTGGTGCGAATCGGTAGGTGCCCGCTCGGACGTGGGTGTGGCGATTGAACTCCCTGGTGAGGATTGGAGAAAGGGAGAGGTTGTCCGAATTATAGAGACATTATCCCCACAGAGGAGGGCATGGGTACTTGGTATCAGGCCAGATGAAGGAACTTCCAGCACCCATGCACTGTTGGAATGGAAAGAAGGAATACCAGAGAGCTTCAAGGGAAAGAGTGTGCACTTGGGGGGCAAAACCAAGTTGTGTCTAGTCCATCCAAGAGCTCCAAATAAGGAGCCCCCAAGTATTAGTCTGGAAAGATAAGCAGGAGGAATCACAACCACCCCCGCACCCCTGATCATGGTTGGTCCAGAACTCCTTAATGCCCTGGGAGACCTTGTGTCAAAGTGCCAGAAGAGCAACACAGTATGTGTGGAGTCTGGGTACAGGAAACTGAGGATCTTCTCAGGGAGACAGCCAGTACCGCCTGGAGAAGAAGAATTTGACACCTGGATAGAGCAAGCCATGCAAGCTCTAGAAGGATGGGAACTGCCAGAGGCCCAAAAGAAGCAGCGCATAAATGAGAGCTTGAAAGGAGCCGCTGCAGAAGCTGTCAGGAACTTAAGGTTTAGTAACGCTGCCTGTACAGCCTACGACTATTTGGTCATGCTGCAAGAGGAGTTCGGACAATTAGAAAAAGCTGTTGCCCTCGTCTACAAATTTGAAAACACTCTCCAACAACCAGGAGAGCGTCTTTCTGAGTACATTAGAAGACTGAACAAAATGCTGTGCCAAATTGTCTTAAAGAAGGGAATAGCACCATCTGCTATAGATCAAGCTAGGATGCAACAAATCCTGAGAGGGGCTATACGTTCTGATCCAGTTTGGCTCCACTTGAAAACCTCAGTGGGAGTCATGTCACTAAGTTACCCTGACCTTATCAGAGTGATGAGAGATGAAGAAGCTCTGCTGAATGATCAACAAGCGACCGTTCAACCCATCTCTACCCCTTTAGCCGGAGTCAGATCTGCAATAACTATGGAGCCGGACTCTGAAGTAGCTATACTAAAGTCTCAAATGACACAAATGATGGAGATGCTGATTACTTTGATGACAAAGACTTCAGGAATGAGTGGGGAAGGAGGACCCCCTACTGAAGTGGTTCAGAATACACCCACTTCTTCATCCCAACGCTCAAAAGATGAGGTAGTTTGTTTCAACTGTGGAGGGACTGGACACTACAGACAAGTGTGTCCCAGCCCGAAGAAAGTTGCAGCACCATACCACAAGCCGGCGGAAAACTTCAGAGGGCCCCGGTGAAGGAGTCAACCAGGTGCCCATCAGTCCCAGCCAACTCCAAAAAGTTCAACAATGCAGGAAGACAGAAGAAGGGAAGCAGTTACTTACCAAGCACCCCTGTTGTTACATCTGAACGACCTGATACTTCCCGCTCCATGTTCAAAAATTCTCAACAGCAGGAGATCAGTGCATACCAGGCCCAACCAGGGTTGAGATCCAGGAAAAGGATCAAGAAAAGCGGGAAGAAGATCCGGATTACCGAATCAAACAAGAAGGTTTCTCCACGGAAACTCCCTGCCAAATTAGTGGGGCCCTCCCCAGTGGTCTCCATTCAGGTAGAAGGAATCTATACCAAGGCCCTTTTGGATACTGGAGCCCAAGTAACTCTGTTATACAGAGACTTCTACGATAAACACCTCAGACATCTAGCGCTACAAAAGCTTGAAGACCTAGAGATATGGGGCATAGGGACCCAGAGTTTCCCTTATGATGGATACCTTCCAATTAAGTTGACCTTTGACCCCTTAGTGGCAGGAGGAGCAGAGACCTTCGACACCCTGGCTGTAGTTTGCCCCCGACTGCCAGGAGCCAGCAAGAGTTCCCTCATCATAGGAACCAACACTGGCCTGGTCAGGAAGCTGTTGACACCTGTGGCCCAAGAACCGGAGACCCCAACGACAAGGGTCCATCCTATGCTACAGCAAGTATACCAGCAGCTGGTGTTGGAGCAAAATGCCCCGGCAGAAGGGGTTGGGAAGATCTGGAAGCTGGATAAGACAGAGAAGGTATTAATTACAGCCCGGAGAGATGACTTGTTTAAGGGCCTCCGTGAAGCTTACCTGGGAGCAGCCCGACCCCTTTGTTATTCTTGAACCAGATCTGCAGGAGTGTCAGAGGGGACTAGAAGTAATTCCTGAAGTGGTCCCATTGAAGATCCTTAGGAAACGTCATGGGAAAATCTCAGTGAGCATTAGGAATACTGCTATTACGCCCTTAAGGGTACCAGCCAGAATGCTATTGGGCCAAGTAAACCCAACCATGCCAATTGCCCTATCTGATTTGAAAAAGGAAGAAAGGGGTGAAGTTACTGTGGAGAAGCTTTGCTCTGAAGATGCGACCCTCCCACCAGTATGGAAAGAAAGGGCTAAGGCCCAACTTGCTCGATGGCAGAATATCTCCAAAAATGAATTTGATGTGGGATGTGCCAAAAGTGCCACCCACAAGATTCGCCTACAGGAAGATAAGCCGTTCAGGGAAAGAGTCTGGCGGGTCCCCTTGGCTGACTTAGAAGATCTGCGTGAGCAACTTGCAGAGCTTAAGAGGACGGGCATTATCCGAGAGTCCAGAAGCCCCTACGCCTCCCCAATAGTGGTAGTCCGAAAGAAAAATGGGTCCCTGAGGCTGTGTATTGACTACACTGAACAAAAGGACTATACCTGATTAGTACACCACCCCTCGAATAGAAGATGCTTTACAGAGTTTGTCAGGGGCTAAGTGGTTCAGTGTGATGGACTTGAAGAGTGGGTACTATCAAATCCCCATGCACCCGGAAGATCAGGAGAAAACAGTGGGAGAAAACCCCAGTGGATTTCTTTGAGTTCAACCGCGTGCCCCAGGGCTTGTCGGGAGCCCCAGCCACCTTCCAAAGACTGATGGAAAAAACTGTGGGAGACATGAACCTCATTGAAGTACTGGTATACCTGGACGACATTATTGTGTTTGGTAAAACTCTGGAAGAACACAAAGAGGGGCTGGAAAAGGTCTTGAAGAGACTCCATGAAGAAGGCCTGAAACTCTCTTTAGAGAAATGCCAGTTCTACCAGTCCTCAGTCCATTACCTGGGCTATATTGTGTCTGCTGAAGGGGTGGCTACAGATCCCGAGAAACTAGATGCTGTCACCTCTTGGCCAAGGCCCACCAATGTGACTGAGCTTAGGTCATTCCTGGGATTCTGCTCCTACTATAGAAGATTCGTGGAGGGGTTTGCCAAGATTGCCAGGCCTCTAAATGAACTATTGAAGAATGAAGGGGAAGATGAATCCCAAGAACTGGTCAACCCAGTGAAACCCACCATGGGATCCAGGAAACCTAAAGAATCTATCCAGGACCAGTGGACCTCTCAGTGTGAAGAGGCCTTCCTCAAGTTGAAGAAAAGCCTGGCCACTGCCCCTGTCTTGGCCTATGCAGATACCACAAAACCCTATGATTTGCATGTTGATGCCAAGAACACGGTGGCCACTTGCGGCCTGTTGCCTATGTGAGTAGAAGTCTGGTCCCCGCTGAGAGGAATTACCGTACACACAAGCTCTCTCTCTGGTGCGCGCTCGCTCTCTGGTGCGCGCGCTCTCTCTCTCTGGTGCGCGCGCTCTCTCTGGTGCGCGCTCTCTCTCTGGTGCGCACGCTCTCTCTCTCTGGTGCGCGCTCTATCTCTGGTGCGCGCTCTCTCTCCCTGGTGCGCGCTCTCTCTCCCTGGTGCGCGCTCTCTGGTGCGCGCTCTCTCTCTGGTGCGCGCTCTCTCTCTCTGGTGCGCGCTCTCTCTGGTGTGCGCGCTCTCTCTCTCTGGTGCGCGCTCTCTCTCTCTCTGGTGCGCGCTCTCTCTCTGGTGCGCGCTCTCTCTCTGGTGCGCGCTCTTTTGGTGCGCGCTCTCTCTCTGGTGCGCGCTCTCTCTGGTGCGCGCTCTCTCTGGTGCGCGCTCTCTCTCTCTGGTGCGCGCTCTCTCTCTCTGGTGCACTCTCTCTCTCTCTCTCTGGTGCGCCCTCTCTCTCTGGTGCGAGCTCTCTCTGGTGCGCACGCTCTCTCTGGTGCACGCTCTCTCTCTGGTGCGCGTGCTCTCTCTCTCTGGTGCGCACTCTCTCTCTCTGGTGCGCGCTCTCTGGTGCGCGCGCTCTCTCTGGTGTGCGCGCTCTCTCTCTGGTGCGCGCTCTCTCTCTCACAAAACCCTATGAGTTGCATGTTGATGCCAAGAACACGGTGGCCACTTGCGGCCTGTTGCCTATGTGAGTAGAAGTCTGGTCCCCGCTGAGAGGAATTACCGTACACACAAGCTCTCTCTCTGGTGCGCGCTCTCTCTCTGGTGTGCGCGCGCTCGCTCTCTGGTGCGCACGCGCTCTCTCTCTGGTGCACGCTCTCTCTCTCTGGTGCGCGCTCTCTCTCTGGTGCACGCGCTCTCTCTCTGGTGCGCGCTCTCTCTCTGGTGCACGCTCTCTCTGGTGCGCGCTCTCTCTCTGATGCGCTCTCTCTCTCTGGTGCGCGCTCTCTAGTGCGCGCTCTCTCTCTCGCGCTCTCTCTCACTCGCGCGCTCTCTCACTCGCGCTCTCTCTCGTGCTCGCTCGCTTTCTCTCTCTCGTGCTCGCTCTCAATTTATCTATGTACACCTTGGACAACTCTAATGAAAACCATATAAAATATCATTATAATAATGTATATTTATGTGTCAATAAAAATTTATATAAAAAAGTGTTTTCCTTCACAATATGTATTTTCAATTTCTCCTTTAATTTTTTTAATTTCTTAGCCGTTTCTTTATTCATAATGAAAGTTATTACAGTGCAGAGTAATATCGCTCATTATTTAGAGCGATATACAAATACAATACTTACTATTTGAATACTATTATCCAATTTTCCTTGTCTTGAATCTTTAAAGCTGCAAAATAAATATTCAAATTAAATATTGTGTAATGAATATTACTTTTTAAAATGTAAAAAAAAAAAAATAATAATAATAATAATAATAATAATAATAAGTCGGTAATGTAGGTAAGTAGCAGAAAGGTTTAGTGTTGTTGGCATGCTGAGATGTATTGGCTTTATGCAAGACATATATTGTTTGATGTTGAGGAAAAATAATTATATTTTTATCTAATCTGACAATAACACCCTTTTCAAAGTGGCCATAGAATCTTGAAGGTGCATTTAAAGTGGCCAGATGAGAATAAAAATTAATTATTTATCCTCTAAAATAAATTATGTGTTGCTGAAATCCAATACAGCTCGCCATCCAAATAACACCATTGGCTCTCTCGCCGGTGGCTCCGGTTAGCAGCGTGGCGCTCTCGCTGGTGGCTCCGGTTAGCAGCGTGGCGCTCTCGCTGGTGGCTCCGGTTAGCAGCGTGGCGCTCTCGCTGGTGGCTCCGGTTAGCAGCGTGGCGCTCTCGCTGGTGGCTCCGGCTAGCAGCGTGGCGCTCTCGCTGGTGGCTCCGGCTAGCAGCGTGGCGCTCTCGCTGGCGGCTCCGGCTAGCAGCGTGGCGCTCTCGCTGGTGTCTCCGGCTAGCAGCCTGGCTCTCTCGCTGGCGGCTCCAGCTAGCAGCGTGGCTCTCTTGCTGGTGGCTCCGGCTAGCAGCGTGGCTCCGGTTAGCAGCGTGGCTCTCCCGCTGGTGGTGCCGTGTAGCAGCATGGCTCTCTCGCTGGTGGCTCCAATTAGTAGCGTTGCTCTCTCGCTGGTGGCTCCGGCTAGCAGCGTGGCTCTCTCGCTGGTGGCTCCGGCTAGCAGCGTGGCTCCGGTTAGCAGCGTGGCTCTCTCGCTGGTGGTGCCGTGTAGCAGCATGGCTCTCTCGCTGGTGGCTCCAATTAGTAGCGTTGCTCTCTCGCTGGTGGCGCTTGTTATAGTAAACATACGCATGTCTCATTAATAAAAATCTAAATATTTGAGTTATGTCCAATAAGGCCACCCTCCCCCCCCCCATGGACAATGTGGCTGTCTGCTGAGTTCATCTCCCCATCCCTGCACTCAGTGCACTGATAGGCAGCACTGATGGACAATGATTGGCAGCACTGATAAGCACCACTGATTGACAGCACTGACGGGCACTAATGATTGCCACTAATAGAAAGCACTGCTTTGTATCACTGATGGGTGCCACTGATAGACAGCACTGATGGGCCCTGACTGGCACCGGCGGGCGGCACTGACAGGTGGCACCAATTGGCAGCACCAATTGGCACTGACAGGTGGCACTGATTGGCAGCACTGATGGGTGGAATTGACAGGTGGCACTGATTGGCAGCACTGATGTGCACTGAAAGGTGGCACTGATTGGCGGCACTGACAGGCAGCACTGATTGGCACTGACAGGTGGCACTGATTGGCAGCACTGATGGGTGGAATTGACAGGTGGCACTGATTGGCACTGACAGGTGGCACTGATTGGCATCACTGATGGGTGGAATTGACAGGTGGCACTGATTGGCAACATTGATGGGCACTGACAGGTGGCACTGATTGGCAGCACTGATGTGCACTGAAAGGTGGCACTGACAGGCAGCACTTATTGGCACTGACAGGTGACATTGATGGCAGCACTGATGGGTGGAATTGACAGGTGGCACTGACTGGCAGCACTGATTGGCAACATTGATGGGCACTGACAGGTGGCACTGATTGGCAGCACTGATGTGCACTGAAAGGTGGCACTGATTGGTGGGACTGACAGGCAGCACTGATTGGCACTGACAGGTGGCACTGATTGGCAGCACTGATGAGTGGAATTGACAGGTGGCACTGATTGGCAGCACTGATTGGCAACATTGATGGGCACTGACAGGTGGCACTGATTGGCGGCACTGATGTGCACTGAAAGGTGGCACTGATTGGCGGCACTGATTGACAGCACTGATGGGTGGAATTGACAGGTGGCACTGATTGGCAGCACTGATTGGCAACATTGATGGGCACTGACAGGTGGCACTGATGGGTGGAATTGACAGGTGGCACTGATTGGCAGCACTGATTGGCAACATTGATGGGCACTGACAGGTGGCACTAATTGGCGGCACTGACAGGCAGCACTGATTGGCAGCACTGATGGGTGGAATTGACAGGTGGCACTGATTGGCAGCACTGATTGGCAACATTGATGGGACGCCTCCCTGAGGCATTACTGAGCATGTGCGAGATTTGCAGGTGCATGATGGGAAGATGGCTGCACAGAAATCCAGGAAATTAACACGAGAGGGCTTCAGATGCCCACAACTAAAATGGAAACTGCCTGCTTCCGAGATCAGTAAGTAAATAACTATTTTAAAAGAAATAAAAAGCGCAAAAAGTATGACATGTTAGAAATGTTCATTTACAGGTTTTGACAGTTACAGAGCAGTGTTTAAAAAAAAAATTTGAGGACTGGAACTCCCCTTTAATCTTAAAAATACAAAATTAACAATAATAAATAACTTGTAAAAATAAAAACAAAACAAAATGAGCACTGCACCTGGTTTTGCTTGAAATCTGACATTTTTAATTAGTTTAAATATAAATGAAAATTTCATGTAGAAAACATGAAGCTTTTTCCTCATCTCCATCAAGCCGGCACTCTTCTGCTTTCTGAATTATCTTGGAAGCACTGTTGACATGTTTTATCGTATTGCTAAAAATGTTCACAGCATCTCCCCGCAGGGATGTAGTCCCAAGGGAGGGGGCGAGCACGCTGACTAACCCCCAGCTAGAACGTCTCAGATGATGGGGGCAAGCTTACTGAGGAGGAACAGGAAATGAGAAATTCAGACAAAGAAAAAAAACATTTAGAAGGGAAATCGAAGGAAAAGTTAAGTGAACCAACAATGCACTAGCTTAAAGGAACCTATTTAGAAAATAAAAAACAAACCTTTACACCCCTTTAAAAATTCTACCGTCGGCCTCCCCTCACCCTACCTTGGCTTCAGGGTCCTGGAATTCCTGCTAATTCAGACCACACACACACTGGATCATACTAAACAGAGACTTGTTTATTGGGCGCAGTTCATCATGTTAAGTATTTAAAAGACATTTGGGAGGAAACATCTCTGCCCACCAATCAGATACAAATATAAATGAAAGGTCATAGCAATATGCTGGACCACCATGGGATAGCTCAAAGGGGGTCTGCAGTTCTCCTTTCCCTGTTTTCTACTTTTACAGGTTGCTGCAGTCTACCTGGGCAGCAACAGCCATGGGATTGGTAGGCTAAGGCTAGCAGCGTATTGGTCGAATTTGGCGGGTGTAAAGCCCGCGCGGAGGGAGTCAATAAAAGGAGCTGAGAGCAGTGGTCTCACTGACCGTTTTGGACCAGACCGCAACGCCCACCCACCCTCCCTATCTTCGGCAAGTCATAATGCTGTCCAAGTGGGGGAGTAGTCGTCCACCATTGGCTGGATGGACACCGCTTAATTTTGTTTAGTGTATTTTAGCCAGGATGGCTTTATATTTATTTAAAATTTGAATATTATCAAGTTACCCCCCCCCATGGATAACACCGTGGCCATATAAATTGCCAAAATAAATAAATATGTTTGAAGTTATTAATGATTTGTTGTCTCTTTTATTACTAAATACCTTTGTGCTAGCCCATGCATATTATGATAAGTGCATGCCAGATGACAGATTTCCTTTACTATAAGAAGAAGACCTCCTATTCATTTAACCAATCATAACGACACACATATTATAACATAATAAATTATTCATGACTTATAGAATAGCCGTATGCCGCGTACACACGACCATTTTTCTCGTCGGGAAAAATTTCATTTTTTCTCTTTGACGAGAAAAACGACCGTGTGTGGGCTTTTGATCATTTTTCCCGACAAGAAAAACGTCATTAATCACGACGAGAAAAAATTAGAACATGCTCTAATTTTTCTCGTCGTGATTCACGGCATTTTTTTCCGTGGCAGTTTTCCCATAGGGAAACACTGCCGGGGAGCCTACACACGGTCGTTTTTCTCGACCAAGAGAAAAAATTTCGGGAAAAACGGCCGTGTGTAGGGGAACAAGCCGTTCCTCGTTTTTCCCGTCTATTTTCTCGACGGTGTTTTCACCATCGAGAAAATCGATCGTGTGTACGCGGCATTAAAGTGGTTTAAACTCTGTTACACCATTTTTACTTACAGGTAAGCCTATAACAAGGCTTACCTGTAGGTACCATGAATATCTCCTGAACTTGCACAGTTTAGGAGATATTCAGTGTATGCGCTGCTGCCGACGTCATCCGCGCATGCGCACTGAAGAAACGGCCCACTGGTGCCATTTATTCAGCACATAAAAACAAACAGAAAGATGGCGCAAGAGTGAGGCCTCGTACACACGACCGATTTTCTCGTCGTAAAAAACACGTCGTTTTTTTCGACGAGATTCTTGTTAAGCTTGTCGATTTTCTCGTCAAGCTTTCTATGCGTACACACTGTCATTTCCCAATTTCCTCGTGGTTCTCTGCGCTCACGTCCAGCACGTACGACGGCACTATAAAGGGGAAGATCTTTTTTCTTGGCGCCACCCCTTGGGCTGCTTTTGCTGATCTCGTGTTACCGCGTGTGAAGTAAAAGTTTGGGAAGAGACGATTCGCGCTTTTCAGTCTTCGTACTTTTCAGATCGTTTTCTGCCGTTCAGTTTGTGCTTGTGGGTTCGTATCTTGACTTTCAGGGCGTCTAGGCAGGTCGTATCTGTTTTACAGTGCGTTCTTGCCTGTTCGTTTCTGAATTTCAGTTCGTTATTCATAGGCCTTGCTGTTCTAAAGTGCGTTCTGTTCTGTACGTTCTGATTAGACGACCGTTTCCTAGCCATGTCGCCTGGACGTTCTCGTCGTCGAGTTCGTGCTGTGCGTGCGCTTGGTGTTGGTCTGCTTGTTTTGGACCAAGACCAGTCCATGAATGGTGTGAGGAGGAGTTCATGGACCAAGAATTGGTTGCTCCAGCGGGACCAATTCTGCCACATGCCTCTGCTGCGGGAGATCGTCGAGAATAATCCTGAGGACTACAGGAATTTTCTGAGGATGTCTGACCCCGTTTTTCAGGAACTGTTGGCTTTGGTGTCCCCCTATATTACCAGGAAGGACACCGTTATGCGGGAAGCCATCAGTGCTGAGCAGAGGCTCATCGCCACGTTGCGTTACCTGGCGACAGGGAGAAGTCTTCAGGACTTGAAGTTCACCACAGGCATCTCCCCCCAGGCTCTGGGCCTCATAATCCCAGACACCTGTTCTGCTATTATACAAGTCCTGCAGGAGGACTATATTAGGGTAAGTTTTCTCCCTTCACATCACATTTTATGTATTACATGTATGCTAATGTATTGTATTTCTTTCATCCTTTCCTAATTACCATGATTGTAATATGCTGAGAATGTCCCCTTTGTCCCCATGCATGCTGGAAGTTTTTAAATGCCCCTTTTTTATCCTCCCTAAATATTTCCCCTCACTAACTTTTCCAGCAGGGGCGCCTGTTGCTCCAAATGTTGGGGGGTTACAACCCCAATTTCGGAAATAAACTTCCTCCTTTTTTGCTCTGTTGCCTAATAAACGCCCCCAGTTGTCCCCTCCAATGCAGCCATTTAGTCCCCTCTATTGCAGCCAGTTTCCCCCCAGCCCTGCACTTACCTTCTTGTGGTCAGCGCCATCCTTCTTCTGTCCTTGATGTCTTCTCCTTCCCTTCATGTTGCATCAGCCAATCATGTTACCATTAAACAGACTTGGTGAACATGATTGCCAGAGCTGCCTGTCAGTGTTTACACAAGGAATGCCCCCTCCTTGCGTCCCCGATTTTTCTTTGAGGAAGCCAATTACATCCCTCAGGTTGTAATTTGCAAGACTTTTTTAATACCTGTTTCTGCTCTGCAATTTTAACCCCCTAAATGACGCAATTAATCATATGTCGGTCGCTTTACAAGAGGCCATCCACCTGAATAGTGTGCGGCATAGACAATACATAGGTTCATGCAACGCATGAACCTATGTATTGTTCTGAGTGATGGGCACAGGAGAGAGGGGACAGTGCTCCAGCGCCCACTCTGGACGCACCGCCACTGCAATGCTATCCTGTGGCCAAACACATCTCCCCCCCCCCAAAATAATTTAGTAATGGCCCATCAGAGGGGGTGATGAATATGATAAATGAGCCTTCCATTATACTTTTTTTACACACCTTAATAAACGTATAATTAGATTGATGTTGGTCTCTAATTTTTTGGTCTTGAATTTGCTTGTAATGTATGCCTTTGTTTTTCTAATATTATTTCATCTTGTTTCACTCCACAGCTTCCTTCAACGCCACAGGAATGGCAGACTGTGGCATCGGAGTTTGCCACGCGGTGGGACTTCCCCAACTGCGGTGGTGCCATAGACGGGAAGCACGTCCGCATCGTGCCGCCACCCCGTTCTGGATCCTACTACTACAACTACAAGGGGTTTCATAGCATTGTGCTGATGGCGGTGGTGTCAGCACGGTATGAATTCCTCTATGTTGATGTAGGGAAGAATGGCCGGATGTCCGATGGGGGATCCTTCATCCAGACGGAGTTTGCCCTCCGTCTCCAGAGTGACGACCTTGCATTGCCACCGGATGCAGGGAATATTGAAGGACTCCCCTTTGTTTTCTTGGCTGATGAAGCCTTCGGACTCGGACGGCATCTTATGAGGCCATTTCCACAGAGGACCCTGACCCCAGAGAAGAGTGTGTTCAATTACCGGCTGGCCAGGGCCCGAAGAGTCGTTGAAAATGCCTTCGGCATAATGGCCAGCCGGTTCCGCCTTTTTATGACTTCCATCCACTTGGCGGACTACAAAATAAACTATGTAGTGTTATGCTGCTGTGTGCTACACAATTTTCTTTGCCGCAAAGCGAATTCATATATGGCCTCAGTTTTGCCAGAGGCTGGACTTTCCCCTGCAAATCCCCTTCCGGGCCTGGAATCTGCCCGTCTTGGCTTGCCCCCCCAAAATGCCCGTGTGGTTCGGGACAAATACATGGAGTATTTCACGGGTAGGGGGGCAATTCCTATGCCAGCCTATGTCTAAGTATCCCAATAAAAATCTTGTTTAAACCTTTAATTATTTGTTCTTTCCTGTCTCCTAGTTTGTCTTTGTGCATTTGTAGTGGCAAGTGTATTTTACTTTAGTAAATAACAACCAATTTCACTATGTTACCTTACAAAAGAACCAAATAAGCTTAGAGTGTATTATAAAAAGAAGCTACACGTTGTTTGTGGTCAAATATTTTACTCTCTGCACATTTTTTTTTGTTTTACTTTGGGGTTGGCCTGACCACAACCCGTCAAATTTTGGCTTATGAAAATGCAAAAATACCACTTGCATTTCTAAAATGACAACATTGGATACCTCTGAGCAATCTGAGACATTCAGTTACACAAACTATGTCTCTATGTGCCCGTCCTAATATGGGGTCCTGCCACCCCTTGCCCAGCCAAAAATTCTATATGCACACATTTTTACTTTTTTGCAAATAGGAAGTTTACAATCCTGATCCCTATTGTCAACATGTGCTATCTGCCATCAGGGGTGATCAATGGATGTGTTTTGGGGGTGCATCCCCTTCCTCAGTTCACCGACTTTTGATACGAGGAAGGGGTTGCACCCACAAAAGACGTACATGGATATCCCCTGATGGCAGATAGCACATGTTCACACACTGTGTGCATATTCAATTTTTGGCTGCTTTGTTACTCAAAAAATTAGTAAAAATATAAAAACAAACATGTAAAAACAAATGTGTTTGGATGGCTTATTGAATTCTCCCCAAAACATCGAGAATGTCTTTAAATGTTTGTTCCATCACATGGATTCTTTGTTTAATTAGGTCCAGTTCCGTGCTACATTCCATCACTTGCTGGATGAGGCGGAGGGCACTGTCAGCAGAGAACGGTGTGCTATCCTTCACAACATTTCCATCCCCTAAAAACCATAAAAAAAATTAATAAAACTCTGCAGGCCTACCTCGCTTACCTTAAGCTGTGGTGTCAGATACTGACCTGTTGTGGTGACCAGATCCACAACGTCATCCACCTCTCCTTCCTGCACTTCTCCTTCCTCCACCTCAACTTCCTGCACATCTTTCGGTTGTGGATCTTTGGGAGTTTGGGGTTGCTTGGAAGTTGTGGGGTGCATGTGCTCCCTGGAGTGTCCTCCTCCCAGTCTTCTCTCCCCTATGAGAATAAAACCAAAGGTCTATTTATCACACTGTAAAAATCTCATTTTTAAACTTAAAACAGGCTAAATTGTTTGGAAGTGGGGTACAAGTGTGTGTTTGTGCGGAATTTAAAGAAAAATGCATTCTTTATGACCCCAAATATGTTTATTATTCACATTTGGATGTAATTTTTTGGACATGGAGGCACCACAAATAAACTCTGATGCACCTGTGTGGGACACCCAAAAAAGGCGGGTCTGGTGGCCCACACTATAGTGCTCCAAAGTACAGATGTGGAAGCAGCTGCTGAGTGTCCTCTCCTTTACACTGATTAAAGTTTGCATTTCATTCTCCTTACAAACACATCATCTAGACTTAAAAATTATCCACAATACTTGATCAAAAATGGCAGATGTCTAATTACTTTTGGGGGTCTTAAATAAGCCAAAACCACGGATAGTGGCCGAACGAAGTGTCGGTAACGTAACGAACGATTACTGTGCCCAACCTAGTTCAAAATAATACATTTTGGAAGGGAGTCCAATATGCTTTAAAAAAAAAAAAAGTCAGTTTCTAAAAAGATTAATAGCAGAAAGGTCGTCATTTTACTTACTTTTAGCGAGCATCCTCTTTATGCTCCTCAACTGGTCTGGCTCCCTCAGTTTGAGGTCTGACCACCTCTTTCTGAGCTGCTCATTTGAGCGTTTCACCCCGAACTTCGCCCTCAGACTCTTCACAACTTTAGTGAGGATTTTGGCCTTCCTTCTATTTGGTTTGCTATACGGCCCATGCTTGGCATCATAATCAGCCTTGACCAAGATGTCCACCATCTCCGCCATCTCCGCCAAAGACATATTCGATGCCTTGAATCTCCTCCTTGATCGTGACGTGTCCTCGGTCTCCGGGCTTGTCTCCTCGCTAGTTGCGGAATTATCAGACACCTGCTGTAACTCCGCCATATCTGTCTGCGCGCCGAAAGAGAAGGGGCGGGGAAAAGATGTTAGTTAGAGCGTCATGGGCGGGCGACGTGTGCGGAGCGACGTGTTCGAATTTGGACGCATGCGTGGTGTGTATATAGCAAACACACATGTGACTATAGTACGTTCGGTGTGCGGAGAGAGGAGTTCAAGTGACGGACGTGCGAACGAAGGTATGTGATTTTGTGAGACTTGTTAAAATTGTTGGCCTATACTGTCTTGAGATTGTTGGAGGATATATATGGTGACTAGGATGTGAAGGAGGTTAGACTGTTTGCCTCACATTATTTAAATATAATTTATTTTACTTGCAGATACAATATGAATGTATTTATTAGCGACAAAGAGTTCCTGGCGGAATTTATTGACCGGGTAAGGGAGCTGCCGGCTCTGTGGGAGACCAAAAACCCCATCCATAAAAAAAAAGGGGTGAGAAAAGCAGCGCTGGAGAAGCTGCTCCCATTTGTGCATACCAAGGTGCCCACAGCCACAGCAAAACAAGTGGACACTAAAATTGGGAGCTTGAGAGGTACCTACAGGACTGAACGCTCTAAGGTGCTGGCTTCTCAGAGGTCAGGAGCAGCAGCAGATGATGTTTATGTCCCGGTTTTGTGGTACTACAGCAGGATGTCCTTCCTGGATGACCACATTGAGCCAAGGCCATCACTCTCCACTCTTCCCCCCAGACTTCCCTGCAGCCAACCTGAGCCTTCTCTGGAGCAAGAGGAGGCAGCCATCCTGGATGATCCTGATTTGGCCATCTGGAGCCAGGTATAGTATTAACTGAAAATGTAGTGGGATAAAATTAATGTTTCCCAAATATGTCAGGATGAGAAACATACATTATTTTGTATTCAACAAGTGAAATCATAATCTGTAGACATTATTCTGCACTTAATTGTGTGGTAAATAGTCAAGCTGATGTAGTGGTAAATTTAAAGCAAGGATTTATGCATTTACATTCTAATTGCTTCCATCAGGATTACAAAGTTTGATGCAAAGATTAAACCAACATATTAAACTATGTTTCTTTTTCATACACAGGATGAAATCAGCCAGGAGGAGGGTCTGGAAACTGTCAGGCAGGAGGAGGAAGGGCCCAGTGGCAGCCAGGAGGTGGCAGGGCCCAGTGGCAGCCAGGAGGTGGCAGGGCCCAGTGGCAGCCAGGAGGTGGCAGGGCCCAGTGGCAGCCAGGAGGTGGCAGGGCCCAGTGGCAGCCAGGAGGTGGCAGGGCCCAGTGGCAGACAGGAGGTGGCAGGGCAAAGGAGAAGCACCAGATCCCAGGTGCCTCCCATCAGGCTTCACAAAAGAGGCAGGAGGGACAGGACCACCAGTGAGGCAGCAATGGCCCTTATTAAAGAGGCCCATGCCACCCTCAAGGAGCCCACATCCCCTGAAGAGGCCATTGCCGGCCTAGTGGAGGCTAAGTTCAAGGTGATGAGCATGGAGCAACGCCTCCTATGCGAACCCCTGCTCATCACCTTGCTCAACAAGGGGGTGATGGAGCAAATTACCCCCAATACCGCCATATGTGAGGTGGCCCAACTGACCCAACCTCAACCTCCACCTCCACCTTCCTCTTCTGCCCCACCCCCTTCTGCTACCCCTCCACCTTCTGCCCCACCCCCTTCTGCTACACCTCCACCTTCTTCTTCTGCCCCACCCCCTTCTGCTACACCTCCACCTTCTGCCCCACCCCCTTCTGCTACACCTCCACCTTCTGCCCCACCCCCTTCTGCTACACCTCCACCTTCTTCTTCTGCCCCACCCCCTTCTGCTACACCTCCACCTCCTCCTCCTGACAGGAGTACCCCTCCAGTGGGCCAGCCTCCAGCTAAACGAAGAAGGAAGGCTTCAGTAAAGGCTGCAGGGAAGGTTGCCAGGAAGAAGAGGAAGTGATGGCCTTGCTTCATTGTGGTCGCACTGGTCGGACAGAAGGCAGCCTGTTGTAGTACCACACACTTGGGACATATATCTCACCTGCTGCTGTTCCTGACCTCTGGGAGGCCAGCATCAGATTGTGTTCTGAAATGTGGGCCTTCTCAAGCTCCCAATTTTAGTGTCCACACAGGGTTGGTGTGTGCTCTGGGGTCCCTGGGATGCACAAATGGCAGCAGCTTCTCCAGCGCTGCCTTCTCTTTATTTAATTTATAAACATGAATAAATGTGTTTTTTGTTTAAGTTCATACTTGACTATGTGTATTTTTAAATAAAAAAAAACAAGCTTTGGAGTAAGCAGATACATTTGACTGACAATAAAAGGCACAGATATCACCCCCCCCAAAAGAATAACTAAATCTGATTAGCTCAAAAACATGGTGTGAAATTTTAAAAATATAGATTAGAAAATTAAATGGGAGATCGCTATCAAAACATTGAGAAATTATAATTAACATCATTTTGAAAAATCTAACCATTTAAATTATTCCTAAAAACTTGCACGATATAATACACATAAATCTTATAAAGAGCAGCATGAAAAAGGTTAAAAATAAGGCATAACTCTGTGTGAATATCAGCAGCAAAAGAAGGTCTCTCGTTTTGATTAATGTAACATTCTAACGAAGAATTCAATGCAGAACATTTAAACGATGAAATATTTATGAGCGTGACGAATGTGCTCTCTACATTATGAAGGCTTGTTTTACCAGAAGATGCGCTCCCGTCTCATAGTTGCTTGTGAGCATGCGCGCTTTTGGAAGAGTCGTAAAAGCATACACACGAACCATTTTCTCGTCACAAAACAGGCCGACGAGAAACACGACGAGGAAATCTGGACTCCTGACGAGAAAATAGAGAGCAGGTTCTCTATTTTCTCGTCGAGATTCTCGTCAAGTTTCTCGTCGTAAAACCATACACACGAACGTTTTTCTAGACAAAAAAACTCTCGCGGCACTTTTCTTGACTGTTTACGACGAGAAAATCGGTCGTGTGTACGAGGCCAAAGACCAAAAAACACAACACAGTGGTATCATATAGGCCTGTGTGTGCATAATAGATGCATATATCTTGTTTCTTTCACTCTTTCATCTATTAACGTCTGTAGGCTCATGTACCTCATACATTCAGCACATATGTACGGATTTTTGTGTGTGTGCGCAGGCATCTGTGCGCACGCATGAGTATGGGTGCCTGTGGGTGCTTGCGCATGCACACACTATCAAATATGACATTTAACATTGCCATATTCTAGATACATTACATATATACATATATTATTATTATCTTTTCCTTGCTTCCATTATATTTTTGTTATGTAAATTTATCCACACTTATTTCCAATTTTTATCTTGTCCAGAACTTTATATGCGAGTCCTCCTACTTACTGGGACAACATAATAAAAATATTACAGATTTACAAAATAGATATATATATATGTGTAGCAATATATATGTGTAGCACCCTGTCAGGATGGGGTGGTGTGAGTGTGACGTTCCCTTCAGGGGGGTACTACCCTTTCTCTCCTCCTCTTCCCCCGTGGCTACGCCGGATCCACACTTGGTTAAGTGTGGAAATCCACTGATTAATTACCTTTGGGTCTGCAGCAAAATACCTCTCACGAGTGGATCCCTGGTCTCCGTTGTCTAGGCAGAAGTCCCTTTGTAATAAAGCCAATGTCCACACAGGTGTAAAACCTAAGCAGCAAGGTTTTATTCTTTTATCTTGAGGTAAAACTTTGAGAGAGAGAGAGAATAGACGAAGTAGACAAAAGGTTCAGGCACGCAACACTTAAGACTCAGTACCCTCGCCACTCAAGCCTGAGTGGGCCTTGCTCTCCTGGATAGTCCCTCTTTAGATAGGTCCTAGCAGCTGGAGTAGAGCACAAATTAATCTGTCCTTTATGAAATGGGGATGCGATTGGGAATCCTCCACCACAGGATTATCCAGTCCCAAACCTCCCAGCCAAGCAAGAATGAGAGAAACCTTTAGGGCAGCCTTTCTCAACATTTTCAACACAGAGGAACCCTTGAAATAGTTCTCCGGTCTCGGGGAACCACTGCTAGAAAATTTGAACTCTACAACTCATGATAGATTAGTGTAATGGTCAGTGGGAAGAATGGTCCTTACACTTGTGGTCATTGGGAAGAATTACCTTCTTACAGATAGATAAAAAGATCACTGGTGTCTGGGAACTTATCTGAGAGGCAGAAATTGCCCAATGCTGAAGGAACCCCTAACAACCTTTGGAGGAACCCTAGGGTTCCACGGAACCCTGGTTGAGAATTACTGCTTTAGGGTATTGCAGGGCTTGTATCAACGATTATGGATCCCTCTTTAGGTAGGCCTCCAGGTCTCTCCCCGAGACAGCAGTATCATCGCTATCTCCGACAGGACCGATCTTCCCCTGGAACTCCTTTCCTAAAGTTGGGCCCCCTTCCGATGGGCAGCCTGGGATCCCTCTGTGAGGTGTAGGCCCTAGCCAGCCGATCTGGGCCCACCAGGCAGCGATGCAGCCTCGGGCTAAAGGTGCCCGGGACTGAAACACACGAATGTCCTCCAGGACCAAGGGGTCCCCTGGAATACCTCACGCCTAATGGTGTCTGCCCCTTATGTACCCTCTCCCAGCATGCACAGCGGGCCAACCACTCCCACTGTACGGCTGCCGAGAAAGGACACCCAATGGTGCTGTGATACCCCCTGTGGTTCAACCTGAGCCAGCAGTGACAGTGCCACCCACAGGAAACAGGGAACTGTACTGTCAGGCAGCATCACACCCAGAGCAGAAGAAAATAATTGAAATTGTAATTGGTCTGAGCCTAACTATTGGCTCAGACTACCCCTAAATTTGTACATAGCAACTCCAGATATTGGGAGGGGCGCTACATACACATATATATGTGTAGCGGGGTGTTCCCCTTTAATGCAGAGAGACAAGAAGTTCCAGGTGACAGGTGAGTCGGGAGGAAGTAAAGAGACATTATGGAAGTGAAAGCAGAGGAGAGAGAGAGACTACATCTCCCAGTACATCTTGCAGCACCCAGGGTACATTGCTCCGGAACAGAGACTGCTGGGGCAGACTTTATAAAGGGGAGGTGGAGTTTGTTCGGTCTCTTTGGACACCTTCTCTCCTAGCAAGAGGATCTCTGTGCTGAACTGCTGTGTGCACAAGGCCTGAAGCCTGGGCCTTGTGCTCCTTTCCAAAGAGCCCTCTGCCAGCCTAGCAGAACCTTAGAGACATCTTCTCATCCTTGCTGCAGTACACCAGAAGGAGTGAAGACTTGGATGTCGGTGGATTCCTGTTCCTAGACGAATCGATGGAGGAAACGGACTTGGACTTGTCCGGGTGGTGAGAGCTGTTTAAAGACAGATACTTTATCTTTACTATTCGTTGGGATTACAAAGTTGTTCTTCAAGTGCACCACCGAAAAGATTGCTAGCGAATATTGTTTCACTGAACTTCCATTTAGATCAGTCAGGCCTGACTGCATAGGTAGACATTGCTGGGTGTTAGTCTACCCATGAGGGGAAGTAGCTGTAAAAGGGCAGCGCTAGAGTTGCATAGCAATACTTTATTATTCTGATTACTCTGTTTATCTTTATTACTGTTTATTGCAGGGATCTGCAACTTGTTATACTGTTGTTTATTACTTGCCCATTAGCCTCAGTAAAATATCTGGGTCAAGTACATTGGTGTCAGTTTCACTTACTTTAATAGAAGTTTTAAAGTATATCACTGTGTGTGTTTGCCATAGGACTGCGTCACCTAGAGTTGCGGTCACGCGGTCCTATCTCCCCTTACTAGCTGTGCCACGGGAGGTAGAGCCGATTGCCAGGGGTTGACAGCGGTGCACTACAGGGCCCAAAACAAAACCAGCGGCTCTCTTAACTGGGGGTAGCGCTACACGTGGGGGCTCGAGTCCGGGATCCTTGTACGTTGCACGCTGCAATCAAGCCGGTCAGAAGTACCAGCATGGACCCGCTAGCAATGTCACAGTGGTGCGCAGCGATTGGCGCCGATCCAACCGCGGCGGTAGTCATTGTACTCCCAGGGGAAAGATGGAAGGAAGAGGAGATAAAACAGCTCGTATTCTTACTGTCTCCGAGCCACAAAGCATGGGTGATGGATTTTAGGCCAGATCCAGTGATCTCGTTTACATACGCACTGGTAGAATGGAAAAACGAAATCCCAGAGCATTTTAAAAGTCAGAGTATACAAGCCATGGATAATCAGACCTATCACTTGATACATACGCTGCCAGTGAAGGAAGAATGGTTTCAGACACCAAAGCCATCACTCCCACAATTATCTCCACCACTATCCCCTAAAGCAGAAAAGCTTAAGGAACTATTAAGCCCGGGATCACCGCTGGCCGCTATAGGGCCTGAATTGTTGAATGCTCTAGGAGACCTTGTAATTAAGTGCCAGAAAAGCAGTACGGTGCATGTGGAAGCCGGTTACCGGAAGCTTAGCACCTTCTCAGGGAAGCAACCAGTGCCTGCCGGAGAAGAAGAATTTGACACCTGGATTGAACAGGCCATGCAAGCGGTAGAAGGATGGGAGATACCAGAGGCACAGAAGAAGCAGCGCATCAGCGAAAGTCTAAAGGGCGCTGCTGCTGAAGCTGTAAAGAACCTCAGGCTTAGCAACGCTACCTGTACCGCAAACGATTATCTGACTATGCTGGAGGAGGAATTTGGCCAGCTGGAGAAGGCGACTGAACTGATATACCAGTTCGAACATACCCTCCAACAGCCGGGAGAGAAGTTATCCGAATATGTGCGGAGGCTAAACCGGTAGCTGTGCCAAATTGTCCTAAAGAAGGGAATACTGCCGCAGGTCATAGACGCAACCCGAATGAAGCAGATCCTGAGGGGAGCCCTGCGTTCAGATCCAGTTTGGCTCTACTTGAAGACCTCTGAAGGAGTGATGACTTTGAGTTACCGAGATCTTGTACGAATCATAAGAGATGAAGAAGCTCTCTTAAATGAACAGCAAGGGACGGAGAAGACCACTACCCTCCCCGCGGTGGGAGTCAGATCAGTTATGGCTACTGAACGGGACTCAGAAGTGGAGATCCTGAAGTCCCAAATGACCCAGGTGCTGGATCTTTTGACCACACTCCTGTCTGAAAACTCAGGAATGAAGGAACCCGAGGAAATTAAGAATGAACCACGCCAGAGCAGTTCAACACCAACCTCCCCACAGAAGAGAAGAGAGATTGTCTGTTTCAACTGTGGAGGTGTAGGCCACTACCAGCGAGTATGTCCAAGTCCACGAATGGAGACAGAAGGCTGGGGGAGGCCTCAGGGAAGTGACCCAAGAATGGAGAGAAGATCCGGGCCTTCAAAAATAACTTTCCCTGAATCTGCGAGGGAGCGGTGGAGGATACCTGCAGTTTATGCCGTCTCAGTCAACAACGCTTATCAGCCTTCCAAACAACGCCAGAAACGACATTCCCAGCGCCGGAAGCTGAAGAGAGCACAAGTCCAAGTATGCCAGCCTGCTGTTACAGGTGTTTCCAAAAGGACTGCTACCCAATTGGTAGGTCCTCTGCCTGTAGTGCCTGTTCTGATCGAAGGGATCTACACCAGAGCCATCCTTGATACAGGTTCTCAGGTTACCCTAATGACCAGAGACTTTTACAAGAAGTACCTGTCATACCTGCCCCTGGAAGAGTTGGGAGACACCAAGATTCAGGGTATTCAAGCAGAAGAGTACTCTTGTGATGGATGTCTGCAGATCAAGTTGTCGTGTGATCCATTGAGGGCTGGGGAGCCCCAGAACTTTGAGACACTGGCCATTGTCTGTCCCTGGCTGCCAGGGCCCTCAAGAGGCTCTCTCATCGTTGGGACCAATACCGATTTGGTGAAACGGCTTTTAACCCCTGCTGTCCCCAGATGTGATCCCATACCCTCACTACCGGAAGAGGTTCCTGCTTCAGTACCAGAGGAGGAACCAAGAGTAGCTGAGACTGTGACTCCCAGGGAGAAGAGAAGGAAGAGAGTCATTCATCCTCCCCGGAAACTAACTCATGATCAGATGGGAGAAAGTTCCGAAGACACAGTCCTAACCTCAAGAAGGACCATGCCCACATCTGGTCCCTCCACTGTACATTTGGTGGAGGGCAACCCCAACTCACTTCCTGGCACAGTTAGACAGGTCGCCCCCACTGAAGCGACCTGTGGACAGGACAGCTCCCCATCATATGATGATCGGTGGGAGGCTCCTCTGTCAATCCTATGCAACCGCATTGAAGCTAAAATGTTTTGCAGATCTAAAAATGTTAGATGTCTTTGGGGACCAAAGAGTTCAAGTGTGGGGAGTGTGTAGCGGGGTGTTCCCCTTGAATGCAGAGAGACAAGAAGTTCCAGGTGAGAGGTGAGTCGGGAGGAAGTAAAGAGACATTATGGAAGTGAAAGCAGAGGAGAGAGAGACTACATCTCCCAGTACATCTTGCAGCACCCAGGGTACATTGCTCCGGAACAGAGACTGCTGGGGCAGACTTTATAAAGGGGAGGTGGAGTTTGTTCGGTCTCTTTGGACACCCCCTCTCCTAGCAAGAGGATCTCTGTGCTGAACTGTTGTGTGCACAAGGCCTGAAGCCTGGGCCTTGTGCTCCTTTCCAAAGAGCCCTCTGCCAGCCTAGCAGAACCTTAGAGACATCTTCTCATCCTTGCTGCAGTACACCAGAAGGATTGAAGACTTGGATGTCGGTGGATTCCTGTTCCTAGACGAATCGATGGAGGAAACGGACTTGGACTTGTCCGGGTGGTGAGAGCTGTTTAAAGACAGACACTTTATCTTTACTATTCGTTGGGATTACAAAGTTGTTCTTCAAGTGCACCACCGAAAAGATTGCTAGCGAATATTGTTTCACTGAACTTCCATTTAGATCAGTCAGGCCTGACTGCATAGGTAGACATTGCTGGGTGTTAGTCTACCCATGAGGGGAAGTAGCTGTAAAAGGGCAGCGCTAGAGTTGAATAGCAATACTTTATTATTCTGATTACTCTGTTTATCTTTATTACTGTTTATTGCAGGGATCTGCAACTTGTTATACTGTTGTTTATTACTTGCCCATTAGCCTCAGTAAAATATCTGGGTCAAGTACATTGGTGTCAGTTTCACTTACTTTAATAGAAGTTTTAAAGTATATCACTGTGTGCGTTTGCCATAGGACTGCGTCACCTAGAGTTGCGGTCACGCGGTCCTATCTCCCCTTACTAGCTGTGCCACGGGAGGTAGAGCCGATTGCCAGGGGTTGACAGCGGTGCACTACAGGGCCCAAAACAAAACCAGCGGCTCTCTTAACTGGGGGTAGCGCTACATATATGTACTCCTTCATTAGGTTAGTACACAAAACACATACCGTGTATATATATATATATATATATATATATATATATATATATATATGGATTCTCAAAATGTAATAACTTAATAACTTGTTAATGATACCGGTAATCAGTATTATTTATATACCTTCCCTTTTCCTAATCATCCTTGTAGCATTATTATCTAATATGCTATTTCCATCTTCTTATTTGATGTCTATCTCGCTGTGCCCATATGTATGTTAATCTTAATGTTGTGTTTACACAATGCCCAGCTGCGTCCTTAACCTCCCTGGCGGTATGATTCTTTCTGATTTTAGGTGCTGAAAGCGATACAATTATTTTGCATGGAAATTTTGCGTTTTATATTGTAGGCCTGCAATTCTTAGGAATAACTCACCTAAATCTGTCCAAACAGGAGTCTAGTAGACATCCCGGGTATGATAAAGTTTAAACACAAAATCATAAATTATAATATAATAAATAATTATAACAAATAATAATATAATAATAATAAAAATGATTCAATAATGTAATCAAATCAAAAACACTGAAATTTGCTCAGTTGCAGAATTGTCGCTGTCATTAGATTGAGGCCTTGTACACACGGCCGAGATTCTCGTTGAAAAAAACATGTCGTTTTTTTCGACGAGATTCTTGGACAAGAAACTTGTCCCGGCCGAGTGTACACACGCTTGTTTCAGAGAACCCGCGGTTCTTTGAATGGAGCGTACGAGGTGACGTCATCGACTACGACGAGCATGCGCTCGTCACATTCGATGCCGTCGCCGCCATCTTGGTATACCCTACGTATGCCTAGGAAGCTACCGCGCATGCGTCGAATTCATTTCGAACATGCGCGGGCTTCCGGGAGGACAGGTAAGTGTACACACACTCACTTTTCTCGTCGAGAAACATGCCGAGGAGAATCTCGACGAGAAAATAGAGAGCAGGTTCTCTATTTTCTCGTCGAGGTTACTTGTCGGTTTTCTCGACGAGAAACCCGATAGCCGCGCACACACGACCGATTTACTCGGCAAGACCTCTCTGCCAGCAAGTTTCTTGCTGGTTCTTGCCGAGAAAATCGGTCGTGTGTACGAGGCCTCAGTGTTTGATGAAGAATTTTCCCACAAATCGCTATCGCTCAATTCTGCAAGTGATTCTAATTTATTATCCCTGTTTTCTAGCTGGTCTAAAACCACTTTTGACATAAAGGGATACTTTTTGGTTGCTATGGACAATCTCCAGTTTGCAGGCAGAAAGAACAGTTTTTATAATATAAAACTGCACGCAGGACACTGGACAGACCACTAGGGACAAAGGGGATGTGTTATTATTTGAAACAGTACTGTAATCTGTAAGATTATAGTATACTGTATCTATACTGTGTTTTTCACTTTTTGAATTTGGCGCCAAACTCCCTCCCCGTGCGCCGCAACTCTGCAGGGAACGGAGCTCGGCACTCGGCAGTGTGATTTAAGCGAGAAACGGCTCGCACACACTGTGGGGAGACATCGCAGGATCCAGGGGACAAGGTAAGTAACTCTCCCTGGATACTGCGATGCAGCCAGAGTCTGGCTCGGGGTTACCTCCTTTGGTAGTAAAAACTCACCCCGAGCCTGACTCGGGATTACCACTAAGGAGGTTAATGTGGCCATCCAATAGCAGTGCTTTTTGTATAAAAATTTCCCACCAATCTGTCCCGGGGAGCATATATAAGTGTAGCACCCCGTTGCCCTCCTTCTTCTCTCTTTGGCTCGCTCACAGGAGAGGAAGGCACGTGCCCATACCCCCTGGGTTACAGAGGTTAAGCACACTTGTTTTCACTTACGGGTCTTTGCAGCAGGGCTCCCCCCTCAGTGTTGGCTTCTGTCCCTAGAATGTAAGGACAAAGTCTCTATACCCCAAGTAACTCCAAGGTCCACACCAGCGTCAACTCCAACATAGAGTTTATTTCTTTATGCATGAACATCTACAAAATGAGGAGAAGAGAAAGGTGTTAGGAAGACAGATCAGTTCAGGCACTCTTGTTTCTTCGCCACTCGATCCCGAGTGGGTATAGCTCACCCGGATAGTCACCACTAGCAGCCGGCGTGTAACTCGGACAGTCTATTAGATTCCCTAATGGATGCGTTCAGGAGATCCTCTGCCAAAGAATCTATAGTGTCCCAAACCTCCTACTGGTCCTGTTAATTAGATCCCTGTTTTCGGATGGATGACATCCCTCCAGAGAGTTACTGAGCGCCTTCCTTCACTGTGATCTCTCACCAGTCCTTCGGAACGGTCCTCCCCCAGCCTCCTCTTCTAGAAACGGGTCCCCTCGCAAGGCGGCACCGTGTAATCGGAGCGGAGATCGGTATCATGTCACACACAGCCCATCCCCCCTACAGTAAGAATCACTCACTAGAGCACACTTAACCCCTACAGTGCCACCTAGTGGTTAACCCCTTAATTGCCAGTGTAATTTTCACAGTAATCAGTGCATTTTTATAGCACTGATCGCTGTAAAAATGACAATGGTCCAAAAAATTTATCAAAAGTGTCCGATGTGTCCGCCATAATGTCGCAGTCACGATAAAAA
Organism: Rana muscosa; assembly: GCA_029206835.1. Classification (NCBI taxonomy): domain Eukaryota; kingdom Metazoa; phylum Chordata; class Amphibia; order Anura; family Ranidae; genus Rana; species Rana muscosa. Next base: position 505,932,514 of record CM055118.1, on the reverse strand, counting down.
TCGCTGATCGCCGCCATTACTAGTAAAAAATAAATATTAATAAAAATGCCATAAAACGATCCCCTATTTTGTAGACGCTATAACTTTTGCGTAAATCGATCAATAAAAGCTTATTGTGATTTTTTTTACCAAAAATATGTAGAAGAATACGTATTGGCCTAAACTGAGGAAAAAATATATATATTTTTATAAATTTTTTGGGGATATTTATTATAGCAAAAAGTTAAAAATATTGCTTTTTTTTTTAGGGCTGTGGAAATTAACTATTAATTCCTCGATTAATCGATCAAAATTCTTTTGATCCGTACTCACCTCTCCGCCGGCTTCAGGGAGTTCCGTCGGAGATCCGGTGACGCCACGGACATCGGCGGAGCTTGCCGTGTCCATCTGAAGGGCTCCTTTGCTGTGCCTTCATATCTGCATGCCAGTGGGACCTTACTATCTGCCACACGCAAGGGCTGTTACACTTCCCTCTATCAACCTGGGATTCTACAGCCATCCACTGGGAGTTGTGATAGTTCCCTTCACGGAACATCTACATGCCGACGGACTGATGTTAACCCCTCCTCATCTGGATTCAGCAGTGGTATCGTTGTACACATTTTTATACCAGTATCATACTTAGCTACATGTTTTTATGACTGCTTTTGCTACCGTTTGGTATTCCTCGCACCATTTTTACAGTTTATGTAGCTACATCAATTTTATCTCCAGTGCAATATTTATTTTGTTACCTACTTGAAGACTATAAAAGTTTTAATGCTATTCCCATCGAGCGCTGCCTTTGTGTGTTTTTTGTATCCATTTTTCCAGTGGTTGGTAGCTGCACTGGGAATCAGCCTGAAAGGAGATCAGCTAAAAGTAGTTGGATCTGTATGTGCGTTATAATTAATCAAAATCAGTTAATTAATCGATTAAAAAAAGAACGATTAATGGAACACGAAAATTCTAATCAGTAACAGCCCTACTTTTTTTCAAAATTGACGCTCTATTTTTGTTTATAGCGCAAAAAATAAAAACCGCAGAGGTGATCAAATACCACCAAAACAAAGCTCTATTTGTGGGGAAAAAAGGACGTCAATTTTGTTTGGGAGCCACGTCGCACGACCGCGCAATGGTCAGTTAAATCGACGCAGTGCCAAATTGTAAAAAGACCTCTGGTCTTTAAGCTGACAAATAGTCCGGGGCTGAAGTGGTTAAAGCAGGGTTAGGTTATAAAAAAAATATCCCAAGCTTTGACCATCTCACAGGAGCACTGTTCAATCCATCATCCGAAAATGGAAAGAGTATGACACAACTGCAAACCTACTAAGACATGGCCGTCCATCTAAACTGACAGGCCGGCAAGGAGAGCATTATTCAGAGAAGCAGCCAAGAGGCCCATGGTAACTCTGGAGGAGCTGCAGAAATCCACAGCTCAGGTAGGAGAATCTGTCCACAGGACAACTATTAGTCGTGCACTCCACAAATCTGGCCTTTATGGAAGAGTGGCAAGGAGAAAGCCATTGTTGAAAGAAAGCCATACAAAGTCCCGTTTGCAGTTTGCGAGAAGTCATGTGGGAGACATCGCAAACTTGTGAAAGAAGGTGCTTTGGTCAGATGAGACCAAAATTTACATTTTTGTCCTAAAAGCAAAACGCTATGTGGGGCAGAAAACTAGCACTGCACATCACCCTGAACACACCATCCCCACCATTAAACATGGTGATGGCAGCATCATGTTGTAGGGATACTTTTCTTCAGCAGGGACAGGGAAGCTGGTCAGAGTTGATGGGAAGATGGATGGAGCCAAATACAATCTTAGAAGAAAACCTGTTAGAGTCTGCAAACGACTTGAAACTGGGGCAGAAGTTCACCTTCCAGCAGGACAATGACCCTAAACATACAGCCAGAGCTACAAGGAATGGTTTAGATCAATTCATATTCATGTGTTACAATGGCCCAGTCAAAGTCCAGACCTAAATCCAACTGAGAATCTGTGGCAAGATGTCAGGAAAGGTTCCACTCGCTGGTAATACCATCTGATATTTGGCATGCAGTACTGATGTCCACCAGCAGGTGTCTCCTGGCAGTTTGGAACTGTCAGGAGAGCGTTTCCCTGCTGGTGTTATGTGATCCTTGGGCCGCAGTACTGGCGTCCACCAGCGGGTGGATCCTGGCAGGATGCAGCAGGTATCTCCTCCTGCAATTAGGAATCACCTGAGCCTGTTAGCAGGTAAAAATACCCGGCAGGTGCATACACACACCGCCCTAGTATTGTCCTTGTGCCCTAACCTGTTGCCTGTTACCGGTTACCTGAACCTGTTGTTCTGCCCCTCATTCCTGGATCCTTGCTCTGCCCCCTGTCTGTCCACTGCTGACCCCCCGTTAATGATTCTGGCCTGGCTTGACTACGATTCTGGTTTCCCCTTTTACTACTTATGCTTGTTAGTTATCATCACTGTTTGACTATTTGGTTGTTCATTTATACTGGTGGTGTGTTCACATTTATATTTATTTATATTAATAAACCATTTTACTTTATCTATTTCTGTTTGCGGTTTCCTCTGTTGCAGTCCACACAGTTCTGGTCAAACCTGATTCCTGACAGAATACCAGGGCCATTCCTGATCAGAAGTGGCTGCACAGGGGAACCATTTATTTGCAAACATGAATACTGATGAGGTTATTTATTTTTCTCTGCTGGCAACTGAAAGTGGTGATTATTGCCGTCAGGCTTTGAAAGGATGGTCTAGGGACCAGTTGTTTGCGGCTATCCGATCGGCTCACCTGCTGGTCGATCAGGGGTATATACTGTTTGGGGAGGTGCAGACTCTGATTAAAATCTGTACTGAGCTGGCCCTGACCTGTTTTCCTGAGGGCCATGATGATTTCACTCCTCCTTTCACTACAAATCAGGTTGTATCCCTAGTATGGCTGTTTGAAGACGATCCTGCTGATTTTTGTGAGCACTACTCAGCCAGTTCCCCACAGGTGATTGCTGAGTGCATTAAGTCTGGTGAGTCCTTTGTTAAACAGGGAGATTTAAAACTACAGTTTGTACAACCAATACTCTCAGCATGGTCTGATATGTTACAATCAATCCCAGCCAACCCACAACAAACCACTTCTACCATCAGACACCTACCTGCTCAAAAGTCTTTTCTCCCATCACCCATGGCAACCTCAGTCGCAGCTCAGTACACGTTGCTTCCCACCAGATACCAATATCCAGTCTCTGCTCCCTGTACCTATCCTGCATTTAACCCACCTGTCTCTTCTCAGCTACCTACAAACCCACAACAAACCACTTCTACCATCAGACACCTACCTGCTCAATAGTCTCTTCTCCCATCACCCATGGCAACCCCAGTATACGCTGCTTCCCACCAGATACCAATATCCAGTCTCTGCTCCCTGTACATATCCTGCATTTAACCCATCTGTCTCTTCTCAGCTGCCTACAAACCCACAAGAACTTCCCTCAGCTACTGTTACCTCTTCTCTGCATATCCCAATCCTCCTTTCCAATCTGCTACACCCCTTACCTACAGGGCCTCAGTGGTAGGCCAAAGAAGAGACAAAAGTTCTTTCCGACCAGAACGATCCTGCCAGTAACCCAACCTGCCTCCGCACCAATCAAACTGCTTCAGTCTGACGCCCTAGTTCCTGTATGCCAGCCTGAAGTTCCTGTGCCAGCCTGCCAGCCTGAAGTTCCTGTGCCAGCCTGCCAGCCTGAAGTGCCAGAGCCGGTGTTCCAGCCCGATGTTCCAGCCCGATGTTCCGATGCCTGCCTTCCAACCAGAAGTCCTGATGCCGGTGTCCCAGTCTGAATTCCCGGTGTCCCAGTCTGAAGTTCTGTTGTCCTAGTCTGAAGTTTCGGTGCCTGTGTCCTCGCCTAAAGATCCGGTGCCCGTTTCCCGGCTTGAGGTTGTGGTGCCCGTTTCCCGGCCTGAGGATGTGGTGCCCGTTTCCCGGCCTGAGGATGTGGTCCCCGTTTCCCGGCCTGAGGATGTGGTCCCCGTTTCCCGGCCTGAGGATGTGGTCCCTGTTTCCCGGCCTGAGGTTGTGGTGCCCGTTTCCCGGCTTGAGGATGTGGTGCCCGTTTCCTGGCTTGAGGATGTGGTGCCCGTTTCCCGGCTTGAGGATGTGGTGCCCGTTTCCCGGCTTGAGGATGTGGTGCCCATTTCCCGGCTTGAGGTTGTGGTGCCCGTTTCCCGGCTTGAGGTTGTGGTACCCGTGTCCCGGCCTAAGGATGTGGTGCCCGTTTCCCGGCATGAGGAGCCCGCGGCCCAGTCGGATGTGTCCCTGTCTGCTGCCCAGCTCGATGTCCCAGAGCCTGCTGCCCAGCCTAATGTGTTCCTGTCCGCTGCCCAGCCTGAGATGTTCTTGTCTGCTGCCCAACCTGATGTGCCTCTGTCTGCTGCTCAGCCTAATGTGCCTGTGCCCGCTGTCCAGCTTGATGTGCCTGTTCCTGCTGCCCAGTTTGATGTGTCTGCTGCCCAGCTCGATGTACCCATACTTGCTGCCCAGCTTGACTTACCTGCTACCCAGCCTGACGTACTTTTTACCCTGCCTGATGTGTCTGTACCCGCTGCTCAGCTCGAGCTGCACCTTGCCCGGCTTGGAGCCATGGACCCTCATGTGACTTTGTCTGCTGCTTGGCTTGATATCATGGACTTGCCCCAGCAAAGGCTAGTTGGAGCGTCCGGAGGTCGCTCCTTTGAGGGGGGGAGGGGGGTACTGTCGGGAAAGGTTCCACTCGCTGGTAATACCATCTGATATTTGGCGTGTACTGATGTCCACCAGCAGGTGTCTCCTGGCAGTTTAGAACGGTCAGGAGAGCCTTTCCCTGCTGATGTTATGTGATCCTTGGGCCGCAGTACTGGCGTCCACCAGCGGGTGGATCCTGGCAGGATGGAGCAGGTATCTCCTCCTGCAATTAGGAATCACCTGAGCCTGTTAGCAGGTATAAATACCCGGCAGGTGCATACACACACCGCCCTGGTATTGTCCTCTTGCCCTAACCTGATGCCTGTTACCTGATGCCTGTTACCTGATACCTGAACCTGTTGTTCTGCTCCTCATTCCTGGATCCTTGGATCCTTGCTCTGCCCCCTGTCTGTCCACTCCTGGCCCCCCATCTGCTGACCCCCCGTTATTGATTCTGGCCTGGCTTGACTACGATTCTGGTTCCCCCTTTTACTACTTATGCTGGTTAGTTATCATCACTGTTTGACTATTTGGTTGTTCATTTATAGTGGTGGTGTGTTCACATTTATATGTATTTATACTAATAAATCATTTTACTTTATCTATTTCTGTTTGTGGTTTCCTCTGTTGCAGTCCACACAGTTCTGGTCATACCTGATTCCTGACACAAGATTTGAAAATTGCTTTCCATCCAATCTGACAGAACTTGAGCTATTTTGCAAAGAAGAATGGGCAAAAATGTCACTCTCTAGATGTGCAAAGCTGGTAGAGACATCCCCAAAAAGACTTGCAGCTGTAATTGCAGTGAAAGGTGGTTCTACAAAGTATTGACTCTGGGGGGCTGAATACAAATGTACACCACACTTTCATATTTATTTTTAAAGTATTTGGAAAACCATTTATAATTTTCCTTCCACTTCACAATTATGTGCCACTTTGTGTTGATCTATGACATAAAATCCCAATAAAATACATTTACGTTTTTGGTTGTAACATGTTGACAAAATGTAAAAAAGGGGTGTGAATACTTTTTCAAGGCACTGTTTGTCAAACATTACCCACATCAACACCAATGAAAAAATCCAGAAAAACTAAGGTCTGCTGCATTGAATGCTGCAATTAGCAGTTAGAGCTGCAACTGGGAAGACAGAACATAAATTTGCTATTCCAATCTTTACTGTACAGTGTGTTTCCTTAATTCTCTTTCCTGAGCTCTCAGATTAAAAACCTGCATTTAAAGGATCACTGGTTGCACGAAATGGGTCAGGGCAATAAGTGCTGTTAGTTGCTTATTGCAAGAAGTCCAGATGCAGGATATGCCAATTAAAAACTGACAACTGAGGATACGTTTTTACGGTTAGCTTACATCCAAGCAGATGAATGAGGCTGCAGCGGCATCTATAGGTATTTTGAGTACATTATAACCAAAAACATATTCTGTACTTATAGGTATTCATTGACCTTAAACACACCATTGCTGACACTACTGGATGATAAATAGGTAGTTTATAAAGTACACTGCTCAAAAAAATTAAAGGAACACTTTGAAAACACATCAGATCTCAACGGGCAAAAATCTCATGCTGGATATCTATACTGATATGAACTGGGTAATGTGTTAGGAATGAAAGGATGGCACATCATTTGATGGAAATTAAAATTATCCACCTACAGAGGGCTGAATTCAAAGACACACCGAAAATCAAAGTGAAAAAATTATGCAGCAAGCTAGTCCATTTTGCTGAAATTTCATTGCAACAACTCAAAATGGTCCTCAGTAGTTTGTATGGCCCCCAAGTGCTTGTATGCATGCCTGACAACATCAGGGCATGCTCCTAATGACACGACAGATGGTGTCCTGGGGTATTTCCTCCCAGATCTGGACCAGAGCATCACTGAGCTCCTGAACAGAGTGAGGTGCAACCTGGCGGCACCGAATGGACCGAAACATAATGTCCCAGAGGTGTTCTTTTGGATTTAGGTCAGGTGAGCGTGGGGGCCATTCAATGGTATCACTTTCTTCATCCTCCAGGAACTGGCTTCATGCTCTCACCACATGAGGCCGGGCATTCTCGTGCACCAGGAGGAACCCAGGACCCACTGCACCAGCGTAGGGTCTGACAATGGGTCCAAGGATTTCAACCCGATACTTAATGGCAGTCAGGGTGCCATTGTGTAGCCTGTAGAGTTCTATGCGTCCCTCCATGGATATGCCTTCCCAGACCATCACTGACCCACCACCAAACCGGTCATGCTGAATGATGTTACAGGAAGCATAAAGTTCTCCGCGGCTTCTCCAGACCCTTTCACGTCTGTCACATATGCTCAGGGTGAACCTGCTCTCATCTGTCAAAAGCATGGGGCACCAGTGGCGGACCTGCGAATTCTGGTGTTCAATGGAAAATGCCAATCGAGCTCCACAGTGTCCGGCAGTGAGCACAGAGCCCACTAGAGGACGTCGGGCCCTCAGGCCACCCCCATGAAGTCTGTTTCTGATTGTTTGGTCAGAGACATTCACACCAGTGGCCTGGTGAAGGTCATTTTGTAGGGCTCTGGCAGTGCTCACCCTGTTCCTCCTTGCACAAAGGAGCAGATACCGGTCCTGCTGATGGGTTAAGGACCTTCTACGGCTCTGTCCAGCTCTCATAGAGTAACTGCCTGTCTCCTGGAATCTCCTCCATACTCTTGAGACTGTGCTGGGCGACACGGCAAACCTTCTGGCAATGACACGTATTGATGTGCCATCCTGGAGGAGTTGGACTGCCTGTGCAATCTTTATAGGGTCCAAGTATCGCCTCGTGCTACCAGTAGTGACACTGACCCTAGTCAAATGCAAAACTAGTGAAAAAATGTCAGAAAAGATGAGTAGGGAAAAAAAATGTCAGACACCTCCACCTGAAAAACCATTCCTGTTTTGGAGGTCGTCTCATTGTTGCCCATCTAGTGCACCTGTTGTAAATTTCAATTAACAGCAAAGCAGCTGAAACTGATTAACAACCCCCTCTGCTACTTAACTGACCAGATCAATATCCCAGGAGTTCTGATTCAAAAGTGTTTCTTTCATTTTTTTGAGCAGTGTAAATCAAAGATGGCTCTGGAATTCTATTAGGGTTGAATTTCTATTTACATGCCTGTTGTTTTCTATTGCCAGATCACACATAAATGTAATAAATGACCTGTGTGGTAACAATAGCTGCCCACGCATTGGCACATTGGGCAGCCCTAAGCTTCTTGTTCGTGGTGGGTGACCCAATCCTTCACAAGTTTAGCCATATTTGTTAAATATAGATGAATCAGAGGAGGGACATCTGCCGTATCACTTTGGATAAACATTCAGCAGTACACAATGCAACTTCAGTAAGTTATTAACACTGGATTAATTACTGTGACTACAAGTCAGTTGAGTACTGCCTGCTATAATTGAGTACTGCTTGGACCTTAGAAGAAGGGGGTAGACCCCAAAAGCTTATCCTGAAAATGTTTACTTTTAGTGCTGTGAGGGGGTTAGCTCGGCAGCGGGTGTGTGTGACCCCCGGGATGGGCTCCCCACACAAAACAGGCCCAGCAAACGGAGGTTGTGGTTTTCAAAATCAAAAAGGTGCGGTTTATTTTCTATTTACAGTGACAAAACACAGCAAAGCAAAAGAAACATAAACAAAATAAATCCTGGTCAACTTGACCTCTGACTAAACATACAGGTTTCCTAACTAACAACTGGGATCAGCCTAGTGCTGTCCTAGTCCCTAAGTCCCTGGTTTTAAATGTCCAAGCAAATAGCCACACAGGCTTTGTCTCACCGCACAGGGGTTCACTCTCCCTAGACAGTCCACACAGGTCTGGTTCCAGGCATGAGCTAACATCTAATGAAGCTGGGAGTTCTTATAGAGGCCTAAATGAGCTGACAAGCTTCAGCTGGTCTCATCAACTCCCTGTCTGCACGACGCCCAGCACTCTCCCTAGAGGTATGAGTCATCCATGAGCCCACTAGCCTTAGCTGGGCTTATACAACTCTCCACCTAGTTGTATAAGTCGGCGTAAAGCCTGAATCTGGGCGAAATATATCTACCCCCCTGGATGCAACCAGGTGACTTTACCTTCCTGCTGTCACATACCCCCCCCTCTTGTTTTAACCTCGGGGTTGGAACACCAGCAATCAGGCATTCATGTACTCGAGACAAAGCATCCACATTCCCCATTTGAACGCCAGGGCGATGCTTTACTGTGAAGTTGAATTCCTGGAGGGCCAGGAACCACCTATTCACTCTTCTATTTGTTTCCTTGTTTTGAGCCATCCACTTTAACGGAGCGTGATCCGTAACCATGTCAAAGTGCCTACCTAGCAGGTAGTACCGAAGGGAATCTAGAGCCCACTTCACCGCTAAACACTCCTTTTCAACGGTGGCGTAATTTACCTCATGGGACTTCAACTTCCTGCTGAGGTAAATGACTGGGTGCTCTTCCCCGTTCCAGACCTGGGACAATACTGCTCCTAACCCCACATCTGACGCATCACTTTGTACGACAAAGTCTTTAGAGAAGTCGGGTGAGTACAACACTGGCTGGCTACATAAGGCTTGTTTCAAGAATTGGAATGCTGCCTCAGCCTCGGGGGTCCATTTAATCATGACCGACCCTTTCCCCTTCGTCAGGTTGGTTAGGGGCACAGCCTTAGAAGCAAAGTGGGGAATGAATCGCCGATAATACCCAGCGATTCCCAGAAAGGCTCGTACCTGCTTCTTGCTGTTGGGACGTGGCCAACTCTGGATGGCCTCGACTTTGTTGAGTTGGGGTTTTATTACTCCCCTCCCAATGGTGTACCCAAGATATTTGGCCTCCTCCTGCCCAATGGTACACTTCTTGGGGTTAGCCGTAAACCCCGCTTCCCGAACAGAGTCCAGGACTGCTTGCACTTTTGGCAGATGTGAGGCCCAATCTGTGCTATGGACAATTACGTCATCCAGGTAAGCCGCAGCATACTTCCGATGGGGCCTCAGCATCTGGTCCATTTTCCGCTGGAATGTGGCCGGCGCATTCTGTAACCCGAACGGCATTCTTTTATATTGGAACGCCCCGTCTGGGGTTACAAATGCGGTTTTCTCTTTGGCCGACTTGGCCAGGGGGATTTGCCAATACCCTTTTGTGAGGTCAAGAGTCGTCATGTATCGGGCTGTTCCCAGCCGGTCGATCAACTCATCTATACGTGGCATGGGGTAGGTGTCAAATTTTGTAACTTTGTTCAACTGACGAAAATCGTTACAAAATCGCCAGCTCCCATCCGGTTTAGGCACCAACACAATGGGACTAGACCAATCACTTTGGGACTCCTCTATCACCCCTAAGTTCAGCATTTTCTGTACTTCCTCCCGTATTGCCTCCCGTCGGGCCTCTGGGATCCGATAGGGTTTTAACTTCACCCTTTCACCGGGCGGGGTAATGATGTCATGCTCTACCCCAGATGTTTGTCCCGGCAGCTCAGAGAATACCTCCTTGTTGCGAAGCACAAACTCCTTAACCTCCTGTTGTTGGGGTTGTGACAAGGTGGCTGCTATTCCAACCTCAGGAATCACGCAACCAGTTTGAGCTGGTGACCAAGTGTCTGCGACTAGGGACTCTCTATCCCTCCAGGCTTTCAACAGATTAACGTGATAGATCTGTTCGGGCTTTCGCCTTCCTGGTTGTCTGACCTTGTAATTCACTTCGCTCACTTTTTCCATTATCTCATAGGGGCCTTGCCATTTGGCAAGGAATTTACTTTCAACCGTAGGGACAAGTACCAGTATCCTATCCCCCGGGGAAAAGGTACGGGTCTTGGCTCCACGGTTGTACACTCTCTGCTGTGCTAACTGCGCTTGGGCCAAATGTTCCTTCACGATGGGCATTACCTGTGCAATTCGGTCTTGCATCAGGGCGACATGCTCAATCACACTCCTGTGGGGAGAACTCTCACTTTCCCAAGTTTCCTTGGCAATATCCAACAGCCCTCTTGGGTGTCTCCCATACAGTAACTCAAAGGGGGAGAATTCCGTAGAGGATTGGGGCACCTCCCTAATAGCAAACATCAGATAAGGAAGTAGACAGTCCCAATCCTTTCCATCTCTAGCCACCACTTTCTTCAACATTTGTTTTAGGGTTTTGTTGAATCTTTCAACCAGCCCATCGGTTTGGGGGTGATACACAGATGTACGTAATTGCGTCACTTTGAACGATTTACACAGCTCCTTCATAACCCGGGACATAAAGGGTGTACCTTGGTCCGTAAGCAGTTCTTTACAAATACCCACCCGGCTAAACACAAGAGATAGCTCTTTGGCTATGGTTTTGGCCGAGGTATTTCGGAGAGGGATCGCTTCTGGATAACGGGTGGCATAGTCCATTATAACTAATATGTACTGGTGCCCCCTAGCGGACTTGATTATAGGCCCTACCAAATCCATGGCGATCCTCTCAAACGGGACCTCAATGATGGGTAGAGGGACCAGCGGGCTACGGAAATGTGGCATCGGGGCCGACCTCTGACACACAGGGCAGGAGGAACAATAATTTTCTATGTCCTTCATCACCCCCGGCCAATAGAATCTCTGTAATACCCTCTCTCGGGTTTTCTCTGTCCCCAGATGACCTCCAAGAATGTGCCCATGGGCCAACTCCAACACCAACTTCCTGTAAGGTTTGGGCACCACAAGCTGCTCAACGGTTTCTTCTGCCCTTTTTGCCACCCGATACAGTAGGTCCTTCTCTACGCTGAAGTATGGGTAAGTGCAGGTATTATCTGGGTTCACTAACTCGCCATCTATTTTCACTACGTTTTCCCGTGCCTTTATTAGGGCGGGGTCTTTCAACTGTTCTGTGGCAAAGTTTTCCCTGTGAACCTCAAGATCAGAAAACTCCACAGACGGTAGGTTTTCGTCTGAGGAGGTGGGCTCCTCTCCAGTTTCTTGAGTCTCCCCTGCCAATACTGATAAGGGAAATTCCGGAGAGTCCTCACCACTCTCAGGGGAGTTCTGGCTATCACATTCCTGGTACATAGGGGCACCAGTGGGGGGCTCAGGATCATCCCACAGTTCCCAGAACTTCGGAAAATCCCTTCCCACAATGGCGTCATGCGGTAACTGAGATACTAAGCCCACTGGATGAGAGAGGGTACCTTTGGGGGTCTCGAAACACACTGTAGTCACTGGATACTCTCGGGTGTCCCCATGCACACAAATAACAGCTACCTTGCTATTCCCAAAGACCTCTGTTTTAACTAACTCAGCCTTTATCAGGGTCACAAGGCTACCTGAATCCAGCAATACCACAACATTTCTACCATTAACACACATTTTGCATAAATGTTTCTCAGTTCCTCGAATGGCAGTGCATGCGACTGTCGCACACAGCGACTGACGTCTGCCCGTCAGAAAGTCACACTGCATGGGTTCCTCCACAACCGGGCAATTGGCTGCAATATGTCCCGCTTGCCGGCAGCGGTAGCAAACGATCCTTCTTGCCGCCTCTTGAGCCGCTGATTTCCCAGGCTGTTCTCGCCAAACTTGGGGTAGAGCTCCCACCCTCTCACTCTCTCCACCCTCACCCCTTGGAATCCTCTTATCCGCCCCTGGGGATGGTCTGGTCTTAGGGTGGAAAGTCCGAGTGTCTCTGGAAGAGGCCGTCAGGTTCTCTGTAGCCAAGTATTTCTCCACACGATCCACAAGACCATCGGCCGTCTCTGGGTCTCCATGGCTTACCCACTTTTGGATGGCAGTAGGAAGAGCTCTCAAAAACCGATCCATTACAACACGTTCCACAATCTTTGGTGCGGACAAAGTCTCTGGCTGTAGCCACTTTCTGCTCAGGTGAATGAGATCATACATTTGAGACCTGGGGGGTTTTCCAAGCTGGAAAGTCCAGTTATGCACACGCTGAGCCCGGACAGCCTGGGTGACACCCAGCCTTGCCAAAATTTCAGCTTTTAGCATCACATAGTCTTTTGCTTGGTTAGGCTCTAGGTCATAGTAAGCTTTCTGCGATTCACCAGTTAACAGAGGAGCCACCAGTCCAGCCCACTGCTCCTCAGGCCACTTTTCTCTTTCAGCGGTCCTTTCAAATGTGGTCAAAAATACCTCTGGATCATCCTCTCCAGTCATTTTTGTCAATAAACGACTCACCCCAAAGGACGCGGTATTAGTGGGACGGCTTTCCTCACTGGTCTGCGGACGTTGCTGCATTACTGCTTCCATTTGTTGTAGTCTCTGCTCTTGCTTCTGTAACAGGTCTATGAAGCGGGCCTCAGATTGCTGCTGGGCTTGTTGCTGAGCTGCAAGGCTCCTTTGCAAACCTGCATTTGTCTGCTGTTGATTGGCATTTGCTAGAGCCAGCTGTTTCAGTATCTCCTCCATGCTGGCTTAAAAAAAACTGCCCGCATTCTCCACCAACTGTGAGGGGGTTAGCTCGGCAGCGGGTGTGTGTGACCCCCGGGATGGGCTCCCCACACAAAACAGGCCCAGCAAACGGAGGTTGTGGTTTTCAAAATCAAAAAGGTTCGGTTTATTTTCTGTTTACAGTGACAAAACACAGCAAAGCAAAAGAAACATAAACAAAATAAATCCTGGTCAACTTGACCTCTGACTAAACATACAGGTTTCCTAACTAACAACTGGGATCAGCCTAGTGCTGTCCTAGTCCCTAAGTCCCTGGTTTTAAATGTCCAAGCAAATAGCCACACAGGCTTTGTCTCACCGCACAGGGGTTCACTCTCCCTAGACAGTCCACACAGGTCTGGTTCCAGGCATGAGCTAACATCTAATGAAGCTGGGAGTTCTTATAGAGGCCTAAATGAGCTGACAAGCTTCAGCTGGTCTCATCAACTCCCTGTCTGCACGACGCCCAGCACTCTCCCTAGAGGTATGAGTCATCCATGAGCCCACTAGCCTTAGCTGGGCTTATACAACTCTCCACCTAGTTGTATAAGTCGGCGTAAAGCCTGAATCTGGGCGAAATATATCTACCCCCCTGGATGCAACCAGGTGACTTTACCTTCCTGCTGTCACAGTGCAAATAAAAAATGTATCATGAACAGTACAGTATAAGATTGTTAGCTTTTGGTCCCCAGAATACAGACATAAAAGCATTAGTATGGTCTAGGTACACTGCAACCAGGCAGCACAAGTAAATGCATTTACCCATCACTAGGAGAATACACACAGAGTTAGAAAACATACTGTAATGTTTCAATCAAAGTTGCAAATAAATGCAAAATCCTATACAACCAACTAGATTTCACTAAGACTGGAGTCTTATTAACTGAAGATGAAGTTTTATTATCTACAGGTTACTGCATTTTGCTTGCTAACTTCATACCTAATAATACCCAGCAGGTGGCAGTATAAGATCAAATGTCTCTTCTGCAATAAAGAGCCTACCGCCTGGCAGTTTGTAACAACGGAACTTTATTCCTGCTTTGAAGCAGAGCTATACTTATTTATTTAACAGTTTCCCAAAACAGTTAGGCTCCATTTACATTTCCGCGTTGAGAATTGCGGGCGGAATCGCTGCGATTCTGCCCACGATTTGCAATAGTGGCAAATCGGGGGATGCCCGTGCGTTCCCGGTGTGTTGCCTGTTGATTTCAATAGCACCCCAAACGTGGCACGGGATGCCCATTGCCCAAAAGAAATACAGGAGCTTATTTTGGGTGATAGGCGTCCCGCAAATTCTATTTACGCATTTTTACCGCGATTGTCGTCCTCATACGCAGAGATGTGAACGGAGCTTTACATTCAAGGCATGCCATTAATCAAAATTGTCAAAGATGCTTGTGCTCTCAACCAAGCTGTCAAGCCATCAAATAGCTGGTGTCATAACCGATAAAATGTGCAGCACCATGACAACAGATCAAACAGAGACTTAAAGAGAAACTAAAGGGAGGATACTCACCTTCTCAATGTTCCCTTGCTGGCGCAAAAAATGCCTTCTGTCAGATACTGCCTCCTACGGGTCTGCGCATGCGCAGTACGCAACGTCACTCCAGCTGATATGTTGATCAGCAGTGTTACGCACTTCTAAATACTGCATTTCACTATATAAGCTGAGTTTACTGTTAAAAATATCTGCGAAAAGCAAGACTTCGGTGGGTGTATAAAGATGTCCGCTTGCTGACTTCTAACTCCAGGCTTACTGCGGACGAGTGCGGGTGTACCAAGATGGCCACGAGGCAACGTCACTTCGGCTGCACATTGCGCATACGCAGTAGGCCGGGTAGAGACTTTCTGATGGGTAGCAGCTATCTGATAGAACAAAGGAATTAACCTGCCTGTCCTTATGGTGCCATCTTATCCAGAGACAGGGGAGGATATCCAAACGGTCTGGAGCTCTGGCTTGGTTATTGTAAATTAAGCGCAGATTGACCACTCTTAGCTAGGGGGTCTCACAATCTCTGGTAAGCGCAGTAAGTGGTTTGATTGGTGACACCTGCTCTTTACTGCTTTCCATCACTATCATAACATATGGGACTTCTCATTATGATTTTATTTTGGGCAATCTTTCTGGGACTATATTTTTAACAAGTTTTCTGAAAATCAAATACCGTATATACTCCAGTATAAGCCAAGGTACCTAATTTTACCACAAAAACCTGGGAAAACGTATTGACTCGAGTATAAGCCGAGGGTAAGAATGCAGCAGCTACTGTAAGCGGAAAAGAGGGTCAACAATGCCCATTTGCAGCTTCGCTGTGCCCATTGCAACCTCACTGTGCCATACCTCACTGTGCCCATTGCAGTCTCACTGTGCCATACCTCACTGTGCCCATTGCAGTCTCAGTGTGCCATACCTCACTGTGCCCATTGCAGTCTCACTGTGCCATACCTCACTGTGCCCATTGAAGTCTCACTGTGCCATACCTCACTGTGCCCATTGCAGTCTCACTGTGCCATACGGTACTCACTGTGCCCATTGCAGTCTCACTGTACCATACGGTACTCACTGTGCCCATTGCAGTCTCACTGTACCCGAGTACCTGCATTCTTGACAGACGTCCATTTTTTAAAAGTTGCGGCTTTTCCCTGGCGTTCCGTGATAGGCATTTGACACTGTGTTCCGCCTATCACGGAGGTCTGCTCATCCTCGGACTCAGTTTCCCAGAAGACACTGTGTTCAGTGTTCCGCCAATCACGGACAATCTTTCATCCTCGAACAAGAGGATGTCCGCGATTAGCGGAACACTGAACACAGTGTCTGCTGGGAAACTGTCCGAGGATGAGAGGACCTTCGTGATAGGCGGAACACAGTGTCAAATGCCTATCATGGAACGGAACGCCAGGAGGAAGCCGCGACTTTTAAAAAAATGGACGCCTGGCAAAAATTCAGGTACTGACTCGAGTATAAGCCGAGGGGGGTATTTTCAGCCCTAAAAAAAGGGCTGAAAAACTTGGCTTATACTCGAGTATATACAGTACATGTTTACTACATCTTTTAACTTTAGCACTGCACTATTTGAATTGTAAAACCACACACTTCTAACCCTTCCCCAATACTAACTTCTTACCCGCTAAAGTGGCACTCTACAGCAGTGTTTCTCAACTCGAGTCCTCAAGGAACCCAACAGGTCATGTTTTCAGGATTTCCCTCAGGTAAAACAGCTGTGGTAATTACTAAGGCAGTAAAACTGATTAAATCACCTGTGCAAAATAATGGAAAGCCTGAAAACACGACCTAGTGGGGCGCCTTGAGGACTGGAGTTGAGAAACGCTGCTCTACAGTATACTGCGAATAAAGTCAAACTAAGTCAAGGGATGGACAGGTTTATACTAGTTACCAGCAAATATCTGGTATTAAAGCAAATATGAAAAATATACCATTTAATGCAATTCTGTATTAATACTGTATATTTTAAATACAGCAGGTATAAATACAACAATATGTCATTATATTTGCTTCCTATAATCATCTACATGTTACACTACCCCTGTAGGAGCTGCTGGTTTAAGTTTTGGGCCTGTACTCTGCCTATCAACCCCTGTAATTTGGCTCGATTCCCCCTTGGCACAACTGGACAATAATAACAATAATGTGATTGTGGACCCCTAAAGGCTATAGAGGGCCACAATGATATCACACAACAATAAATGTAATTAAATATTGTTACCTTATTGTGGTTTGCCTGCCACACAGCTGCAAAAGACAGAGTCCCACACAAGAAGTAGTTCAACTAAGAGGTAGTTTGTTTACTTGGTAAAGAAATAGATATTACACATGAGACATTTGACTCAAACAGATCCCTGTGAGAGTCCACACTGACATACATATACACAGCAGTTCCAGGGTTTCACCTATGAACTAAGAGACCCAAATTTACCCAACTTAGGGTCAGACCTGAAGAAGTGCACGGTGGGGGAATCTCCCACTGTAATGATATCCGCAGTGGGGTACTTCTCCACCAAGTCCAACCCAGCTCCCTAAAACAGCACAATGACAATAAAGTAAATGCAAACAGTTGATCTACACGTGCAAGTTCAACAAACTATCTGTCTCCACCTGGTGGGCAGCTTTACTGGTACGTGTCCCGCTGAATCGACCTAGTCGGTGAGCTGAACTGATGATTGATCCTAAAAAGTCTCCAGTAATCTTCGCTAGCTTTTGTTGGTGCACTTATGTATGTGTAATTCAACAGAAAAAGGTGAAGAAAGATTAAACACTTAACATGTGTGATGAAAAAGGCAAGTGAAATGCTGATCCTTTCCGAATGGCTAACTCACTTCTGAATGTAGCGTGTCTCCGCTTGCGGCACTGCAGTTGCCAGCAAGTGTAAGTAAAAAGTATGGAAGTCACTTTCCTGTAAAACGGTTAATTATGCTGGTGGGCAGGTGCCCTCTCACCACATGAGGCCTCGCCTCGCTGATATTCTCCGACTGGGCCCTCTTGGTTCTCAGCCTCCAGAAGAGTCGTGGTCCCTGGCCCTCTGCTTAGCTGCTCACAAGGCGTCGGTGGATAGGTGCCTCTGGATGCTCGGGAGCGTAGAGCCGTCCTTCTCCCTGGTCTGATCAGCAGGGCTGTGACAGGAATTCCTCAGTCAGACGATCTGGCCTCCATCACTTTAGGCCCAGGCTTCTCCGGCCTAAGCACCCTCGCTGCAGGCCTCTTGCAAGATGGCGTCCCAAGAGACGGAATACAAACCCCGCCTTGTCTTAAATAAGTTCTCCCAGCAGGCTGTGCGTGGTGCCACGCACCCTAGCAGCACAGTGGCGTTGTGGGCCTATTTCTGACCCATAGCAATAGAGTCTCTGTCTCTCCGCACCACAAGGCCCATCATGCATTGTTCTTATCATAGCTGAACCAAACAAATTGCAGCAGTATGATACAAACGGACAATAAAAGGAATTAAGTTCTCATTAAGCACAGACTGTAGTCCATAAGCTACGTGCAATAGTGACACCTTGATAAACACTCCCCCCACAGGAAATCTTTGGTCCCCAAAGACAACAGCAGTTTGTGACCTGTTACATGCCTTGTTCAGATACCCAAGGAGAAAAAAGACCAGTTAGTGTGTGCAAGAAATAAGGCAATTCACATTTTCATAAGAACTAGGCAGAGGAACCCCCCACCAGGCTTTGGAAAGGAGGTTGTTCTGCCTACAGGCCACCTTAACAGGAATGGCCCAAACAGATGTGCCAGGGGGTGAGCTGGGGTTGTCCCCCACCAAATGTGTAATGGAGGGACCAGGCATCTCAGTTGTTCTTTTTGAGGTGAGCACAGCCTCTTCAGAGCATTCACCCAATTGATTGTAAGTCAGTCTCTTGGGTGGGTGAATGGCTCTTCTCTCTCTCTGCTCCTTAGGTGCCAAGATCTCAAGTACACTGGACTCTTGTCTCTCCACAACTTCTTCTCCTTGCTCGGACACATTTGACATTGTCTCTTCCACATCTTCCAGTGCTCCTTCTGTGAGGGGTGGGGCCTCTTCAAGGTCTTCCAGTGCTCCTTCTGAAAGGAGTGAAACTTCTTCAGGTTCTTCCAGTCTCAGGGAGACCTGATCATCCTCCAGCTCCTCAGAAAACATACTTTGAGGCACAAACTCGGGAGCCTCTGGTCTGAGAGTCCCAATGTCAATCACTGCAGGTGAAGACAATGGA
Source organism: Rana muscosa (assembly GCA_029206835.1). Lineage (NCBI taxonomy): Eukaryota > Metazoa > Chordata > Amphibia > Anura > Ranidae > Rana > Rana muscosa. The sequence continues at coordinate 505,913,717 of CM055118.1, read as the reverse complement.
GGGGTTGTGGGTTCTGATAGTTGAGATGACCACAACCAGTCTGATTCCGCCTCCTTATCTTCAGTGTCTTCAACCCTACCTATCTTGAGGTACAGACTGCGACCTAGTGACAGGCCGAGATCCTTGAGAGGTTGAAGGAGTCGCCTGTGAATCTGACATTGGTGGCAGGCAAACTGCCTCTGAGAGGGGCAGCAGGTGATTCCGATGCCAAGTCTTTAGTGGGCTACAGTCCCTTCGGGCCTGATCTGGTATACTGGGAGCCGAGGTAACTGCTTGCAGATTACATAAGGCTGTGACTTCCAGCGATCAGCCAATTTTTGTTTGCTTGGGACACCCAGATTTCTGAACAGTACTCTATCACCTGGCTGTAGGTCCTGTACTCGGACTTTAAGATCAAAGTTATTTTTTTTCCTCAGTCCCCTTCTGTCCGAGGTAGCTTGGGCCTTGTCATAGGCATCCTTTAGACTCTTCCGCAGCCAATCAACATATCCCCTGTGAGAGGTTGCTGAGGTGTGATCCAAAGATATGCCAAAGGCCAGGTCTACTGGTAATCGAGCCTCTCGTCCGAACATTAACCGATAAGGAGAGTATCCTGTAGCATAATTTGCAGTATTATTATAAGCATGAACAATGGCAGCTACATGTTTGCTCAGTGTTGCTTCTTCTCTTAGCTCAAAGTGCCAAGCATGTTAAGAAGAGTTTGGTTAAACCTTTCAGGTTGAGCGTCCCCTTGGGGGTGATATGGGGTGGTTCTGGACTTTTTGATGCCCAATAGGTCTAAAAGTCTTTTAATAAGGCTACTTTCAAAGTCTCTTCCTTGATCCGAATGGATACGCTGGGGCAAACCATAGTGAACAAAGAACTTCTCTACCAGGACCTTGGCCACTGTTGATGCTTGCTGATCCTTTGTTGGGAAAGCTTGGGCATATCTTGTAAAGTGATCAGTCACCACCAGAATGTTTCCCTGTCCACTCAGATCCGGCTCCAAGCAAAGAAAGTCAATGCACATCAGCTCCATAGGTCCTTGACTCTGAAAATGGCCCATTGGGGAAGCTCGGGAAGGCAGAGTCTTCCTTTGGATACATCTAATACAAGAGTGGCAGTAACCCTCGATTTCAGCCCACATGCAGGGCCAGTAGAATCGATCACTCACCAAAAGGAAAGTTCTTTCGGGCCCTAAATGGCCATGATTATAGTGAAGGGTCGTCAACACTGTCTCTCTGTGTTTTTTGGGTAAAAACAACTGCCATTTCTCTTCCAGACCATCAGAGGGGCCCTTTCGGTAGACCACCCCTTGATGCAACTGCAACCGACCCCATTACCTATGTAGCAGACGAGCCTCCTTTGGGAAGTCAGTGAGAAGCATGTCAGAGCACTGGCTCTCCAGAGCCTTCAATGCCAAATTTCCTAGAGGGTCTTCCAATTGGTCCCTTCTCAGGTCCTTTTTTGACAGCTTGGGCAGGCCTTCATCTCCCACTTGGGTCACATTGCAGTAGCACTTGGGCACTCCAGCAGCAGAGACTCCAATCTCTTCGGCCCTGGATCCTCCCCCAGCCTGACGTTCAGCTCCCTGGTATAAGGCTCGCACCCCTTCTGGTGTCAGCCGAGTCTACTCCTCTGGGGGGTTACTGGGGCCATGAGGCCTTCTTGAGAGGGCGTCCGTGTCCCTGTTCCCAACTCCAGGTCGATATTTCAGACTAAAGGTGAAACCCGAGAGGGCGGCCAACCACCTATGTCCTGTGGCATCCAGCTTGGCTGTAGTGAGGAGGTAGGTGAGTGGATTGTTATCAGTCTTTACTACGAACTCTGCCCCGTAGAGGTAGTCTCTCAACTTATCCACTACAGCCCACTTTTAGGCCAGAAACTCAAGCTTATGTGTGGGGTAGTTCCTTTCAGCGGGGACCAAACTCCTACTCACATAGGCAACGGGCCGTAAGAGACCATCATGTTCCTGGTATAGCACTCCGTCAAGCCCATCTCGACTGGCATCAACGTGCAGTTTGTATGGCTTGATGGTGTCAGCATAGGCCAAGACTGGGGCAGTGGTTAGGCTCCTTTTTAGCTGAGTGAAAGCCTCCTCACACTTTGAAGTCCACTGGTCCTGGATGGATTCTTTGGGTCTTCTAGGCCCCACTGTGGGCTTCACAGGTTTTAGTGGTTCTGGGACATCTTCCTCTCCTTCACTCCTTAGTAGTTCATTGAGTGGGCGGGCTATCTTAGCAAACTCTTCTACAAATCTTCTGTAGTAAGAGCAGAATCCCAGAAATGACCGAAGCTCAGTCACATTGGTAGGCCTTGGCCAAGAGGTGACGACATCCAGCTTCTCAGGGTCGGTAGCTATCCCCTATGCAGACACGATGTGACCAAGGTAGTGGACCGAGGGCTTATAGAACTGGCACTTCTCCATGGAGAGCTTTAGGCCTTCTTCATGAAGTCTCTTCAGGACTTTTTCCAACCGCTCTTCATGCTCTTCCAGTGTTCTACCGAACACTATGATGTCGTCCAGGTACACCAGCACTTCTATCAAGTTCATATCGCCCACTGTTTTCTCCATCAGCCTTTGAAAAGTGTCCGGGGCTCCTGATAACCTTTGGGGCATGCAGTCAAACTCGAAGAACTCCACTGGGGTAATGAAGGCAGTTTTCTCTTTATCCTCCGGATGCATGGGGATCTGATAGTACCCGCTCTTCAGGTCCATCACACTGAACCACTTGGCTCCTGACAGACTCTGCAGAGCATCTTCTATCCGGGGGGGTGGCGTATTGGTCAGGAATGGTTCTTCCGTTTAGTGTTCGGTAGTCAATGCACAACCTCAATGAACCATTTTTTTCCGTACCACCACTATTGGAGAAGCGTAAGGGCTCCTGGATTCTCTGATGATCCCCGCTCTTTTGAGTTCCACCAGTTGTTCACGTAGGCCCCAGAGGAACCCGTCGGACCCTTTCTCTGAATGGTTTGTCTTCCTGCAAGCGGATCTTGTGGGTGGCACTCTTTGCACACCCTACATTAAATTCGTTCTTGGAGAATGTAGTCTGCCATCGGGCGATCTGGGCCCTAACCCTTTCTCTCCATTCTGGTGGAAGGGTGGTATCTTCTGGGTAGAATTTCTCCACTGGGATCTCACCCTTATCCTCCTTCTTCAAATCAGATGGCGAGACTGGGGTGGCGGTGCTTACTTGGCCCAATAGCATTCTGGCTGGTACCTTCACTGGTAAAGTGGTCGTGTTGCGAACGCTCACTGAAACCTTCCCATGATTCCTCTGTAAGGCCTTCAGTGGAACCACTTCAGGGATTATTTCTATCCCCCCTCCTTCCGTTGGTCCGTTTCAAGGACAATGAAGGGGCCTGGTTGCTTCCAAGTAAGCTTGAAAGACGCCCTCAGACAAGTCACTTCCCCGGGCTGTAGTACTCTTTCTCCTCTATCCAAACGCCCAATATTGCCTACCCCTTCTGTGGGAGCTTTCTGTTCTAACACTAGGCACTGGTATGCTTGCTTCAGCATGGGGTGCATTCCTGCAGTTGAAGTACCCCGCTCCTGGGCCACAGTCTCCTGACTAGGTCAGTGTTGGTCCCTATAATGAGGGAATTTTACCAGCCCCTGGTGGGTGAGGGCAGACCACTGCCAAGGTGTCAAAAATCTGTGTCTCCAGCCACTGAGGGGTCAAAGGTTAGTTTGATTGGTAAATAACCAGCATAGGGGAAGCTTTGAGTTCCAATGCCCCATATCTCCAGTTCTTCCAACTTCTGCAAAGGCAAGTGCTTAAGGTGCTTGTCATAGAAGTCCCTGTACAGGAGAGTCACTTGAGCCCCAGTATCCAGGAGGGCCTTTGTGTAGATCTCTTCTACAAGGAGCGGGAGACATTAGCTCGCTCAGAGGCAACAGCTGGAGCCCTAGGCGAGGGTCGGGACTCCCGATGTTGTCTCCTCGCGTTGTTACATTTCGTGGAGTTAGCTGGAACTGGTGGGCACCCGATTGACTCCTTCACCGGGGCCCTCTGAAGTTTTCCGCCGGCTTGCGATACTGGGCTGCAGCTTTCTCCGGGCTTGGACACACTTCCCGATAATGTCCGACTTCTCCACAGTTGAAACGGATCATCATCTTCCTTGGTTTCTGCACTTGGGCAACATTAGAACAGAGAGATTTATTGGGCTCCTCTGGAGTGTTTCCACTGGGCAGACCGGCTGGCTGGTTGGTCATTATGGACATCATCTCTATCAATTGGGATACTTGAGTCTTTAGAAGCTAAACCTGAGGGTCACCATCATCAGCGTTGATTACTCTGCCTCCGGCAGCAGATTCAGGTTTCTGACTCTTCTTCTTGCTGTCCAACATGACTTCTTCCTCCCTGACAATCCGGATCAAGTCTGGATATTTCAAGATACCACCGTCTTGCCGGGTCCTCAACAGGAGTGTAATGGGGTCTAAAGGTTGGGCCCCTTTGAAAACTTGCTTTGCTCGGATCTTGTCCACATCCTGAGGCTCTAACCCCTTTTTCAGCAGGATCTGATGTATGATTTTGTCCAGACGCCTCATGTATTCCGACAATTTCTCTCCTTTTCTTTGATAAGAGTGTTTCATTTGGTATATGAGGTCGGCGGCTATCTCAGTGCGACCGAATACATCCTGCAAGATGCTCAGGTAGCCTTGGGCAGTACAGTCCTTCTTGCTGAGCTTCAGGTTGCGAATGGCTTCCAGTGCAGGTCCCTTCAGACTCTCCATGATCCTCTGTTTCTTATGAGGCTCTGGTATGTCCCATTCATCCAAAGCTTGGGTAGCCTGGTCCAGCCATTCTTCAAAACTGTCTTCTGATGAAGGTACTGGCTGCCTTCCTGAGAAGATTCTGAGCTTCCTGTAGCCCGCAGCTGAGTATGCATGGGGATCCTTTTGACACTTTTTGACAAATTCCCCCAGGACAGCACAGAGTTCAGGCCCAATGGTGGCCAGAGGTGACTTGGCAGAAACTTCTGGTTTGCTAGAGTCAGCTTGACTGGATGAGCTAAGACCTTCCTGGGGTGTCTCTGGGTGTATCACATTAAGTTCTCCCTTGTTGGCCAACTTCACACTTGGACCCTTGAAATGTTTAGGGATTTCCTGTTTCCACTCAATCAATGCATACGTATGTGGTGTCCCTGTGTCTGTCTTTACAGCAATCACCCATGCTTTCTTGTCTGGGGACAATGTTTTCATGGCTTGACTTAACTGTTCTTCACCCCAGGACTCTCCTGGAATTTCAAGCACCACGCTGAGTTCTGAGCAGGCATTTTCTTCCTTGCACCACACTATAGCAGCAGCAGAATCCATGGTTGTTGCCGATAGAGGTTCTGTCTGGGGGGGGGGGTTTAGGTTGCAGAGTCACAGGAATCCCGGACGAGCCCCCACGTGTAGCACTACCCCCGTAGGAGCTGCTGGTTTAAGTTTTGGGCCTGTACTCTGCCTATCAACCCCTGTAATTTGGCTTGATTCCCCCTTGGCACAACTGGACAATAATAACAATAATATGATTGTGGACCCCTAAAGGTTATAGAGGGCCACAATGATATCACACAACAATAAATGTAATTAAATATTGTTACCTTATTGTGGTTTGCCTGCCACACAGCTGCAAAAGACAGAGTCCCACACAAGAAGTAGTTCAACCATGAGGTAGTTTGTTTACTTGGTAAAGAAATAGATATTACACATGTGACATTTGACTCAAACAGATCCCTGTGAGAGTCCACTGACATACATATACACAGCAGTTCCAGGGTTTCACCTATGAACTAAGAGACCCAAATTTACCCAACTTGGGGTCAGACCTGAAGAAGTGCACGGTGGAGGAATCTCCCACTGTAATGATATCCGCAGTGGGGTACTTCTCCACCAAGTCCAACCCAGCTCACTAAAACAGCACAATGACAATAAAATAAATGCAAACAGTTGATCTACACGTGCAAGTTCAACAAACTATCTGGCTCCCCCTGGTGGGCAGCTTTACTGGTACGTGTCCCGCTGAATCGACCTAGTCGGTGAGCTGAGCTGATGATTGATCCTAAAAAGTCTCCAGTAATCTTCGCTAGCTTTTGTTGGTGCACTTGAGTATGTGTAATCCAACAGAAAAAGGTGAAGAAAGATTAAACACTTAACATGTGTGATGAAAAAGGCAAGTGATCCTTCGAGAATGGCTAACTCACTCCTGAATGTAGCGTGTCTCCGCTTGCGGCACTGCAGTTGCCAGCAAGTGTAAGTAAAATGTATGGAAGTCACTTTCCTGTAACACAGTTAATTATGCTGGTGGGCAGGTGCCCTCTCACCACATAAGGCCTCGCTGATATTCTCCGACTGGGCCCTCTTGGTTCTCAGCCTCCAGATGAGTCGTGGTCCCTGGTCCTCCGCTTAGCTGCTCACAAGGCGTCGGTGGATAGGTGGCTCTGGATGCTCGGGAGCGTAGAGCGGTCCCTCTCCCTGGTCCGATCAGCAGGGCTGTGACAGGAATTCCTCAGTCAGACGATCTGGCCTCCGTCACTTTAGGCCCAGGCTTCTCCGGCCTAAGCACCCTTGCTGCAGGCCTCTTGCCTCTTGCAAGATGGCATCCCAAGAGACGGAACACAAGCCCCGCCTTGTCCTGAATAAGTTCTCCCAGCAGGCTGTGCGTGGCGCCACGCACCCTAGCAGCACAGTGGTGTTGTGGGCCTTGTAGTCTATTTCTGACCCATAGCAATAGAGTCTCTGTCTCTCCGCACCACAAGGCCCATCATGCATTGTTCTTATCATAGCTGAACCAAACAAATTGCAGCAGTATGATACAAACGGACAATAAAAGGAATTAAGTTCTCATTAAGCACAAACTGTAGTCCATAAGCTACGTGCAAAAGTGACACCTTGCTACATACACAACAAGACTCAGACTGGGATATGAAGGGCCAGGGAGCTCTTCTGTTATGCACAGTGCTGTCAATACAAAACTGGGAGTTTATTGACAAAAGGAGAACGTAGAATGGTTGCAATGAGGAGACCATCTGTACAATCTATCTCTGTTTTTTATTGACTAATCAGCACACTGTTGGTGAGTCCTTGACCAAACTTCACTGCCTAAAGGGAATTCTAGGTGGGTTTCTGTCACTTTAAATAACTTGGACCAACAGAATTATCTGCATGCCGGACTGGCTGCTGCTTAGTCTGTAATATGCCAAAGCAGCTTGTGCTACACACAATAATCAACGGTTTGCCCCGGCAGCAGTATGACACTTCTCCTCTGCTGCCGGATATAGAAAGAGCCAGTTGTAGTGCATCTCCACTATCCAGGAGAGTCCTTGTATAATTTCAATGAATACAAGGCTTTCTCTGATTGGTCAATGGGGACCATGATGTCATCTGCCCACCTTCACACCTACACCAATGAGAAAAAGCCATGTATTAAATGAAAAAAAATACAAGTCTCTTCTTCTAAATGGTGAAAATGTGATACAACCTACTCCCTTCTATATCCTGGACTAGAGGAGAAGCCTAACATACAACTACTGGAACATAATATCGATTGCAGTACGTAGCACAAGCTATTGAAGTATATTGCAGCCTAAGCAGCAGCCTTTCCATTTTGACATGCAAATAGTGAAATTGGTCCAAGCTAGCCCTAAGGAATTATTTAAAACAAAATTCAATTTTGCTATTTTTTTTATATTTTTAATGGACCCCCAAGAAGCCGTTAGTCATAAAGGCTAGTATACACTGCACATTTGTACATTATGGCAAGCTTACTTGTCAAATGCTGTGCTACACTGCCAGTGCTCCCACTGGTCACGTGCATTTTAAACTTCTCTTGGTCTTCATTCCTGATTCGGTCCATTTGGCTACTTGAATAGCCAAACCGCAGTGACCTCACTCCCAGACATGTGCACAGTTTTTCCATTTTTATTTAACTGCTTCCCTATGCTTCATATGATGCCCTCCCGGGGTCTGGCGCAATCTGTCACCCTCTGTGTCCACCGGACACAGCAGATAACTGATCAGTGAACTGGCCCACTAACAATACCATGTTATCGCTGTGATCAATCACAGCAGATCACATGACAGTTGTAAACAAGGAATGGCTTCCTTTCATGCCATTCATTGTATATAATTGTGTTGCTAGCTGTGATTGGTCACAGTGATTACATGGTACAGACAGGGTCAATTATAGCTCATTTGTACCATGTAATTAGCTGTGGCAAATCACAGCTAATCACAATAGATAGTGTCTACACAGTCATTTAAATTTACTGTTATAAACAAACATACAGTGCCTTGAAAAAGTATCCATACCCCTTGAAATTTTCCACATTTTGTCATTTTACAACCAAAAACGTAAATGTATTTTATTGGGATTTTATGTAATAGACCAACACAAAGTGGCACATAATTGTGAAGTGGAAGGAAAATGATAAATGGTTTTCAATTTTTTTTACAAATAAATATGTGAAAACTGTGGTGTGCATTTGCATTCAGCCCCCCTGAGTCAATACTTTTGTAGAACCACCTTTCACTGCAATTACAGCTGCAAGTCTTTTTGGGGATGACTACCAGCTTTGCATATCTAGAGAGTGACATTTTTGCCCATTCTTCTTCGCGAAATAGCTCAAGCTCTGTCAGATTGGATGGAGAGCGTCTGTGAACAGCAATTTTCAAGTCTTGCAACCGATTCTCAATTGGATTTAGGTCTGGACTTTGGGCCATTCTAACACATTAATATGATTAGATCTAAAGCATTTTATTGTAGCTCTGACTGTATGTTTAGGGTCGTTGTCCTGCTGGAAGGTGAACCACCGCCCCAATCTAAAGATTTTTGCAGACGCTAAACAGGTTTTCTTCTAAGATTGCCCTGTATTTGGGGCTTCCATTTCCCATCAACTCTGACCAGCTTCCCTGTCCCTGCTGAAGAAAAGAATCCCCACAACATGATGCTGCCACAACCATTTTTCGCAATGGGAATGGTGTGTTCAGGGAGATGTGCAGTGTTAGTTTTCCGGCTTACATTGCGTTTTGCTTTTAGGCCAAAAAGGTAAATTTTGGTCTCATCTGACCAGAGCATCTTCTTCCACATGTTTGCTGTGTCCCCCACATGGCTTCTTGCAGACTGCAAATGGGACTTCTTATGGCTTTCTTTCAACAATGGATTTCTTCTTGCCACTCTTCCATAAAGGGCAGATTTGTGGAGTGAATGACTAATAGTTGTCCTGTGGACAGATTCTCCCATCTGAGCTGTGGATCTCTGCAGCTCCTCCAGAGTTACCATGGGCCTTTTGGCTGCTTCTCTGATGAATGCTCTCCTTGCCCAGCCTGTCAGTTTAGGTGGACAGCCATGTCTTGGTAGGTTTGCAGTTGTGCCATACTCTTTCCATTTTCCGATGATGGATTGAACAGTTCTCTGTGAGATGCACAAAGCTTGGGATATTTTTTATAACCTAACCCTGCTTTAAACTTCAGAACTTTATCCCTGACCTGTCTGGTGTATTCCTTGGCCTTCATTATGCTGTTTGTTCACTAAGGTTCTCTAACAAACCTCTGAGGGCTTCACAGAACAGCTGTATTTATACTGAGATTAAATTACACAAAGATGGACTCTATTTATTAATTAGGTGACTTCTGAAGGTAATTGGTTCCCCTAGATTTTAGTTAGGCATATCAGAGTAAAGGCAGCTGAATACAAATGCATGCCATGCTTTTCAGATTTTTATTTGTAAAACATTGTGAAAACCATTTATCATTTTCCTTCCACTGCACAGTTATGTGCCCCTTTGTGTTGGTCTATCACATAAAATCCCAATAAAATACATTTACGTTTTTGGTTGAAATATGACAAAATGTGGAAAATTTCAAGGCACTGTAGTATGTAAAAAAAATAATAATATTCTAATCAACTCCCCAGAGTGGTACAGTATTATTATGGTAACACTGTATTGCTCTACTCACAGCATGTAATAAATTATGTAAAAAAAAATTATAAAAAAATTAAATAAACATGAAAAATATTGTAAAATCTTTTCAAAAATTATAATTTTTTCTTACATAATGTCACCAGTCAGTGTCCCTGGTCACCACCACACCAGTTATATGATGATGCTGTATTGCACTGGTGACAGTATGTAAAAAATAAAATGTGAAAAAAATCTATTTGTTTTCTTAATTTTGCAAAAAATGATAGAAAAATTACAACTTCAAAAAATGCGCCATGGCTGTAACTAAATACCCCAGACTGTCTACTGAGGTCATTTGGGGGGATGGGGGATTTGTACTGTCCTGGTGTTTTCGGGTCTCAAGAAATTTGATAGGCCGTCAGTACATCAGAAGTGATCGGTTTTCAGATACACTGTTTATACCATAATTTGGGGACTCTAAAACGTTCCTATAGAATACATAATAAACACTGATTTGGGTTATTTTCACCAAAGAAATACAGTTTGGCCTAAATTCATGAGGAAAGATTATTTATTTGCATAATTGTATAACAAAAACTTGAAAAACTTTTTTACTTTTTATAGCAAACATATCACCAAAAGAAAGCTCTATTTGTGTAAAAAAAAAGTTATAAAAAAATGTCACATGGGTACAGTGTTGCATGACCATGCAATTGTCATTCAAAAGTGTGAGAGTGCCGAAAGATGAAAAGTGGCCTGGGCAGGAAGGGGGTAAAAGTGCCCTGTATTGAAGTGGTTAAAATATAACCTAAGGAAAAACTTTTTTTTTAGCTTTGGAGATAGTTAAGAGAGAGACTAAAACACCTGTCTGGCGTTTATTGCTGACTGTGTCCCTGTTAAGAAGATTCACCCTCTCTATTTGTCCTATTGACTGTTATCAGCGAAAGTGAAAGAAAATCACATATTTTGAGTAGTCACAGAACAGGAATAGAGGGAAATCTTATGCCGCGTACACACGATCGTTTTTCACAATGTTAAAAATGCCATTTTTTTAATTGGGCATTAAAAACGATCGTGTGTAGGCTCCAGAGCATTTTTAACGACGTGAAAAATGGCCTAAAAAAATGAGAACCTGCTCCATTTTTTCACGTCATTTTTCACGTAGTTTTTTTTAACGTAGTGTGTATGCTTTTACGAGGGAAAAAAAAAGGCGCATGCTCAGAATCAAGTATGAGACGGGAGCGCTCATTCTGGTAAAACTAGCGTTTGTAATGGAGATAGCACATTCGTCACGCTGTAACGGACTGAAAAGCACGAGGCTGAAAAGCGCAAATCGTCGCTCAACAAACTTTACTAACACAAAGGGTGGCGCCATTCGAACGGAACTTCCCCTTTATAGTGCCGTCGTACGTGTTGTACGTCACTGCGCTTTGCTCAAGCGGTTTTTTTTAATGAACGTGTGTATGCAAGACAGGCTTGAGAGGAAACAAGGAAAATCACGTTGAGAAAAACGTCGTTTTTGAAAATGACATTAAAAATGATCGTGTGTAGGCGGCATTAGTTTTGTTGATTATAGGGATTTCCTCTCGCTTCCTGTTGAGGCTTTAGGACAGGAGGTGAAGGAAAATCTCCCCAGTGGGACACAGATGGCAAAAAACACCTGACAGTAGTTCTAACCCTCCCTTGCATTATCCAAGATTTGGAAAAAAAAAATCGTCTTTTGTTTGACTTTCATGTAGATCCCAAGACTCTAGTATAAGGTGTTAGTACATAGAAACTTATATAACGTCCCTATTATTCCAGTAATAGACATATTCCCATAAGGGGACAGGTTGTCACTGAACAGTAAGACTTTTGTACAGGAAAGCTCAATCTTGTGGTTAGACATAGTAATTAGAATGAATCTGCCTCTACGTTTGTCATGTGAGAAAGCATCTGAAGAGTTGTCTGATCCACTGGGGTGCCACGTTCCTTTGATTAATGTCTTGAGTTGTTGGAATGTGCTAAGCAGTAAACCTTCTGTATTCACTTTAACTCTGTGTCTTCTATCTTTTTAAAGTTCCAAAATCATTAATGAACTGAACCTGAGATTTGGTGATGTATGACAAGTGGTCTGACAGTTGTATCCTGTATAGAAGGGTCGGAGGGTTGGGGAACACCTTACAGAGCATAGTTTAATGTATATTCATTCTCTGTTGGTAAAATGCAGGCTACATGTCACCCATCAATAAAAGGATTAGTATCTGGCAACAAAGAGACGACTAATTATATGTCCTGTTACCTTGTTTGACCCCAGTGTGATGAGGACATTTAAAATGGTTTAGCAAGTCTCACTAACTAAACGCCCAATTCCATCCCAAAAAAAAAATTTGGGTGGAGGGAGGCAAAATGGAAAAAAGTCAGAAATTTTGTCAAATCTTAACATGGAAATACTTTCCCTTAAGAATTTAAATGCAACCAACATAGAGGGTATTTATTTTTTGCTTCCTGATATCCATACTCTGGACAGGCAATTAGGAGAAATCGCCCCGGTAGAGACATAGACAGAAGTAAAGGTCTTACAAAAGGTCCTAAATTTTCCCCGTTATGCTGGAAAATTTGTTTACTGCTTGTGTCCCTGTTGGGGAGGATTCCCCTTCATTTCTTGATCTAAAAATGGTCAAATAGAAAGTGGGAAAATTTCCATCATTTTCTATTCTGTCAATTAGATAGGAAGTGAGGGAAAGTCTCCCTCATTCTATTAGAATTGTTGTAAATGTGTTTTTATTGCTACCTGTGTGGAGAGATTAAAGGCCTGTACACAGGATACGAAAATCGGATGGAAAAATTTGTACGACGAGCTGTCTGCTGATTTTCGGATCGTTAGTACGGTGCTTTCGACAGCCGATTTCACTTTTTTGTCACACAAAAGCTGGATGTGCAGACTATAAAAAAAATAGCGGATGTGAACTCAACGTCCGATTTGCGTTTCATTAGTACGGTTTTCGTAGGAATGCTCAGAAACGAAAGAAGACATACAAAACTATTCAACACATTACGTCACTTCTGACGTTGTATTCTGTCGTACGAAAAAGTTCATATTGTGAGTAACCTCTTCAGTTTTGACATGAGACTAGCATGCCACAAAAAACGGACGTTCGGTGGTCCGAAAATCTAAGCGTGTGTACGAGGCTTTATTCTCACTTCCTGTTCTGACGCAAATCTAATAGACTAGAAGTAAGGTGAAATCTCCTAGGTGAGGATTCACACAGCAATAAATTTCATCCCTTTGTACACAACATTGTCATATTCATGACATAAACTGTAAATAACTTGATGTTACCTGCATCCTCTCTGTCTATCCAAGCAATACATGGCATATCTCTGGTAACACCCAGATGCATACCCTCTGTGACTTCTATCCATGATTACAGAGTCCTATACCGGTACCTATTTACTTTATTCTGATTGTATCAGAGGGATCCTATGCTTTACAGGGAGTGAAGATAACAGAATTATTTGCTGCCTGGTATACACCATTTTATGCTTTTGGGGTTCTAATTTTGTCTTATTGACTGAGCCACACATCTATGTATTCTTATATGGGACCCCTCAATTCCCCATGAGTAAAGTCAGTTTGACACACTAATTTGGTGCCTGGACATAACCTATATTACAGCTGGACTGGAGACATTAATTATCTAACCGTAGTCTATACCATATATTTTTATTCCATATACTGGCTGGCCAGTTAAACATCTTTGGTTATGTATGTGATGTGATGTGTGAGTGCATGTGCAATACAGCTGTAAGTACTTTAGACAACGTTGTCTTTTTAAACATACAACTGAGGTGAAGGTGGTGGAAATTTTTCCTAGTCTTTGTATTCTTATTTTTGTAATAAAAATCCCATTTTCAAGTTGCGTGGTCCTCTTGTAAACCTCCTTTCTAGGGGATCCCTTACCCCAATTTTTTGCTTTATGTTCATATGAGTTACCTGGACCACACCCTGATTTGTAAATCAGCAAACATACAGGAAGCAATATCTGCTCATAAACTGAGCTTAGGCCCCTTCCACACGGGGCAGATCCGCTGCAGTGGTCCGCCAGCTCAGCGGGAGATCTCTCCGTTGATCTCTGCTGAGCCGGCGGATGACAGGTCCCTCTCTGCTCACTGAACGGGGAGGGGCTTGTCGAGCGCTGCTGTCTCCTATGGAGAGATCGGACGAAAACGGACAGCATGTCTGTTTTCATCAGATCTCACCCGATCCGATCCACCATAGATGGATGGCGACATTGCTTGCGATATTGCATTTGTAACTCATGCTCCAAGCTCTCAGTCTGCTGTTTGGATTCCCTCGTTGACGGCCTTGGATCAAATATCGACTACTCTCTGAACTCTGCCTGGTTTTTGACTACGGATTGACCCTGACTATTCTTAACCTTGCCTGCCTTGTACCTGGACTGTCATTGGACCACTCTGCCTGTCTGCCAGCAGAAAGTACCTGTTTTCTTTGCTCAGTTCGCACATGCCCCGCCATGGTGGCCAGGTACTATAGAATTGTGTATAAGTCCTGGGGGCAACCAAGTACTGGTAGGCCTGCTTGCCTTATGGGAAAGAGGGCTGCTATAGGTAAAGAACACAGAAGCCAGCTATAGTGTCTGATTACCTGCGTTAGGGGTAAGTGTGACAAACATAAACAAGTTTTGGCTGGGGTGGAGCGTTAATATCTGACAATCTATAACAAATACAGTAATGTGAACTATACAAGGCAAGGCTCAGTGTGGTGTTTCGTATGCAAGGCTACAAGCTTCTGTCCAATGGCCAATGAGTCATTTCTTATGTTAATTGTATTCATTTTCATAACTTAACCATGAAGAAACTGCTTATTGACACTAGCCTGTCATAAGTAAAATATGAAGGTTACTATTGCAAACCTCCTTCTGAAAAGGTTGGATGCCGGGCAGTTTGCTGGCTTAGGGAGGAGAGTTAATAAAACCGAACATATGGTTCCTGTGGGGAGGGAAACAGAACTGTATATATGGGAGAAATATTGAGTTGGGGGAGCTGTAGATATAGAAGGCAGGGAACATTTTAAACTACAACAGTATATATAACTGATTTGTGATAGGGTTTGGGAGAGATCTATATGTGCTTGCAATAGGGGTCAGATAACTGTACATATGACTGCATTTAGGGTGGGGTTTAAGAGTGTATGTATGTATATATATATATATATATATATATATATATATATATATGTACAGTATATACAGTTATTTAGGACAGAGTATGAGTACCGATACTTTTTCTCAAGTACTTACCAATACCAATTGCCAATACCTAGCCTGGGTTCACATATGGGGACAGTTTGCAGTGCGATTTCAAGCCCTGTCTGGTGCAACTTTTTTCAGCGATTCAGGTGCGAATTGTTAAAGTGTATGACATTGGAAATCGCACC
The DNA here is from genome assembly GCA_029206835.1 of Rana muscosa. Classification (NCBI taxonomy): domain Eukaryota; kingdom Metazoa; phylum Chordata; class Amphibia; order Anura; family Ranidae; genus Rana; species Rana muscosa. The sequence goes on along the minus strand of CM055118.1, from coordinate 505,898,404 downwards.
TGATTCGGGCTGAAAATTTTGAGCCCGCAGTGCGATTTTAAAAAAGAATCAGGTACGATTTTCAGTCTGGTTAAAGTGCGATTTCCAGTGACATACCATTTTTATAGCACTGATCGCTGTAAAAATGACAATGGTCCCAAAATGGAGTCAAATAATGTCGCAGTCATGATAAAAATCGCTGATCGCCGCCATTACTTGTAAAAAAAATTTTTATATAAAAATGCCATAAAACTATCCCCTATTTTGTAGACGCTATAACTTTTGCGCAAACCAATCAAATGCTTACTGCGATTTTTTTTTACCAAGAATATGTAGAAGAATACGTATTGGCCTAAACTGAGGAAAAAAATATGTTTTTTTTATAGATTTTTTTGGGGATATTTATTATAGCAAAAAGTAAAAAATATTGAATTTTTTTTACAATTTTCGCTCTATTTTTGTTTATAGCACAAAAAATGAAAACAGCAGAGGTGATCAAATACCACCAAAAGAAAGCTCTATTTATGGGAAAAAAGGACGTCAATTTTGTTTGGGTGCCACGTCGCACGACCGCGCAATTGTCAGTTAAAGCGACGCAGTGCCTAATCGCAAAAAGTGGCCTGGTCTTTGACCAGCCAAATGGTCCCGGGCTGAAGAGGTTAAAAAAAGTAAATGAACAGAAGAGAAATCTAATTAAATCAATATTTGATGTGACCACCCTTTTCTTTCAGAACATCATCAGTTCTTCTGGGTACACTTGCACACAGTTTTTGAAGGAACTCGGCAGGTAGGTTGTTGCAAACATCTTGGAGAACTAACCACAGAACTTCTGTGGATGTAGGCTGCCTCAAATCTTTCTGTCTCTTCATGTAATCCCAGACAGACTCAATGTGGAGATCAGAGCTCATTGTGTTGGTGGAAGGAATAGTGCCCTATGATAGGTGTCAGTGGAAGGAATAGTGCCCCTCATTGGCATCAGTGGAAGGAATAGTGCCCATCATTGGCATCAGTGGAAGGAATAGTGCCCCATCATTGATGTCAGTGGAAGGAATAGTGCCCCATCATTGATGTCAGTGGAAGGAATAGTGCCCCATCATTGGCGTCAGTGGAAGGAATAGTGCCACATCATTGGTGTCAGTGGAAGGAATAGTGCCCCATCGTTGGTGTTGATGGAAATAATAGTGCCCTGTCATTGGTGTTAATGGAAGGAATAGTGCCCCATCGTTGGTGTCAGTGGGAGAAATAGTGCCGCATTATTGGTGTTAAAGGAAGAAGTTCTGCCCCATCACTGGTGTCAATGGGAGGAATACTCCATTGTTAGTGTCAGAGGGAGGAATTATGACCTACTGTTGGTGTCAGTGGGGGGAAATAGTGCCCAGAGGGTCACATAAAGGCAAGCAAAGGGCCATATCTGGCCCACGGCCCACAGTTTGGAGACCACTGCTTCAGGATGTAACTAAAAAAGGTACAGAGGATGCATGAGATCCCTTCAGTGTACTTACATTACATTCTGTATAGAATAAAGCAGAATTTCTCTTTCATCCAAATTGTTTATTCTCTTGCAAAAATGTGTACGTTTTGTGTGAAGAGTTATAGGCATAAAAATGTGATTGAGAATTTGTTAAACATCTAACATATTGTATTTCATGGAATTGGAGGCATCCTTCTTCAGGGCTTTTAGCGAGAGTCTATGGGTTATAATAAAGTGTATTTGTCATTCTTCATACCAGCAGACCAGCTTAAAATGGCACCCACGCTCCTTTGGGCCTGGCAATCCCTGTCATTAACTCCAGGGGTGCCTAGACTTCACTTCAACCTCCAACCTGGTAAATGACAGCCAATGCCATGATGCTACATGTGTGATCAGCTATGATACCAGTCATTTGAGGGCTTGAAATTTATATTGGTGTAGCACTACCCCCGTAGGAGCTGCTATTTATTTTTGGTCCTGCCGTTACCCCACAGTTCAACGTATCAAAACTTGCATGGCTCTAAATTGGGCAATGTGCCCACAGATGCATGCACCAGTCACTTAGTCTTTTTCCCAATGCTTTTTATTAAACACAACTTGCAGCAGTAGAGGGATGGAGGGTTAGGGGAATTCAGATACCTTATGCAGATCACTGAGGAACTTGAGATCCCGGAGACAAGTACACTTGCTGTTAACGGATCTTGCTCACTCGGATAGGCCTCTCTCACCGGCCTAGCAGCCGGAATGACACACGGACGAAAGTCTCTGTCACAGACTTGATGATAGTACTAAACGGTTGAACAATCCTCTGCCACAGGATTTGATAATCAGTAATTGACTGAGCGAACACAGCTACACAGTACCAAAGTCCTTTAAGCCATCCGGCAGTACTGTGAGGTAGATTGGTTAGGATGCATCCTCCAACTGAGTCACCAGGCTCTTTTTGAGATACCAGCCTTTTGCTCGGCCCTCTCCAAGAAGAGTCCTCCCCTGGATCTTCCAATTGCTCGGCTTCTTCCCGCAGGCAAGACGGCACAGGACCACCTCTGAACCAGTAGGCCCCAGACAGACTTCTGGGCCTACTTTCAGTAACGTAGCCTCGGGCCAGCAGGGCCCCGAGGCAGAAGAGGAGTTGTCACATACCTTAGGCCAGGCGGGCCATGAGGTCAGAGAGAGAGAAAAATGGCGTCTACCCCTTAAGTATTCTCTCCCAGAATGCACAGCTGTAAAACACTCCCACTGGGCTGTTTCTGGGGAAGGGACACCCAATACACTTCAGCCTGCTGTATTTCGAACACTGGCCGGTGGTGACAACGACACCTACCGGCGACAGTGGGAAATGCTTCCAACACAGCCAAAGCTGGAACAGAGGCTAATTTAGGCATAAACATTACATTCTGAACTATGTACAATTCAGATGACCCACTAAATTTACACAATAGCGCCTGGTCAACAGGAGCAGGGCGCTACATTGGAAACAGTGACAGGTATCACAAGAGGCATGCATTGAATGTAACTGTTTTGGGAAACAGTTAAAGTATAACTAAACCTTCAGTAAAAAAGATTGCAAACAGTCAGCTTTTTATTTCAGAAGAGACATTCCATGCCTGTTCTGTAATAAAACAAACTTACCTGCCTGTGTTCTCAATCTTCTATTTCCCATTGAATGTAGACTGAGCATACATTGGTGGCACGGTGCTAGTGTGCCAGGATGAATTACTCCTGTGCTAATGCATGGAGGGGGGGGGGGGGGGTCACATGATCCCCACGGCCATTCAAGAGACTAAAAACCCAGCATCCAAAAGAAGCCTTGGGAGATGTAAACAGCTATTGAAGGATCCAATGGTCACATCATTGGAACAGAAGTAAGTATTCAGCAGACTTTATATCCGTAGGTTTAATTCCAATTTAACTTGACTATCCCTCTTTGATTAATTTGCCTACCTAAAAAATATTAAATATTTTTTAAAGGACACATATTTCTTTTATTTGCTTTTTTTATATAATTACCTGTTCAGATTTTTTTTTTCAATTAAAACTGTCAGAAAAAAGAAAAGAAAAAAAAAAAAAAACAGCTTATAAATCTTAGGTCAATAACTGACTTTTAGATTTTAAATGTCTCAAATAATTTTTTTGGGCATGTTTAGCATGAGCCAAAATAACACATGAGGTAAAAAGGTATTGGTACCACAATTTCATATGGTGAAATTTCTGATGGTGAAAATCCAACACACTACTTTGCAGAGGCCGAAATCATTGTACTAGTCTGAAGGATCCTAATTGCATGAAAATTAGGGTATTATAATTGTGCATAAGGTTAATTTCTTGGCATAAGATTGATCCTTGCTTAGTTTGTGCCAGACATCCCAGCGCAGGCCAATTATCAGCTACAAGTCTGTTTGAGCCATAATTGGCCTATTACTAGCCTGTTTCTGGAAGTACAACTCTTACAAAATTGTTGTTGAGTTTAATCATGTGCAAAAGGAAATCCAGTTGCATGAAATTAATTTTTGTTTATTATAGGTGTAGCGACCTCACCCCTCTCACCCCTTCTCATTCTCGGCTTGTCTGTCTCTGTCTAGGGGTGTCAGTACCAGGGGGAGGGATGAGATACACCACGGCCCATGTCCTCCATAGTGAAGAGGTGAAGGCCAGAAAGATCGGGCTTTGTGTAGGTGTCCTAGGGTCAAATCCTTCCCTCGGATTCACTCCCCTTTGCTCCTAGTAACCAGAGTTCCACACACTGAATAGGTCCAACACAGTTTTATTCTTCTCAGCGAATAAACATACAGCACAATCAAGTTGGGACCTTTGCAACAGTTCAGTATTAATGGGAGTAGGTTGAGGCACAATCCTTCACGGTATCGCTAACCACTGTAGTGTCACCAGTGGCGAATAGTCACTGTCACTGACTATATGAGGTAGAACATGAATTACCTTCGCTAGCACAGCCCTTGTCAGGGGAAGGATATCCGTCCAAGGGAGTCACCGGAGGCCTCTCTGTCACCAGCAATGCTGCGCCGGACTCTCCAGAGAAGTTCCGCTCACCAGTCCTCACGAACTCAGACACGGGCACCCAAGGAGTTAGGGCCCCCTCGGATTCCTCCACCCTCGCGGAACTCAGTCGAAGGTACTGAGCCCCAGGCATCCGCCATAGTACCTCACCCCAGGCTAAAGGTGCCTGAGATGGACTCCATCTCTCGCTCCGGCCAGGTCAAGGGCACCTGGGCCCCAAGCTGAAGGTGCCTGGGTGCGGCCGCGTCCTCCGACTCTGAACAACCCCAAGGTCAGGGCGTCCGCCCCTTTTATCTCCTCTCCTTTTGTGTTCCAGCAGGTTCCCCGCACCGCTGTACCAGCGCCAGGAAAGGACAAAAAGGCACAGTCTTGCGGTGCGAGTTCAACTTCGGCCAGGGCGACAACGCCACCTGTAGGCCGCAGGGAACCTCACACCATCAGGGTCCTCCAAGAACCACAAAAGGGTCTCGGATTCCCTAGCAATCAGTGCATCTGGGTTACACTGCCACCCAGATGCTTCCCCTAAATTCAAATACCCGCTACATAGGTATACATATATATGTAGCACACGGACCATTTCCTGCCCTTGGCTCGCTTGCAGGTCAAGGCACACAGCGCTATATGCCCGTATCCTCCCTTTGAGAGGTCGAGCGGTGTTAACAGATTTTTGGGTAATGCAGCCGGGTTCTCCTTCAGTTGGTTCTCGTCTCCTAAAGTATAGGGACAAGTCTCTATTTTCCCAAGTAACTCCAATGTCCACACCACTTTAAACTCCAACGTTGAGTTTATTTTTATAAGCAAAGTTCAATAGACAGTAAAGATGGATAAGAGAAAGGACAGCAAGGTGTTGGGAGATAGGTCCTGCCACAATTAATATTGTAGTCGCCACTCGATCCCGAGTGGGCTTAGCTCACCCGGATAGTTCCCTGTAAGAGCGGATCCTAGCAGCCGGAGTGATGCTCAAACGTTTTCTTGAGTTTTCCTAGAGATACAATCGGGAGATCCTCTGCCACAGAATCTTTCAGTCCCGAACCTCTCAGCACATGCAAAACAAGGACAGGTGCCAGCGACAGCACGTTGCAAGGCCTATAGTAAACCTTTGAATCCTTCCAGAAAGTTACCGGGCCTCTCCTTCACCGTGAACTTTCACCGGTCCCTCAGAAAGGTCCTCCCCGGCCTCCTCTTCTTAGAGCGGGTTCCCTCGTAAGGGCACCCTGGGATTCCACTAAAGGTGGAAAGCCCAATAGTAAGGTTGCAGTCCCAGGCTAAAGGTGCCTGAGACTGATACACACGCGCACCCCTTGCCTGGAGGGCCGGGTGACGCGGACTGCTCCCCAAAAGATGGCGTCTGCCCCTTATGTATCCTCTCCCAGCATGCACATCAGGTTAACCACACCCACCGCACCACTGCCGAGAGAGGACACCCTAAGGCATAGCAATGCCACTCACGGTTCAACCCTGACCCAAGATGGCAGCGCCACCTGTAGGCCACAGGGAACTGTACATCGTTCTGCATTACACAGGCAGAAGCTAACCCTAACATTCAAAATGGTCCTAGCCTGACTACTGGCTCAGATCAAACCCCTAAATTTGAGTACATAGCACCCCTGAAAGTAAAGGGGCGCTACATATATACACACAGTATATAGCGCCGCCAATATGCGCAGTGCTTTACATAAATACTGCACATTCACATCAGAGGTTCCTATCTCACATTCAAATACCAGGGCCATATTGCCAACCAGCATTTTGGAGTGCGAGAGGAAACCTACGCAGGCACAGCATGCAAACTCCAGGCAGATAGTGTCATGGTTGAGGATGGAACCGATAACCCTAGTGCTGCCAGGCTGAAGAGCTAACCACTTAGACACTGTGATGCCCACATTTTTATCCTAATGCATTCTCTGCAATAAGGTAAAAACCTGTCTCCAAGCTCCTCCTATATACAATCCTGAGCTCAATCTCAGTCCTGCGCTGTACCCAAGAGCACTGTCCATCTCTGCTCTCTCTCTCCTCACTGGCCACAAAGGAGCGCCAGCCTGTGAGGAGAGAGCAGGGGAGGGGGCCAAGTCATGTTGTGAGTGTCAATGGTGGCTTGCTATGGAGGCATTCAGAAGGGGGGGGAGGATACAGGGGTGGGGGGAACCTGAGAGGAAGAGAGGATTGGGGCTGCTCTGTGCACAGAGCAGGTAATAATAACTTGTTTGTTATTTTTTTATTATTATTATTTTACAACCACTTTAATTGTAGCTGCTTATGTACCCGGTAATGTATATTCTGTGTGTAGCGGCCTCACCCCCTTCACATGTTTATCGGTTGTCCGAAAGCTCTTGTCTAGGGGTACCTGGGTTTCGAGAGTGAGGTGCGCTACGGCCCATGTCCTCCCCATGGCTGTGGGTGAGGTGAAGGCCAGTATCAACATCTTCCTCGGGCCAAATGTGCATTGGGTTGCGGAACTTAGCCCTGCTATGCTGGAATCTCCCTTTGCTCCCATCAACAGAGTCCATACACTGATCACAGTCCAACTGTTAGTTTTATTTCGTAGCTCCACAACAAACAATATATGGCAGGATACGGTGGGATGAGCAGGCCGAGGCACTATCCGGATTGTAGTCCCTACACCCCCTGTGCTATGACCAGGGGTTGCAGGAGTCTTGATTAGAACAACTTCGCTGCGCTGCGGCCCCTATCAGGGGAAGATGACCCTCCAAGGGAGTTACCGGAGGCCCGTCCGTCACCGGGTTGACGCTGCTCCGGAGTCTTCAGACGGGTGACCTCCCCAGCCTCCTCACCTCAGATGCGGGTCCCCTCGCAAGGGGCACCCTGGAATCACTTCACCCTCGCGGGACCCGGTCGAAGTCACCAGGTCCCAGGCCTTCTACAAAGTACCTCACCCCAGGCTGAAGGTGCCTGGGATGGACTCCAACTCCAGCTTCATTCCGGCCAGGCCTAGGGTGCCCAGGCCGGAACCTTGAACCGCCCGCACCCAGGCCGAGGGCGCCTGGGTACGTCAAGAGATGATCCCCCCAAAAGACCTCGTGGCGAGGGCGTCTCCCCCTTTTATCTCCTCCCATCGACACCACGGCGGGTTCCCCGCCCCAGCCGTACCATCTCCAGGAAGGGACAAAAAGGGTAACACTGTGGTAGTGATTCTACCTCGAGCCTGTAGGTACCCCGCCACCCACAGGCCAAGGAGAATATTGCACCACCCAATCCTCCACGAATAACAAAAAGGGGTCTAATCCCTGACATAATTACACACCTGGGTCTCTCTACCCCCAGGTGTATCCCACTAACTTTGAAGACCCCGCTACATGTGTTATCAACATTTTTAAAAAACAGACCATACCCTTTGTTAAAGGTCACAGGGTGCATTGCATACATTTACAAACAGTTCCAGAAGTGGCAACTCTGCTATTGACATTATAAGATAGAGCTGAAAACCCCTTTTGGGAGTTCTAGTCGTCACACATTTATTTAACTAAACCACAAGAACAGGAGCAATTTTAAAAATGTTCTGTTTCACCTAAGCTGAACACTAATGCCATAGCTGGATAGTAGATAAGGACTACAAAGGAGTTAATCCTCTGCATTGTGTAAAAAGGCTGTTTTCTCTGATCATCCCCTTCTTCCACTGTCCCCAATCCATCTGCTGATAACACAAAGCCCTAGGAGGCACCCTGCATATGCCCAGTTTGGTGTGTATTGCTAGAGATTTTTTTTGGGGAAGGTTCATGTGTTTGGCACAGGGCCAATCAGCACCGACAGACAGAGGCTCAGGGGTCCTGCAGCCTCATAGGACAGTCAGAGGGGAATGAATACTCCTTCTGCAAGCTTTAACCAGTGCTCGGCCAGACACTGATAGAAGTTGCAAGACTGCTATATACTGCTGACGAGGAAAGGTATTTAACCATTTATATTTACTCAAATAATTGCATTCTCGTGTAAAAAAAAAAAGAAGGGAAATATGGCATGGAGTTCCCCTTAAAAGAGAAGTATGGCATTTAAAAAAAAAATCATACTCAGGTGGATCCAGCATCGATGCGATGCTGCATCTGTCCCCCGCCATCTCAAACACTGCTGATCACTCGGTTCTCCCCACCTCTCTGAGCAGAGCGTTGAGCTGTAGAGGGGGTGGGAGTAGCCAGCCCAGGCTCTCAGTGGCTTGAGAGGCTGAGCCAGGTGCCAATCCAGGCTCCTGGGTGGATCCCAATCATATGGTAACAATTTTTCCCCAGGCTGGACTGGCTCTGTCACGTCAGCTGACAGCAGGCTTTAGGCCGCTGTTGGCTGAAAACGGGTCCCAGGAGTGCAGAAAGAAATTCACTCCTGTGATCCTCAAGCGAAGTACAGCCAATCGAGCTTTGGCTCTATTTCTCCTTTAAAACTCCAACCAGTCCTTTATTTAGGGATGCACCCTGGGTGGCCAGGAAAGGGTGGGCAGCAGGACAATTTAATGAGAAAAAAAAATGGCTGAAATATACTATAACAAAGAGAACAGGCAAACATTTTACTACAAGAATTAGGAGACTGCAGATTACACACCAGTGTAAAATTTGCCAGCAGCAGGACAATAGCAAGGCTAAGCCCAAATTAATTAAAGACAAATAGCACAGTTGAAGTTTTACTCTGACTCCAACCCATCTATAACCAACACCACATGAAAACCATACGATACTGCTGAAGATAAAGTAATGTAAAATATGCCATCAGCTGTAAAGTTTAAATTAGGGATAAAAGACCTAACCAATCTATGCCTAACTTTTAATTTTATTATGAGGTTAAGTCAGTTGCAGTAAATGTGAGTGTTAAAATATGGGGTGGTGTAGTTGCATACTGTTCTTGCACTATTTTTTTTTCTCTTTCAAACGATGTAGCTGTGTGCAGCAAGCAGAAGCCGGGTCAAAGAACAAATAGTCAGTAACAATTGAATGCTGCGACTTGAGCACCCCTAACAGCAAAGTTTGTGAAACTCCCTGCAATGTACCTAGATCATCCAAAATGTTTTTTCTCAACAAAACTGGAGTTACTCTTTAAACTGAGCTTTGATGATGGATACACAACGTCCCTCACAGTTAGTTATATACAAAGGAAGAATAAAGAAGTGGTTTTTTTTCTTGATGTGTGGGCTCTCAGGAATAAGGACACATATATTGTTAAAAACCAAACCATTTATTCACATTTATGACGCATAACAAAATGAAAAGGCTTAAAATCAATACGGCAACCTCGCCCCTCCAGCTGTTTTGAAACTACAAGTCCCATGAGACATTGCAAGACCCTAACAATCACAGGCACGACTTCTAGAGGCAGAGGCATGATGGGATTTGTAGTTTCACCACAGCTGGAGGGCCGAGGTTGCCTACCCCTGCCCTAACCCATAAGCATATAACAATCTCAAAATTCTAACAGCTAGAAATACAGCCTACAATCTGCATCATATGGTAATGTCTAAATTACGCTGACTGAAGCCTCGTACACACGAACGAGTTTCTCGGCAAAAACCAGCAAGAAACTTGCTGGCAGAGATTTTTTGCCGAGAAATTCGTTCGTGTGTATGGTTTCTCGTCAAGAAAAGCGACAAGAATCTCGACGAGAAAATAGAGATCCTGCTCTCTATTTTCTCGTTGAGATTCTCGTCGGCATGTTTCTCGACGAGAAAAGTGAGTGTGTGTACACTTACCTGTCCTCCCGGAAGCCCGCGCATGTTCGAAATGAATTCGACGCATGCGCGGTAGCTTCCTAGGCATACGTAGGGTATACCAAGATGGCGGCGACGGCATCGAATGTGACGAGCGCATGCTCGTCGTAGTCGATGACGTCACCGCGTACGCTCCATTCAAAGAACCGCGGGTTCTTTGAATCGAGCGTCTGTACACTCGGCCGGGACAAGTTTCTTGTCCAAGAATCTCGTCGAAAAAAACGACATGTTTTTTCGACGAGAATCTCGGCCATGTGTACGAGGCCTGAGAGTGAGATCACCACCCTATGCGTTTCACATTGTAGCTTCCTCAAGAGGCACAGAGTTGCTATTAAATAAAATCCACAGCATTAGAAATTATTCCTTTATACATTTAAAATACACTGCTCAAAAAAATTAAAGGAACACTTTGAAAACACATCCAATCTGAATGGGGAAAATGTCATGCTGAATATCTATACTGATATGGACTGGCTAATGTGTTAGGAATGAAAGGATGCCACATTGTTTGATAAAAATGAAAATTATCAACCTACAGAGGGCTGAATTCAAAGACACCCCAAAAATCAAAGTGAAAAAAATATGCAGCAAGCTAGTCCATTTTGCTGAAATGTTATTGCAGCAACTCAAAATGGTACTCTGTAGTATGTATGGCCCTCACATGCTTGTATGCATGCCTGACAACGTTGGGGCATGCTCCTAATGAGACGACGGATGGTGTTCTGGGGTATTTCCTCCCAGATCTGGACCAGGGCATCACTGAGCTCCTGAACAGACTGAGGTGCAACCTGGCGGCGGCGGCGGATGGACCGAAACATAATGTCTCAGAGGTGTTCTATTGGATTTAGGTCAGGTCAGGTCAGACGAGTGTGGGGACCATTCAATGGTATCAATTCCTTCATCCTCCAGGAACTGGCTGCATACTCTCACCACATGAGGCCGGGCATTGTCATGCACCAGGAGGAACCCAGGACCCACTGCACCAGCGTAGGGTCTGACAATGGATCCAAGGATTTCACCTCAATACCTAATAGCAGTCAGGGTTCCATTGTCTAGCTTGTAGAGGTCTGTGCGTTCCTCCATGAATATGCCTTCCCAGACCATCACTGATCCACCACCAAACCAGTCATGTTGAACGATGTTACAGGCAGCATAACGTTCTAAAAACTGGTGGAAAATAGTCAGATTAGATGAGTAGGAAAAAAAAATGTCAGTGGCCTCCACCTGTATAACCATTTCTGTTTTGGAGGTCGTCTCATTGTTGCCCATCTTGTGCACCTGTTGTTAATTTCATTAACACCAAAGCAGCTGAAACTGATGAACAACCCCCTCTGCTACTTAACTGACCAGATCAATATCCCAGGAGTTTAATTGACTTGATGCTATACTCTGATTAAAAAGTGTTCCTTTAATTTTTTTGAGCAGTGTATATTAATTACATAGTAGATTACGTATATCAATTCAACATGTTTATATATAGACTCAAGCATTTTTTATTGGTTTCTTAATATAGTGTGTAGCACACAGACCCCTATTCCTTACCTTTGGCTCACTTGTAGGAAAAGGGGCACACCATGCAACATGCCCGTACTGTCCTGTGTGAAGAGGTTAAGCGGTGTAATGTACCTGGGTCTCTATGGTCAGGTTCTCCAGAGAATGGTTCCCGTCTTCACTGCAATAAAGACAAGTCTCTATTCCCGAATAACTACAAGATCCACACCAATTGCAACTCCAACACAGAGTTTATTTTTCTCTTATGCATAGTCATTTAAATAGGAAAGGTTGGAGGAAGATCAGGACAGCAAGTGGTGTTGGAGTAGGTCCAGGCACAAACGAATACTTATTCACTACCCATATCTTCAGGTAGTCTCAGCTCATCTGGATAGTCTCCCATTAGAGTGGATCCTAGCAGCCGGAGTGATGCTCGAATTAGATTACACACAGTCTCTGCACAAACTCTGCCACAGATCTGGTGAATGTTAGGTCCCTGCCACAGACCTGATGGACGTTAGGTCTCTGCCACAGACCTGGTGAACGATGGTTCTGGTATTAGGCCTCTAACAGGAAGATGACATCCCTCCAGAGAGTTACCGGGCCCCTTCCTTCACTGTGATCTCTCACCAGTCCCTCGGAACGGTCCTCCCCCGGCCTCCTCTTCTAGATATGGGTCTCCTCGCAAGGCAGCACCCTGGGATTCCTCCTCCCTCCGTGGGCTCCAGCCAAAGGTGCTGGACCCAAGGCCTTCAGTTGCAGCCCCAGGACTAAAGGTGCCTGGGACTGATCCACCAGTGTACCGGACCAGGAACTCCACCTAGGGTTGCCACCTCATCCCTTTAAAACCGAACACATATGAATTACACAGGTTATGTGGCTGATTAAGGTGGTAATTGAACTCACTTGGTGCCTCATCTGCATCTAATTAGCCTCAGAACCTGTGTAATTCATATGTGTTCGGTTTTAAAGGGATGAGGTGGCAACTCTAACTCCACTCCAGGGCTAAAGGTGCCTGGGGTGGCCACGAACAGTACAACACACTCCCGGGGTCGGACCGCCGGGAACTCACCCCTTAACAGGCAGGGTCTGCCCCTTTTATACCCTCTCCCGGCATGCACAGCAAGCCGACACGCCCACCATACCACCGCCGAGAGGGGACATCCAAGGCACAGCACTGTACCAGCGGTTCAACCCTAGCCTCCGATGGCAGCGCCATCAACAGGCGACAGGGATTTATACACCAGCATCCCACCTGTAATATAAAAAAGGGTTTTACAGAACCCTATCAACTAGTGTGTTTGAGTACAACTACCACTCAAACATTCCCTTAGATTTAAAGCCCCGCTACAAGTGTAAGAAATAAATTGTAACAGTAAACAAAAAATGATATACTTAAATACAATAGATATATAAAGACATATAATTAATATTAACAATTAATACTAATGTTATAATAAATAATATTGTAAGGAATTATAAAAAAAAAGTAAAGAATATTTTAAGGATGTACACGTTAAAAGAAATATACAGAAGAGAAAAAAAAGGAATGTTGGAAAGATAAGGTCATTTAGTCATTTATATATATAATATATATATCTTAAGCCCCATACACACGGTAGGACTTTTTGACAACAAACTTCAAAATGAGCAAGTTTTAAAAAAAATCCTACCGTGTGTACGCTCCATCGGACAAACTTTTTTGGTTTTCGTCGGACAAAAGTTTGCTTTGCAAACGGACAAACTTTTCGGCAACAAAAGTCCTACAGTGCAAAGTCCTATCATGTGTACAGAAATCCATCAGACTTTAGTCCAAAGTAGAAACACGCATGCCCAGAACCAATGTTAAAATCAACCAACAATAGCAGAAGTTGACTAAAGGGTGGCGGTAAAGAGCAGAAAAACCACTTGAATTTGGGAAAGTTTGCAGAAAAAGTCCTGCCGTGTGTATGCTATGGGTGTTCCCGGACAACGCCCTTCAAACAAAAATCCACTAAAAAGTTTGTTTGAAGTCCGATCGTGTGTCTGAGGCCTAAAATACTCATTTAGACTTTCAACCTAAATCAAAACAAGTGGGATCTGTGTTTTCACAGAATACCAGGGGAGAGGAGTGGCAAAGGGGAGTATCCCCATATAGAGAGGGACAAGTCCCCAAGGAACCAAGGACTGCCTGTTTACATATACCAGCACTCTGCTATTACATACATAGCTAAGCCAACAAAAATAAATCCATCTCATAAAGTGTCATTATGGTGGGACAACATACCACTTGCAAGCCAATGCATCCACTGTTAGATGGTACTAGTTCCTATCTTACAGGTTTGTCCAAAGTGGAACCTGAAAAACAAGTGTCTATATAAACTAAAAAAATCCCCCTTTATTAAAAGATGTGAATAGAGATGAGAAGCCAAACAAAAAAGAAATACCTTACATTTGACATGTGTGGGCGCATGTCTTCTCCTGGGATCAGCAATCTCACTGCCCGATCAGGTCTTCACACCAGGACAGTTGAAAGTTAATTATTTGCTCTAGGCAACAAGAAATGTTCCTGATACATTAGCCCATTTTTTATTTGTAAAATTATTGTTTGGTGGGGAAATCATATATGACAATTCCACTTCTATAGTCTTTGGACAGGCTTAGCCTGCCTCCTTAGATATCTAATGTGTAATTGCATGCAATGTTCTGACAGGTGCAACTGCTACACTGAGGCCTCGTACACACGGCCGAGATTCTCGTTGAAAAAAACATGTCGTTTTTTTCGACGAGATTCTTGGACAAGAAAATTGTCCCGGCCGAGTGTACACACGCTCGTTTCAAAGAACCCGCGGTTCTTTGAATGGAGCGTACGCGGTGACGTCATCGACTACGACGAGCATGCGCTCGTCACATTCGATGCCGTTGCCGCCATCTTGGTATACCCTACGTATGCCTAGGAAGCTACCGCGCATGCGTCGAATTCATTTCGAACATGCGCGGGCTTCCCGGCGGACAGGTAAGTGTACACACACTCACTTTTCTCGTCGAGAAACAGGCTGACGAGAATCTCGACGAGAAAATAGAGAGCAGGTTCTCTATTTTCTCGTCGAGGTTACTTGTCGGTTTTCTCGACGAGAAACCCGATAGCCGCGTACACACGACCGATTTACTCGGCAAGACCTCTCTGCCAGCAAGTTTCTTGCTGGTTCTTGCCGAGAAAATCGGTCGTGTGTACGAGGCCTGAGGGTCCGATTTTTAAAGTATTGAATCTGACCCTTTTATTGCTTTCTATATATTTAAAGCAGAACTACAGCCAAAAATAACAAGATAAAAATGAACAGCCCAATAAAAAAATTGCCTTTGCTGCAATATTTCAATTCAATTTTAAAATTTTGCCCACAGTATATTTGTTCAGCACTAGATGTCCTCAGCCTCATGACTAGCACCATTCAATTCATCTCCTCTGAGCCCAGGTCCTATTGAAACTGCTCTAGTCTGTGACTGGACAGCAAAAGTAGAAGCAGCACATTGAAGAGCCAATTTCTCTGTCATTCTGTTTTTTCTTCCTATCAGCATTTGTTTTGTAAGCACATGAACTGATTGGCTTCTTGTGCTGCTTCTTCATCTCACGCTCCAGTTGTGCTGTATAAGGACTGCAAGATGCTGATACCAGGTCACATTTGCATACTAACACTGCCTACATTTAAAATAGAATAAATTTATTGATGTATTAATAATTATAGAATTGCATAGATTTGTGTCTTTTTTGTCTACCCAGAATTCAGCTTATATTAGTGTATATTGCCTTCCAGTAGTGCACACTTAAAGTGGTTGTAAACCTAGTTACACCACTTTTACCTACAGGTAAGCCTATAATAAGGCTTACCTGTAGGTACTGTAAATATCTTCTAAACCCGCCCAGTTTAGGAGATATTTACCATATATGCTTGCGCCAACGTCATCTGCGCATGCTCAATGAAGAAACAGCCTTGTGCCATTTCTTCAGGGACCGGTGCTGTGACCGGAGGCTCCTGCACGTATGCGCAGGAGTGACGTCATCGCGGCTCAGGCCAATCACAGCGCCGGAGCCCGCGAACCCGGAAAACAATTCCGGGAGACATGTCGCCGGTCACAGCGGTGTGTGGGGACCGCTGGAACAGCTTTGATCTCAGGTAAGGATTTCATAATGAGCTAGTATGCGATGCTCATTGTGCCTTTGTCTTACAGGGTTTTTTTTTTTTGGGGGGGGGGGGGGGGTTCGGTTTACAACCACTTTGAGCCAAACATTGCAAACAAAGGATATAAGCTTTTGCAATGAAAGGCAGCTTAATAAATATGTCCCCTGGACAAAAATATGGAACCAATTTGTCATATGCTAAATAAATTATTTTGCAACACAGATGATAAAAAACATTAATAAAAAGGATACACAATATAGGTAAGTCATACAACAAAGGCTGGTTGATACTTCAGCAACTGGCTGTAAAGTGAACAATATCTCAAGCTGTGCTGAGCAGTCCACCACTGATCCAAAGCCAGCTCATGTGAATTTCAGGTCAACCAACTGCTAATGGAATCTCCGCAGGGATTATGGGCATTGCCTGCTAGTAAAGTGAGCAGCCGCTATCAGAAAGTCACTCGTTCACTGAACCCATGCTGAACATTTGCTCAAAAATTAATTCAGTCAATCCAAAGAATCTCTGGTACATGTACCTCAACGTGCTAAAGTGAATGAAGGTTACCTGACTTTGAAGATCTACTTAAACCTTACTATCTGTAAACTAAACAAGAGAAGTGCATATTAAAAACACCATTTTATTTCAGTTATATTTTAACTTGAAATGGTTAAATATATTTTACATAAAACTAGTTATGTTCCTGAATATTTTCTCTGGAAGTTCTCCGTACACCGGCATTCATTCTGGATTAGTACTATCAGTCAGTTATGTCCTATTGCTTTGCACAGTGTTGTATAGAAAGATGCTTATAGCAAGGGAGAGCAGAAAGATGACTTTAGCAGTCTGCTGTTACTCTGTCATTGTCCAGTCACAGGCTGTACTGGAGATTGCAGATTAGCTCAGGACCATCTGGACTATCAGGCTGGGTTCACACCTATGCAGTTTTAGTGCTTTTTGCATTTTTCAGATTTGCACTACAGTCCATTTACCATGTGTAACGATACCCCGAGTATGAAAGGGGTTAAAGTCGTTTAGGACATTCCATTCCCGAACACAAAGGCAGCTACCAAACACCCCAATCAGCCGAACGAGAAACCCATTTGAATAATTCTCCCCCAAACACGAGACAAAGCTGTCTTGAGGGTCAAGCAGGAATGAGATTTTATTTGCACATGTTAACAGATATCTAACTTCAAAACACTCCCCCCACCCTTGGGAAACAGGGCGGGTTAAACTGTCCAATGACAATGGTGATACAGGTCAGGTGTGTTCAAACTTCTTTTCAGTAAACAGTCTTAGCAGGGGGGCTGCTGGAGGAATCCCCCCCCCTCTTTCCTCACAGCAAGACACTAACACATCCCATAATAGTTGAGGCAGCCAGCCACAATAGAATACAGTCACACCCAGGGACGGGTAGGTGGAGGGGGGCAAAGTGGAAATTTCCCCCCAGGGCGCCAAACTCATACTCAAAACGGCCGCTGTCTGCTGACATATTTTATTTTTTTATGCAGGAGGTCGATCGTGGCAGCCGCCGATTGGCTGTGTTGCTCCCGTGCTGCATTCTGGGAGTTGTAGTCCGGACCGTGCTCAAGTTCATGGTGGCGAAGGGTGGAGAGAACTGAGCAGCGGCACGCAGCAGCTGGAAACTACAACTCCCGTAGACGGAGTCTTCAGAGGCAGGCAGAGGGGGTGTGAAACACTGGCTCGGGCTGGGAGATGGATGGCTGCAAGCAGGGGCGGTACAGGGGGGTTGGAGGGAGCGCCAGGTTGTGAGCAGGAAATTCTGCCCACAAAGTCTAGTTGTATCACTTGTATGCCCCTATTGCCAGCCCAAAACAAAATGTATGCGCCCCTGCTCGTTGTCCTCACACTGCAGCATCGATGATTGGGTCCCGCCCAGTACACAGCAGAGACCTCCTCCAGGGCAGAGTGAAGATGTGTACAGCACGGAAGGGAGGCTGGATCCACTTCTACTTACTGTAAGTCTCCACTGCTGTGCATACTGTGATGTGAACCTGCTCTGTACTTTTCTGTGCAGGTTTATTGAAAGTGAAAGTAAAATTCTTGAACAGGTTAGGAATTAGTGTGACATTTCAGGTGCTACATAAAATGTAATCCACATACACATTATATCTTCTAAAAATCATTATTTTTAATTAGATGTAATGTGTATGTGGATTACATCTATGTAGCACGGCACCTAAAATGTCACACTAATTCTTAACCTGTTGAAGAATATAAGGATACACAGCAAAGGATGTGATTTCTTAACTCAGCCCAACTCCAAGAAAGTACAGAAGTCCACTCTTGCAGTGTGGGGATTCTATGCTCCAGCCAGTTCCAGCATTCTCCTCCTCCCTAAGACCCCTTTCACACTGAGGGCGTATTGCAGGCGCTATAGCGTTAAAAATAGCGCCTGCAATCCACCCTTAAAAAGCTGCTCCATTGTCTCCAGTGTGAAAGCCCCGAGTGCTTTCACACTGGAGCGTTGCGCTAGCAGGACGGTAAAAAAAGTCCTGCTAGCCGCATCTTTGGAGCGGTGAAGGAGCAGTGTGTTTACCGCTCCTCCACCGCTCCTGTCCATTGAAATCAATGGGACAGCGCGGCTATACCGCCCGCAATGCGCTGCTTCAGCAGCGCATTGCGGGCGGTTTTAACCCTTTCTCGGCCGCTAGCGGGGTAAAACCGCCCGCTAGCGGCCGAAATGCACCGCAAATCCGCCCATAGCGTCGGCGGTAAAAATAGCAGCGTTTTACGCTATGGGTGGCTCAGTGTGAAAGGGGTCTAACACATCATCACATATAGAGGAAGATTAACCCCATATGGTATGAAGTGGAGGCTGGAGTATGACCAATGTCAGTCCTAACATACACAGGAGCTGCAGGGGACCAGTAACAGAATTGCAGAGAGCCAGATGAAGCAAGGGATAAGGTAAAGCTGGGTATGCACAGATCAGAATTCATCGGGTTCAGCAGGGGCTGAATTTTGATCAGTGTGTAACCCTCTATGTTAGGCAGAAACCCATTGTTATATCATCTTCTGCTGGAAATCCTTGCTCAATTAGCTGCTTGCAGCCAAACCGCACCAGTGTTGACCAGTGTATTCTGACAGGGGACAGTCCCAGTAAGGGGGGATTCCCACATCCACCCACTTATGTGGAGGGAAGAATCTGTTAGCCACTTGCTTGAGCCCCGTCTTTGTCCAGCAATGGCAGTTGCAAGAGCAGTTGCTCTCTGATGGACCGTTTGTTTTAAGTGCACTGTACATTTGATTTGCAGCACTGGAAGTTTGGTAGTAACTCCAATGGGCTGTGGGTCCTGCTGGCCGCCAGCTGACCTGTGGGTCCTGCTGGCCGCCAGCTGACCTGTGGGTCCTGCTGGCCGCCAGCTGACCTGTGGGTCCTGCTGGCCGTTGGGGTCCTCCTGGCCGCTGGCCTGTGGGTCAGTGTTTCAGTGGGCCACTTGGCTGGACTTTCCCCCCAGGCCTAAGGCTGCCAGCCCTCCCCTGGCCACACCCCACCCCATCACAGCAATTAGTACACAACAGCCAACACACAATATACACACAATATATACAATGTATACAGCATTGAATCTGACTAGCACAGATCATAGTGGAGTTCTCATTCACCCTGTGCCCCTACTAGAGACACAGGGTGATCTACACATAAAGAGGCGTCGGGGAAGCTGGACAAGGAGCCTCCAGAACTCTCCAGGGCAAGCTGAGCCGCACAAACCCCCGACCCAAAGTCACTTCTGTCACACATCTCCCCTTTCGGCAGGAGACGAACGCAGGAGGAGACCCCAGACGGGTTGACTCCGAAGTTAGTCATTAGTTCCAGTCCCCCAATGCCAGTATCCACACAGTACCCCAAATAAATGGTCCCAAACAGAGCATTACTTACTCAGCCAACCTCTGCCTCTCTCAGAGAACATACCCGCCACTGGGGAGAGGCCTGGACTGGCACTCTGCTCTGTTGCTAGCCCTTCTGCTGGGTTGCTGTGAGTGGAGACCACAGTCCCATCCCCCGATATCAGCTCAAGCTGCAGTTGTGTGCAGAGGCCAGTAGCATTCTGCCCTGCTGCCAGTAATTCAGCTAGGAGTAAAAGCTTTACTACCCCAGCTTGTCGCTGGAGAGAGGGGCCAACTGCCCCAGCTCCCTGGAACTCCACACTAGTTGCCGGTGCTGGGCAGAGGTTGGTAGCACTCTGCCCTGCTGCCCTGTTGCCAGCACTTCTGCTGGGGACTCCACATCCTCCGGTTAACAGTTGTGGCAGGAGGCTGGCTTCCTCCACTCCCAAACGGTGTAGCTGCCATTGGGGTGGTGAGCCGGCTGCTTCCTTCACCCTGGCCGACTGTTGGGGAGGGACGATGAGCACCTCCTCTCCCTTCTCCCCCTGTATCTGCTGCTGGGAAGTGATCGCCACCTTCTCACCCTGAGCCTCCGGAACTGTCACAAGTGTGGGGTAGAGGTCTTGGACCCTCTGTCCGGTGACCAGTGCCTCAGCTGGGGAAGTTCCTTGCAACTCCACAGATACTGCTGTTGGTGCTGGGCAGAGCACACTGAAGTTTGGCCCTGATACCAGCTCTTCTGCTGGAGGCTCATCAGGTTATTCTTCCTCAGCAGAAAATTATATCAAATCCCCTGTCTCTGAAACTGGTGTCTGGGGATAGAGGTTCACCACCTCCTGTCCGTGGAACCCAGAAGATGCTATTAGTGCTGGGCAGAGGTTAGCAGAACTCTGCCCTGTTGTCAGCACTTCAGCTTTGGGGATGGCAATCTCCAGATTTTCCACTGCAAATTCTTCAGCCAGGATTTCAGAGTTGTCAACTGGTATTTCCTGATTGTCCCAGGCAAAGGGAGCCCCACCCTGCTGCTGAGCAGAGTCTAGCAGCTGTCTGTAGGCGATCTCCAGCTCCCATTCCTGAACGGCCAGAAACTCAAAATCTTCCTGTGCCCAGTGCCCTTCCGAAACATTCAGTCTTCGCTCTCTGTGCTCCATTATTTCCTCCAAAAGCCACTCCTGATCACTCCCAAAGTCAGGGTCCCTGGACAGCCTCCAATACAACAATCCCAGGCCATCATAGTCAAAGCTTGCCGTGGGGCTGTCATCCGCTGACCACTGGCACTCTTGGGTTACATACCACCGGAGGGCTCTGTAGCTCTCGTCCAACCGCATCTCTGCCCGGATCAGCCTGCTTAACTCAGCTGTCCACTCCTGCTTCAGTTGTTCCCCCAATAACACCATTCGTACTTCATACTGCGACCAGTACCCTACATGGATGGAGGGGAGAACTTTTCCCTGGTGTTGCTGCTCGAGAGCTAGCGCTTTTTTCCAGAGTTTGCAGCGGATAGAATCAGACCATCCCAGCAGGACCTGCTCTGATACTGGTCCTGTATGCTGTATCTGCATCTCTCGCAACCTCCTTCTGAATTCCTCTTCCATGGTGGCTGGTATCTGTACCTCTCCTCTCCTTTCAGTTGGTGCTACTGTGACTTCTGCTGCTGCAGCACCTCTTTGCTGTAGCCAATTTGAGTCCACAGCCACTAAAACTAGGTCTATGATCTCCGCTGTACGACTCCACCCTACGCGTTTCATCATCAAATAGTGTTGTCAGGGGCGTGGCTAGACTGACGCTGCAACTCTATATAAGCATACAATATACAGTTTTGATTGTTTAAAATTAATAGACCTTCCTGTTTTGGGAGACTAGAAAAATTAACCTCTCAAATAAGGAGATTAAAAGCACATAAAAAAAGACTTTGATTACTTTCATTATTCCCATATATATATATATAAATATCTGTTGGTACTAAACAACAAGTCACACTAGGTTGGAAGAAAATATATATACAATTGAGGTGGAGCTCCCTTTTAATCTTCGCTCTCCAACCAATACAAAAACTTACATTTTTTTGCATTTTTTCTCTTTCCTATTTCTTCCCTTTACTTTTCCCAATTGAGAATGTCATGCATTGTTTTTGTGGATGCAGAGCAATGTATGACAGGAGTGAATGTGGAGGTTGAGAAGATAAAAGGGAATAAAAAGTAAACAAACACTTAAGTATAGTTAATTGACACACGAATTGCAGGAGCCCTTTAAGACTTGCACTCAGCAAAGTATGAATAAGGCACAGAGACAACAAATAAGAATGAAACCATTAATTCAACCCATTGATTTGAAAAATTATAAGAAAAATGTTTTTAATAATATTGCATCAAGTATGTTATAGGCATACATTTGCTGTGTTGAAATTTATACTGGGAGAACAGCTGTATATAAGTAGGATCGAGATAACGAACACCTCACTGCCCCGAGAAGACGTCCATTGACGAAACGTACGTAGGATGGGCTACAGGTGTCGTCATCATTGCTGAGACCGGGTTGTTGCTCGCAGTGAGGTGCTTACTCGGCTACAATACTTTATTGCCTATTTTCATGTGTCAGTTGTGACACTTACAAATATGAGTGTAATATATATATTTTAATAAAGTCGCCACTGGTTTTAAAAAGATTTTATGCCATGCAAACCTTTTTTTTCTCCTATATTATTACAATCGATCCCCTTTCTAGAGAGTTTTGGTCATCCGGAGACAGCAGAGGACTGCAGAGTATTATACCATTCTGATCGCTGCAGATGATTTTCCCTGTACATGGAAGGCGGGCAAGCTGGTTTACAATCTGACCAGCAACAACATTTGGTGAGTAAATTTGGGACATTAATGTTAAGGGATTTATGTGGACACGCAGAAAAAAAAACAAGATAAAAGAAGTTTGAAAATACTATATATTTTTTCTGAGATCTTACCTTATTTGAAAATAATTTTTTTTTTGCAATTTTTTCTTTTTCTTTTTTTTTTTTGGATACCAATAGTGATTTGGACTATTGTTATAATTCTATGAAAATTTTGGGACATATGCTTGCACCTACACGTGTTTGCTGCATGAGAACACTTTACCGATCTGTTCGTTTATAGAATATTTGTTAACAAATAAAATTTTTCTTAATATAAGTTTGTCTTTTTGGATATCACTAAATTAAAAATATATAGGATTAGGATTTGTAAATGTATTGTAATTTTAGAATATACACTTGTATGTGTTGCACTACAGCACTTTATGAACTTAATTCTCACACACATACTGTTTGTTTTATCGAGTACACTGGCACACATATTAGAGAGGATTCGTTCTTTTGTATTCATTTTTGCTACAATTACCGTATATACTCGAGTATAAGCCGAGATTTTCAGCCCTTTTTTTGGGGCTGAAAGTCCCCCCCCTCGGCTTATACTCGAGTCGTATAAATTTTTACATTGTAAATATTACCTGTAAAGAAGTTGCGGCTGCGGCGTCCATCGTTCAAATTCCGCGGCGTCCATCGTTCAAAATTCCGCGGTCTCTTCCTGTTCCTTCCTTGATAGGCGAGTCTCAGCAGACACTCTCCGCCTATCACGAACGTTCTCTCATCCTCAGTTTTCCAGCAGACGTCTGTGATTGGCGGAATACCCAACACAGTGTCTGCTGGGAAAACTAAGGATGAGAGAATGATCGTGATAGGCGGAGAGTGTCTGCTGAGACTCGCCTATCAAGTAAGGAACAGGAAGAGACCGCGAAATTCGAACGATGGACGCCGCGGAATTCGAACGATGGACGCCGCAGCCGCAACTTCTTTACAGGTAATAATTACAATGTAAAAATTTCTATTTACAGGGAACAGCGAGCTAGGGAACAGTGGGGCATCGGCTTATACTCGGGTCAGTGAGGTTTCCCAGTTTTTTTGGGCAACATTAGGTACCTCGGCTTATACTCGAGTCGGCTTATACTCGAGTATATACGGTAGTTAAATAAGTGTCACACACTTGTCAGATAGTAACTTTTTATTTAAACACAAGTAAGAGAAAGACACACAAATAACTTTCCCTCACATAGTGCTGTTGTCTTGACAATATAACGTATATATCATTTTAAGTACAGGTCCTTCTCAAAAAATTTGCATATTGTGATAAAGTTCATTATTTTCTGTAATGTACTGATAAACATTAGACTTTCATATATTTTAGATTCATTACACACAACTGAAGTAGTTCAAGCCTTTTCTTGTTTTAATATTGATGATTTTGGCATACAGCTCATGAAAACCCAAAAATCCTATCTCAAAAAATTAGCATATCATGAAAAGGTTCACTAAACGAGCTATTAACCTAATCATCTGAATCAACTAATTAACTCTAAACACCTGCAAAAGATTCCTGAGGCTTTTAAAAACTCCCAGCCTGGTTCATTACTCAAAACCGCAATCATGGGTAAGACTGCCGACCTGACTGCTGTCCAGAAGGCCATCATTGACACCCTCAAGCAAGAGGGTAAGACACAGAAAGAAATTTCTGAACGAATAGGCTGTTCCCAGAGTGCTGTATCAAGGCACCTCAGTGGGAAGTCTGTGGGAAGGAAAAAGTGTGGCAGAAAACGCTGCACAACGAGAAGAGGTGACCGGACCCTGAAGAAGATTGTGGAGAAGGACCGATTCCAGACCTTGGAGGACCTGCGGAAGCAGTGGACTGAGTCTGGAGTAGAAACATCCAGAGCCACCGTGAACAGGCGTGTGCAGGAAATGGGCTACAGGTGCCGCATTCCCCAGGTCAAGCCACTTTTGAACCAGAAACAGCGGCAGAAGCGCCTGACCTGGGCTACAGAGAAGCAGCACTGGACTGTTGCTCAGTGGTCCAAAGTACTTTTTTCGGATGAAAGCAAATTTTGCATGTCATTCAGAAATCAAGGTGCCAGAGTCTGGAGGAAGACTGGGGAGAGGGAAATGCCAAAATGCCTGAAGTCCAGTGTCAAGTACCCACAGTCAGTGATGGTCTGGGGTGCCATGTCAGCTGCTGGTGTTGGTCCACTGTGTTTTATCAAGGGCAGGGTCAATGCAGCTAGCTATCAGGAGATTTTGGAGCACTTCATGCTTCCATCTGCTGAAAAGCTTTATGGAGATGAAGATTTCATTTTTCAGCACGACCTGGCACCTGCTCACAGTGCCAAAACCACTGGTAAATGGTTTACTGACCATGGTATTACTGTGCTCAATTGGCCTGCCAACTCTCCTGACCTGAACCCCATGGAGAATCTGTGGGATATTAAGAATAGAAAGTTGAGAGACGCAAGACCCAACACTCTGGATGAGCTTAAGGCCGCTATCGAAGCATCCTGGGCCTCCATAACACCTCAGCAGTGCCACAGGCTGGTTGCCTCCATACCACGCCGCATTGAAGCAGTCATTTCTGCAAAAGGATTCCCGACCAAGTATTGAGTGCATAACTGAACATAATTATTTGAAGGTTGACTTTTTTTGTATTAAAAACACTTTTCTTTTATTGGTCGGATGAAATATGCTAATTTTTTGAGATAGGATTTTTGGGTTTTCATGAGCTGTATGTCAAAATCATCAATATTAAAACAAGAAAAGGCTTGAACTACTTCAGTTGTGTGTAATGAATCTAAAATATATGAAAGTCTAATGTTTATCAGTACATTACAGAAAATAATGAACTTTATCACAATATGCTAATTTTTTGAGAAGGACCTGTACATGGCTGGTGTCCTTATTTTTCTCAGATTTCTAATTTGTCCCATTTTACTTGTAAGAGACATCCTCATTTTCATGGTAGTCTGTCCTAGGGGAGGGAGGCATGTCAATGGATGGTTCCCCCAATAAATGCTAGGGGCAGGCAGGGCATGAGAAGGATGGAGCTGTTGGGGTTGATTTACTAAAGGCAGATAGGCTGTGCACTTTGAAAATGACTTTTTCCTTTAGTGAAGTGAATTAGGTGAAGCTCTGCTAACTTCCATCATCCAATCATGTGCAGCACTCGAAACGGAGGTGGGAAGCAGTGGGAAGCTCCCCCCAGCTCCTCAAAAGTGCCAATTGTTCAAGAGAAGTGGGGAATGTGTCCTTAACCTCCCTTGCGGTATGATTCTGTCTGGAATTTTGTACCAAAAGAGGTACAATTATTTTCCATGGAAATTTGGTGTTATGTATTGTAGGCCTGCAATTCTTAGTAATTACTTACTTAAAGTGGAGCTCCACCCTAAATAGCAACTTTTGCTATTTGGATGCCTCCCCCCCTCCGGTGTCACAATTGACACCTTTCAGGGGGGAGGGGGGTGAAGATACCTGTCTAAGACAGGTATTTTCACCCACATCCGGGAGTCCTGTCTCCGGGAATCTGCGGGAGTTACGTCACTTCCCGCAGACTTCCCTTGGTGTTCTGGGAGACACTCGGCTCCCAGAACACAGGAGCACCAATCAGAACGGCGCAGCGCGACTCGCGCATGCGCCGTAGGGAACCGGGCATGAAGCCGCAGGGCTTCACTTCCTGGTTCCCTCAGCGAGGATGGCGGAGGGAGCAGCAGAGCGACGAGCGGTCGCTCGTCCTCTGCTGCGGACGTCGGTGGACTCCAGGACAGGTAAGTGTCCAAATATTAAAAGCCAGCAGCTGCTGTAGCTGTAGCTGCTGGCTTTTAATTTTTTTTTTCCGGTGGAGCAACCCCTTTAAACCTGACCAAACAAGAGTCTAGTAGACATCCCGGGTATGATAAAGTTTGAAACACAAAAAAATAAATTATATTATAATAAATAACTATAAATAATTATAACAAATAGTAATGTAATTATAATAAAAATTATTCACTAATGTAATCAAATCAAAAACACTGAAATTTGCTCAGTTGCAGAATTGTCGCTGTCATTAGATTTAGTGTTTGATGACAAATTTCCCCACAAATCGCTATCGCTCAATTCTGCAAGTGATTCTAATTTATTATCGCTGTTTTCTAGCTGGTCTAAAACCACTTTTGACATAAAGGGACACTTTTTGGTTGCTATGGACAATCTCCAGTTTCCAGGCAGAAAGAACAGTTTTTATAATATAAAACTGCATGCAGGGCACTGGACAGACCACTAGGGACAAAGGGGGTGTGTAATTATTACATACAGTACTGTAATCTGTAAGATTACAGTGTACTGTATCTATGCTGTCTTTTTCACTTTTTTAATTTGGCGCCGAACTCCGTCCCCGTGCGCCGCAACGTCACAGGGAACGGAGCTCGGCACTCAGCAGCGTGAATCGAGTGGAGGAGGAGACGGCTCGCACACACTGCGGGGAGACATCGCAGGATCCAGGGAACAAGGTAAGCAACTCTCCCTGCATACTGCGATGCAGCCCGAGTCTGGCTCGGGGTTACCACTTTTGGTATGAAAATCTCACCCCGAGCCCGACTCGGGATTACCGCTAAGGGGCTTAAAGCAGAACTTCCCCTTTTGGATGGAGCTCCGCTTTAAAGTGTCACTAAACCCAGGAGCCTACTGTACATTCACTATATCTGGTCTCCCATAGTACACAGAACATAGAAATGCAATAATTTTAGTAAATATAAAATGCTAAATACCTTTTCGCATCAGCAGTATATAGAAGTCTTGTGACTTTTATCAGTGTCTGGTTAAATCTTGTACGAGGAGTTTTCATTTTTCTCTGACTGGCTATGAGGCTGCAAGACCCCTGACCCTTTGTCTGGACACTGTTGACACTCCCAAGAAAAACAAAAACTCTCTAGCAATACACACCAAACAGAGCAGAGTGCCCCCCAAGGCTCTGTACTGTAAGGAGATGGATTGGGAACAGTAAAAGAAGGGGAGGATAGAGAAGACAGAATCAAACAGCCTTTTTCCACAATGCGCAGGATTAACCCTTAGGTTCCACAGTGAGTTTAACAAGCACGCTTTACTGCATATACAGACTGATTTTACTGTTGTGGGTTTAGTAACACTTAAATCACAAAAATCATGCTGTCCTGTAGCACAATGTGCAGCTTTAAGGCCCCAATCACATTTCACATAGCAGGAATGCATAGATCTGCTCACTTTTTTTGTTGTTGCAGAATTGCACCTACGCTTCACTTAAATGGACTGTTGCAGGTTTAGTAACACTTTAACACTGCTGGTGGATTGCATTTGTCACACGGGCCTTGTGTTTGACACGTGTACTAGAGCCTGAAGTGGTACCCTTAATTTCTTTGTATGGGATCATCAATCCAATGCAGAGCTCATAGTCCTGCATAGGGATGAGCTCGGTGTTCGAGTCGAACATAGGTTCGACTCGAACATCGGCTGTTCGCAGCGTTCGGCGAACAACGAACGATTTGGGCCGTTCGCGCCAAATTCGAGTGACGCGAACGGCCCACAATACACTGCACCATCGCAATGTAATCCCGGCGCTGTGATTGGCCAAGCATGCACTGTGACCCTGCATGCTTGGCCAATCACAGCGCCGGCAGCGAGGAGAGCAATGATTGGCCACAGGCAGGATGCCTGTGGCCAATTATAGCTGAGGGGGTTTAGTACACGCCCCACACTATAAAAGGCCGCCAGCGCGGCGGCCTTGTGTAGTGTGTTCCGGAGCAGGGAAAGTGAAGGATAGGCAGGGACAGTGTCAAATCTTGTCAAATCTATTCTTTGCTAAACCTTGTGTGTAGGGACAGAGAAGGATAGGCAGGGAGAGTGTCAGTGTCATATTCTTTGCTAAACCTTGTGTGTAGGGAGAGAGAAGGATAGGCAGGGAGAGTGTCAGTGTCATATACTTTGCTAAACCTTGTGTACAGGGAGAGAGAAGGATAGGCAGGGGACAGTGTCAGTGTCATATTCTTTGCTAAACCTTGTGTGCAGGGAGAGAGAAGGATAGGCAGGGAGAGTGTCCGTGTCATATACTTTGATAAACCTTGTGTACAGGGAGAGAGAAGGATAGGCAGGGGACAGTGTCAGTGTCATATTCTTTGCTAAACCTTGTGTGCAGGGAGAGAGAAGGATAGGCAGGGAGAGTGTCAGTGTCATATACTTTGATAAACCTTGTGTGCAGGGAGAGAGAAGGATAGGCAGGGGACAGTGTCAGTGTCATTGTTGCTAAGCCTCCTGCACATTATACACCTGAAGTTAGCCCGTATTGCTGCTTTTTCCTGGTGTGTTACACCAACAGGATTTTGCGGCACTTACAGCGGGCGGAGTGTACCTCCTGACCATATTACACCTTAACTTAGCCTGTATTGCTGCTTTTTCCTGGTGTGTTACACAAACAGGATTTTGCGGCACTTACAGCGGGCGGAGTGTACCTCCTGACCATATTACATCTTAACTTAGCCTGTGTTGCTGCTTTTTCCTGGTGTGTTACACAAACAGGATTTTGCGGCACTTACAGCGGGCGGAGTGTGCCTCCTGACCATATTACACCTTAACTTAGCCTGTATTGCTGCTTTTTCCAGGTGTGTTACACCAACAGGATTTTGCGGCACTTACAGCGGGCGGAGTGTACCTCCTGACCATATTACACCTTAACTTAGCCTGTATTGCTGCTTTTTCCTGGTGTGTTACACAAACAGGATTTTGCGGCACTTACAGCGGGCGGAGTGTACCTCCTGACCATATTACACCTTAACTTAGCCTGTATTGCTGCTTTTTCCTGGTGTGTTACACCAACAGGATTTTGCGGCACTTACAGTGGGCGGAGTGTACCTCCTGACCATATTACACCTTAACTAAGCCTGTATTGCTGCTTTTTCCTGGTGTGTTACACAAACAGGATTTTGCGGCACTTACAGCGGGCGGAGTGTACCTCCTGACCATATTACACCTTAACTTAGCCTGTATTGCTGCTTTTTCCTGGTGTGTTACACAAACAAGATTTTGCAGCACTTACAGCGGGCGGAGTGTGCCTCCTGACCATATTACACCTTAACTTAGCCTGTATTGCTGCTTTTCCCATTTCCCTGCAGGCCATTAGAATGTCTGGAAGGCAAACAAGGAGAGGCAGACAGTCAGGAGCCAAAAAAAGAGGGCAAGCAGGCTCTGTGTCTAGAGACAACAGTGCTGGTCGTGGACGCGGTGCATCGCCATCAGCACGTGGCCATGGGACACGCTTGTCCTTCTTTTCGGCAGCTGGACGTGTTGAGCCGCATCATGCCGAAGACTTGGTAGAGTGGATGACCAAGCCCTCCTCATCCTTCTCATCCTCTCTCACCCAGGCTCAGGGTACTGGCAAAGCAGCTGCCAAAGCGTCCTCTTCCCTGGTATCAATGTCATCATCAGTCACTCCTTCCCTAGACCAACCATGTCCTTCTGAGGAGTCCCCCGAACTGTTTGAGCACAGTGTTGGGTACATGCTCCAGGAGGATGCCCAGCGTTTCGAAGGGTCTGATGATGATACCCAGCTAGAGGAAGGCAGTAGCGTGAGAGCAGAGAGAGGGGATGCTCAAGAAGGACACCAATCTGGCAGTCATGTTCCAGCAGCTGCAGCATACTGCCAGATTGGCTCCAGTGATGAGGAGGGAGGGGATGATGAGGTCACTGACTCCACGTGGGTGCCTAATAGGATAGAGGAG
This sequence comes from Rana muscosa, assembly GCA_029206835.1. Lineage (NCBI taxonomy): Eukaryota > Metazoa > Chordata > Amphibia > Anura > Ranidae > Rana > Rana muscosa. The sequence continues at coordinate 505,868,163 of CM055118.1, read as the reverse complement.
GAGGAGGAGGAGGATGAGGAGGAGGCACATCTCCAACGAGGCAGGATGCCCTCGGGGGGCCAGCGTAAGGGCAGCACACCGACGGAATCACAACGCAGAGCTCCGCCTGTGCAAGGCGCTGCCTCTGCCCGTTATTCAAAAAGTTCTTTGGTGTGGGCCTTCTTTGAGTCGAGTGCATCAGATCGCACAGCTGCTGTTTGCAACATATGTCTCAAGCGTATATCGCGTGGCCAAAACATCACCCGCTTGGGCACCACATGCTTGACCAGACATATGTTGACCTGCCATGCAGCTCGTTGGCAAGCCTACCTTAAAGACCCACACCAAAGAACAAAGCTGACCTCTTCTTGCACTGCATCAGCTGGGATCTCCAACCCCACTATACCTTCAGTCCTCTCTGAAACCTGCTCTGAGAGGAATGAAGGTGTAGAATTAGGTGTGTCACAGCCAAGTACTTGCGGGCACTCTGCTAGCAGTACACCAACGTCCGATTCTAGCAGGCAAATTTCCCTGCCCCAGCTGCTGGACCGTCGAAAGAAGTTCACTCCCAGCCATCCACATGCCCAGCGGTTGAATGCTAGCTTGGCTAAATTGCTAGCGCTTCAACTGCTGCCTTTTCAGTTGGTAGACTCGGCCCCCTTCCGTGAGTTTGTGCAATGTGCGGTTCCTCAGTGGCAGGTTCCCAAACGCCACTTTTTCTCACGGAAGGCGATTCCGGCTCTCTACCGGCATGTGGAAGGCAATGTCTTAGCCTCGCTGGACAGGGCGGTCAGCGGTAAGGTGCATATTACCGCTGACTCATGGTCCAGCAGGCATGGACAGGGACGTTACCTTTCTTTCACGGCCCATTGGGTGACTCTTTTGGCAGCTGGGAAGGATGCAGGACAAGGTGCAGTAGTGTTGGAGGTTGTTCCACCGCCACGCCTCCAAAATGCTACTACTCGTTGTGACACACCTCTGTCCTCCACCCCCTCCTCTTCTTCTTCCTCCGTGGCCTCTTCCTGTGCTTTGTCCTCGGAACCAGCGGTGCTCCGTAGGCGTTCAAGGGGCTACGCAAGTACGCAGGCAAAAAGATGCCATGCCGTGCTTGCGCTGGTGTGTTTGGGGGACAGGAGCCACACTGGGGCAGAGGTTCTGTCTGCTCTGCAGGGGCAGGCCGAGAGGTGGTTGACGCCACGCCAGCTTAAGCCAGGAATGGTAGTTTGCGACAATGGCACCAACCTCCTCTCCGCTCTCCGACAGGGACAACTGACCCATGTGCCCTGTGTGGCTCACGTCCTTAACCTGGTGGTGCAGCGGTTCTTGGGCAGGTACCCGGGCTTACAGGATGTCCTGAGGCAGGCCAGGAAAGTCTGTGTGCATTTCCGCAGATCTTATAATGCCAGTGCTCGCCTGGCTGAGCTACAAAAGGAGTTGAACCTGCCCAAGAACCGCCTTATATGTGACATGCCCACCAGGTGGAACTCAACGTTGGCCATGCTGCAGCGGCTGCACACGCAGCAGAGGGCCATCAATGAGTACCTGTGCGACTACGGCACCAGGACAGGGTCAGGGGAGCTCGGGTTTTTTTCACCACGCCAGTGGGGCATGATCAGGGATGCATGCACTGTCCTGGCACCATTTGAGCAGGCCACGAGGATGGTGAGCAGTGACAGTGCATGCATCAGTGACACTGTACCTCTTGTCCACCTGTTGGAACATACGCTGCGTGGAATAATGGACAGGGCACTTGAGGCAGAACAGAGGCAGGAAGAGGAGGACTTCCTTGCCTCTCAAGGCCCCCTTTACCCAGACAGTGTTCCTTCTGTCCCACCCATCGCACAGGAAGAAGAGGAGGAGGAGGAGGAGGAGGATTGTGTCAGCATGGAGGTGGAGCTTGGCACTCAGCATCATCAGCAGCAGTCTTTTAGGGATGATTTACAGTCCCAAGAAACCAGTGGACTTGTACGTGGCTGGGAGGAGGTGGCTGCGGATCATGTCGTCCTTAGTGACCCAGAGGACTCCGGACTGAATGCCTCAGCTAACCTACGCTGCATGGCCTCCCTGATCCTGCAAAGTCTGCGGAAGGATCCTCGTATTCTTCAGATCAAGGAGAGGGACCATTACTGGCTGGCCACTCTCCTTGATCCACGGTACAAGGGTAAGGTTGCGGACCTTATCTTACCGTCGCAGAGGGAGCAGAGGATGAGACAACTCCGGGAGGCCTTGCAGAAAGGTCTGTGCAACGCGTTCCCAGAGACTGGGAGGTTACAAACTCCTGGTCTTGGACAACGAGTTGCTGAGGCTTCGGTCAGTCAAAGAAGGAGCGGTGGGGAAGGTGGCCGTCTGACCGAAGCGTTCAGACAATTCTTTAGTCCGCAGCCCCAAGGTATGATCGGTTCCAGCAACCATCGCCAGCGTCTGATATACATGGTGCAGGAATACCTAGGGGCAAGGTCAGACTTGGACACCTTCCCCACCGAAAATCCTCTGGCTTACTGGGTCTTGAGGATGGATCACTGGCCAGAGCTTGCACAATATGCTAGCTATATTGAGCTACTGGCCTGTCCTGCATCCAGCGTTCTTTCAGAACGCACATTCAGTGCTGCTGGAGGATTTGTCACAGATCTCAGGGTGCGCCTGTCCACCGACTCTGTTGATCGACTGACCTTCATAAAGATGAACCAGTCTTGGATCACCACCAGCTACCAAACACCTGAAGCTGATATAACAGACTAATTTATTTTCAAATGTCACATCCCTTCAAAACTGATGCTGATGCTGAGAGTTTGTCCTGTTATGTTGACTGACTATCCTCCTCCTCCTCAATGATCCGATTGACGATGATAGCTTGGAAGAACATTTTTGTTTCTGGGTGCCGCCACCAGTGGCTAAGGCCCAATTTTTCAGCCCCTGTTTAACAGGGGTGTGTTATTACAATTTTTTATGCAATGCTTTGCAGCAGGGCTCATTCCTGCACTCCAACTAGAGTATCTGGGAGTGGTTGCAGTGTCGTGGCACCAGCACCAGTGGCTAAGGCCCAATTTTTCAGCCCCTGTTTAACAGGGGCGTGTAATTACAATTTTTGATGCAATACTTTGCAACAGGGCTCATTGCTGTGCTCCAAGTACAGTATCTGTGAGGGGTTGCAGTGTTGTGGCACCAGTGCCTAAGGCTCAATTTTTCTGCCCCTGTTTAACAGGGGCATGTAATTACAATTCTTGATCTAATAATTCACAGCAGGGCCCATTCCTGCGCCCACCAAGACTAACTGTGAGGCCTTACAGTGTTGTGTCAACACCACCACCACCACCACCACCACCAAAGGCCCAATTTTCAGCCCCTGTTCAACAGGGGCATGCAATTACAATTCTTGATCTAATAATTCACAGCAGGGCCCATCCCTGCGCCCACCAAGACTAACTGTGAGGCCTTACAGTGTTGTGTCAACACCACCACCACCACCACCACCAAAGGCCCAATTTTTCAGCCCCTATTCAACAGGGGCATGCAATTACAATTCTTGATCTAATAATTCACAGCAGGGCCCATTCCTGCGCCCACCAAGACTAAATGTGAGGCCTTACAGTGTTGTGTCAACACCACCACCACCACCACCACCAAAGGCCCAATTTTTCAGCCCCTGTTTAACAGGGGCATGCAATTACAATTCTTGATCTAATAATTCACAGCAGGGCCCATTCCTGCGCCCACCAAGACTAACTGTGAGGCCTTACAGTGTTGTGTCAACACCACCACCACCACCACCACCAAAGGCCCAATTTTTCAGCCCCTGTTCAACAGGGGCATGCAATTACAATTCTTGATCTAATAATTCACAGCAGGGCCCTTTCCTGCGCCCACCAAGACTAACTGTGAGGCCTTACAGTGTTGTGTCAACACCACCACCACCACCAAAGGCCCAATTTTTCAGCCCCTGTTCAACAGGGGCATGCAATTACAATTCTTGATCTAATAATTCACAGCAGGGCCCATTCCTGCGCCCACCAAGACTAACTGTGAGGCCTTACAGTGTTGTGTCAACACCACCACCACCACCAAAGGCCCAATTTTTCAGCCCCTGTTCAACAGGGGCATGCAATTACAATTCTTGATCTAATAATTCACAGCAGGGCCCATTCTTGCGCCCACCAAGACTAACTGTGAGGCCTTACAGTGTTGTGTCAACACCACCACCACCACCACCACCAAAGGCCCAATTTTTCAGCCCCTGTTCAACAGGGGCATGCAATTACAATTCTTGATCTAATAATTCACAGCAGGGCCCATTCATGCGCCCACCAAGAGTAACTGTGAGGGCTCACAGTGTTGTGGCAACACCAACATGTAAGGGGCAAATTTCAGCTGAGTATATACGGCAGGCCCCTACTTTCAAACATCCAACTTACAAACGACTCCTCCTTGCAAACGGAAGGATACAACAGGAAGTGAGAGGAAATCTACCCCTAGGAAGGCAAATTCTTTCCTGTAAGAGTTAATATGGGAAAAAAGTGTCTCCTCTCCACTGATTCTTTATCACCAATTCTTGTTTCAATAAAAACCCCAAATTTTCAAAAAACATTTGTCATTAGGACGGAAAGTGAGGTGAACTGTTCTGAACAGGTACACACTGCACAGACAGCAAAACAAATGTTACAGGGGTAATAACCCTTCCCTATGTTTTCCAAAAAGCTTAAAAATATATTTTTGGCTGGAGCTACACTTAAACAATGTACCTGTTCAAAATTACAAACAGATTCTACATAAGAACAAACCTACAGTCCCTGTCTTGTATGCACCGCCTGTATACGTCTGTTCAGAGTATATAGGGCCTTTTTTATTTTGTGTGCGGGGTTCCCCTTAATATCCATACAAGACCCAAAGGGGCTGGTAATGGGCTGGGGTAGGGGGGGGGGGTGTGTGATGGGGTAGCTATGCCATTTTTCTTAAAGATTTTCATCCATATTACCGGTACCAGACATTACATTAAAGCCGCAAGCAGTTTTAAATGGCTTTTTTTCCTTTAGAAATGTAATTTTGTGCAGGGACAGTTCTAAACACGGGAAACACGTGGCACTTCACAGGCATACTTTAGACACCCCCCAGGTACGATATTTAAAGGAATATTTGACTTTTTTTTTTTCACTTTATGCATCATTAAAATGACTGCTCTAGAAAAACCGCAGTTTTTAATACTTCTTTATTGCATTGATACATGTCCCCTGGTGCAGAACCCGGGTTCCCAAACCCTTTTTAGGACAATAACATGCAAATAGTCGTTATAATTAGCACTTTAGATTTCGAACATTCGCATCCATTGTATTTAATAGGGTTCTAAAGTTCGTGCGAACTTTCGGTCCGTTCGCGGGTTCTGGTGCGAACCGAACCCGGGGGTGTTCGGCTCATCACTAGTCCTGCACTGCATGCGAGGATGCTGAACAGTCCACTGCTGGGGCATATGGGAGTGGAGGAAAAGCGCTGGCTCTGGGGGTGTGGAGGATCAGCTAAGCAAAACTACTGATCCTGCTATCCTAGACCTAAACCAGTATTCAACCCTTGCCTTAAAGCTTTCCCTAAAGATAAACTTTAAAGGAGTTGTAAAGGTTCATGTTTTTTCACCTTAATGCATCCTATGCATTAAGGTGAAAAAACTTCTGGCAGTGACCGGCCCCCAAGCCTCCCTCCCCCCGTTTTACTCACCTGAGTCCTGTAATTCCCATGCCGGAGATGCATTCTTCCCCTCTGCCCATTGTCTCAGCTCTTGATTGGATAGATTGATAGCAGCGCAGCCATTGGCTCCCCCTGCTGTCAATCAAATCCAATGATGCGGGCACTGGAGGGGCGGGGCCGAGTCTGGCATTCTGCATCTATGGATGCAAATGCTGGACTCTGGAGCACGCCCGCAAGGTAACCACCCCGGGAGAGCGCTTCTCCTAGGGGGTTATACGATGCGAGAAAGAGCTACCAGCGCCGCCAGGGGACCCCAGAAGATGATGTTCGGGGCCACTCTGTGCAAAACAACCTGCAGAGTGGAGGTAAGTATGACATGTTTGTTATTTAAAAAAACAAACAAACACAATGCCTTACAATCACTTTAACCTCCACCCTCTTCCATCTTTTAATATAGCGTTATATGTCTAACTGAGAGATTCAGTGTTATTAAAGGGGTTGTAAACCTCCCTGTTTTTTCACCTTAATGCATCCTATGCATTAAGGTGAAAAAACATCCGATAATTAAAGGCCCCCCAGCCCCCCAGTTTACTTACCTGAGCCCTCGAAAGTCCCGCGTTGAGAACGCACTGGATTTCGGCCCGGTCTTCTCGGCTCTTCATTGGATAGATTGATAGCAGCCCAGCCATTGGCTCGCGCTGCTGTCAATCAAATCCAATGACGCGGGCGCCGGGGGCAGGGCCGGGTCCGGCATTCGTGTTTATGGACGCAAATGCTGGACTCGGGAGCGCACCCGCAAGGTAACCCCCTTGGTAAAGCACTTCCCAGGGGGGGTTATCTGATGCGGGGAGGAGCCGAGACAGCCGCCGAGGGACCCCAGAAGACTAGGATTGGTGCCACTCTGTGCAAAACGAGCTGCACAGCGGAGGTAAGTATGACATTTTTTTTATTTTATTTTTATTTCAAACCTTTAGTATCACTTTAAAGCCACACAATAAGGGGTTTTATGTAAAATTTCTAGCGAAGTAAAGGCTGCATAGCCATATATGTCTGCCAATACACGGCATTTAAAATACTCAGCTGACACAGATTATAGGTAGATAACAAAGATCTACAACACTTTCAGCACATTTGTCTGTTGCAATTGGCAGTCACATTCTGTTGTTCTGCTATGTAACAGCTGATTACACTTATGCGTTGTGACAGTGTGATGGAAATCAGCCAAGGATTGCATTCACCTGGTACATTGTGCTGTAGCTTGGCGTCTTTAGTAGAAGCTCAGAGGGTCGCTGATATACCCGGTACAGCTCCAGGCTCTCAGCGTCACAGTGTATCACTTCTCCTACCAAGCCATGCATCATCGCCATGACATGTGAAACTAGCTTCTTATACACAAGTTTACACTCCAAGTGTTTTGCCCCTATTCATCCCCGCGAGAACAATGTCACCGGGGCCAAATCTTTTAAGTCTTCAGCTGGTAAATGTCAGTGTGTCACTAAGCTTCAGAGTGGTCATTCTATCTGTAACGTACCATTTATTTGAAATCTACTCTCTGCACTGAGCCTGGGTTCACACATATGCGATGTCAGACACTGAATGTAATTCGCATCGCAATGATGTGCCGATCGCATGCGATGTTTGTGCAATGCGAGTTTAGCCATACAGTTGTATGGCTGAACTCGCATTGAATTTGCACGAAAATAGTGCAGGAACTTTTTCTTTCCCTGCACTGGAATCGGATTGCATGAGTATTCACAGAACTTCACACCCATGCAATCCGATTCTTGTCAGAATTCACAGTTCGCACTGCGATCTGCGAACCGATTTGGGGGTTTCATTAACTTTGTATTGACATCCGCAGCAGTTTGCAGAGGGCAGCGTGAACTGCCTGCGAGGGAGATGCGGGAACACTGAAATCCAGCTGGTTTCCGCATCGCATATGTGTGAACCGGGGGTGACTCTGCCATTGTTCAAGTAAATATATAGAACTCCACCTAAAGTGACACTAAACTCTATTTAAAAAAATAATAATTCTATACAATTATGTTATTCCTAACTCAGAAAAGTCCCTTCTTTTGCTCTCAGCCTCCTCCAACACAAATTCCTTTTCTCTTATCGTCCATGGACTGACACAGCTGGATACTGTAAACGTGTGGGTATATGTCCCTGCTCGCAGGAGAAGATCTAGGCAGAATGTTAGATGTTAAAACATTCTAGAACAAACCAGAGCTGAACAGCCCCGCCCAGGGGGGCGGTCCCTCCGGACATTACCCTCCCACCTGCAGCTAGCAGACCTCAGTTTTTTTCTGCCTAGCAGAAGGATAAGACGTGGCTCTCTCAGGAGCCAGTCTCCTGGAAGATTTTACTTTTAAATTTTATTCCTTTGGGAATTTTATTATTTTATTTTTGAGACCTTCAATCAACTGTCGGCTGGGCAACAGGTTGGGTACACTAGTATCCTCGTAGTCTTCCCTGTCCGACCATCGAGCGTGCTGATCCTCGCCTTGTGTGCGTGAGACTCAGTTCACAACATGCCCCATGACTCCAGGGGTGGCCGGGTTGCTTTCATGCTCCCGCGGTCCTCTCAAGATTGAACAGTACTTGACTGACTGTATCTCTCGCGGTGGACCGGGCCGACAGCTACGCAGTACGACTCTGTGATAGGTCTGTCTGAAACAAGCCAGTGGGTCCCTGAAAGGGATGGGTAAGTAGTCTCTCCTACTGCAGGTGAGTACATGCTGGCTGTGTTTCTGTGTGTGGGGGTTTCTCCCTGTCTCCCCCCTGTTATGCTGCTCTCTGCACCCTGTACTGGTGCTGTGCTGTGGGGTGCTTGGGGGTCACTCTGGCCTGGCTGGGCGCTCATGTCTGCAGTTTTTTCTGGTGTGTGAGGTGATTATTGCGTGCGCCATTGGCGCTGTTTGAGGTGGTTATTGCGTGCGCCATGGCGCGCATTAGAGCTTTGAATTTCGCGCTCGGCGGCCATCTTGGCGTTCAGTGGCGCAGTTATAGCTGCGGCCGGCGGCCATTTTCTTGTGGCCACCGCGCATTTATTTCTGGCGGCGGCGCGAATCCCCTCACAATCTCCTCACAGACTGAGCGGTCCTTAAGGGTTGGTGGGTCCTCCCTGGTATCCCCTCCTCAGCCTTAGCGTAGCCAGTGGGTGGAATGTATATTCACTGTATAGTGTATAAGGTCTCAGAGGGTGGTGTTATGGAGTCTGATACACCTGCTCTCCACACTTGCCTGGGGCAACTGGCAGTGCTGCACAGTTGAACATGTTCATATGTTTCCTGCACCTGCGGTCCTTATGGACCAGTTGTCAGCAGTCCTGGAATCATTCCTGTCAGAATGGAAGCGGTGTGCGAGCAAAAGGAGCTATAAGCCCCCTCCCCCCACAAAAAAAATAAAAAATCTTTACTGAAGGGGTGCTCTGAGTCAGATATGGGCCTAGCTACTATGCTCAGGACCCTACCTCTGAATATTTAATGTTTATGAACAGGACATTCCCTTGTGAGGAAGACTCCAGTTCTGTGTCAGTGAATGACAGGGCGCTTGTAAGTGATCTCATTGATGATGTGAGAAACACTCTCAGGCTGGAATTGCTGTGACAAGCCTTTCTTTTACACAGTTTCCTCACTGTTTTCCTCACGCTGCCTCAAGAGCAGCATGGATGAGGGAGGACTTTATTCATTTATGTCTGTAGTCCCTGTGAGCCTTCTGTGTGATACCTGAGGTAACATTTCCCGCCATTTCCTGGGGAATGATTTGAGCTCTGACAGACACACGGTCTGAGGATCAGAGGTTACCTGTTACCTGCATGCTGCTTCGGCAGCACAGTCAAGCAGGTTGGAATGATACAGAGAAGATTATGCGCCTCTGCGCCATAATTTAAACTCATCCTATACCTCTACACTGCATACATTCACAGTGTATGTATGTGTTTTTGGTCTCTGTGTCTGCGTGGCTGTCCCCACGTTCCAATAATGTATTTCAGTGCCATACATGATATAAATGTACAAAATATGTTTATGCACGACTCCAGATACATTCACAGTATATGTATGTATTATACTCTCTGGGTTGGCGGGGGCTCAGGTGTCCTCCCGCACTCTCATGGTATGTGTGCTTCGGCTCTCTGCACAGTATAGACATGTTCAATATGTTTATTGCACATATTATACATGTTTACAGTATGGGTATACTGTTTGCGTGGGGTTCCTCCGGGTACTCTGGTTTCCCCCCACGCTCCAATGGAAATGCACAGCATAAACATGTGCAATATGTTGATTCACATGCTATCATTCCTGCACGGTATCTGTGTGCTGTCTGCGTGGAGTTCTTCCGAGTGTTCCGGTTTCCTCCCATGCGCTGACGGTATGTGCGCCTTTGGCCTTCTGCACAGTTAAACATGTTCAATGTTTATCACGCATGCTATAATACCTACACGGTATGTGTGGGCAGTCTGTGTGGTTTTCCTCCAGGTTCCCTCCCACACTCCATTGGTATGGGCGCTTCGGCGCTATGCACAGTCTAAATTTGTGCGATTGGATATCCACATACTAACATACCTACCCGGTATGTCTTTGCAGTCTGCGTGGGTTTCCGCCCACGCTACATGACATGCATGCCTTTGGTGCAATACACGATGTAAACATACACATTATGTTTATACACTACACTAAATACATTCACAGTAGTTGTTGTAGGTATTGCATTCTCTGAGTATGCGTGGGGTACTTCGGTTCCTCCCACGCGCCAACGGTGTGCGCGCCTTCGGTGCTATGCACACATGAGCTTGTGCAAAATGTTTAGCACACACACTATAATACCTACACGGTATGCGTATGCAGTCTGCGTGGGTTTCCGCCCACGCTACATGACATGCATGCCTTTGGTGCAATATACGGTGTAAACATACACATTATGTCTATACACTACACTAAATACATTTACAGTAGCTGTAGGTATTGCATTCTCTGAGTATGCGTGGGGTACTTCGGTTCCTCCCACGCGCCAACAGTGTGCGCGCCTTCGGTGCTATGTACACATGGGCTTGTGCAAAATGTTTAGCACACATACTATAATACCATACACGGTATGCGTATGCAGTCTGAATGGGTTTCATCCGGGTGCACAGGTTTCTCCCCTGCGTTCCAATGGTGTGCGCATTCTCAGCGCTATGCACAGTATAAACATGTGCAATTTGTTTATTCGCAGGCTAACATACCTACACGGTTGTGTACGCAATCTGCGTGGCTGGTTTACGTCCAGGCCCCGATGATGTGCGCGCCTTCGTCGCTGGCACAGTATATACGTGTTTAATAGGTTTATCCACAAATACTAAACTACATACGCTGTATGTGGTGGTAATATGCTCTTTGTGGCTGGGTGGGTTTCCTCCCACACTCTCCATTTGTGCGTTTGACGCAATACATAGTATAAACTACGTGTTTGCACAATCAGCACCTATCCATGGGTAGCTGCTGGATGGAGCATTGTCACAAGGATCCCTGGTTTCAGGGGTATCACTTTCCACCTGCTTTCAGTGGTGATCAGAAGCGCTAGCTTGGACTGTGTTCGCCAGGCTGGAGTTAGCGTTACGCCCGTTAGTGGCTGCGTCTCTGGCATTTTTTGTAGCTCAATGACTGGGCAAAAGCCTCTGCTTCATCCATCAGTCGTCTAGCAGGTGCACTACAACTGCTTTAGCCTTTAGGGTCTCTGTGCCCGGGGTGGGTTTGCGCCACCTGTGGAGGCTGAGGTACTAGCCCTCTGACCAAGTTTCTAGGGAAGTTCCGTCAAGTTGCCTTTATTGGCCAACATTTGAGGCACCCTGTACACTGGGGCCTCCCTTCTCCGATACATTGTGGAGTCTCTTTGGGATTTTCATACATCTCGCTGCAAGACGGTCCTGTCGGCCGTGTGCATTGCAGGCGAAGGGTCCTTGCATCCGGAGGTGTTTCCACCTTCTTTACCGGAGGTGGGGCACCGGAAGTGGACCTTATGGCCTCTCGACTCACTCGCAAGGTGGCAAGATCGTGGTCAGGTCCAGGGACCCCTGGGCGGACGCGTCAGACGTGTTGGAAGCCCGTGGGGGCAGTATCGCCTGATATATGCTTACCCTCCGCTACTGTTGTTGCCTCGCCGGCTTCGCAGAGTAGGGGCTGAGGCCATTCCAGTGCTCCGGAACGGCGACATTGGTACGCCGATCTACTTCGGCTAGTCGCAGACATTCCTGGCGACGGCCTATTGGGGTGGACCTTCTGTCTCATGATCCCATACTTCATCCTGCTTTACAGTCCTTGGCTTTAATGGCATGGCTGTTTAAAGCCAGGTGCTGAAGGACCGAGTTCTCTCGTATTCGATCATCTCTTCTATGTTGTTGACACGGGAATCTTCCTCCAGAAAGATATCTCACCGTACCTGGAAGGCTTACATCGCTATGTGCGAGGAACTTGAGTGGCATCCTCGGATGTATTCCGTTCCCAGGATTTTGCTGTTCTTACAGCGTGGTGTGACCCAAAAGCTGGCCTTGCATACCTTTTTTGAGGGTCGGATTTCGGCCCGGGCTGTCTTTTTCAACGACCGCTACCGGGCCATTCCTTGATTAGCACCTTTTGTGCAGGGGGTTCGCCATGTGATCCCCCCTGTCAAGCCTCCTCTCCCTACTTGGGATCTGATTTTGATGCATCTCGGTTCTCCAAGAACATCCCTTTGAGAATATCAGAGACTCTCTTGACCTTGTCCCGGAAGTTGGCCTTAGTGGCCATTGCTTTGGTTAGACGGGTGTCTGAGTTGGCGGCCTTCTCTGGCAAGTCGCCTTACTTGGTCCTCCATAAGGATATGTTGGTGTTGCGCCCACGACCATCCTTCTTTTCTAAGGATGGTCTCGGCCTTTCACCTTAAGAAGGACATTGTTCTTCCGTCCTTGTGTCCTCACCCATCGCATCCCTGAGAGTTTGCGCTTCATACATTAAGATGGGTACAAGCCTTACGAGTGTACCTGTCTGCTACTGTTTTCATTCGGAAATCTGTGTCTGGTCCAAAACAGGGCCGAGCGGTGTCGTCTGCCACCGTCTTTAGGTGGATCAGGCAGACCGTCATACAGGCCTATGCCCTTAAGGGGCGGGCGCCTCCCTTTCCGGTTGCGGCGCATTCCACCAAGGCAATTGGTGCTTCCCGGGCCTTCCGACATCAAGCGTCGGTTGCACAAGTGTGCAAGGCGACGACCTGGTCGTCCGTTCATACCTTTTCAAGATTTTATAAGGTTGATGTGGCTGCATCTTCGGATGCTCCCTTCGGCCGCAAAGCATTGCAGGCCGCTGTTTAATGTCGCAACTCCTCCGTTGAGGAGTTCTGTTTGTTTGGAGTGAAGTTTTGGTTGTTCCTTTGCTACCGCTCCCACCCTTCTGATACTGCATTGGGACGTCCCACACGTTTACAGTATCCAGCTGTGTCAGTCCATGGACGATAAGAGAAAATAGGATTTTTGTACTCACCGTAAAATCCATTTCTCTGACGTCCATGGACTGACACAGCACCCAACCTTCCTTTTAAGGTTTGTACTGCTTTGTTGCGAACTGAGGTCTGCTAGCTGCAGGTAGGAGGGTAATGTCCGGAGGGACCGCCCCCCTGGGCGGGGCTGTTCAGCTCTGGTTTGTTCCAGAATGTTTTACCATCTAACATTCTGCCTAGATCTTCTCCTGCGAGCAGGGACATATACCCACACGTTTACAGTATCCAGCTGTGTCAGTCCATGGACGTCAGAGAAATGGATTTTACGGTGAGTACAAAAATCCTATTTTTTTCGTTGTTGTCATCTGACTTCCAGTTAGAGGGTGGCCTCATTAGTTCTCTATGGTCCTACTGTATGGAGGAACGCAGCCACCCTTTGTTGCTTGCACCTGAGATGGACTATGGACTATGGGATTTGTAGTGTACATAGAGCCATGCACTTGACTTAAACTAACCTGCACTGCTCGTTCCAAACAAAAAGAAGTGAGGGGGAGCTAATGGAGGATGATACAATGGGGCAGAAATGAGGCAGAAAAACACAGTAATGCGTGTACACACAATCGGACATTTCGACAACAAAACCGGGGATTTTTTTCTGACGGATTTTCGCTCGAACTTGTCTTGCATACACACGGTCACACAAATGTTGCTCGGAAATTCCGAACGTCAAGAACGCGTGACGTACAACACTACAACGAGCCGAGAAAAATGAAGTTCAGTGATTCCGAGCATGTGTCGAATTGATTCCGAGCATGCGTAGGATTTTTGTGCGTCGGAATTGGATACACACGGTCGGAATTTCCGACAAGAACGTTTGTTGTCGGAAAAATTGAGAACCAGCTCTCAATCATTTGTTGTCGGAAATTCCGACAGCAAATGTCTGATGGAGCCTACACACGGTCAGAATATCCAACCAAAACTCACATCGAACATTTGTTGTCGTAAATTCCGATCCAGTGTACGCGGCATTAGGCTCCATCCACACTAGCGTTTTTTTTAAGCTCCTAGAAGCTGTTATTAGCATTTTTTTCTGCTCCTAGTAGCTAAATTGTGTTATCCTATGTGTCCATGCACACTACTTTAGGCTATTAGCATTTTTTGAGCTTGCGCGTCTAGGAGCAGAAAATAAATTGTTTTTGTAGAGTTTCTTGGAGCGTTTTCCAGCAGAAAAAAATACTGAATGCTCCTAACTGCTTCTAAATGCTCTTAACTGCTTCCAAAAGCTACTAAAATGCTACTAACTGCTTTTTTTAAAGCTTTTTTTTTTCTTAATTTACTGCAAAAATGCTAATAAAATGCTAATGCTCCTAACTGCTCCTAAAAGCTTCTAAGTGCCTCTAAAAGGTACTAAAATGTTACTAGAAGCTGGGACAAAATGCTATTATTAGCATTTTTCCTCCAGCATTTTTTTCTAGCTTTTTTTGAGCTTATGGAGGTTACAATGTTATGAAAAATAGATTTCAGGGCCATTAACTAGTGGATGTGTATGCGTTATTTTTGGAGAATCAGTATATTGTTTTTTTGTCACTTTAATCCAAACACACATTGGTTGCAAATAAATGTATTTTAGATAGTTGACAGCTTAAAAATCCAATCTTCTCTATTGAAATTGATACTGAGGTAAAAATCCAGGAACAAGAGAGTTGACACGTTTCAGGCTATGTAGGCCTTAGTCATAACTGTTATGACTAAGGCCTGCATGGGCTGAAACATGGCAAATGTTTTGTTCCTGGATTTTTACCCCAACATCATTTTCAGGTAAAGATGATTGGATTTTTAATCTTTTGTAATTTAGTCCTTTATTGTCATAAAATGTGCATTTAACAATCAACACAGATAACAGAGATACATATCAGAGGTCAGAAAAAAGGATCAAACATTGTCATGAAATGGGAGAAGCATATCAGATATTCTGGTAATGCACAGTGAGAAGGCACATGAAGAGTAACACAGTATAGAGGTAGTATCAGTGTGCAAAACCGGGGAGGCATCCTGGCAATTACTTGCGCAACCTAAAACTATATTTTAATGTATACAAAGCTATCCAAACAATAACAATTTGTAAATTATATAGTTGTTTGAAAGGCAAGGCAACCCAATGGCCAGGTGGGCCCAAACACGGGACACATGAAAATGTAATGCACATCAGGATATTCACAGTATCAGATCAAACAACCCATGATTGGGTAAGAATTATGGGTAGGGGATGCGTACCTAAAAGGGGAAAAGGGAGGGATAAAGAATCAGAGGGGAAGAGGAGAGGGGGGAGCATGGTGAAGTGCAAGAGCAGATAGCAGAACCTAGAAGAGGAGTAGAGTAAAGTAAAGTAGGGTAGCACCCCCCGACTAGGGAGCGAAACAGGCCCATTGGATCAGCCAGACTGTGCAACCTCTTGGAGGTGAGCATCCGTGTAAATAAAGTGCTGCCACGGTCTCCAGGTCTCCCGTAAGGTCTCCTCCCTCTTGTGCAAGGTGGCAGTGAGATCCTCCATGTCTCTAAGTTCGTTCACTTTAGAAAACCACAGGGACTTCGCCGGCCGGTTCTCCGATCTCCAACAGAGGGGGATGCATGCCTTGGCCGCATTCAGCAGCTGGATGGTGAGGGAGGCCTTGTATTTCTTAATGGGTCGCTCCGAAAGGTGAAGCAAGCAGGCCGCCGGGATCCCCTCCAGAGAGACATCAGTCAGGTGCTTGATCGTGCGAGCCACCTCGAGCCAGAAATGGGAAAGTTTGGGACAAGCCCAAAAGACGTGCAGCATCATCCCCTCTGCAGTGCCGCTGCGCCAACAAAGGCTAGAGACCCGCGGGAAGCAGTGGTGTAGAGTGGTGGGTACTTTATACCAGCGGGCCATAATTTTGTAGCAGGTCTCTTGGACTCTGGTGGCTATAGAGGATTTCTGAGCAAAGTGGAGAATCTTCTCCCTCTGGGAGTCGGTAAATCGGATGCTGATTTCCGCTTCCCACTTAGAGAGGAACGGGGAATGAACCCTTCAGCTGGTCGAATCAAGGAGGAGTAGATAAGCGAGAGACAGTGCCGCACTGGCTCCCCTCGGTAACAGATGTGTTCTAGTTCAGTCAGTTGACAGGCAATGCCCGGATTCCGCAAGCATCTGCGCAAAAAGTTTTGCAGCTGTAGGCCGCTCAAAAAGTCCAGAGGGGGTCTGTAGCAGACACCCCAGCTTCAGAGGAGAGTTGACCGTTGGGACCCAGAAAATCACACAAATGGAGCCGACTTCCTGCAGCCAGTCGCTTGAAGTGAGGGTTCTGAAGGCCAGGTGTAAATTCTGGATTACCCAGAACCGGCACCATAGGGGATGGCTGCGGGGACACCGAAGAATGCCGAAAGGCATCTCTGGCCACTGATAGAGTGCTGTCTAGTGTAGGATGGACAGCGAGGTCCCTCGGTAGAGGTGTGGTGATCCAGGGCCAGCTCTTGGCCATGTCTCTGGAATCCTCCATTTCCATGGCCTCCCAGTGCTTTGCCTCTGCGTGGCAATGCCAGTCCACCAGCCTGATGAGGTGAACCACCCTGTAATAGGCTTTCATGTCCGGGAGGCCAACCCCCCCCCTTGCTTTTTGCAAGGTGGAGGAGTTGAAGTCTAATGCGTGGCTTGCGGTGTGACCAGACAAAATCGCGGAACATAGAATCAATTCGCTTGAAGAATACTAGAGGTAAATGGATAGGAAGCGCCTGCAGCAGGTATAGAACCCTCGGCAACAGGGTCATTTTGAGGGCATTGCAGCGGCCAAACCGCATCAACGTGAGGGAGTGCCAGCAGAGAAGATCCACCTTAAGGCGAAGAAGTAGCGGGGTGAAATTCGCCAGGTATAGGTCAGCGGGGTCAGGGGTGATGTCAACTCCCAGGTATCGAATAGAGTTAGTCGCCCATCTCAGAGGAAAGTCCGCACGCAGACGTTGAACAATGTCCCTACCCACCGTTATATTGAGAATGGAGGATTTGGATAGATTTATTTGAAAGAGGGAGAGGGCGCCATAATCTTGAGGAGATCGAAGCAGGTTTGGGAGGGAGGTAAGCGGTTCCGTTAGGAAGAAGATTAGGTCATCCGCGAATGCGGCCACCTTGTGGGACCCTGAAGATTTCCGGTAACTAGGGATGAGCTTCGTGTTCGAGTCGAACATACGTTCGACTCGAACATCGGCTGTTCGATCGTTCGACGAAGATCGAACGATTTGGGCCGTTCGCGCCAAATTCGAGTGACGCGAACGGCCCACAATGCACTACGCCATCGCAGTGTCATCCAGGCGCTGTGATTGGCCAAGCATGCACTGTGACCCCGCATGCTTGGCCAATCACAGCGCCGGCAGCGAGGAGAGCAATGATTGGCCACAGGCAGGATGCCTGTGGCCAATTATTGCTGAGGGTGTTTAGTACACGCCCCACACTATAAAAGGCCGCCAGCACGGCGGCCTAGTGTAGTGTGTTCCGGAGCAGGGATAGAGCAGCATAGGCAGGGACAGTGACTGTTATTTCTTTCTTGCTTAACCTGGATTCCTTTAGTTTAGGGAAAGAGAAGGATAGGTAGGGAGAGTGTCAGTGTGTTTTGTGCTTGTGCTATAGTGTGCTTAAAAAACATTTATTCTAGGGACAGAAAACTGTAGGTAGGGACAGTGTCAGTTTCTTTCACTCTGCAAGTCCTTGTTTCCAGGGACCTGGAAGGACAGTGAGTGAATTGTCCTTGTGCTATATTGTGCTTAAAAAAACATTTATTCTAGGGACAGAAAACTGTAGGTAGGGAGAGTGTCAGTTTCTTTCACTCTGCAAGTCCTTGTTTCCAGGGACCTGTAAGGACAGTGAGTGAATTGTCCTTGTGCTATATTGTGATTAAAAAAAACATTTTTTCTAGGGACAGAAAACTGTAGGTAGGGAGAGTGTTTTTTTTCTTTCACTCTGCAAGTCCTTGTTTCCAGGGACCTGGAAGGACAGTGAGTGAATTGTCCTTGTGCTATATTGTGCTTAAAAAAAAACATTTTTTCTAGGGACAGAAAACTGTAGGTAGGGAGAGTGTTTATTTTCTTTCACTCTGCAAGTCCTTGTTTCCAGGGACCTCTAAGGACAGTGAGTGAATTGTCCTTGTGCTATATTGTGCTTAAAAAAAACATTTATTCTAGGGACAGAAAACTGTAGGTAGGGAGAGTGTCAGTTTATTTCACTCTGCAAGTCCTTGTTTCCAGGGACCTGGAAGGACAGTGAGTGAATTGTCCTTGTGCTATATTGTGATTAAAAAAAACATTTTTTCTAGGGACAGAAAACTGTAGGTAGGGAGAGTGTTTTTTTTCTTTCACTCTGCAAGTCCTTGTTTCCAGGGACCTGTAAGGACAGTGAGTGAATTGTCCTTGTGCTATATTGTGCTTAAAAAAACATTTATTCTAGGGACAGAAAACTGTAGGTAGGGAGAGTGTCAGTTTATTTCACTCTGCAAGTCCTTGTTTCCAGGGACCTGGAAGGACAGTGAGTGAATTGTCCTTGTGCTATATTGTGATTAAAAAAAACATTTTTTCTAGGGACAGAAAACTGTAGGTAGGGAGAGTGTTTTTTTTCTTTCACTCTGCAAGTCCTTGTTTCCAGGGACCTGGAAGGACAGTGAGTGAATTCTCCTTGTGCTATATTGTGCTTAAAAAAAACATTTATTCTAGGGACAGAAAACTGTAGGTAGGGAGAGTGTCAGTTTATTTCACTCTGCAAGTCCTTGTTTCCAGGGACCTGTAAGGACAGTGAGTGAATTGTCCTTGTGCTATATTGTGTTTAAAAAAAACATTTTTTCTAGGGACAGAAAACTGTAGGTAGGGAGAGTGTTTTTTTTCTTTCACTCTGCAAGTCCTTGTTTCCAGGGACCTGTAAGGACAGTGAGTGAATTGTCCTTGTGCTATATTGTGCTTAAAAAAAACATTTATTCTAGGGACAGAAAACTGTAGGTAGGGAGAGTGTCAGTTTATTTCACTCTGCAAGTCCTTGTTTCCAGGGACCTGTAAGGACAGTGAGTGAATTGTCCTTGTGCTATATTGTGATTAAAAAAAACATTTTTTCTAGGGACAGAAAACTGTAGGTAGGGAGAGTGTTTTTTTTCTTTCACTCTGCAAGTCCTTGTTTCCAGGGACCTGTAAGGACAGTGAGTGAATTGTCCTTGTGCTATATTGTGCTTAAAAAAAACATTTATTCTAGGGACAGAAAACTGTAGGTAGGGAGAGTGTCAGTTTATTTCACTCTGCAAGTCCTTGTTTCCAGGGACCTGTAAGGACAGTGAGTGAATTGTCCTTGTGCTATATTGTGATTAAAAAAAACATTTTTTCTAGGGACAGAAAACTGTAGGTAGGGAGAGTGTTTTTTTTCTTTCACTCTGCAAGTCCTTGTTTCCAGGGACCTGTAAGGACAGTGAGTGAATTGTCCTTGTGCTATATTGTGATTAAAAAAAACATTTATTCTAGGGACAGAAAACTGTAGGTAGGGAGAGTGTCAGTTTATTTCACTCTGCAAGTCCTTGTTTCCAGGGACCTGTAAGGACAGTGAGTGAATTGTCCTTGTGCTATATTGTGATTAAAAAAAACATTTTTTCTAGGGACAGAAAACTGTAGGTAGGGAGAGTGTTTTTTTTCTTTCACTCTGCAAGTCCTTGTTTCCAGGGACCTGTAAGGACAGTGAGTGAATTGTCCTTGTGCTATAGTGTGCTTAAAAAAAACATTTATTCTAGGGACAGAAAACTGTAGGTAGGGACAGTGTCAGTTTCTTTCACTCTGCAAGTCCTTGTTTCCAGGGACCTGGAAGGACAGTGAGTGAATTGTCCTTGTGCTATATTGTGATTAAAAAAAACATTTTTTCTAGGGACAGAAAACTGTAGGTAGGGAGAGTGTTTTTTTTCTTTCACTCTGCAAGTCCTTGTTTCCAGGGACCTGTAAGGACAGTGAGTGAATTGTCCTTGTGCTATATTGTGCTTAAAAAAAACATTTATTCTAGGGACAGAAAACTGTAGGTAGGGAGAGTGTCAGTTTATTTCACTCTGCAAGTCCTTGTTTCCAGGGACCTGGAAGGACAGTGAGTGAATTGTCCTTGTGCTATATTGTGATTAAAAAAAACATTTTTTCTAGGGACAGAAAACTGTAGGTAGGGAGAGTGTTTTTTTTCTTTCACTCTGCAAGTCCTTGTTTCCAGGGACCTGTAAGGACAGTGAGTGAATTGTCCTTGTGCTATAGTGTGCTTAAAAAAAACATTTATTCTAGGGACAGAAAACTGTAGGTAGGGACAGTGTCAGTTTATTTCACTCTGCAAGTCCTTGTTTCCAGGGACCTGGAAGGACAGTGAGTGAATTGTCCTTGTGCTATATTGTGATTAAAAAAAACATTTATTCTAGGGACAGAAAACTGTAGGTAGGGAGAGTGTCAGTTTATTTCACTCTGCAAGTCCTTGTTTCCAGGGACCTGTAAGGACAGTGAGTGAATTGTCCTTGTGCTATATTGTGATTAAAAAAAACATTTTTTCTAGGGACAGAAAACTGTAGGTAGGGAGAGTGTTTTTTTTCTTTCACTCTGCAAGTCCTTGTTTCCAGGGACCTGTAAGGACAGTGAGTGAATTGTCCTTGTGCTATATTGTGCTTAAAAAAACATTTATTCTAGGGACAGAAAACTGTAGGTAGGGAGAGTGTTTTTTTTCTTTCACTCTGCAAGTCCTTGTTTCCAGGGACCTGTAAGGACAGTGAGTGAATTGTCCTTGTGCTATATTGTGATTAAAAAAAACATTTTTTCTAGGGACAGAAAACTGTAGGTAGGGAGAGTGTTTTTTTTCTTTCACTCTGCAAGTCCTTGTTTCCAGGGACCTGTAAGGACAGTGAGTGAATTGTCCTTGTGCTATATTGTGCTTAAAAAAAACATTTATTCTAGGGACAGAAAACTGTAGGTAGGGAGAGTGTCAGTTTATTTCACTCTGCAAGTCCTTGTTTCCAGGGACCTGTAAGGACAGTGAGTGAATTGTCCTTGTGCTATATTGTGATTAAAAAAAACATTTTTTCTAGGGACAGAAAACTGTAGGTAGGGAGAGTGTTTTTTTTCTTTCACTCTGCAAGTCCTTGTTTCCAGGGACCTGTAAGGACAGTGAGTGAATTGTCCTTGTGCTATATTGTGATTAAAAAAAACATTTTTTCTAGGGACAGAAAACTGTAGGTAGGGAGAGTGTTTTTTTTCTTTCACTCTGCAAGTCCTTGTTTCCAGGGACCTGTAAGGACAGTGAGTGAATTGTCCTTGTGCTATAGTGTGCTTAAAAAAAACATTTATTCTAGGGACAGAAAACTGTAGGTAGGGAGAGTGTCAGTTTATTTCACTCTGCAAGTCCTTGTTTCCAGGGACCTGTAAGGACAGTGAGTGAATTGTCCTTGTGCTATATTGTGATTAAAAAAAACATTTTTTCTAGGGACAGAAAACTGTAGGTAGGGAGAGTGTTTTTTTTCTTTCACTCTGCAAGTCCTTGTTTCCAGGGACCTGTAAGGACAGTGAGTGAATTGTCCTTGTGCTATATTGTGATTAAAAAAAACATTTTTTCTAGGGACAGAAAACTGTAGGTAGGGAGAGTGTTTTTTTTCTTTCACTCTGCAAGTCCTTGTTTCCAGGGACCTGTAAGGACAGTGAGTGAATTGTCCTTGTGCTATAGTGTGCTTAAAAAAAACATTTATTCTAGGGACAGAAAACTGTAGGTAGGGAGAGTGTCAGTTTATTTCACTCTGCAAGTCCTTGTTTCCAGGGACCTGTAAGGACAGTGAGTGAATTGTCCTTGTGCTATATTGTGATTAAAAAAAACATTTTTTCTAGGGACAGAAAACTGTAGGTAGGGAGAGTGTTTTTTTTCTTTCACTCTGCAAGTCCTTGTTTCCAGGGACCTGTAAGGACAGTGAGTGAATTGTCCTTGTGCTATATTGTGCTTAAAAAAAACATTTATTCTAGGGACAGAAAACTGTAGGTAGGGAGAGTGTCAGTTTCTTTCACTGTGAAAGTCCTTGTTTCAAGGGACAGAGAAGGACACCTGAAGGTAGCCCTTATTGCTTTTTTCCCATCTCCCTGCAGGCCATCTATTAGAATGTCTGGAAGGCAAACAAGGAGAGGCAGACAGTCAGGAGGCAATAAAAGAGGGCAAGCAGGCTCTGTGTCTGGGGGCAACAGTGCTGGTCGTGGACGCGGTGCATTGTCATCAGCACATGGCCATGGGACACGCTTGTCCTTCTTTTCGGCAGCTGGACATGTTGAGCCACATCATGCCGAAGACTTGGTAGAGTGGATGACCAAGCCCTCCTCCTCCTCCTCATCCTCTCTCACCCAGGCTCAGGGTACTGGAAAAGCAGCTGCCAAAGCGTCGTCTTCCCTGGTATCAATGTCAGACAAATCATCAGTCACTCCTTCCCTAGACCCACCATGTCCTCCTCCTGAGGAGTCCCCCGAACTGTTTCAGCACAGTGTTGGGTACATGCTCCAGGAGGATGCCCAGCGTTTCGAAGGGTCTGATGATGAAACCCAGCTAGAGGAAGGCAGTAGCGTGAGAGCAGACAGAGGGGATGCTCAAGAAGGACACCAATCTGGCAGTCATGTTCCAGCAGCTGCAGCATACTGCCAGATTGGCTCCAGTGATGAGGAGGGAGGGGATGATGAGGTCACTGACTCCACGTGGGTGCCTAATAGGAGAGAGGAGGAGGAGGAGGATGAGGAGGAGGCACATCTCCAACGAGGCAGGATGCCCTTTGGTGGCCAGCGTAAGGGCAGTACACCGACGGAATCACACCGCAGAGCTCCGCCTGTGCAGGGCGCTGCCTCTGCCCGTCATTCAAAAAGTTCTTTGGTGTGGGCCTTTTTTGAGGCTAGTGCATCAGATCGCACAGCTGCTGTTTGCAACATATGTCTCAAGCGTATATCGCGTGGCCAAAACATCAGCCGCTTGGGTACCACATGCCTGACCAGACATATGTTGACCTGCCATGCAGCTCGTTGGCAAGCCTACCTCAAAGACCCACACCAAAGAACAAAGCGGACCTCTCCTTGCACCGCATCAGCTGGGATCTCCAACCCCACTATAACTTCAGTCCTCTCTGAAACATGCACTGAGAGGAATGAAGGTGTAGAATTAGGTGTGTCACAGCCAAGTACTTGCGCCCACTCTGCTAGCAGTACACCGACGTCCGATTCTAGCAGGCAAATTTCCCTGCCCCAGCTGCTGGACCGTCGAAAGAAGTTCACTCCCAGCCATCCACATGCCCAGCGGTTGAATGCTAGCTTGGCTAAATTGCTAGCGCTTCAACTGCTGCCTTTTCAGTTGGTAGACTCGGCCCCCTTCCGTGAGTTTGTGCAATGTGCGGTTCCTCAGTGGCAGGTTCCCAAACGCCACTTTTTCTCACGGAAGGCTATTCCGGCTCTCTACCGGCATGTGGAAGGCAATGTCTTGGCCTCGCTGGACAGGGCGGTCAGCGGTAAGGTGCATATTACCGCTGACTCATGGTCCAGCAGGCATGGACAGGGACGTTACCTTTCTTTCACGGCCCATTGGGTCACTCTTTTGGCAGCTGGGAAGGATTCAGGACAAGGTGCAGTAGTGTTGGAGGTTGTCCCACCGCCACGCCTCCAAAATGCTACTACTGGTTGTGACACACCTCTCTCCTCCACCCCCTCCTCTTCTTCTTCCTCCATGGCCTCTTCCTGTGGTTTGTCCTATGAACCAGCGGTGCTCCGTAGCCGTTCACGGGGCTACGCAAGTACGCAGGCAAAAAGATGCCATGCCGTGCTTGCGCTGGTGTGTTTGGGGGACAGAAGCCACACTGGGGCAGAGGTCCTGTCTGCTCTGCAGGGCCAGGCCGAGAGGTGGTTGACGCCACGCCAGCTTAAGCCAGGAATGGTGGTTTGCGACAATGGCACCAACCTCCTCTCCGCCCTCCGACAGGGACAACTGACCCATGTGCCCTGTGTGGCTCACGTCCTTAACCTGGTGGTGCAGCGCTTCTTGGGCAGGTACCCGGGCTTACAGGATGTCCTGAGGCAGGCCAGGAAAGTCTGTGTGCATTTCCGCAGATCTTATAATGCCAGTGCTCGCCTGGCTGAGCTGCAAAAGGAGTTGAACCTGCCCAAGAACCGCCTTATATGTGACATGCCCACCAGGTGGAACTCAACGTTGGCCATGCTGCAGCGGCTGCACACGCAGCAGAGGGCCATCAATGAGTACCTGTGCGACTACGGCACCAGGACAGGGTCAGGGGAGCTTGGTTTTTTTTCTCCACGCCAGTGGGGCATGATCAGGGATGCATGCACTGTCCTGGCACCATTTGAGGAGGCCACGAGGATGGTGAGCAGTGACAGTGCATGCATCAGTGACACTGTACCTCTTGTCCACCTGTTGGAGCACACGCTGCGTGGAATAATGGACAGGGCACTTGAGGCAGAACAGAGGCAGGAAGAGGAGGACTTCCTTGCCTCTCAAGGCCCCCTTTACCCAGACAGTGTTCCTTCTGTCCCACCCATCGCACAGGAAGAGGAGGAGGAGGAGGAGGAGGAGGAGGAGGATTGTGTCAGCATGGAGGTGGAGGCTGGCACTCAGCATCATCAGCAGCAGTCTTTTAGGGATGATTTACAGTCCCAAGAAACCAGTGGACTTGTACGTGGCTGGGAGGAGGTGGCTGCGGATCATGTCGTCCTTAGTGACCCAGAGGACTCCGGAGCGAATGCCTCAGCAAACCTACGCTGCATGGCCTCCCTGATCCTGCAAAGTCTGCGGAAGGATCCTCGTATTCTTCGGATCAAGGAGAGGGACCATTACTGGCTGGCCACTCTCCTTGATCCACGGTACAAGGGTAAGGTTGCGGACCTTATGTTACCGTCGCAGAGGGAGCAGAGGATGAGACAACTCCGGGAGGCCTTGCAGAAAGGTCTGTGCAACGCGTTCCCAGAGACTGGGAGGTTGCAAACTCCTGGTCCTGGACAACGAGTTGCTGAGGCTTCGGCCAGTCAAAGAAGGAGCGGTGGGGAAGGTGGCCGTCTGACCGATGCGTTCAGACAATTCTTTAGTCCGCAGCCCCAAAGTATGATCGGTTCCAGCAACCATCGCCAGCGTCTGATAAACATGGTGCAGGAATATCTAGGGGCAAGGTCAGACTTGGACACCTTCCCCACCGAAAATCCTCTGGCTTACTGGGTCTTGAGGATGGATCACTGGCCAGAGCTTGCACAGTATGCAATTGAGCTACTGGCCTGTCCTGCATCCAGCGTTCTTTCGGAACGCACATTCAGTGCTGCTGGAGGATTTGTCACGGATCACAGGGTGCGCCTGTCCACCGACTCGGTTGATCGACTGACTTTCATCAAGATGAACCAGTCTTGGATCACCACCAGCTACCACACACCTGATGCTGATATAACAGACTAATTGATTTTAACATGTCACATCCCTTCAAGACTGATGCTGATGCTGAGTGCCTGTGCTGTTATGTTGACTGGCTATCCTCCTCCTCCGAGTCCTCAATGATACGATTGATGATGATAGCTTGTAAGATCATTTTTGTTTATGGGTGCCGCCACCAGTGCCTAACGCCCAATTTTTCAGCCCCTGTTTAACAGGGGCGTGTAATTACAATTTTTGAAGCAATACTTTGCAACAGGGCTCATTGCTGTGCTCCAAGTACAGTATCTGTGAGGAGTTGCAGTGTTGTGCCACCAGTGCCTAAGGCCCAATTTTTCAGCCCCTGTTTAACAGGGGCGTGTCATTACAATTTTTGAAGCAATACTTTGCAACAGGGCTCATTGCTGTGCTCCAAGTACAGTATCTGTGAGGAGTTGCAGTGTTGTGCCACCAGTGCCTAAGGCCCAATTTTTCAGCCCCTGTTTAACAGGGGCGTGTCATTACAATTTTTGAAGCAATACTTTGCAACAGGGCTCATTGCTGTGCTCCAAGTACAGTATCTGTGAGGGGTTGCAGTGTTGTGCCACCAGTGCCTAAGGCCCAATTTTTCAGCCCCTGTTCAACAGGGGCATGTAATTACAATTCTTGATCTAATAATTCACAGCAGGGCCCATTGCTGCACCCACCAAGAGTAACTGTCAGGGCTTACAGTGTTGTGGCACCAGCACCACCATCAAAGGCCCAATTTTTACTACCACTGTTCAACAATTATATGTAATTAAAATTCCTGATATAATAGTTGACAGCAGGGCGTTCCAGCACCAACCAAGAGTAACTGTGAGTGCTTACAGTGTTGTGCCAACACCAACAACTAAGGGGCCTATTTCTGCAGAGTATATACGGCAGGTCCCTACTTTCAAACATCCAACTTACAAACGACTCCTACTTGCAAACGCAAGAAGACAACAGGAAGTGAGAGGAAATCTACCACTAGGAAGGAAAATTCTCTCCTGTAAGAATAAATATGGGAGAAAGGTGTCTCCTCTGTACTGATGCTTTATCAGCAATCCTTGTTTCAAGAAAAAGACCACATTTCAAAAAGAGTTGTCATTGGGACGGAAAGTGAGGTGAAATGTTCTGAACAGGGGCACAGACAGCAAAACAAATGTTACAGGGGTGATAACCCTTACCTATGTTTTCCAAAAAGTTTAAAAATAGATTTTTGGTCTGGAGCTACACTTCAACAATGTACCTGTTCAAAATTACAAACAGACTCTACATAAGAACAAACCTACAGTCCCTGTCTTGTATGCACCGCCTGTATAGGGCTGTTCAGAGTATATAGGGCCTTTTTTATTTTATGTGCGGGGTTCCCCTTAATATCCATACAAGACCCAAAGGGGCTGGTAATGGGCTGGGGTAGGGGGGGGGGGGTCATGGGGTAGCTATGCCATTTTTCTTAAAGAATTTCATCCATATTACCGGGACCAGACATTACATTAAAGCCGCAAGCAGTTTTAAATGGCTTTTTTTTCCTTTAGAAGTGTCATTTTGTGCAGGGACAGTTCTAAACACGGGAAACACGTGGCACTTCACAGGCATACTTTAGACACCCCCCAGGTACGATATTTAAAGGAATATTTGACTTTTTTTTTTTCACTTTATGCATCATTAAAATGACTGCTCCCGAAAAACGACCGTTTTTAAAACTTCTTTTTGCATTGATACATGTCCCCTGGTGCAGAACCCGGGTTCCCAAACCCTTTTTAGGACAATAACATGCATAATAGTTGTTATAATTAGCACTTTAGAATTCGAACGTTCGCATCCATTGTATTTAATAGGGTTCTAATGTTCGTTCGAACTTTCGGTCCGTTCGCGGGTTCTGGTGCGAACCGAACCCGGGGGTGTTCGGCTCATCACTACCGGTAACCAATAATGCTCACGTCTGCCCTTATTCTGCACAGAAGAGGCGCCAATGAAAGTATAAAGATCAGAGGGGACAGGGGGCAGAAGAAGTCGGACCTTGTCTCATTAACTTTGACCGCTGCAGAGGGGTGCGAGTAAAGGGACAGTATCCATCCCATGATCCCAGTATAGATGACCTGAGGCCAATGTGCTCTAACGTGGCCCGTAAAAAGGACCAATTCACGCGGTCAAAGGCCTTTTCCGCATCAGTTGATAGCAGGAGAAAGGCCCGTTTGGAAGCTCTGGCCACGTGGATCAAGTTCACCACTCGGATGGTGTTATCTCGAGGCTCCTGCAGCGGCACAAAGCCCGCCTGATCTCTATGGATGAGGCTCGGTATGTGGGAGAGCAGCCTGTTGGCCAGAATTTTGGCAAACAGTTTCAAGCTCGTGTTCAGAAGTACTATCAGATGATAATTCCCACACCGTAGCGGATCTTTCCCCTCTTTTGGAATAAGGGAAATATAGGCTCTCAGAGTGTCTACCGGGAAAGAATTACCCTCTGTAATAGAATTGAGGGCAGAGACTAAAGGCCGCGATAGCATATCAAAAAAGGTCTTGTAGTAATTCGGGGTCAGGCCGTCAGGGCCAGGAGATTTTTAATCTTTTGAGTTGCTGACTCTTTTGACTGTCGTATACCTATGGCTTGCAGAAGCTTTGAGTGGGGCACCAATAATGTATCTAACCTCATTTGAAACAGGATTACATGGTGGTAGCACTGTCACTCTTTGTTACTGTATTTTAGATACCTTAGTCTGTCTTTGTAGTCTCCTGTACATCATCATTCAAATTGGAAGAGTAAGGGAGGCACTATAAGGCACTGGACAGTGTTGTGCATCTAAAAAAAAAATAGTTTGCTGGTTGGAGAAGAGATCACAGAAAGGATTTCATCAGTGAATGACTATAGCCTATGCCAAGCCTGTACAAGTTGTCTTTAAATTTGAATTCAAATTAACAGTGGTACTTATCAACCCTTCCTGTGCCCTCCTCCCTCCAAGCCAAAAGAAGAGATAATTTCCCGTATGTGTTTCACATATAAGTCCAACATCATCCATTAAGAGACCCTTTTTTTTTTTAGATAAGAGAAAGAAAGCATAGGGAAGGCATCACCAGTGGGCTCTTGTTCCCCTATCTAGTGAGCATGGTCAGGCTGTGTTATGTAGGCTGCAGAGGACAACAGTAAATGGTCAAGGTTAGGTTAGTTATTTCCCATTGCCTCCCAGTGGCCCTTTAAGTGGGTCTTACCACAGGTGGTAGGGTGAACTTCCTGATCATGTGATCACTGCTATTGCCTGTCACAGTGGTCACATGATTGGAAGCCCATTCTGTAAGCTATCGATCATAAACAAAGATCGGGGGACATCTGTGATGGGGGACCAATTTCAGCAGTTTTTCAGTCCTTATTAAAGTGGTTCTAAAGCCAAAACATGTTTTACCTTAATGCATTCCCTGCATTAAAGGGTAACTCCACTTTCGTTGGGGAAAATATAGCAAAGAAAAATTAACATAGCATTTACAACTGTGACACAAGTCATATTGTAATTGAATGTTATTAAAAATCATCTTTGCTTTTCAAATATGCAGCTCTGTAATTTTCTGAAAATGCAATGCAATATGGCTACTTGGGGGTGTTCTGTACACAGAATGTGTACACAGAATGTGTACAAACGCCCCCCAGAAACATAATTTCCTGCTTGTGTGATTGGCTCACTGATTTTCCCAGAAGTCTACACTAAGATACAAGTCAGATTTCAGGCATCCTCTGCAACAAAATTTTTTTTTTTGGTGAGATACTCCCAATAGGAAATCACATCTAAAGAGATGCAGGCCCAGCAGCTTTCCTCATGTGCAGGTGCACAGCTGGTTGATATTTATGAAACCACTCCCATTAGACTCACTTTCCCACATGGACACAGACAAACACACAGGAATTTTTCAGAATAACAAACGGTAGGAATCTGCAACAGATTTGATAAAATCCTTGTAATTTACATAGAGCGCCCAGAGGGGAAGGCTTTTTTTTCTCATCAAAGGTGGAGTTACGCTCTAAAGTAAAATATGTTTTACAGCATACTGTCTTCCCTGTGTGAAGGGGAAGAGAGGGGAGAAGCGATCCAGTGCTGTGCACGGCTGCATCTTCCCCCCCCTCTTCCTCTTCACACAGGGACTTGGGCAGCAGCAGGAGCCATTGTCTCTTGTGAGGAGGAAGGGAGGGGCTCGGGTGCGAGCACACACTGTGTGCCCCTATAGCAAGCGGCTTGCTATGGGGGCACACAAACAACAGGAGGAGCCAAGCGGGGGACCCCAGAAGAGGAGGTTTAGGGCTCCTTTCAGCAATGCTTTTGCACAGAGCAGTTGAGTATAACATGTTTGTTATTTTAATGAAAAACAATTTTTACCTCTAGTAACACTTTAATTATTTTGGAGTATTGTGGTGTTATATAAATAATAACATTTATTAATGCATACATGCCAAACAAAGCCTGCTGACTGTACTGTAAAGACACAAAGGAGTTAATTTACTAAAACTGGAGAGTCGAAAATCTGGTGCAGCTGTGCATAGTAGCCAATCAGTTTCTAACTTCAGCCTGTTCAATAAGGCTTTGAAAAAAAAAAAACCTGAAAGCTGATTGGTTTCTATGCAGAGCTGCGCCAGATTTTCACAAAATTATGAAGAGCAAAAATGTTTAAAATGTAAAACGATTTTTTTTTTTAATTGTTGAGATCTTTGTATGCTTTTTGTGAAGTTTTAATCTGCAGCTGCAGTGCCTGTGTGAGCAGTATCAATCGCCAGGAAATAAGCCTTTGTGTGTAATTACGTTGGCGATAATGTTAGATGAGAGTCCAACTCCAACACCCTCTCATCCCTCCCACCCACTACCCTTTAGCCGATCAATGGATTGGAAAAAAATGGATATCCTTTACATTTACCTGAACCCACGGTCATGTGACTTTCGGGTCCTGATCCGTTAACTACTTAAGGACCACCCCGCGTATATATGTACTGCTGCAGGGCAGCCCTTAAGCGCAAAATCACATACCTGTATGTCACCACACCGCCGGAGCCACACTCTGGCTGTGATTGGACACAATGGGAGCCAATCAGTGGGTCTGTCGGCCGCAGCCATCCACAATCGTCCAGAGACCAGACGGACGAAATGGCGGTCTGACTGTAAACAAACTTGTTCTGTGAGGGAGGAAAATGGAGATGTTGAAAGCAGAAACACGGATCTCTGTTTTCCTCCAGTGTCAGCATTCCTCCCACAGTTAGAACGCACTCCCTAGGAGCACACTTACCCCTTTGATCACCCCTGATGTTAACACCTTTCCTGCCAGTGCCATTTATACAGTGTATTGGTGTCACTGGTGCCCAAAAAGTGTCACTTAAGCCCTGTACACACGATAGGTTTTACCGATGAAAACAGTCCGATGGACTTTTTCATCGGACAAACCGATCGTGTATGGGCCCCATCGGTCTTTTTTCCATCGGTTTTTAAAAATAGAACATGTTTTAAATTTATCCGATGGTTAAAAAACCGATAGCAAATTACTATCGTCTGTGGGGAACTCCATTGGATAAAAAACCCACGCATGCTCAGAATCAAGTAGACGCATGCTCAGAAGCATTGAACTTAATTTTTCTCGGCTCATCTGAGTGTTTTATGTATCCGCGTTTGGAACGGTCGGTTTTTAGACTGATGGTGTGTAGGCAAGACTGATGAAAGTCAGCTTCATCGGTTTTCCGATGGAAAAATCCATTGGTTAAAAAACCATAGGAAATCCGATCGTGTGTACAGGGCTTCAGTGTCAGATTTGTCCGCTGCAATGTTACAGTCCTTCCAAAAAACGCTGATTGCTGCCATAAATAGTAAAAACAATAAAAATAATAAAAAGTCCATAAAAATATCCGATAGTTTGGTTTATGCAAAAGTTAAAGAATCTACAATCAATATACGCTTATTGGGATTTTTTACCAGAAACATGTAGCAGAATACAAATTGGCCTAAACTGATGAAGACATTTTTTTATTGGATATGTTTTATAGCAGAAAGTAAAAAATATTGTTTCTTTTTCTAATTGTCTGTCTTTTTTTGTTTATAGCGCAAAAAATAAAAACCACAGAGGTGATCAGATACCACCAAAAGAAAGCTTTATTTGTAGGAAAAAAAGGACATAAATTTTGTTTTGGTACAGCGTTGCATGACAGCGCAATTGTCAGTTAAAGTGGATGTAAACCCAAATTTTTTTATTTATTTTTTGCTGTCACAATGTAGTGTATAAGATTTCCTATCATCTGTGCCAGGTCTTGCCACAAAGAGTTAATCCAGCTCTGAGCAATCCTCTTTTCTTTTTCAGTAAGATAAACAGACAAACAGGAGAACTTTTGTCCGTTCCGCCCCCTTGCTGTGAGTGACAGGTTATTTACATATCTCATGCACTAAGTCTGAGACAGGCATTATTTTTTAATTCCCACTCCCACTCCTTTTCTGAAGTCATGTGGTTACTTTTCTGGATTTTGACTGGATGTTAGTGATCATAGCAGAAGTTCAGTGTAAGGAATACACATGAGAAAATGCATGTTGACAAGGGGTGTGTAGAGGTGGGCGGGGAGTCTACTGACATCACAACTCCACCCACAAGCTCCAGACAACAGATCCACCCACAGAATCTGCAGTTTTTCAGTTATCATAACAGACAGAGGGGAGACATTTGACAGATAAGGATACATGCAGGAGGCATCTATATCCTTATAGATCATCACTATGGCAGTAGTTTAGAAAGGATGAGAGTGGGTTTACATCCACTTTAAAGTAACACAGTATTGCAAAAAATGAACTGGTCAGGAAGGGGGTGAAACCTTCCGGAGCTGAAGTGGTTAATCTTCTTCCATTTTTTTTTTCTCGTGAAAAACCTTCTGTACTGCTGCTCTCCCCCTGACCCCCCCCCCCACCCCTTTTCCTTAGCTGAGCCCATCGATGTGCACGAGCGCAGTGGCTCCAGCCGCTGTCGCTCTCCTCATTGGACAGATTGATATCAGCACCCTCCCGCTGCTGTCATTAAAAAGCTGTGACATGGGAGCGGGGGGTGGGGTAGAATCCTGCTGTCTGTGTCAATGGATGGCAGCGGGACTCGGGAGTGGGTGATCCCATGGAAAGTGACCTAACCGTGGGGGCACCCCAGGAGGGGCCTGGAGTGCCGGCGGGGGAGAACCCAGAGGAGGATCGGGGCTGCTTTGTGCAAAATCATTGCACAGAGCAGGTAAATATAGGCATGATTGTTATAAAAAAAAAAAAAAGAAAGACCATTTACAACCACTTTAAAATCAGTGGCTGTATAATGTGGACAATTCCTATTGGCTGTCCAGCAGCACGTCCTCTCAGAAGCCAAAAGAGGAGTGACGGCATCTCAAGAGACAACAAGACAATGCACCTAGGTGACCATACCTTCCTTCTCCAGGTAAGACAAAAAATAGCCTCACATAATGGGTTAGAGGGAGGTGGGAAGGAGGGATAGAAAAATTTCCTTTTTTGCCTGTACTTTAACCCCTTCCTACTGAGCCCTGGCATCCCTTAACTGGGTCTTCCAGGGTGCAGGAAGAACTGCCTGATCATTTCATTAGGAGCCAGTCCTGCTGACAACTGATCATTACGACAAGCTAGGTCACTGTCCTGGAAACTTTGGCCTTCCATAGACACATGAACACCGCACTTAAGCATTACGTGGACGGCAAGAGTTTACATTACACCGTGTGCAGTGATTTCAGAAGAGGATCATTATTCATGTGATAAGTGAAGAGGGACTTGCATTGGAAGCCATGTGGACTAGATGTCACAATTTGCAGTTCAAAATAGGAAAAGGACTCGGCAGATTTTTTTTTAAATA
The DNA here is from genome assembly GCA_029206835.1 of Rana muscosa. Classification (NCBI taxonomy): domain Eukaryota; kingdom Metazoa; phylum Chordata; class Amphibia; order Anura; family Ranidae; genus Rana; species Rana muscosa. The sequence continues at coordinate 505,834,782 of CM055118.1, read as the reverse complement.
ATCCTTTTGTAAATTTCTGGGACACTTTGTATAAGAACCCATTTAATACTAAGCTTCATGCAGCCATCCAACTAGACACTAGAGGGGGATCAGTAGTCAGAATGCTGCTCATTTCCATCAACTGCTTTCTGTTTATGTTGTCATAATGAAACATTTGTGCCTAAAGCCCAACTCCGGGCATGGTTACTCCCACAGGATTCAAGCAGGTACACCTCCTTATTCCTTGGGATGACCACACTCTCATGCAGCAATACTTCTTTGTCCTGCAAATCATTCAGTTTATACGCTGGAGGAAGCCCAGTATCCACTGTACTTTCTGGTTGCTCCTGATGTAAGCTCTGCAGGTCTCAGACCTCTGCTTTAAAGCGGAAGTAAATTCAAAAAGGCATAATTTGTACCTATAGGTAAGCCTATAATAAGGTGTGTAGCACCCTCTACCATAGGTAGGTGCTATAGGTGTAGTGTTTTTGTAGGTTCTGTCAGTGCAGGTAAATTTGAGCAGGCCTATGCTGCAAACTAGGCCTGTTTGTTTTTGATCTGGGAGCAGGGAGTGGTTAGTGTAGCAGTAGGTGACTGACATGTACGTCAGCTTCTGGGCGCCTCCCCTGCTTTCAGTGAGAATGTTCTAGAAGAGGGGCAGGGCTGAGAGTTGGAGTGGCATGGAGTACATGTGAGGAGCCTTGACCAATCCCCAACTAGGATTGGCAGGGGGCAGGCCTCCTACATATACTCATGGTCAGCCTGCTGGGGGAGGAGTTGTCGGCTGGGTGAACTGAAGGATGGAGTGCTAGACTGCGTGCAGGAGGAACACCCCCATGTGTGCGACTCAGGCAGAGGAGCTCGATAGCTGGGAGGGAGCCTCTCCTTACACGGTCATGAAGAGGTGTCCTGAAACAGGAGCTGGAGAAGCAGTTGGTCCACACGTTCTGGGTAAATCCTTCAGGAAGGACTCAGGGCAGGAGTCAGGGTGTGAAGCACAGTGGAGATCTGGAAGAGGCATGCCAGGGGAGCTGGGTGCAGAGCCAGAGGAGAGACTGTGGGGTTTTGTGCTAAATCGTTGCAGCCTGAGGGCACAGGATTTGCAAGTCGGGCTTGCTGGGATCATTAGTCCATCATCAAATATCCTTTTCAACTAATGTTCAGGGCCACCAAGAAGGGGTACTGCAGGCCCCTGGCCTATTAACCCTTTGAGGACCATAAGATTACCGTCATCAATATAAAAATAATTATATTTTTTTCCCTTTAGGAATGTATTTGAACAATAAATAAAACCATTTCCACACTTGTGTCATTTTTGGGGGAGGAATTATGACACGGGACAAATGTGACTATTTAGGTCACTTCCTATGGAACCCCAAAAGAAGCAATTTTTTTTTTTAAGTTTTTTCGTACACTTCAGTTGCTGTAACTAAGCCATTTCATGAAATAACTGGCAAAAAGCTAGATCCATTTGTTGATAAGAACTAATATTTTGACTCAAACCAAAAAAAAAAGTATTTTAAAGGGGTTGTAAAGGTTTGTTTTTTATTTTCTAAATAGGTTCCTTTAAGCTAGTGCATTTTTGGTTCACTTACCTTTTCCTTAAATTTCCCTTCTAAATGTTTTTTTTCTTTGTCTGAATTTCTCACTTCCTATTTCTCCTCAGTAAACTTCACACCATCATCAAAGCGGTGTTTAGTCAGCCAGAACAGCTTACTGAGGAGGAACAGGAAGTGAGAAATTCAGACAAAGAAAACAAAGAAAAAAAACATTAAGAAGAGAAATCGAAGGAAAAGGTAAGTGAACCAACAATGCACTAGCTTAAGGCCCGGTTCACATAGGGGTGACGCCTCAGGCGACTCGGTCACCTGAGGAGTCGCGTCCCGCTCTGTACTATGGAACCGTTCTAATAGGAGCGACCTGAGTCGCTCCGACTTAGAAAAAGGTTCCTGTACTACTTTTGGGGGCGACTCAGGGCGACTTGCATTGATTTCTATACAGAAGTCATTATGCAAATCGCCTCAGGCGGGCCTCTCAAGTCGTCTTGAGATCGTGCCGCCGAGTCGCCCCCGAAGTCGTGCCGCCCCTGTGAGAACCGGGCCTTAAGGAACCTATTTAGAAAATAAAAAACAAACCTTTACAACCCCTTTAAGTTCTTAATCAGATGATACAGGCAATTAAAAACATGGGACAAATACGTCCCTTGGTCCTCAAGATCATCAAGTGAAACTACTTCTAGGACTTATTCAGAGTGAGGCCTAGTCAGCTCATGATGGTGGGACAGGATTTATAATGCTGTGATAGAAAAGTGATGTGCAGGAGAAGTGTCCTGGAGTAGAAGTCTGCAGGGAGAGTGCAGAGGACGAGAATGGTCTGAAGTAACGCTGTCAAGATTAGAGTCCACCATTTTGTTCTATCCAAGGAAATGTAAAGCATAACCGCTATAACATTTTCAAAGGCAATGAGTAAACCACTATGACATTTTCAATGTAAAGCCAGAACTGCTATAACATTGCAAATACCAATCCATCTTATGGGCACCATATACCTTTCCCCATCCAAGTTCAATTCCCCAAATAAAAAAACAAAACAAAGCAAAAGACTTTTCATTGTCTACAAAGTGTGATGTATGGATGTCTGGCTGCAGGGTGAACATGCGTGGATGTTAGTAACTCATAGCAACACACCACTACAGGTGCATAATATAATGCTGATGCAGAGCGCGGTCACAGACACAGCCCACTGTTCTCTATGTCCGTTTCGATCAGACTGTCAACCAATCCAATCCGCCGGATGGATGGGGAACCGTCTTTTTTTAGTGGACTGGATCGGATGGCGCTGACACCCACCACTCCATAGAGAAGAATGGAGGTTTTCGATCGGGCGCACCTGAAAAACTGACAGGAGAACCCAATTGGAACATCTGTGTGAAAGGGGCCTATCATTTAAATTTGGATGCTTTCATTGAATCCTTGCTAAGATAAACCACACAGTCCACACTGCTACACTAAATTTTTCTTGACAAAGATTGAGTTTCATTAACATCAAATGCTGACATTAAATGTAGGTCACCTTTATGGTGAAAAGCTCCAAAGTGAAAAACTACAATTTATTGAAAAACAAACACTGATGTCCTTCTGACAAAACAATGAAAAGCATATGCATGGATTCAAGACCGTGAATACTTGGAGTTAAAGGAGAAGTAGGGCCAAAGCTCTTTTGGCCCTAATTCTTCTGTGGGTAACAGGAGTGCACTTAGTTCTGCACTCCTGTGGCACATATTCAGCTGACAGCAGCCAAAGCTGTTGGCCGATGTCACTCAGCCGGTCCAGACTCTGCAGGGATCCCTACAATAATGTTGGGATCAACCCAGATGCCTGACCAGCAGCTGAGAGGCTGAGCCAGCAGCTCCTGCCCCCTTCACAGCCCGGAACTCCAGTGATCACTGGAAGAGTAGAGCAGAGAGCCTGTCACTGACAGTCACCAACTCTCTACTAACTGAGGACTGAGAACCGCCGAACGATCAGTGATGTTTTTTACAAGGCATGGTGGTTGTAATGCAAGATGAACAGGTGGGCTTCAGACATTTTTTGAATGCAAAGAGATTTATTGTCTCTTAAACAGAACTGTGGGAGAGAGTATTAGGGCCAGGACACCCTTAGGTAGATGCAATGTTAATTGGCAGACTCTGAGACTTCTATAGGTAGACAGCTATACAGGTGAAGGCCTCTAGCTGGACACTACTTCTGTATAGGTGGGACAGCTGTCTCCTATGGCAACAGTCTTGTAGCTGTTACTAACTGTAAAAGGTATTCAACTTTCTGCAATACCAGCAGTTCTCTTTACCCCCCACTCACTCACTGTGGGTCTTCACTCAACAAGCTCCCAGTCTCTCTGCAAGCTTCACCCCTGCTGACACGTTAGGTCCCTGGCTTGGCACTCCACAAGCTTCACCTCTGCTTTCCCGCCGGGTCCCTGGCAGTTAGAATCACTCCATAGGTCACACTTAACCCCTTCAGCGCCCCCTACAGGTTATCCCCTTTACTGCCAGTGTCATTTTTACAGTAATCAGTGCATTTTTATAGCACTGATCGCTGTAAAAATGACAATGGTCCCAAAATGGTGTCAAAAGTGTCCGATGTGTCTGCCATAATGTCGCTGTCACGATAAAAATCGCTGATCGCCGCAATTATTAGTAAAAAAAAAATTATTAATAAAAATGCCATAAAACTATCCCCTATTTTGTAGAGGCTATAACTTTTGCGCAAACCAATGAATAAACGCTTATTGCAACTTTTTTTACCAAAAATATGTAGAATACGTTTAGGCCTAAACTGAGGGAAAAAAAAATTATATATATTTTTTGGGGATATTTATTATAGCAAAAAGTAAGAAATATAGAATTTTTTCCAAAATTGTTGCTATATTTTTGTTTATAGCGCAAAAAATAAAAAACACATAGGTGATCAAATACCACCAAAAGAAAGCTCTATTTGTGGAAAAAAAAGGACGTAAATTTTGTTGGGGAGCCACGTCGCATGACCGCGCAATTGTCAGTTAAAGCGACGCAGTGCCGAATCGCAAAAAGTGGCCTGGTCTTTGGCCGGCCCAATGGTCCGGGGCTTAAGTGGTTAATCTGATATCGTCATCTCATTTCATTTCGGGCACATAAGAAATAGTTCTGTCTAATGGTGCTGATCCGGAATATGTGCTACTCAAATGTAGCGGGGTGTTGCTTTGAATAGCCTCAGAGACTACCTTACCCAGTATGCAATGGGATACCCACAGTTCCTTTGGGCCCGGCGCAAGGTCTGCTGGGGTTGGATTATATAAGGAGGAGCGGAGCAGGACGGAGGGTCTCTTCTGACATCGCCCGCCTAGCAAGTGGAACTCTGTGCTGTGTCTGCTGTTCCGGACTAGGCCCGAGAGTCGGGCCCTGTGGATCCAAAGAGCCTTCTACCCCTCACGGAAGAATCCTTGAGACGTCTCAAGTATCTACCTTCCAAGACTCGTCGGAAGAATCGGAGACCCCGGGCAACGTGAGACTGTGTGTGGGACACACAGAGGTGGAAGTCGGCCGCACAGACTGGTTCGGTTGGGTGAGAGAGCACTTGCTCGAAGATTTCTTAAGTTACTCTTTAGGCCCAGTGTCTTTTGTTTAGGGCCCACCGTTATCAAGTTTGAGCTGCTCATCAGAGGGACATTATGCCGTGCAGCCTTAGTTGAATCCTTTGCCGCATATTCAGCAGCTAATTGTTTTACACCCTGTGGATTACAAATAACCTACAAAGTGCACCACCATTGCTAGCGAAGATCCTTCTCTACAAAAACATTGTGAACTAAGTAGTCAGGCCTGACTGTCTAGAATAGAGACATTTCTGGGTGCCATCTTTCTACACGAGGGGGAAGCTTGCAAGCCGGCTTTATTAATTGATGCGCATAGGATTGCGGGGATTGTCTACCTGTTTTATATGCTAACTAAATCTTATTGCAGGGCTCTGCATTATAAGATGTACCACTGCTTAATCTAATCTTTTATTTTACTCAGTAAACGCAATAATGATTAAGTAGACATTCTGTGTTGTGTGATTACTGTACATGTTATCCGCAGTATTGTGATACCCATAGCCTACGGGTCTCACATCCTTTAGTCTCACTAGCTGTGCCAGGGGAGGGTAGAGCCAGTTACTGGGGGTTGACGGCAGAGTGTTGCAGGCCCGAAAATAATACCAGCAGCCCTCTTAACTGGGGGTATTGCTACACAAACATTTATGAAACATTGTGTAACATTAGTTTGAAAATGTACTGGGCAAAAAAACATATGACACGTTTTGTATGTTGAACATTTATTTCAAAAACTAATAAAATTATTGGAAAAGAAAAATATTTGGGATAAAATAACTTATTTTTATGTTAACACTAGATGCTAAATATTGCAAAACATAAAAATGTAACGCTTTTGTTAAAGAACATATTTTTTTGTGAATTGCTACTTCTGAGATGAATGCTACTTGAGTTATTTTAGGGCAGAAATGTATGCGATATGTAGCTGGAAATTGACCGCACTGTGCTTTAGCTACCAAAGAATCAATTAGTGCTTATGTCAACTTAATAATGTCTCCTGACTGACATTATTTTTACAGGAACCCTAAACTGGCCCAGGCAAATGTTGCAAATGTGCCCCTTACCCATTACTTTTAAGGGCCGGTTCACACTGCTGCCTAGTGTGAGATCGCATGTGATTCGTGCAAATCACATGCGATGTCTGTGCGATGCGAATTCAGCGATACAGATAGTATGGCTGAATTTGCATCGCATTCGGACCAAACTCGCACAGGACCCTTTCTTGGTCCGCAGCAGAATCGGATCGCATGGGTGTTCACAAACATGCGATCCGATTCCGGTCTGAATTTGCAGTTCGCACTGCGATATGCAAACTGATTTGGGGGTGTCATTAACTTTTAATTGACACTCCCAGAAGTTCGCATAGGGCAATATGAACTGCCGCTGGGAGACATGCGATGCGGGCACCCGCAGTAGATTCGCAGGGTTCCCGCAACGCAGCAGTGTAAACAGGCCCTAAAATGTATTAAACTCAGGCTGGATCTCCGCATTCAATTCACAATAGCAGGAGAATGTGAATGGCTCTCTATGTATCTCTGATGCGGTTCTGGTGCGAATTTGCACAGGAGCCCTGTGTGTCTTTTGGTCCGTTTCAGGTCCGAATTCAGCCCAAAATTCGGACTTGATTTGGACCTGAAATGGTGAACCAGGAAGCACAGGACCCCTGCTAACGAGGTGTGAACCGAGCCTTAACCTACAATCTAGTATTTTCTTCCTGCAAGACCTCCTACAACTAGATCTGCAGGATCAATGTATACAGGTCCTTCTCAAAAAATTAGCATATTGTGATAAAGTTCATTATTTTCTGTAATGTACTGATAAACATTAGACTTTCATATATTTTAGATTCATTAAACACAACTTGAAGTAGTTCAAGCCTTTTCTTGTTTTAATATTGATGATTTTGACATACAGCTCATGACAACCCAAAATTCCTATCTCAAAAAATTAGCATATCATGAAAAGGTTCTCTAAACGAGCTATTAACCTAATCATCTGAATCAACTAATTAACTCTAAACACCTGCAAAAGATTCCTGAGGCTTTTAAAAACTCCCAGCCTGGTTCATTACTCAAAACCGCAATCATGGGTAAGACTGCCGACCTGACTGCTGTCCAGAAGGCCATCATTGACACCCTCAAGCAAGAGGGTAAGACACAGAAATAAATTTCTGAACGAATAGGCTGTTCCCAGAGTGCTGTATCAAGGCACCTCAGTGGGAAGTCTGTGGGAAGGAAAAAGTGTGGCAGAAAACGCTGCACAATGAGAAGAGGTGACCGGACCCTGAAGAAGATTGTGGAGAAGGACCGATTCCAGACCTTGGAGGACCTGCGGAAGCAGTGGACTGAGTCTGGAGTAGAAACATCCAGAGCCACTGTGAACAGGCGTGTGCAGGAAATGGGCTACAGGTGCCGCATTCCCCAGGTCAAGCCACTTTTGAACCAGAAACAGCGGCAGAAGCGCCTGACCTGGGCTACAGAGAAGCAGCACTGGACTGTTGCTCAGTGGTCCAAAGTACATTCAGAAATCAAGGTGCCAGAGTCTGGAGGAAGACTGGGGAGAGGGAAATGCCAAAACGCCTGAAGTCCAGTGTCAAGTACCCACAGTCAGTGACGGTCTGGGGTGCCATGTCAGCTGCTGGTGTTGGTCCACTGTGTTTTATCAAGGGCAGGGTCAATGCAGCTAGCTATCAGGAGATTTTGGAGCACTTCATGCTTCCATCTGCTGAAAAGCTTTATGGAGATGAAGATTTCATTTTTCAGCACGACCTGGTACCTGCTCACAGTGCCAAAACCACTGGTAAATGGTTTACTGACCATGGTATTACTGTGCTCAATTGGCCTGCCAACTCTCCTGACCTGAACCCCATAGAGAATCTGTGGGATATTGGGAAGAGAAATTTGAGAGACGCAAGACCCAACACTCTGGATGAGCTTAAGGCCGCTATCGAAGCATCCTGGGCCTCCATAACACCTCAGCAGTGCCACAGGCTGGTTGCCTCCATGCCACGCCGCATTGAAGCAGTCATTTCTGCAAAAGGATTCCCGACCAAGTATTGAGTGCATAACTGAACATAATTATTTGAAGGTTGACTTTTTTTGTATTAAAAACACTTTTCTTTTATTGGTCGGATGAAATATGCTAATTTTTTGAGATAGGATTTTTGGGTTTTCATGAGCTGTATGCCAAAATCATCAATATTAAAACAAGAAAAGGCTTGAACTACTTCAGTTGTGTGTAATGAATCTAAAATATATGAAAGTCTAATGTTTATCAGTACATTACAGAAAATAATGAACTTTATCACAATATGCTAATTTTTTGAGAAGGACCTGTAATATGTCCTCCAACCATGGTCATTACCAAGTTTTATGATATATTGAATATAAAGAGAAAATCTTGAAGACCTATAGATTGCTGCAGCGAATAAAGAATGAGATCCAATTATATAAATATCTGATGTTTTTTTTATTAAAGTGTACCTGTCATCCAGGCATAACATTCATTTGTTCTCGACTTTACAATTTTTTTTTTAGCTAAAGAGTGAGTCTGTGCCCATGCATAGCAATTGTTTATGGGCCCCTTTAACATGCACCACTTGTTTGCTATGACCTTGGTCTGCACTTTGATTCTACTTTTGACTTTCTACTTTCACTCACCACCACACCATACATATCAGTTATATCATTGCTAATATTATGAGCTTTAGCTTTGACAGTTATTAATCAAGGTGACGTGGTCGTAACATTTGAAATAGTGGCCTGAATTTATGGGAGGAGCCCGGAGAGTATTTAAAGGGGTTGTAAAGGTTTGTTTTTAATTTTCTAAATAGGTTCCTTTAAGCTAGTGCATTGTTGGTTCACTTACCTTTTCCTTTGATTTCCCTTCTGAAGCCTCGTACACACGAACGAGTTTCTCGGCAAGAACCAGCAAGAAACTTGCTGGCAGAGATTTTTTGCCGAGAAATTCGTTCGTGTGTATGGTTTCTCGTCAAGAAAAGCGACAAGAATCTCGACGAGAAAATAGAGAACCTGCTCTCTATTTTCTCGTCGAGATTCTCGTCAGCCTGTTTCTCGACGAGAAAATTGTGTGTGTGTACACTTACCTTTTCGCCGGGAAGCCCGCGCATGCTCGAAATGACTTCGACGCATGCGCGGTAGCTTCCTAGGCATAGGTAGGGTGAACCAAGATGGCGGCGACGGCATCGAATGTGACGAGCGCATGCTCGTCGTATTCAATGACGTCACCGTGTTCGCTCCATTCAAAGAACCGCGGGTTCTTTGAATCGAGCGTGTGTACACTCGGCCGGGACAAGTTTCTTGTCCAAGAATCTCGTCGAAAAAAACAACATGTTTTTTTCGACGAGAATCTCGGCCGTGTGTACGAGGCTTAAATGTTTTTTTTCTTTGTCTGAATTTCTCACTTCCTGTTTCTCCTCACTAAACTTCACACCATCATCCGAGTGGTGGTTAGTCAGCCAGAACAGCTTACTGAACAGCTTACTGAGGAGGAACAAGAAAGGGGGAAATTCAGACAAAGAAAACAAAGAAAAAAAATATTTAGAAGGGAAATCTAAGGAAAAGGTAAGTGAACCAACAATGCACTAGCTTAAAGGAACCTATTTAGAAAATAAAAAACGAACCTTTACAACCCCTTTAAGCAGCCCACTCACCCGTGCTCAGTGCGCGATACTACACGTCACTGGGCCGGCTCTTCCCAGCTCACCTGATGTTCGTGAGTCTGCGCATTCGATCGCAAGTGCATTGCGGCTTCTCCATTCGTGGTCTTCGTCGGCGGTTCCCGCTCACTGTCGCAGGTAGTATTTGAACCTTTTCGTATCATGTGCAATCTTGCAATTCGTTATGCTTTCTGTCCTACATCCCTTTCGGAAAAAACCTGCCTCCGAGTTATTGTCGCTCATGTCCCAGCATCATTCGGCACAGGCGTAGTACATTCGTAAGTTCCTTCGGCCAAACATACGATTCATTTGTAAATCCAAGCCTCCAAACCACTGTCAGTCGTTGTCCGATATCACTCACCACAGGCTTCACTGGTTATAAAATTCACTGTCCATGGGGTTGCCCTCTCATCTATTTGGAGATGAGCATGTATTGTTTGTATGAGTTCTTTGGCAGATTGAGGTGGTAATTAGACCCACCTGGTGCCTTGTCTGCACTTGCTTAGCCTGGGGGGATGGGTGGTTGGTAGGTGTTCGGTTTCAGAGCAAGGGGTAGCATACACTCTACAACCAATTCATATCAGATTCATTTAATACTCCTTACTACCGATTCGTATCGGATTCATTTCATGCATTTTTCAACCGATTCGTATCAGTCATTTCTCTTTACAATCGATTCGTATCAGTCATTTCTCTTTACAAACGATTTGTATCAGATACGTTGCATACTTGCTACCATTGCCATTCGTTGTATCCCCTAATGACGAGTGTTTTAGTTCCCGCAGCGGAACTTACGAATTGTTTTTACACGGTTCTTAACTCTCATTTATTTACCAAACCAAAGTTATTTTCTGTGCGTCATGCAAGGCGCCACACCACACTCTTCGGATGTGTTGCACACCTGCTCCAGTCCAAAGCGAACCCAGTCGCACGATCACTGTCCCAGGTAGGATTCGTTACCTTGTTTGTCATGTCAAATTCGTGGCCACTCGTGGTGTCACCCGTACCATATGTTCGGTTCCGGCAGTGGAGCTTACAAATTATTCATACGCACTTCTCATGTTCTATTTTCTACACCAAACCTCGTTGTTTTGCCTCTTGCACAGCATCACGTTACACTTTCCCGATATGTTTCTCTCCAGCCACAGTCCGCCGCAAACTCACTCGCATGGCCTACTGTCGCAACTAAGATTTGTTATTACATACTTTATGTCCTATCAATTCATTACCATTCGTTGTCTCCCATATCATTCGTTAGTGGCCCCTACGGAACCTACGAATCAAACGGACGTTGTCCTTATACCTTATACTGCTCGCTTAAGGGTACGGTAAACCGCCAAACAAACCAGGAGTTTCTATCCTTTCTCAGTAACCCAATTCTCATTAATTGAGACCCTTGCAGCCATGCAAAACCGTCTCAGCAGCCTGTCACTCTTGTTGAGACCCCTGCAAAACGCTATATCTTCTTAGCAACATCTCACTCATAAATATATATATATATATATATATATATATTATATATATATATATATTTATTTATTTACATATATACATATAAAAATAGATAAATACCCCCTTTGCCACCACGCAATCTCGGCCCAGCAACCTGACACCTGTTGAGACCCTTGCAACCACGCAAAATCGTCTCAGCAGCCTGACACCCTTGTTGAGACCCTTGCAAACGCAATACCGTCTCTGCACCCTTACACTCATCGAGAACCTTGAACAAGACCTTTGTGACCATGCAGTCTCACCCCAGCAACCTGACATTCATTCAGAGCCTTGCAGCCAGACAAATCGTCTTAGGTCTCATGAACACTGCTGTTGGTAAACGGACGTTTAGGAACAGTTGGGGCTTTTTTCAGCTGCCCCTGATCTCTCCTCTATGTTGTCTTATCAGTACATGTACACGGGATCCCCGATCTCTCCTCTATGTTATCTTATCAGTACATGTACACGGGATCCCCGATCTCTCCTCTATGTTATCTTATCAGTACATGTACACAGGATCGTTTATAGTCGTTTCTAGGCAGTTGAGTTTAGAAACCTTTCCGGAAAAAAAAAAATGGGTTCAGACGGATGTTCAGAGGCATTCAAAACGCCAATGCCTGTAACAGCTTGTAAACGCTGCCAGACGCAGTAACACGCGTTTACCAGCGTTTCGTTTACAGTCGTTTTCATTTAAAAAAAAGTCAGTGAATATTGTCTCAGCAGCTTGACACTCATTCGAGACCCTTGCAAAATGTAATATTATCTCAGCAACCTCACACTCGGGTAGACCTTTGCAACCACACAATCTCGTCTCAGCAACCTGACACCCGTTCAGACCCTTACAGCCATACAAAGTCGTCTCAGCAGCCTGACACTCATTTGAGAGCATTGCAAAACGCAATGTCGTCACAGCAACCCCTCACTTGTCGAGACCCTTGCAACTACGCAATTTCATCATCAAAAAAATAAAACAAACAAAAAAATAAATAAAACTTCATACTCGAGACCCTTGCAACCATACAATATTGTCTCAGCAAACCTGACTGAGATCCTTGCAACCACGCAATGCCGCCTCAAAACAAACCTCATAATCATCGAGACCTTTGCAACCACGCAATATCGTCTCAGCAAACCAGTCTGAGACCTTTGCGATCACGCAATATCGTCTCAGCAAACCAGACTGAGACCCTTGCAACTACGCAATGCCGTCTCAAAACAAACCTTCATACTCATTGAGGCCCCTGCAACCACACAATATCGTCCCAGCAACCTGACACTCACTGACACCCTTGCAACCACACAATATTGTCTCCAGTAGTATAAAACACTTTGCGGCACGCACCTACATGCAAACCCGCATTCAAACTAAACTTGCAACACACCTCAGTGACAAACAATCAGCCACACAAACACGCAGCGGCACCCAGTTGGCCATTCATCTTCAGTGGCACGCGGGCCACTCATCTTTTCTCTGTCTTTTTCCCTGAGGTTAGTTCAGGTTTCCATCCAGCACCAGCGAGTGCACGTTGGTCTGCGAGTGCACATTGGTCTGCGAGTGCACGTTGGTCAGCGAGTGCACGTGTATTGTCTTGAATTTCTCACACCAGTGCAAGATCCAGACCAAGTTCTCAAACTAGTTTAAGCAGCAGTAGCAGACTTAGCTGTGGGACAAGTTCCTCACTTGCCAAAACGGCATTTCAATGTTCATCCCGGCAGTGTCAGCCGAACTACCACGGGTGGTCATTGATGCTGCAGCCTCCACGGGCTTTGCGTGCATTTTTCGTCCGCCACTGATTCGCCGAACCTTGGCCCCATAAATTCTCTTAAATTTCTGCTTCGCCCAGTCTTCATCACTCTTTCGAGCTGTATCCCATCGTGGCAGATGCCCAGGTCTGGGGCCACACTTGAACAGGAAAGACAGTGTTTGTTGTGTTACACTATGTGATTATTCTTGCTCTGTGTCTTTAAGATCTGTCCCCTTCTTTCTAGCTGAACTCTCTCTCTCACCGTAGTTCTTTATATATCTCCTCCACTTCCTGATTCTGGTCATTACTCCTGTATATCTTCCATGCTAAACATCTTACATGTGGCTTACAACTGCAACGTTTTTCTATCTATGAATATCCATCATTAAACGGAACATTCGAAAGGATTCATCGTCTGTCGTCCTAACTGTGAGTTTATTCATTGAGTTAAACTGCCTGTATCGATGCAAGGGATGAATATCAAACCAGCTTGAGTAAGGCCTACTTAAACCTGGAGATGAACTTTATCGCTTTGTAGTTGAGACAGAACAGTAGAAAAACAGAGTTTCACAGCCTAATTACAAGATTTCTGCATGTCAGTACTGAAACAGACAAGATTTACTGCCCTCATACGAAGACAGAAGGGACAGAGCAGCACATGGCAGCCTTATAGCCTGAGACAATCTGCACAGTGTCATATTTCAGCACACAGATCCTGCCTGCTTTCACAGTCAGTCTGCTATCATGAGTGACCAAGCTTCTGCATGTGAACTCACATCTACCTCCCCACAAGTTCCTGAAGAAACTGAGTTACCCAAACGCTCAGTTAAACCCACTTGGAAAGTAATGGAGAATTATGAAGCTTCAAGGACTGAATTGTCAAATAGCTTGGAATTAGTCTGGGAGAAAATCCTTGCTGAAGCCAATACAGTGTCTGTTGAACGTGAACTACTGACACTAGAGGGCGCCATTAAACAACTTTCTGCCTCATATGAGCTTTATCAGCTTACCAGCATCAAATTCACTAATGTCTTACAAAACATGAAGTCAGAAAATGTGATGATGCAATTAAAGCGCGTCAATGCTCTCAATATTGAAAGAGACAGTTTTATCCAGCAAACCAGATTAAAGGCAGAAGCAAAAATAAAGCTGTTACAGGACACTGCATCTCACAGATCTGTTTCCACCAGACGTTCTAAAAACTCGTCAAGATCCCATAGTTCAAGATACTCAACACTCAGGGAGCGACTTATTAATGCCCGTGTTGAAGTGGAAGCCAGCAAAGTGCAGGTGGCATATGCAGAAAAAAGAGCAGAGTTGGAAGCTCAAAGGGCAGAGTTGGAAGCGCAGTCAGCACGTCAAAGAGCAGAGTCGGAAGCGCAGTCAGCACGTCAAAGAGCAGAGTTGGAAGCTCAGAGAGCAGAGTCGGAAGCTCAGTCAGCACGTCAAACAGCAACAATGGAAACCTTAAATGAACAGTGTAAACATGACACAGCTATGGCAAAGCTAAGGGTCCTACAGCAAGCTATCAGTGCAGACGAAGGTGCAAGTGAGAAAGACAGCATTAACCTAAACATAGCAGATATGGAAGACCCCCTCAAACACACTAAAGACTATGTCCTAAGCCACGGCAGTGCACACTCCATTGTCTCCAATGCTCCCGACTACATAGAGACTCCTTCACAGCTTCAAGTTAAAGAGGTTCCAGCAACTTCCTGCACTCAAAATCACTCCACTGCATTTCCTACCTGTCTACCTTGCCTGCCTTCATACGTCACAGAGCATCAGCGCAAGCTTCAGGCAAGTCATCAATCTCCAGTCATCGGTACAGCCTTGAATCAACGTACCATTGGAACAACTGACTTCAAGCAAGCAACTCACCTGGATGCATCTGCTGCACCATATTTCCCTGTGTCCTTTAACAACAATGTCATAGATAACGCAATCAGCACCATACAGCCAACAGCATCTCACATAAAGGCAGAGACAACTGAGACAGAAGAGTTTGTGAGGTACATGCTTCGCAGAGAGCTCACAAAGACTGGTCTTACAAGTTTTGATGACCAACCTGAGAACTACAGAAGTTGGAAATGTGCCTTCAGAACTACAATCAGCAATATTGGCATTACAGCTGATCAAGAATTGAATCTGCTGATCAAATGGCTTGGTCCTCTATCTGCTGCACGTGTTAAGCCATTAAGATCGGTTTTCATGGACAATCCTACTGCAGGCCTCACAGCTGCATGGGAGCGACTAGAGCAAAGTTATGGCAGTCCAGAAGCTATAGAAAATGCTTTGTTCATGCGTCTGGAAACTTTCCCAAAGATATCCGGTAAGGACAACAAGGAGTTCCAGAGACTGAGTGACCTTCTCCTTGAGCTTCAGCTAGCCAAGACAGACCCAAAACTACCTGGACTCAGTTACCTTGACACTCCAAGAGGGGTAAACCCAATTGTCTCCAAGCTCCCGTATGGTTTGCAAGAGAAATGGACTGCACTAGGGTCATCATACAAAAGAGAGAACAAGGTTTCCTTCCCTCCATTCTCTTTCTTCTGTGAATTCATCAGGAAAATTGCAGAGACCAAGAACGATCCAAGTTTTTCCTACGGTGAGTACAGTCTCTTCTCACCCTTTCCTAAGAGTACCAGTCTTCAGGGCAACTATAGAAACCGTAGAGGCCCAGTGTCCGTGAAAAAGACTGACATCCTTCCCACTCCTACCACAGTTCTGGCCACGAACAAACAGAGTAGGAAGATTGAAAACCCTAACAGAGAGTGTCCCATACACAAGAAGCCACACCCCCTCAATAAATGTATCGGCTTTAGGAAAAAGCCTCTGGAAGAGCGCAAGGAGCTTTTTAAAACATTTAGGGTATGTTTCAGGTGCTGTGCTTCTACAGAACATTTTGCAAGGGACTGTAATGTGTCCATCAAATGCATAGAGTGTGGCTCTGAAGAACATGTGCAAGCCCTCCATCCTCTTGAGCCCAGCTCTGCACAACCTGCCAACGCTCCTCCCAGGTTAACGCATGGCGGGGAGAATACAGACCAAGTGCCTAATTCTACCATCATTTCTTCATCCTGCACTGAAGTTTGTGGAGAAGACCGCTGTGGTAAGTCCTGTGCTAAGATATGCTTGGTGAACATATACCACAAGGATCAACCAGAAAAGTCTCTAAAGGCATATGCTATCTTAGACGATCAGAGCAATCGATCACTTGCAAAATCGGAATTGTTCAATCTATTTGAAATAAAAGGCGAAGCTCATCCTTACACCTTGGGTACCTGTAGTGGAACTATAGAGGTTTCTGGAAGAAGGGCTCATGGACTCTTGGTATCTTCTCTCAAAGGTAACTTGCAATTACCCTTACCTACACTTGTTGAGTGCAATCAGATACCTGCTAACAGGGAAGAAATCCCTACTCCAGCTGCTGCTTTCCATCACCCTCACCTCAAGGTAATAGCAAATGAGATACCACCGCTTGACAAAGATGCTCAGATCCTTCTTCTGTTAGGAAGAGACATTCTAAGAGTTCACAAGGTACACAGACAAGTCAGTGGACCCCCAGATACCCCATTTGCCCAGCGCACGGATCTAAGGTGGGTCATCATAGGCAATGTCTGCATAGGCAAAATGAAAAGACCTACCAACATTTCGTCATTCAAGACAAATGTTCTGCCAAATGGCCGAAACACTTACTTTGAGCCATGCCCACATCACTACTGGGTGAAAGAGAAGATAGCCAGCCATGAATGGCAACATGGTATCTCAGGTGACACAAGCCCTTTCTCCTGCCATGATGGCGACGTCGGGTCTACAGTGTTTAACGCAACCAGTAAAGATGACATACTGGCTCCTTCAATGGAAGACAAAGAATTAATCAAGGTAATGGACAATGAGTTCTTTCAAGATGACTCCAATAACTGGGTAGCACCCCTACCCTTTCGTCTCCCAAGAGAGAGATTGCCCAACAACTTACAGCAGGCCATCAGTAGATTCTCCTCCTTAAAGCGAAACTTAAGCAGGAAACCAGAGATGCAAAAGCACTTTGTGGACTTTATGCAAAATGTATTTGACAGAGATCATGCAGAGCCTGCTCCCCCACTAAAGGAGGGAGAAGAATGCTGGTACCTTCCATCCTTTGGCGTGTATCACCCACGCAAACCAGACCAAATCAGAGTTGTCTTTGATTCCAGTGCTCAGCACGAAGGTGTTTCTCTTAACAACATGCTCCTTACTGGACCCAACTTGAACAACAGTCTAATAGGAGTCTTGATTCGTTTCAGACAAGAGCCTGTAGCAGTAATGGCCGACATTCAACAGATGTTTCACTGCTTCATCGTCAGAGAAGACAACAGAAACTACCTCAGGTTTCTATGGCACAAGGACAATGACCTCAACAAGGAAGTTATAGATTATCGCATGAAGGTACATGTCTTCGGTAACAGTCCTTCCCCAGCAGTGGCAACTTATGGGCTAAGGAAAACAGCTCAGACTGGAGAAGTTGAATATGGATCTGATGCCCGTCAATTTGTTGAAAGTCCTTTCCAACTGCTAAAGAAGCAATTGATCTTCTCACCAGAACAAAGGAGATGCTGTCTGTAGCAAACCTTAGACTGCACAAGATTATATCCAACAGCCAGGAACCTATGAATGCCTTTCACTCTGAGGACTATGCCACTAGTCTAAAAAACCTTGACTTAGGTACAGACAAATTCACCTTCCAAGTGTCAACTTGTGACAAACCCTTCACTAAGAGAGGAGTCCTGTCCGTGGTGAATAGCATCTATGACCCACTGGGTTTCCTTGCTCCAGTTACCATTCAAGGTAAGATTTTACTAAGACAGTTGTCTACTGAGAACATAGACTGGGATACTCCCTTGCCTAGTGAGAATCAACACAAGTGGGAAAGGTGGAGATATTCTTTGAAGTCACTAGAAAAACTTCAGATTCCCCGTTGCTATGTTCCAGGATCCACTTCAACTGCTAACCGGAGAGAGATTCATATTTTCTCTGATGCATCAGTTGAAGCTATTGCTGCAGTAGCCTATTTGAAGACCTCTGAACTGAATGGAGAATCACACTGTAGTTTTGTCCTAGGCAAGGCAAAACTCACTCCCAAGCCTGCACATACCATACCAAGATTTGAACTTTGTGCAGCCGTGCTAGCAGTAGAAATTGCCGAGGTCATACGAAGTGAAATGGACACTAGAATTGATTCTTTCACCTTCTATACAGACAGTAAGGTAGTACTTGGTTACATAAACAACCAAACAAAACAATTTTATGTGTACGTTAGCAACAGGGTTGAACGTATCAAGAGATTCTCTCTACCAAGTCAATGGCATCACGTTCCCACTGAACTCAACCCAGCTGACTGTGGGACCAGAGCCGTGTCACCTGCCGCTCTTCAGGACAGCTTATGGCTGTCACCTCCAAGGTTTCTGTGTGAGGACTCTTACTTACTCCCTATTGACACCACCTATGGGCTAGTAAACCCTGAAGATGATAAGGAAATAAGAACTGTGAACACCTCACTCCACACTTCTGTAAGTACAAAACAGAAGCTGCGGTCACACCATTATGAGCATCAATGGAAGCAGGTGCAGCATCTAGCCAATGTGTTCTGGCATCGCTGGAAGAAAAAGTATCTTCACCACCTTCAAGGTCGTAACAAATGGCAAGCATCTAAGCCGAATCTTAAGGTTGGAGACCTCATCCTTCTAAAAGACAAGGAAGTTTGTCGGAATGAGTGGCCTATGGGTCTTATTACTAAAAGTTATGCCCAGCGACGATAACAAAGTCCGGAAGGTAGAAGTCAAGGTAACCAAGGGAGGATCGACACGAACCTTTAGTCGACCAATTACAGAGTTAGTACTTCTTTTGCCAGGTGAGTGACTTGTGCAAGGACTAGCCATGCTGTTGGCACGTCGGGGAGTACATTGCTGCCATCTACAGGTTCTACTCAGAACTTTGGAATTATTTGAAGACATCATACTGTGACTTTATGTTCTTCATCCTGTTGAACTTACGTTTATTATTTGCTTGTTGCACGTTTTTCATTACAGGTTCCAGGACATTCGTCAGTATTGGACTTTTTGAAAATATATATTTTAGTTTGAGGTTATGAAATCTAAAGATTTCAGACGGGGAGTGTTGTGTTACACTATGTGATTATTCTTGCTCTGTGTCTTTAAGATCTGTCCCCTTCTTTCTAGCTGAACTCTCTCACCGTAGTTCTTTATATATCTCCTCCACTTCCTGATTCTGGTCATTACTCCTGTATATCTTCCATGCTAAACATCTTACATGTGGCTTACAACTGCAACGTTTTTCTACCTATGAATATCCATCATTAAACGGAACATTCGAAAGGATTCATCATCTGTCGTCCTAACTGTGAGTTTATTCATTGAGTTAAACTGCCTGTATCGATGCAAGGGATGAATATCAAACCAGCTTGAGTAAGGCCTACTTAAACCTGGAGATGAACTTTATCGCTTTGTAGTTGAGACAGAACAGTGTTCTTCACCATGGCCAATCAGACCACAGCCGACATCATCAATAAAGGTAGATCCAAGTCACTCCCCACCATGTCTTTCCTGCGCAGGCTCGCGCAGCTGTCACTCCGTCACCAGTTTAATATCTTCTGTAGACATATTCCAGGCAAATGCAAAATCGCACCTGATGCGCTGTCCCGTTTCAACCTTACTTTGTTTTTTCCAGCAAGAGCCTGGAGCCGACCCAACAACTATTCCTGTCCCACCCTGGTCGTTGCTGACGATGGACTGAAGTCGCATCTCACCAACGCAACCAAGCTTATTAACCAATCCTTGGCACGCAACACACTGAAGGCCTATCGCACTGCTTGAAATACTAACCGCAAATTTTTGGCCTCTTGCCCCGGAGCAGCGATAGGCGACGTCTACCTTTCAAGAGTGCCCTCTTTAGGGACATGTCTGAAATCCCTACTCGTTCTCCGTTTGGGGCTTTGCCCAGCCTAGTCATCCAGACAGCCATCTACCAGGCCTTCTACGGTTCCCTACGACCTAGTGAACTTACCGTCAGTGGCTCCGGCAGTCAGACACTGCTCCAACGCCACCCGACTCGCTTTCGAACCACTACACTCTCACAGTCTGCAAACGCAACAAACCGGCCCCTCCTAAGTAATATGGGCTTCAAACCCCAGTCAGTTCTCTGGACATTCCTTCCGAATTAGAGCAGCCTCAGCTGCCTCCCAACAGGGAGTACCAGACCATGTAATCAAGAAACTAGGCCGATGGAAGTCCGCTTGTTTTGCCACATACATCCCAAATCCTCAAGAAGAAATGGCACAAGCCTTTACCAAGCTGGCTCAATAAACCACAAGAATCAATTAAGAGTTATTCCCCTATCTGAGTCTTTTGCCCCTTTTTCTTGGCATACAGACCAGACCACCAAGGCACACTTCAGGTCTATTTATGTTGTAAGTCTTGTCGCGTGTTTATGTGATCCACATCTCTCTCGGTCAGAGGGCCACGACCATAAATAAGAAGGCCAGTATGGTGGCCTGAATTTATGGGAGGAGCCCGGAGGGTATTTCAGCAGCCCACTCACCCATGCCCTTTGTCGGTTCAGTGCGCGATACTACACGTCACTGGGCCGACTCTTCCCAGCTCAACTCATGTTCATGAGTCTGTGCATTCGATCGCATGCGATACCCTCCCGCCCTTCCCTTTTTCAGGGCACTTCTCCGCTTATCCTTCTTCATTAACTACCCATTAATTACCTTGGGTATGCCCCCTTTTCTTGGCATATCGACCAGACCACCAAGGCACACTTCAGGTCTATTTATGTTGTAAGTCTTGTCGCGTGTTTATGTGATCCACATCTCTCTCTGTCAGAGGGCCACGACCATAAATAAATATATATAGGTATATATATATATATATATATATATATATATATATATATATAGAGAGAGAGAGAGAGAGAGAGAGAGAGAGAGAGAGAGAGAGAGAGAATATGCAATTTGGCAATCAGTTTTGTATTGTATGAGACAATATACAGTATCAGTATATTATCTTACCGTATATTTAAGGCAGCTACATTACTAAAAAATAAAATATTTAAATCACTTACTAGGCATTGAATAACCATATATTGGAGACAGGTACAGTATATACGCTAACATATATATTACAGGCTGTTTCCATTAATGCATACGTCTTTCCCAGCTATTGAGCTGTTTATAATTACATTTGGTTGATATTAAGCAATTAATTAGTGCAGAAATAATAAGTACCAGCTCCCGGGTGATTAAAAGACAACATGAAGACAAATCTCAGCTGGAGGTATTGTAACTATTGATTACAAGCACATAACAATGGGTAGGATGTCCATGTAAGACATGGTGCTTTGGGGTTCTTCAATATTTAAAGTTCATTTGGAAAATGTGTCCTGTTTATGAACCGCTTTGGATTATAGGTTATGCAGATACATTATTCTATACAAGTCTGTGTATATATTACTTATACCTATCAATACTGATTATATATACTATTTATTATGCAGCCTAAAATGTAGCTCCCTTGCCAGATTATCATGTGGAAGGTGTTTCAAAATTGACCCCAAACAAGAAGTAAAGTCAGCAAAAATAAATTATGGTTGAATATATGTTTATTACCATTTTGCAAGAATAAAGCAAATAAAGCATAAGACAAAGGATAGCAACTCTACAACACAGGAATGAGTATTTGTATGTATACAGACCTGAGGTCAGTAAAAGCCAGGCAGACAGGATACAGAGCAGGAGGCAGAAGCGGGATCTAGAAAGCAAGCCAGGTCATACACAATGAGGCCGAATCCTTCAGTTTATATAGGCCACTGAGCATCAAAATCAGTGTTGAGCGTGTGTGCTAATTTTTGCACACGTGCCTGTACCTTTTCACTAATGCATGTTTGGTATTTTCCTTAAAGCCCAACTCGGAAAAAAACAAAACATTTTTCCATGCAGCGGGGCTTTGCTTGCACCGCACGGCTCAACTACTCATTTTGTCCAGGAGGGAAAAGAAAGCCTGATCCTCCGCTCCACCGGCAAACTGTGCTGGCAAACTGTGCTGTCCCTGACCTTCTCGTGTCCACAGCAGGTCTTTAGGTGTAATGATAGCAGGAACAGTCCACTGCATGTCCGCTAGACCAAGGGTGGGTGGGGGGCATGTAGGCAGGTGCAGTCTAATTTCTCCACTGTAGGTGTATAGCAGTTGGAGGGGAAGTCAAGTGTCAATAGGAAAGCTGAATGTGATCTGACTGTAGCAGCCATCTTGGGTCAGGCAGAGCCTATTCAAGACCCTGTATCCCAGGCTTGGCGTGCACTTCACATGTGGGTAGTGTAGGGACAGGTCACGCGTCTGACAGGGACAGTGATTAGCAGCAGGGAGAGGTTCCAGAGTGGGGAAAGGATAGAGATATGTCATCCTGCCTGGAAACCTCCCCATTTGGGTACGAACCAGCCAGGCCACATTCTGCCCCCTAGATAGATGCTGTCGCACATCTGAGACCTGCTCTGCTACACATCGCTGTCATATGCTGTGAGTGTTCCAGGTGTAGCACACAGACCCCCTTTTACCTGCCTTGTTCTTCGGCTCTTCGCAGGAAGAAGGGGCACACCATGCCACAAGCCCGTACCCTCCTGTATTAAGAGGTTGAGCGGTGTTGTTGATGGGTCATTTCACAGTTGAGCCAGAAAATGTTTTCTCACCGATGGGCTCCAGCCAAAGGTGCTGGGCCCAGGCCTTTTACTGCAATTCCCGAGTCCACGCAACCAGGACGGAAAGGAACAGCAGAGTAGTACTTCACCCTGGGACTAAAGGTGCCCAGGATGGAACAGGAACAGAGAACACCCGCCCCTGGGCCTAGGGCGCCCGGGGCGGACTGGAACCAGAACCTGGGGTAGGACCCCACCGACTAACCACCACCAACCAACCCCGAACAGGCAGCGTCTGCCCCTTTTATCTCCTCTCCCAGCACGCATAGCAGGTAACCCCGCCCTACCGTACGTTTGCCGAAAGGGGACACAAAAAGCCAGCCCTGTATTAGTGGTTCAACCCTGGCCTACTATGGCAGCGCCACCTGTAGGCCACAGGGAACTGTACACCAATACTCTCCCTGCTGATAAAATGGTTGCAAAACCCTGACAAATTAGGGTGTTTGGGCATAACTACCACCCAAACACTTCCCGTAAATTCAGCACCCCGCTACATACTCCCCCCACTAATGGACACTGGTCC
This sequence comes from Rana muscosa, assembly GCA_029206835.1. Lineage (NCBI taxonomy): Eukaryota > Metazoa > Chordata > Amphibia > Anura > Ranidae > Rana > Rana muscosa. The sequence goes on along the minus strand of CM055118.1, from coordinate 505,811,497 downwards.
CCAGTGTCTGGAGCAAACCTATGCCTCTAAAGCCTGAGTCAACATAGGCCCATTCCAGAAACTATCTAAAAAAAACTATTTGGAGAACAAAAGAAAAAAAGTTAGATTGTGCCGGAACCTGAATATGGGGAAAAGGGAGTTAAATACAGAGGTGAAAGAAGAGCGAAGAAAACACATGTGTACATCACATTCTCAATGTCACATAAACACATTTATAATTTACATTCTCCTCCCGTCTACAATAGATAAACCCACCCCATTCTCAATGGTTTGCTAGGCGTCCACCTGAGGAAGAAACCACACAACCAATAATTTACACTCTAAACTATATACATTAGAATGAAGAGATTCTCCCCGAGAGAAAAACCTCTCCCTTCTAAAAGTAAGTTGCATTTGAACTGCAATGAAAAAAAGTTATGTAACACTGCCACCTAGTGGAAGTGCCACCGTCAAGACACCTGTTAGGAAAACTTCTTCTTTCTTCCAAGGGTAAATCTCCCTGCTTCTTCTCCTTTGGCCCTTTCTCTAAGCTATTCTACCCCAAAAGTCTCTGTCTTTTGATACTGTGAGAGGGAGAAAAGAAAAAACTGCTCCCGCTCTTCCGGCAAGTAGAAAAAAAAAGCCCTATGCAAGGGTCAGTGTTCTTGGCTCCAGGAGAGTACACTCCAGAATAAAGCAAAAAGGCAACACAAGAGTTCAGTCTCTAAAGATAGTATTGCGGGTCTGGCAATACCAATGGCTTCCAGTTCTTATCAAACGTGTCTATGTGGTATTCTGCATTGACCTTGTCCTTCCTGCAAACAACCACCTTATCGGCATGTATATGCCTTCCCAGCATCCAGGACTCCTTACAGTCTTTGAAACGTTTGGTAACTGCAGCAGAACAAGAATAGTACCTCCGGACCTGGGGTACCTTCAAGTGAGTCCATACAAAATCCACATACCATCGACATCTATGGACCTCTACCTCATCCAAAACTTCTTTGGGTAAGTACGGGTATTCCCATCCGTACTCGCTTGCAACTCTTTGGTTGAATAACCTCTGTAACCGAGACAACGGCGGCATGGTCGCTCGATCTCCCGTAGCTGGCAAAACTATGGTATCCGGGTGTCGAGGCACTTTCACTGCCTCCGGACCAGTTATGGGGGCCCGTAGTGACACTCTGGACACCTCAGCAATAGGTGCAGGCATCTCCAATGGTGGAAGGGTAGACAGTGGGACAGACTCCTCCTCAGGCCCTGGGGCCTCCACCCGGGGTGTGGTATCCCCAGTGAACATGGGTGAGTCCTCTTTACTTCGGGGCATCTTATCCCAACCCTTCCGCTCAAACAACTCATCATCAATGGCCACATCATCCCCTGGATCGGAGACTGACTCCAGGTTGGAGGTATCACATTCCTCCGCCGGCAGGTAACTCCGGGTAGATGATGAATCACCACCTCTAACCAGTTCAAGGGGCCTGGGATCCCTGACCCAAGCATCCCCGACACTTCGGACCTTAGCCAAGGTCCCTTTCCCCGGCTTACCTCGGCTTGTAGCTGAAGCGGGACGTACGGAACTTTTTCCCATGGAAGCATCCGATCCGGGCAAGCGCTGGGGTGTGACTCTACCACGGCCGCAGGAAGCTGTAACATAGCCGACCTTCGTATTGGGCGGTGGGAGCGAGGACTCTGTAAAGACCGAAACAGCATCCTCCGGTCACTCGAACTCCGGTTCCTCAACAACTGAAACACTTTCACTCGCGACTTCCTCCGAAGTCTCAACAGTGCACGCAGGGGTGACTGTGGAAGCTCTGGTTCCTTCTTCCAAAGTGGTGGCGCCTGTAAGGCAGTTCAGGTGGAAGGCCCGAGGCTTTTCCGTAGGTTGCTCCACTTCAAACAAGAACTCCTTACACTGCTCACATCTCCCGAAGGGTTTAAGATGTACCACCAGTCCCTGGCATCCGGGACAAACCACTCCAAGGGCCTCCACTTCTCTGCATACATAGAGCGTGAATCTTCCCCGGGGCTTCAGTCGGATCCCCGTATCCGTAACGGAAGCAGCAAAGGAGGTAACATTCATGGTGGTTGAACTCGGACGCCATGTGGCATTAGATGCCATGTCACTCACTTGCCGATTCATCACGCACTGTCTCTCTGGCGCCAAAGTCACCACGTGCAACACTTCACATGGTGAGACTCCTCCCATCTCCTGCAATGTTCGCGGGCTTCTCTTCTGTAGGCACGCCCACGAATTATGTAGCATGGGTTCTCCTCGTAGCGCAGTCACTTTTAAGATGGCCAACCTCCACAGAACTTCACAGGGGAACAAGTTCAAATTCTGGGCCTCTTTTCTTGTGAAATAATCCCAGACTCGAGCCCCCACGTGTAGCACAAAGACCCCCTTTTACCTGCCTTGTTCTTCGGCTCTTCACAGGAAGAAGGGGCACACCATGCCACAAGCCCGTACCCTCCTGTATTAAGAGGTTGAGTGGTGTTGTTGATAGGTCATTTCACAGTTGAGCCAGAAAATGTTTTCTCACCTCTGTGGATAACAGATTTGAGTACTTGTTTCCCCCAGTGAATAGAATGTCCACACTTGCTATAACTCCAACCGATAGTTTATTTCTTCTCTTAGCAAATAACAGTCTCTTGATAGGAACAAAGGTTAGAGCAAGAAAAAGGACAGCACAAGATGTGGGGAGAGGTCCAGGCACAATCTCAGTCACTTCACTGTTCAGCTTCTCGAACAGACTCCGCCTCAAATGGATAGTCTATTTAGGACAAGACTAGCAGCCAAATGACACTCACGCTTTACTCAAGGCCTCTATCACAGACCCGGTGAACTTGGCCTTGGCCTAGGGAGAAGACATCCCTCCGGAGAGTTACCGGGACCCTTTCCTTCACTGTGACTACCGCATCAGTCCTTCGGAACGGTTCCTCACCCGGCCTCCTCTACTCAGATACAGGTCCCCTCGCAAGGCGGCACCTTGAGATTCCTCGATCCCAGATGGGCTCTAGCCAAAGGTGCTGAGCCCAGGCCTTTTACTGCAATTCCCGAGTCCACGCACCCAGGACGGACAGGAACAGCAGAGTAGTACCTCACCCTGGGACTAAAGGTGCCCAGGATGGAACAGGAACAGAGAACACCTACTCCTGGGCCTAGGGCGCCCAGGGCGGACTGGAACCAGAACCTAGGGTAGGACCCCACCGACTAACCACCACCAACCAACCCCGAACAGGCAGCGTCTGCCCCTTTTATCTCCTCCCCCAGCATGCACAGCAGGTAACCCCACCCTACCGTACGTTTGCCGAGAGGGGACACAAAAAGCACAGCCCTGTATTAGTGGTTCAAGCCTAGCCTACTATGGCAGCGCCACCTGTAGGCCACAGGGAACTGTACACCAATACTCTCCCTGCGGATAAAATGGTTGCAAAACCCTGACAAATTAGGGTGTTTGGGCATAACTACCACCCAAACACTTCCCCTAAATTCAGCACCCCGCTACACAGGTCAGGTGCCTTCCTGCTGTTTTCAGCCATTCCCATTGAAGTATAGGGCATCAAAAGCCTATGCATATGCTCTAAAAAAGCTCATGCACTTTTTTGAGTGTAGGGGGTGGAGCGTAGGACAAATGTGAACAGTAAAAATAGGATTTTGCGTAGTCAGGTGTAGAGAAATATAAATGTGAATAGGGACTTATTCGCCACAGATGCACCCACATTGGACAGGGAAATAACAGTTAGCAGGTCTTCCTAATCAGCACAGGGTGTATATATAAAAGACTGATTAATGCTTCAGTATGGAGCAGGAAAATACAGACATGGTAGAATGACACACTGGAATAAAACTGTGCTATTGTGATTTGGGGTTAATTTCACAATGACTTGACATGGTATGTTGTAAATCCATTCATTCCATCTGACCTGCAACCACACATCCGCTGGGCTACAGCCTTAGCCTGCCATCTGACAGTGGCGCACACTTACAAGCCTCATCATTCTGATTAAAGGTTTGGTTTTGTTACGATGTCATGTACAGTATATCAAAGGAGATCAGTAACCAGTCTGAAAGTCAGATGACAAAGAAAATAAGCAGCACATGCACGCTGCAGCATGAACAAATGGTTTAATTTAATGAGCCGTAATCTGGGGGGAAAGGAGTATTTTTCAGTGTCCCCAGTGTCTGCAAATCATAGCAGTCCATAATAATTAGTCCAGGACATGTGGAAAGTCCTTAGATACTTCTTATTTATTCCTATCCCTTCCTGCATCGGCTCACTCAAATAAAGGAAACCAGGAGAAAGCTGACCTTGTAGAATAGAACTTTACATGGTATACGTCCAAACATGTGGAAGCAATTTCACCTACATCTATTGGGTTGAGTCCAGCTGTTCTGGTAAATGGATCTGTTAGATTAAAAAATTATTCTCTTTTAATCAGGGGATAATGAAGAGCATTTGTTTCTAACCTGAGGATCAGTCCAAGACATCACCGTATTTTCCATGCAGAAAAAAATGCTCCGCTTTCGATTACATAAACGTGAATTCACTCTGGAAGACATGTGCTCAGAATTAAACACACAGTGTAATTCTTCCTACTTTATAATGACTTAATCTGTTTAATAAGCCCCGCTGTGGATTTTGTACTGTCTTCCTTTGTTCCTGTTGAATGTCGGGTGTGCAGACACATGAAGGGAGAAAACTAAAATGAAGTGTTTTTAGTGAAATGGAGAAAACACAGAATACTGGGAACCAAAAAACTACAAGCGCCAAGTCATCAGCAACCCACCAGGCGGTTTTCCTGGACAGAGATGCCTTGTGCTGGGGTGAAAAGGGAAAACTCTAATAAAGCAAACTAAAGCAGACAGATTGCAAAAAATAGAACAACACTTCTGAAGCCACATCCGTATGGGATTAAGTTTATAGAAAAAATCAAGAGTCAAAGGCTCTAAATCGGACTTTGTAGCCAAGATGGACGAGAGTATAATAAAAATAATATTTTATTAACAACAAATTATTCACAAACTGATCAAGTATAGAAAGAGTTAAAAAAACATACATTGAACACAAAAAATACATAAAACTATGATGTGAACAGAAGGTTGACACCAAATGGACAGCAGTGAGCCCCTATTTGTCAACGCGTTTCGCTATTGTACTTCATCAGGACACACATGGGGATGATCAAAAAGAACAGGTCTCACTATCTCGTCAGCACAAGTTTTCCCCTGTGTGGGAGACTCCAGAATGGACCTCAGGGCTCATCATATGGAGAAGAAAGAGGAAGAGGTATCCTACCGTTGCTAGTGGCCAAATATTGTGTAGCAAAGGAGCAAAAATATTTCTTCCTACAGGGTTTATTGCAGAGTATTGTATATAAAAAATGCATGGTAAACACCAGAACGATTAAAGAGAATGAAGGAAAGGGAAAAAGGGGGGGGGGGTGGTATATACCAGGCCTTTTAAATTGTGTTTGGTCCGTGGTATCAGAGACTTGAAAGTTCACCCATTTAGACAAATATAAGACTTGTTACTATGGGTAACAGCCAGTCCCGTCTCTGTTACAGAAAGGTGCCGCTGTATGTAGTAGAAAAATCTGTAAGACAGGCAAGGATAAAATAGAATTCAGTATGCTCAAACCAATCAATATACGCTTATTGCAATTTGTTTACCACAAATATGTAGAAGAATATATATTGGCCTAAACTTTTTGAATTTTGGGGATATTTATTGTAGCAAAAATGAAAAAATATTGTTTTTTTAACAATTGTTGCTCTTGCGCAAAAAATAAAAAACGCAGAGGTGATAAAATACCACCAAAATAAAGCTCTATTTGTGGGGAAAAAAGGACGCAAATTTTGTGTGGGTACATCGTCGAACGACCGCGCAATTGTCAGTTAAAGCGACGCAGTGCCAAATTGTAAAAAGTGATCTGGTCAGGAAGGGGGTAAAATCTTCCGGGCTGAAGCGGTTAATAGACACCTGTTCATACAGTTCAACCTGAGAATGTGTGTGTGTGTGCGAGAGAGAGAGAGAGCTACTTCTGTTTTTTATATCCATGTATATTGTATTTGCTAACACACATCTAATTCTGGGTTCATACTATTGCGAATTGGATCCGCATCCAATTGGCAATAGCAGGAGATTTTGACCATCTCTCTATGCAGCCGGTTCACATATCTCCGCTGAATTTGCATAGGAGTCCTGTGCATCTTTTGGTCTATTTCAGGTCCGAATTCAGCCAAAAATTCGGGCTGAAATCGGACCGGAAACAGTGAACCAGGATGCATCGGACCCCTGCTGTGAGCCGCATGTGACGATAGTGTGAACCCAGCCTAAAAATTATTTGAACTTATCTACACCCTCCGTTGACACCTCATTACTGCTCTAACAGTAAAAAACCCCTTTATGCAGTTTAAGATTGAACCACCATTTTTCACGTGGCCATATGTCTTCATTAGAGACCTAAGATTAAAAAGTTTCTTCCCAGTGCTAAAGTGAATGATTTGCATTTCACTATCATATTCCCTCTTAAAGGGGTTGTAAAGTCATTCTATGCATTAAGATAAAAAACCTGTGTGCAGCAGCCCCTCTCAGCCCCCCCCCCTCTCTAATGCTTACCTGAACACTCTCTAGATCCAGTGATGTCCACCACTGCCTCAGCCGCCCAAGTCTCCCTTCCTCATTGGTTGAGACACAGCAATGGCGCCATTGGCTCCCGCTGCTGTCAATCAAAGTCAGTTAGCCAATGAGGAGAGATGGGGTGGGGCCGAACTGCAGCTTTGGGTCGAAATAGACACACAGAGCTGGGCCTTGGCTCGGGTGCCCCCATAGCAAGCTGCTTGCTGTGGGGGCACTCAAAGGGAGGAAGGGGCCAGAAGAGCCGAAGAGGGACTCCAGAAGAGGAGGATCCAGGTGGCTCTGTGCAAAACCAACTGCACAGGGCAGGTAAGTATAACATGTTTGTTATTTTTATTGATAAAAAAAGGAGACTTTACAATTACTTTAAAGTATTACTAAGCCTACAAAAGTAAAATCAGTCTGTATAAGCAGTAAAGCATGCTTGTTATACTCACTGTGGAACTTAAGGGGTTAATCCGCTGCATTATGTAAAAAGCTGTTGGATCCTGTCTTCTCTGATCCTCCCCTCCTTCCACTGTCCGCAATCCATCTGCTGATAGGACAGAGCCTTGGGGAAAAGCTCCACATTCTCAGTTTGGTGTGTACTGCTAGAGAGTTTTTTTTTTTTTTTTTTGGGAGGGTGCATGTGATCAGCACAGGGCAAATCAGCACTGTCCCAGACAGAGGGTCAGGGGTCCTGCAGCCTCATAGGACAATCGGGGGAGAATGAAAACTCTTCCTACAAGTTTTAACCAGACACTGATATAAGCCTAAAGACTGCTCTAACTGCTGATGAGAAAAAGTATTTAGCAGTTTATATTTACTAAAATATTAAAATTGTCATGTTCTGTGTGAGACCAGATTTAGTGTATGCAGAGTTCTGGGTTTTGTAACACTTTAAGTGCCTCTTCTCCAGAGAGAATAAGTTTAATGTTTGTAGTCATTCCTTATAACTGAGGTCCTCCAGCCCCCTTATTAGCTTTTTTGCCCTTCTTTGGACTCTCTCCAGTTCAAGGACATCCTTCCTGTGGATTGGTGACCAGAACTGGCCAGCATACTCAAGATGTGGCCAAACAAGAGTTTTGTAAAGTGGTAGAATTATAGTTTTATCCATTAAAGGGGAGTTCCAGCCTTTTTTTATGTTTATTAAAAGTCAGCAGCTACAAAAAGTGTAGCTGCTGGCTTTTAATAAACAGACACTTATCTGTTCCACTGTCCAGCGACGCCCGGAGCTCAGCTCCTCTCCCCCCCTTCTCCGCCGGTGCCTCCATTCATAGTGTGGGCACCCGGCCGTGACAGCTTTTGGCTTCACGGCCGGGCACTCACTGCGCATGCGCGAACGTCGCAGCACTCTCTGAGTGGACAGGCGATCGCCTGGGACCTGTCACGTCCCAGGAGATCGCCTATTTGGAGAAGGGCCGCCAAAAGGCGATATGACGTGTCGCCTAGGCGGCCCCAGGGCGGAAGGAGGAAGTGTGACAGGAAGTCCCACTCCTACTGAAGCCCCCACTCCCCCCCCCCAAAAAAAATTACATGCCAAATGTGGCATGTAAGGGGGCGAGGAGTGGATTAAGCGGAAGTTCCAAATTTATGTGGAACTCCGCTTTAAGTAAATTCCCTTTTAACGCATGCTAACAGTCTAATGGCCTTGCCTGCTGTGTACGCTGGTGCTGACAGGGTGCCTGTGAGTATTTTAGCCCTGTCTGCACTGCACTTTTATTAATGCAAAAGGTGCTATCTAGCTGCTGCCCGGCAAGGAGGGAAAGGGTTAACTTATTACCCAGTCTTTTCCCTTGCCATGCTGCTTCTGGGCTCTGCCCTTCCATCCCTGTGCATATAATTCAGGAAGGAAGCTGTGCTCAGAGAGTTCCAGCCATGTGGGAGCAAGAACAGGCTGATAGCTGCTATGTAGCCTGATCCTCCAGCACACCCCCAGCCCAGAGGAGCTATGCTCCTCCATGCTTCAACTACCTTCTCATCCTGACTGGCCTCACTGGACATTGCCTGCCTGAGGAGCATGCCAACATGCCTGGGACTGCAGTCCCACAACACATAGCCTACTGCATTGAAGAAAAGACACAGCCAGCCAGCAAAGTATGGAAGAGTGCCTCTGTCCTGAATCCAGCAAGCTGCTACAAACCTGTGTCTTAGAGCCTTCCACATGTTGGGGGATTGCTGGGACTTGCAGTCCTTGCAAAAGATGTCAGCAATGGACTCTTTCCTAAGCAGGGGGCAGCTACAAGCCTGTAGTTAGAGACTAGGGATGTTAGGAAAAGACTGCACTTAAGCCTCGTACACACGACCGATTTTCTCGTCCAAAACCGGCAAGAAAAGTGCCACGAGAGCTTTTTCCTCGAGAAAACCGTTCGTGTGTATGGTTTTACGACGAGAAAATTGCCGTGAATCTCGACGAGAAAATAGAGAACCTGCTCTCTATTTTCTCGTCGAGATTCTCGTCAACCTGTTTCTCGACGAGAAAATTGTGTGTGTGTACACTTACCTTTTCGCCGCTGTGACGTCAGTGCTATGTTCCCTGTGGTCCACGAGGTGGCGCTGTCACTGTGACCGGAGGGATGAATATCACTGTGTGCCGAGACCCTTTTTGTCCTCTCTCGGCAGCGGTATGGTGGGGTATGGGGGACTGCTGCTGCTCCGATAACGGATACCGGGATCCGGCTGAAGCCAAGGGGTCGATTCGCCCTGTATTCGTGCATGGACGTAGAGGCCCTGGGTGTAATTTGTCCCGGGTGCTCGGGACTGGTGTGCCACCTGAAGCCCTTCGGACAATGTGAAGCCTGTGGGGAGTTCCTGTTCGAGGTGGATCCGGTAGTAGACAGGCCGAGAACCATCTACCCAGGCCGGGCTTCAGGTAACACCACTCGCAGAGGAGGAATTACTGCTGTAAAAGCCATCCCAGCGCACACTGCAGCGACCGAGGAGGAGGTCGTTAAAACTCAACGGGAGAAATCCGAGGATGCTGACTCAGTCACCACTGTCTCACAGTGTCCGACACCGAAGAAGAGAACCAGCGTGGTGGCCCCGACCAGCGGTGGTGGCGGACCATCTCGCCAGCTTACGCAAGGCCTAGACGGATCCGTTGACGAGTGTTCCGGACGTCCCGCTTCAAGTAAAGGCCGAGGTGAGCCGGGCAAAGAGACTTGGTGCATGGACGGAGGTGCCGGGAAGGCATGGCCCAGTACGCCCGCGGGAGGTGTTAGCTACAACGAGCTACATACCCGCGGAGGAGTGTGATACCTCGGATCTGGAGTCGCTCTCTGATATGGGAGATGACACCGCTATTGACGAACTGTTTGCAGAGAAGGGCTGGGACAAAGTACCGCTAGCTTCATTTCGAAGGCCTCGAGACTCACCCATGTCCACGGGGGAGAGTATACCCTGGGTGGAGGCACCAGCGCCTGAACAAGGGTCCTGTCCCCAGCCCACATCTACATCTCCAGTGCCACCTGCATCAGGTACTGGGGAGCAGAAGTTGATACTACGGGCACCTATGCCCCAACCAGAAGTGGTCAAGGCCCCTCGCCATCCGGACTCTATAGTTCTACCCGGCGAAGGGGATAAAGCCACAATGCCTCCGCTGTCAAGGCTTCAGAGACTCTTCTGCCAGAAAGTTGCTGCTGACTACGGGTGGGAATATCCGTACCTCCCCAAGGAGTTACTCTACGAAGTGGAGGTGTACCGAGAGCGCTGGTATAATGACTTCGTGTGGACCCACCTTTAAGGTCCCACACGCCCGCAGGTATTTGACATGCTCTCCAAAGACATCTCAGCGGTTCAAAGACTGCAAGGCAGAGTGGATGAGGGGAAGACACATCCATGCGGATAAAGTGTTGATCCGACGCAAAGAAGGTGAAGATGTGGAGTACCATTTGGAGACCATGGATCGGCATCTAAAACCTCTTGTTCTGCCGCATCCCCGCTTCTACCTCTGAGGAGAAAAAGACTCCATTTGTTTGCTTTTTGAAAGGACTTTGCACCCCCTGAACTTTGTTGTTTGACTTTCTTGTTGGTGCCATCATCAGTGCTTTTGCCCCGCAAGAGGGGTGCTTGTGTCATTCTGAGGAAGAACTGTTCCAGTAGTTGTTCTTTCCTCTTCGGTGAGAGGTTGCAGACTTTGGGATAGATAGGGCCCGGAGTCAAGCAGCAAGAAAAGAGAAGATGGTTCAACGGGTGCAGTTACCGCGAAGCTGTCACCAGGAGAGCGTCCCGGCAAGATTATGGAACCTGGGGTGGTTCTTAGTTAGGATGGGAGGGAAAAGTATAATGTTGGAATGTGATTTAATGTTTTAAATGTTGTCTTTCACTCCTCTTTTGTTGCAGGGGCCCAGACACAACTTCTCTGTTAGGATAGTTTCCTAAAAATTTTGGGTTTTTCAAATTGTTAGTTGGTTTCTGGATTGGATTATGTCAGCCGTTGAGGGCGTGATTCACTCCAGACACTGGGGTCCAGTGTCAAAAGACAGGGGGGAATGTGTAGCGGGTACTTACTTTCCCGGGTGCATTTTTTTAATCTGGCTGTGACATCAATGCTATGTTCCCTGTGGTCCACGAGGTGGCGCTGTCACTGTGACCGGAGGGACGAATATCACTGTGTGCCGAGGCCCTTTTTGTCCTCTCTCGGCAGCGGTATGGTGGAGCGGGGAACCCGCCGTGCTTGCTGGGGGAGGGTATAAAGGGGGCCGGCCATTTTGGTCACGGGGTCTTCGTCCCAAGCACCTTCAGCTTGCGGACGTGGGTTCGTGCTCGTCCCCTAGGAGGCCTCGGCCTAGGGGACCAACGGAGATCGTGTTCCATCTCAGGCACCTTCAGTCCTGGGGTGAGGTACTTGCAAGAAGGTCCGGAGCTCAGTGCCCAACACTGAGTTCTGCGAGGGAAGGGTCCTAAGGCACTTCGGGGATGGAGGCCTGAATCTGAGTAAGACGCAATGGACCACGGAGAGCTCCTCACTCGAAGACCCGGTGCAGCAGACTGCCGGTGACGGGTGAGTCTCTTGTCGGAGACCGTCCAGAAGGATCCCCTTCACCTCGTGCGGAGACCATAGCCCACTCTCCAGGAGGAGAGTGGAGGACCGAATTTGTGTTTGGGCCTATTCACACTCACACCTCCTTTTCTGTTCTATCTATCAAGGAAGTCCCTGTATGGTGTGTTCTAATAAAGGAGTGTTGGACTTTAATGGTGTGAGGCTCACTTTCTGGCGGACGAAGTTCACGGTGACTCTTGGAGGGAGGATCCGGGTGCACAGCACAGACCCGAAGGTAAACAAGACATTGCTGATACCACAGGTATTCCCACGTGGTGGAAGCTAGGCGTAGCCCACCCGCTCTCTCTCTCTCCCCCATCAGATACCCCTAGACAAGAGACAGTGCGAGTCGCACGGAGAGAGAAGAGGGGAAGGCGCTACACAAGTATGAGACGGGAGCGCATCTTCTGGTAAAACAAGCCTTCGTAATGGAGATAGCACATTCGTCACGCTCGAAATTATTGCATCGTTTAAATGTTGTGCATTGAAATCTTCTTTAGAGTGTTACATTAATCCAAACGAATGAACTTCTTTTGCTGCTGATATTCTCACAGAGTTATGACTATCTTTTTTTATCCTTTTTCATGCTGCTCTTAAGAAGATTTAGGTGTATTATATCGTGCAAGATCTTCTGAATATTTTACATTTTTACATTTTTCAAACTGATGTTAATTGTAATTTGGCAATGTTTTGATAGTGATCTCCCATTGAATATTTTAATATATATTTGTTAAATTTTACACCCTATTTTTTTTAAATAAGATTGTTATTCTTTTTTTGGGTTTGGTATCTGTCCCTTTTTTTGGCTGTCAAATGTCTCTGCTTACTCCAAAGCAAAATTGTAATTTTTAAAAAAATACACATAGTCAAGTATGAACTTAAACAAAAATAACATTTATTCATGTTTCAAATAAAATAAAGAGAAGGCAGCGCTGGAGAACCTGCTGCCATTTGTACATCCCAGGGACCCCAGACCACACATCAACCCTGTGTGGACACTAAAATTGGGAGCTTGAGAGAAGGCCAACATTTCTGAGCACAATCTGATGCTGGCCTCCCAGAGGTCAGGAACAGCAGCAGGTGAGATATATGTCCCAAGTGTGTGGTACTACAACAGGCTGCCTTCTGCCCGACCACAATGAAGCAAGGCCATCACTTCCTCGTCTTCCTGGCAACCTTCCCTGCAACCTTTCCTGAAGCCTTCCCTGCAGCCTTCCTTCTTCGTTTGGCTGGAGGCTGGGCCACTGGAGGGGTACTCCTGTCAGGAGGAGGATGAGGTGGAGGAGAAGGGGGTGGGGCAGAAGAAGAAGGTGGAGGTGGAGGAGAAGGGGGTGGGGCAGAAGAAGAAGGTGGAGGTGGAGGAGAAGGGGTGGGGCAGAAGAACAAGGTGGAGGTGGAGGAGAAGGGGGTGGGGCAGAAGAAGAAGGTGGAGGTTGAGGAGAAGGGGGTGGCCCAGAAGAAGAAGGTGGAGGTGGAGGAGGAGGGGGTGGGGCAGAAGAAGAAGGTGGAGGTTGAGGAGAAGGGGGTGAGCCAGAAGAAGAAGGTGGAGGTGGAGGAGGAGGTTGAGGAGAAGGGGGTGGGGCAGAAGAAGAAGGTGGAGGTTGAGGAGGAGGCTGAGGTTGGGACAGTTGTGCCACCTCACAAATAGCGGTTTTGGGGGTAATTTTTTCCATCACCCCCTTGTTCAGCAAGGTGATGAGCAGGGGCTCGCATAGGAGGCGTTGCTCCATGCTCATCATCTTGAACTTTGCCTCCACTAGGCTGGCAATGGCCTCTTCAGGGGATGTGGGCTCCTTCAGGGTGGCATGGACCTCTCGAATAAGGGCCATTGCTGCCTCACTGGTGGTCCTGTCCCTCCTGCTTCTTTTGGGAAGTCGGATAGGAGGCACCTGTGATCTGGTGCTTCTCCTTTGCCCTGCCACCTCCTGGCTGCCACTGGGCCCTGCCACCTCCTGGCTGCCACTGGGCCCTGCCACCTCCTGCCTGCCACTGGGCCCTGCCTCCTCCTGCCTGACAGTTTCCAGACCTTCCTCCTGGCTGATTTCATCCTGTGTATGAAAAAGGGACATAGTTTAATATGTTGGTTTAATCTTTGCATCTAAAATTCAGATCATGATTGACGCAATTCGAATGTAAATCCAGAAATCATTTTGACCAATTTACAACTACATCAGATTGACTATTTAGCACCCAATTTAGGCCAGACTAATGTCTCGAGATCTTGATTTCACTTGTGGAACCCAAAATAGTTTATGTTTGTCATCTTGACATATTTGTCAAACATTAATTTTATCCCAATACATTTTCTATAAATACCATACCTGGCTCCAGATGGCCAAATCAGGTTCATCCAGGATGGCTGCCTCCTCTTGCGCCAGAGAAGGCTCAGGTTGGCTGCAGGGAAGTCTGGGGGGAAGAGTGGAGAGTGATGGCCTTGTCTCAATGTGGTCATCCAGAAAGGACATCCTGCTGTAGTACCACAAATTCGGGACATACACATCATCTGCTGCTGCTCCTGACCTCTGAGAAGCCAGGACCTTAGAGCGTTCAGTCCTGTAGGTGCCTCTCAAGCTCCCAATTTTAGTGTCCACCTGTTTTGCTGTGGCTGTGGGCACCTTGGTATGCACAAATGGGAGCAGGGTCTCCAACGCTGCTTTTCTCACCCCTTTTTTTTTGTGTATGGGGTTTTTGGTCTCCCACAGAGCGGGCAGCTCCCTTACCCGGTCTATAAATTACGCCAGGAATTCTTTGTCGCTAATAAAGACATTCATATTGTATCTGCAAGTAAAATAAATAATATATAACTAATGTGAGGCACACAGTCTAACCTCCTTAAAATCTTAGTCACCATATATATCCTACAACATTCTCCAGACAGTATAGGCCAACAATTAGTCAAAGTCACAAAATCACATACCTTTGTTCGCACGTCCGTCACTTGAACTCCTCTCTCCGCACAACGAACGTAGTATAGTCACATGTGTGTTTGCTATATATACACCACGCATGCGTCAAACTACGCACACGTCGCTCCGCACACGTCGCCCGCCCATGACGTTCTAACTAACATCTTTTCCCCGCCCCTTCTCTTTCGGCGCGCAGACAGATATGGCGGATTTACAGCAGGTGTCTGATAATTCCTCCAAAAACGAGGAGGAGACAAGCCCGGAGACCGAGGAAACGTCACGATCAAGGAGGAGATTCAAGGCATCTAATATGTATTTTGCCGAGATGGCGGAGATGGTGGACATATTGCTCAAGTCTGATTATGACGCAAAGCATGGGCCGTATAGCAAACCTAATAGAAGGAAGGCCAAAATCCTGAGGAAAGTCGTGAAGAGTCTGAAGACGAATTTCGGGGTGAAACGCTCAAATGAGCAGCTCAGAAAGAGGTGGTCAGACCTCAAACTGAGGGAGCCAGAGCAGTTAAGGAGCATTAAGAGAATGCTAGCAAAAAGTAAGTAAAATGTACACTTTTCTGCTATTAAGGTTTTTCTCAAATTACATGTTGCTCCTTTTTGTTTATTTTCATATTGGACTCCCTTCCAAAATTTCCTAATTTCGAACTTGGTTTGGCACAGTAATCGTTCGTTACGTTACAGACACTTCGTTCGGCCACTATCCGCTGTTTTGGCTTATTTTACAGCCCCAAAAGAAAATAGACATCTGCCTGTTTTCTACAAATTGTTGTTCCTAAATTTTCGGCTAGATGATGTGTTTGTAAAGAGAATGAAATGCAAACTTTAATCAGTGTAAAGGAGAGGACACTCAGCAGCTGGTACCACATCTGTACTTTGGAGCACTATAGTGTGGGCCAACAGAACCGCCTTTTTTGGGTGTCCCACACAGGTGCATCAGTGAATTTTTGTGGTGCCTCCATGTCTAAAAATTTACATCCAAAAGGTGAATACTAAACCTATTTTTTGTTCCAAATAATGCATTCATCTTTAGAATCCGCACAAACACACACTTGTACCCCACTTCCAAACAATTTAGCCTGTTTTAATTTTTCTGAGAGAATTTCAGTGTGATAAATAGACCTTTTGCTTGATTCTCATAGGGGAGAGAAGACTGGGAGGAGAACACAGGAACCCCACAGCTTCACAACAACCCCAAACTCCCAAAGACCCACAAATGAAGGATGTTGAGGAAGTTGAGGTGGAGGAAGGAGAAGTGCAGGAAGGAGAGGTGGATGACGTTGTGGAACTGGTCGCCACAACAGGTCAGTATCTGTCACCACAGCTTCAGGTAAGAGATGTAGGCCTGCAGAGTTATAATACCTTTTTATTTTGTTTTTAGGGGATGTAAATGTTGTGGTGAAGGATAG
The DNA here is from genome assembly GCA_029206835.1 of Rana muscosa. Taxonomy (NCBI): domain Eukaryota; kingdom Metazoa; phylum Chordata; class Amphibia; order Anura; family Ranidae; genus Rana; species Rana muscosa. Next base: position 505,795,530 of record CM055118.1, on the reverse strand, counting down.
TACACGTTTCTCTGCTGACAGTGCCCTCCGAATAATACAGCAAGTGATGGAATGTAGCACGGAACTGGACAGAATAAAACAAATAATTCATGTGATGGATCAAACATTTAAAGACATTCTAGATGTATTGGGGAGAATCGAATAAGTCAACCAAACCCCCATTTTTGTTTCAGGAATGACTGTTCTTCAACCTTTTAAACTCTTTTTGACAATCAAACCAGCCAAAAATTGAATATGCACACAGTGTGTCAACATGGGCTATCTGCCATCAGGGGATATCCATGTACGTCTTTTGGGGGTGCAACCCCTTCCTCGTATCTAAAGTAGGTGAACTGAGGAAGGGGTTGTACCCCAAAACACGTCCATTGATCACCCCTGATGGCAGATAGCACATGTTGACAATAGGGATCAGGAGTCTAAAATCCCTATTGGAAATTACTTTAAAATGTGTGCATATTCAATTTTTGGCTGGGCAAGGGGTGGCAAGACCCCATATTATGACGGGCACATAGAGACATAGTTTGTGTAAGTGAATGTCTCAGATTGCTCAGAGATATCCAAAGTTGTACTTTTTGGAATGCAACTGTTGTTTTTGTATTTTCCTAAGAAAAGAATTGGCGGTTTGTGGCCATGACAAAAAAAAAAAAAAAAAAAAAAGTAAACATGTGTGTGAATGTGCACAGAGTAAAATGTTTGAACAGAAACAACGTGTAGCTTCTTTTTTCAATACGCTCTAACCTTATTTGTGTTTTTTTGAAGGTTACATAGTGAAATGGTTGTTATTTACTAAAGGAAAATACACTTGGCACTACAAATGCACTAAGACAAATTAGGAGACAGGAAACAAACAAAAGTTAAAATTTGAAATCAGAATTTTATTTAGCTCATTCTCCATGAATCTTTAGGCATAGCCTGGCATAGAAATTGCCCCCCTACCCGTGAAATATTGCATATATTTCTCCCGAACCTCACGGGCATTTTGGGGGGGCAAGCCAGGACGGGCAGATTCAAGGCCCGGCAGGGGATTGGCAGATGAAAGTCCAGCCTCAGGCAATACTGTGGCCATATAAGAAGTGGATTTTCTGCTGAGAAAGTTGTGTAGCACACAGCAGCATAAAACTACATAGTTTATTTTGTAGTCCGCCAAGTGGATGGAAGTCATAAAAATGCGGAACCGGCTGGCCATTATGCTGAAGGCATTTTCAACGACTCTTCGGCCCCTGGCCAGCCGGTAATTGAACACCCTCTTCTCTGGGGTCAGGGTCCTCTGAGGAAATTGCCTCATAAGATGCAGTCCGAGCCCGAAGGCTTCATCAGCCAAAAAAACAAAGGGGAGTCCTTCAACATTCCCTGCATCCGGTGGCAATGCAAGGTCGTCACTCTGGAGACGGAGGGCAAACTCCGTCTGGATGAAGGATCCCCCATCGGACATCCGGCCATTCTTCCCTACATCAACATAGAGGAATTCATACCGTGCTGACACCACCGCCATCAGCACAATGCTATGAAACCCCTTGTAATTGAAGTAGTAGGACCCAGAACGGGGGTGGCGGCACGATGTGGACGTGCTTCCCGTCTATGGCACCACCGCAGTTGGGGAAGTCCCACCGCGTGGCAAACTCCGATGCCACAGTCTGCCATTCCTGTTGCGTGGAAGGAAGCTGGGGAGTCAAACAAGATGAAAAAAAATTAGAATTTTAAAATATTACATTACAAGGAGATTATAATAAAAAAACATTAGAGGCCAACATCAATCAAATTCTCAGTTTATTAATCTGTTTTTAAGAAGTATAATGGAAGGCTCATGTTTCATATTCATCACCCCCTCTGATGGTCCATTAAAAAAATATTTTGGGGGGGAGGTAGATGTGTTTGGCCACAGGATAGCATTGCAGTGGCGGTGCGTCCAGAGTGGGCGCTGGAGCACTGCCACCTCTCTCCTGTGCCCGTCACTCCGAACAATACATCGGTTCATGCCTTGCATTAACCTATGTATTGTCAATGCCGCCCACTATTCTGGTGGATGGCCCCCTGTTAAGCGACCAACATTTGAATAACTGCAGCATTTATGGGGTGAAAATTGCATATCAGAAACAGGGAGGCAAATAGGCTTGCACATTACAGCCTGAGGGATGTAATTGGCTTCATAAAAGTTAAATAGGTGACGCAGGGGGGGGGGCATTCCTTGGGTAAACACTGACAGGCTGCTCTGCCAATCATGTTCACCAAGTCTGTTTAATGGTAACATGATTGGCTGATGCAACATCAAGGGCAGGAGAAAACATCAAGGACAGAAGAAGGATGGCGCTGACCACAAGAAGGTAAGTGCAGGGCTGGGGGGAACAAAATGGCTGCATTGGAGGGAACAAAATGGCTGCATTGGAGGGAACAAAATGGCTGCATTGGAGGGAACAAAATGGCTGCATTGGAGGGAACAAAATGGCTGCATTGGAGGGGGCAACTGGGGGCGTTTAATAGGCACAGTCGCAAAAAAGGAGGAAGTTTATTTCCTAAATTGGGGTTGGACCCCCAAACATTTGGAGCAACAGACGCCCCTGCTGGAAAGCTTAGTGAAGGGAAATATGCATGGAGCATGGAGGAGAAAAAAGGGGCATTTAAAAACTTCCAGCATGCATGGGGACAAAGGGGACATTCTCAGCATATTACAATCATGGTAATTAGGGAAGGATGAAAGAAATACAATACATTAGCATACATGGAATACATAAAATGTGATGTTAATGGAGAAAACTTACCCTAATATAGTCCTCCTGCAGGACTTGTATAATAGCAGAACAGGTGTCTGGGATTATGAGGCCCAGAGCCTGGGGGGAGATGCCTGTCGTGAACTTCAAGTCCTGAAGACTTCTCCCTGTCGCCAGGTAACGTAACGTGGCGATGAGCCTCTGCTCAGCACTGATGGCTGCCCGCATAACGGTGTCCTTCCTGGTAATATAGGGGGACACCAAAGCCAACAGTTCCTGAAAAATGGGGTCAGACATCCGCAGAAAATTCCTGTAGTCCTCAGGATTATTCTCGACGATCTCCCGCAGCAGAGGCATATGGCAGAATTGGTCCCGCTGAAGCAACCAATTCTTGGTCCATGAACTCCTCCTCACACCGTTCATGGACTGGTCTTGGTCCAAAACAAGCAGACCAACACCAAGCGCACGCACAGCACGAACTCGACGACGAGAACGTCCAGGCGACATGGCTAGGAAACGGTCGTCTTATCAGAACGTACAGAACAGAACGCACTTTAGAACAGCAAGGCCTATGAATAACGAACTGAAAATCAGAAACGAACGGGCAAGAACGCACTGTAAAACAGATACGACCTGCCTAGACGCCCTGAAAGTCAAGATACGAACCCACAAGCACAAACTGAACCACAGAAAACGAACTGAAAAGCACGAAGACTGAAAAGCGCGAATCGTCTCTTCCCAAACTTTTACTTCACACGCGGTAACACGAGATCAGCAAAAGCAGCCCAAGGGGTGGCGCCAAGGAAATCGATCTTCCCCTTTATACTGCCGTTGTACGCGCTGGACGTGACCACGGAGAACAACGACGAGATTTGGAATTGTCAGTGTGTACGCATGGAAAGCATGACGAGAAACTCGTCAAGGTTAACAAGAATCTCGTCAAAAAAAACGACGAGATTGTTACGACGAGAAACTCGGTCGTGTGTACGAGGCTTTAGTGTTAAACTGTTATCTTGTATTTCTCATCATGCTACACTATTCCAGAAAAAGCTTTTGAAACGGCGTATAGAAGAACAGGGCTGTGATGCACACTAGGGGTGAAGTGATGACATGTTGTTGCTAGGGGCAACAAGCACAAGGAAAGATGACATGACAGCCAGACAGCAGGAGAGCGGTACTAGCAGGGGTGACGGGTCCCATGTATAGTGAGGGGAGCGGTTCATGTTCTACCTCCTACCTTGCCCCAGCAACCGGGACCAGATCCACATGACAGAGACCCTAGAGACCTAGCTGTATGGTATGAAAGAGTTAACTATGCATGCTCATGGGCTCCATGCTGGTTCCCGGCAGACCCGCTCTGTCACTGGGAGATGGGTGGCGGAGTCTAGCTGGACTGACGGAATGGGACTCTGCAATGGGCTGTCTTCTTCAAAATGTTGATCCTGAGTAGGTGTAAGTATTATGGGACTGGGAGGCACCAGTACACCGCAAAGAGAGCGAAAGGCCCCCGTGTGCACCAGGCGAGTTGGCCCTACCCACAACCAAAGCTTGGCATTGCATGTTATTGCTTAATCTGTGACCCACTAAGACCCCCAGATCCTATTCCATCCTCAATTCCCCCAGAGGTTTTTTGTTTTGTTGTTTTATTAAAAAATCTAAAAGTTCTTTGTTTATATTTTTTGTGAAATGATTTTGTATAACTACATTAATATTAGATTACATACAGGTGTAACAACTCATGTCTTAGTTACTCAGACATTAAAGGAAAAACACACATTTGCTAAAAATATTATATAGCATATACAATTGCTGCACACACAATTTGTAAATTGACCTTTCCACTTCAAACTTCCTTTGCTGTATTTAAAAAAATAATAATTCAAAAACGTAATGTAATATTGCAACCTGGAGGCGGTCTGGTTGGTTTACAAAATGTGTCAAGAAATGTTATTACCTGTTTTTATGACTGGGTCACTTATTTTCTTAGAAGTCTGCACTAAGATTCAAAAAATAATTTTCAGCACCCCCTGCAATAGGAATATCATTTTTGGTGAGATACTCCTTAAGATCTATCTACTAAAAGGGATGCAGACACTGCAGCTATCCTCACTAAAACATTGAGATTTGCTCAAGTGATTTATTATGAAGTCTGTCGCTGTTCTTTCAGGAATCATTCTGGAAAGGACATGGTGAAACAAACAGCTATTTCTTCAAAGCATAAAATGTTAGGAATCTGCAACAAAGTTTCTTACTATTCTTGCAATGTATGTATAGTAGATCACTGAGAGTGTTTTTTTTCTCAACAAAAGTGGAGTTACACTTTAAATTAGGGTTGTCCCGATACCACTTTTTTAAGACCGAGCACAAGTACTCGCCGATACCGAATACCGATCCTTTTTTTTAATCACATGTGACAGTGGCACATGTGTCAGTAGTTTCATTTTTTAAAATTTTATTTAAAAATTTTTTTATAATGCTATTATGGGGGAGGGGGTGGACAGTGTCAGTGTGCAGTGTGTTTTTTCTTTTATTTTTTACAATAATTTTTATTTTATTCTTTCTTTATCAGCCCTGTTGGGGGGCTTTGGTGAGATATCAGGAGTCTTAACCGACTTCTGACATCTCCCCTTTGAGACAGAGAAAGGGACTAAGGACACAGATTCCCCAGTCCCTTTCTCAGCTGCGCTGCGCTGAAAATGAATGGAGAGAAGACAGCGGCTTCTCTCTCCATTCATAAACTGAAACATTGTAAACAAAGTTTACGATGTTTCAGTTATGTGAATGTACAGAGTCAGTCACTGCTCTCCATCCTGACAGATCGAGGGGGTGGAGGAGGAGAACGGAGGGGGGCAGCAGCACGGAAGGGGATACAGAGGAGGATGGCAGCATGGAGGGGGACACAGAGGGGGACGGCAGCATGGAGGGGGACATGGAGGGGGACATGGAGGGGAACGGCAGCATGGAGCGGGACATGGAGGGGGACAGGGAGGGATACTGCAGCATGGAGGGAGAGAGCAGCATGGAGGGGGACACGGAGGGAGGGAGACAGCAGCAAAACGGAGGGGCCTGGAGGAGGATACGGGGACAATCAACGGTGATCGTGTGTGGGGGAGTTACAAGCACTGATCACTGCTGATTTTAAAGCAGCTAAAAGCCGTGCGGGGGGGGGGGGGGAAGCGGAGAAACGACTTTTAAATCTATACAGCGGTGATCGGTGCTTGTAACTCCCCCACACACGATCACCGCTGACTGTACAAGTATTGGGTGAAGCATCGGGAGCATTTGCCCGAGTACAAGTACTCAGGCAAATGCTCGGTATCTGTAACGATACCGATACTAGTATCGGTATCGGGACAACCCTACTTTAAATCCAAGTAAGAAACTGAATTTAATTAGCCACTTGTATCTTCGCAACGAATACCCTCTAACTGATAACTAAGGTTTTCCAAGCTGATCAAAACTAAATATTTATAACTTTTTCATGTTGTGTTAAAATTCCAAACCAGGGTGGTTTTCTTGGTATGGGCAGTGTTGCCTAGGTCACCACCTTGTGGTGAGGGTTCCACATAGAGTTGCTATTATCAGTTGGCTGTCTGTGCTGGACACCTTTTACAAGTTTAGCTTCCTCAAAAATAAGTTGTTGCCTGCACACACTATGCAGTGAACCTGGGGCAGGACTTTGAGGGGCATAACAAATTTTTAAGCTAGCCATTCATGCATATTTCCTTCATTGAGCCTGCAGGCAGAACAAAAAAAATCGAATGGCTCCCCCCATCCAAGCTAAAGACCACGGATGAATGAATCTCTCCTGCTGGCTATTGTATTGTAACAGCTGGCACCTGCCGCTGTCAGAATATCAAAACAGTGCCTGCATTCAACTGGATGTTCAACTGGCTACTATGTAGGGTTGCCACCTGTCCAGGATTCACCCGGACAGTTCGGGTTTGGAATTATGCGTCTGGGTTTCAGACTGCCTGAAACCCAGACACATTATTTAGACTGGACTATGGCTTACAAGCAGGGTTGCTAGCTGCAGTTGTCTAAGCTCAGAGTGTCTGTAAGGGCCCTTTCACACAGGCGGATCCCGCGAGGATCTGTTCCTTAAACATCCGCTTGCTCAGCGGGGATCGCTCCGTTGATCCCCGCTGAGCCGGCGGATGACTAGCCCGTCTCTGCACATCGTGCAGAGACGGACCAGTCAGATCTCCGCTCTCCTCTATGTGGGGATCGGAGGAACACGGACCGTCTGTCCGTGTTCCTCCGATTCGATCCACAGACAGATGAAAAAATAGGATTTTCCTCCGTCTGCATAAACGGAGCATAGCGGACATTGATGAGATCGGATGTCAGCGGATGTTCACCTGCTGGACACCCGCTATCCCATAGGGATACATGTATGTCCGTTTTTCATCCGAAAACGGATGGATGAAAATGGACATACGGTCTGCACGTGTGAAAGGGCCCTTACACTCTTTTACACTGCCCAAAGCCAGCACTAACAATTCCCCCTCCCAAACACACACACAAATGGGAGAGGAGAGAGGGCTCGATCTGCACCTCTAACCCCCACCCCTTCCCCTCTGTGTCTGCCCACACTCCAATCCCCGGTGCTGTCAGAAAAGGAAAATTAGGACCAGAAATTTAAAGGCCAGCAGCCTCAGATACATCTGGATGAGAGGTACTGACTGCTAAGGGGTTAGTGAGCTCACTATCCATCCCTGTCTGTGACTGAAGTCTCCCCCTTCTCTCTCCTGCCTCTGAGTAAGTACACTAAGGTAAATCAGGGTTCTCAGAGCACCCCTTACATCAGAGTTCCCCTTTACACCAGAGGCCACAGTGTTTCCCCTTACATCAGAGTCCTCTCCGTACATCAGAGTTCTCAGTGTTCCCCCTTTAATCAGGGTTCCCAGAGGATCCATTTTTAGAGGCCCCAGAGTTCTCCCTTACATCAGAGTCTGCATAGTCCCCCCTTACAGTGAAAGGGAACTCTGTGAGTTCAGATGTAAAAGGGGAACTCTGTGGCCTCTGATGTAAAGGGGGACTCTTGTTATTAACTTCATACGATTAGAAATTTAATTTAATTGCAAAATATATGTATCGTTTATTCTATAAAAAAAAAATGCCATGTGCGCTAAAATGTTCGTGTTTGACTTGAAGAAAAGGTGGCAACCCTACTCTTATGATAAAAGTGGATTGAGCAGTTTACTTTTGTTGAGCCAAGTGTTTCCAACAAGGCCTCGAATTTTGGATGATTTAGCAGAAACTGGACAAAATTCAAGCCATTTATGGCAGCCTTTGGACTCACAGTGCACCACTGGGCCTTAAGATCTTTGTGATAGTCTATGCAAGGCCAAGGCATGGTGTGTGGCCTGTGTCTTGCAGCTGCTATTTTAAGCTATCTTATTGCTTGACAGCCTGTCAATTCATTTGTAAAGGTTCCTTTACTCAGAGAAATAACTATTCTATTTTACCAAAGGGAACCTGCACCATATCCCCTGGTGGAGATATCTAAATCGCTTGCCAATATTGTATGCTAACCCTATATTTTAGTATTACAGGTGTAGTGAGTGTCAATCTGGTTTCTGCTTCATTTCTGCGATCCTTAACTAAGATTTCCTTCCAAAGTTCCCACCACTGCACCCCATCCTGTCTCATTAACCTCCCTGGCGGTATTCCAGAGTCTGGCTCGGGGTAATATTTCAGTACCATTAGCGGTAACCCCGAGCCAGACTCGGGCTGCATCACAGGATACAGGGAGATTTACTTACCTTGTCACCTGGATCCTGCGATGTCTCCCCGCTGTGTGTGCGAGCTGTCTCCTCGCTCGATTCACACAGTGCCCGAGTGCCGCCGAGCTCCGTTCCCTGCGACGTTGTGGCGCACGGGGGCGGAGATCGGTGCCAAATTCAAAAAAGTAAAAACACAATACACATTCAGTACTGTATAAAAAAATACACATCCTCTTCGTCCCTAGTGGTCTGTCCAGTGTCCTGCATGCACTTTTATATTATAAATACATTTTTTTCTGCCTGAAATTTGGAGATTGTCCATAGCAATCAAAAAGTGTCCCTTTATGTCAAAAGTGGTTTTAGACCAGCTAGAAAACAGCGATAATAAATTAGAATCACTTGCAGAATTGAGCGATAGCGATTTGTGGGGAAATTCGTCATTAAACACTAAATCTAATGACAGCGACAATTCTGCAACTGAGCAAATTTCAGTGTTTTCGATTTGATTACATTATTGAATAATTTTTATTATTATTAGTGTAGCGGGTATATGCTTTCTATTTTTTTTAATCTGGTGGGGAAACTGTGATGTATGGTTCCCTGGGGCCCACCAGGTGGCACTGTCGCTTTGGGCCCGGGGTTGAGCCATCGTTGTGGTGGCGTACCTCTTTTGGTCTCTCTCAGTGGTTGTATGGTGGGGCGGGGAACCCGCCGTGCTTGCTGGGAGGGGGTATAAAGGGGGCGGCCATTTTTGGTGGCGGGAGTCGAGCCCGGGCACCTTCAGCCTGAGGGCGGTGGTTCGTGTCGGTCCCCTAGGCGGGTCTAGGCCTAGAGGACGTTCGGAGGTCGTGTTCCATCCCAGGCACCTTTAGCCTGGGGTGAGGTACCCGGGAGGAGGTCTGGAGCTCAGTGCCCACCACTGAGCTCCGCGAAGGAAGGAGGTCCTAGGGAATCCCCGGAGTGGGTACCCGAATCCGGAAGGCGCAATGGACCGGTGGGAGATACTTACTTGAAGACCCGGTGCAGCATATTGCCAGTGACAGGTGAGCCTCCCATCGGAGACCGCCTGGAAGGAAATCCCCCCTCGCTCGGAGACCGCAACCCACTTTTAGGAAGGAAAGTTGAGAGTTCATTGTGTCTGGGCCTACTCGCATCCACACCTCCTTTTCTGTTCTGTTCTACAAGGGAGTCTAACTGATTGTGTTCATTCAGGAAGAATAAAGAAGTGTTGGACTTTAATGGTGTGGGGCTCATTTTCTGGCAGACATTGTTCAAGGTAACTCTCATTGGATGTTCCAGGTGCAGAACACTGAGGTAAAACAAGAACTTTGCTTCCACCACACAAACATCTGCGGTGAGGGCTTGGCGTGGTGACCCCGCTCTCTCTCCTCTAAAGTACCCCTAGACAAGAGACAGGCGAGCTGATAGAAGAGAGGGGAGAGAGGAGGCCGCTACACGTGGGGGCTCGGGTCCGGTATAGTGTTCGTGTTACTACGGAATTGAACGTGTCTGCCCGGAGGAGTTACGAGTAGGCAGGCCTTCATTGGCCGAAGTGAATCCCTGCTCGAAGTCGTGGACATGACCCAATGAAGGGAAAGGCCCGCGCAGAAGAGTGGAAAAAGGGGGAAGCTCAGCCGTGTGAAGTAGTACACGTGGGGGCTTCTATTGCACTGCGCCACCAGACACACCCCCACCGCTTAGTTCGTGGGCGTGACTCAGAAAGAGAAAAGAAGAAAAGCCCGCGAACTGGAGCAAAGGGGAGGAGTCCAATACGTGTGAAGGACTACACGTGGGACGTTGGCGCAAAAACCTGGCAGTGTGCGATGGATCAGCAACAGGTCACCATGTTCGGACATACATCGTGGATTCCGGTTCACCCTTCTACCACGATACTGACTGCTGCTGCTCCGGTAGCAGATACGGGGATCCGGCTAAAGCCAAGGGGTCGATTCGCCCTGTATTCGTGCATGGACGTTGAGGCCCTGGGTGTGATTTGTCCCAGTTGTTCGGGACTGGTGTGCCAACTGAAGCCGTTCGGGCGATGCAAGGCCTGTGGGGAGTTCCTTTTTGAAGTGGATCCAGCGGTTGAGAAGCCGAGAACCATTTACCCCGGCCGGGCTGCAGGCAACACCACTCAGAGAGGAGGAATCACTGCTTTGACAGCCATCCCTGCGCACACTGCAACGACCGTGGAGGAGGTCGTGAGTACTCAACGGGAGAAATCCGAGGATGCTGACTCGGTCACCACTGTCTCGCAGCGTCCACCACCGAAGAGAAAGACCGGTATGGTAGCCCCGACCAGCGGTTGTGGTGGACCGTCTCGCCCACGTACACCCGGCCCGGATGGATCTGTCGATAAGAGTTCCGGACGTCCTGCTTCAAGTAAAGGCCGAGGTAAGCCAGGCGGAGAGATTTGGTGTGTGGGAAGAGGTGAAAACTCAGTCTCCACTACAGGCTACCTGCCCGCGGAGGAGTGTGACACCTCTGACCTGGAGTCGCTCTCGGATATGGGAGACGATGTTGCTATTGACGAACTGTTTGCAGAAAAGGGCTGGGACAAAGTACATCTGGCCTCATCCCGCAGAACTAGGGATCCACCCATGTCTACAGGGGATAGTACACCCCGGGTGGAGGCACCAGCGCCTGAAGAGCGGTCCCGTTCCCAACCTGCCCTTACATCCCCGGTGTCACCTACACCCAGGACCGGGGAAAAGAGACTGTTGTTGCGGGCACCTATGCCCAGATCAGATGTGATCAAGGTCCCTCGCCACCCGGACTCAATAGTTTTGCCTGGCGAAGGGGACAGAGCCACTATGCCTCCTCTGGCGAGACTACAACGCCTATTTGCTCAGAAGGTTGCTGCAGAGTATGGATGGGAGTATGGATGGGAGTACCCATACTTGTCCAAGGAGTTGTTGTACGAGGTGGAAGTTTGCCGGGAGCGCTGGTACAATGACTTTGTGTGGACTCACCTTCAGATTCCACACGCCCGCAGGTACCTGGCGTGTTCTCCCAAGGCCCCTCAGCGTTTTAAGGACTGCAAGGCAGAGTGGATGTTGGGAAAGCACATCCATGCGGACAAGGTGCTGATCCGGCGCAAGGAAGCTGAAGATGTTGAGTATCATCTGGAGACCATGGATCAGCACTTGAAACCACTTGTTCTGCCGCATCCCCGTTTCTAATTGTAGGAGGAAAAAGACTCCGTTCTTGTTTGTATGCTGCTGAACTTTCTGGGGCCTGTTGTCCTTGTTACCCAGAGGAATGAAGGACTGTTCCTGTTTGTTCTTCACTTTTCCAGCAAGAGATCATGGACTCTGGGGTAGATAGGGCTCAAGAGAAGAAGAAAAGTTCCACGAGTGCAGTTACCGCGACGCTGTTACCAGGTGGCAGTGTTGCGCATCGTTAACACTTTTCACACACTCACTCTATAGAGAAAAGGGATTTCTTTACGAAGAAGTTTCTTTCCTCTTACACAAATATATGTGTCAGGGTTTATGTGTGATAATTTTCTTTTTTTCCCTCTGCAGGAGAGCATCTCATCAAGACCACTGAGTATGGGGTGGGTCTTAGTCAGGATGGGTGGGGGAAAAGCATAATGTGAATATGTGATTCTACAGTTATGGTTAAAATGTTGTTGTTTCCCTTCCCTTTTATGTAAGGCTCAGACACAATTTCTTTAGTTGACCAAGTTTTTCAAAAAAGTATATTTTGTACAATTTATAGTTGGTCTCTGGACTGGACTATGTCAGCTGTTGAGGGAATGGTTTGCTCCAGACACTGGGGACCAGTGTCAAATCACCAGGGGGAGAGGGTAGCGGGTATATGCTTTCTTTTTTTTTAATATGGTGCGGAAACTGTGATGTATGGTTCCCTGGGGCCCACCAGGTGGCACTGTCGCTTTGGGCCCGGGGTTGAGCTATCGTTGTGGTGGCGTACCTCTTTTGGTCTCTCTCAGTGGTTGTATGGTGGGGCGGGGAACCCGCCGTACTTGCTGGGAGGGGGTATAAAGGGGGCGGCCATTTTTCGGAGGTCGTGTTTCATCCCAGGCACCTTTAGCCTGGGGTGAGGTACTCGGGAGGAGGTCTGGAGCTCAGTACCCACCACTGAGTTCCGCGAGGGAAGGAGGTCCTAGGGAACCCCGGGAGTGGGTACCCGAATCCGGAAGGCGTAATGGACCGGTGGGAGATACTTACTTGAAGACCCGGTGCAGCATATTGCCAGTGACAGGTGAGCCTCCCATCGGAGACCGCCTGGAAGGAAATCCCCCCTCGCTCGGAGACCGCAACCCACTTTCAGGAAGGAAAGTGGAGAGTTCATTGTGTCTGGGCCTACCCGCATCCACACCTCCTTTTCTGTTCTGTTCTACAAGGGAGTCTAACTGATTGTGTTCATTCAGGAAGAATAAAGGAGTGTTGGACTTTAATGGTGTGGGGTTCATTTTATGGCAGACATTGTTCAAGGTAACTCTCATTGGAGGTTCCAGGTGCAGAACACCGACCCGAAGGTAAAACAAGAACTTTGCTTCCACCACACAAACATCTGCGGTGAGGGCTTGGCGTGGTGACCCCGCTCTCTCTCCTCTAAAGTACCCCTAGACAAGAGACAGACGAGCTGATAGAAGAGAGGGGAGAGAGGAGGCCGCTACATTATATTATTATTTGTTATAATTATTTATAGTTATTTATTATATTATAATTTATGATTTTGTGTTTCAAACTTTATCATACCCGGTATGTCTACTCTGGTTTGGACAGATTTAAGTTAGTTATTCCTAAGAATTGCAGGCCTACAATATAAAACGCCAAATTTCCATGCAAAATAATGGTACCGCTTTCAGCACCTAAAATCTGACAGAATCATAACGCCAGGGAGGATAAAAGCCATTATTAATGAAGTAAAACCATAGTGTAATGTAAATATTCTATTGCTGAGAATGAGACCCCCTTGTTGTGCAGCAGGTAAGAAGATATGCAGGTATGCAATCGGATCAATCCCGTGGTACTTCCAACTTATCCTCTACCGTAAAAAAGACATCATTAAAATGACGCAGTGTAATAAATTACTGTAGAATACAAATGACTACCCTCTTCCTCATATATTATTATACTGAATCTATCATCTCCAAGCTCCGTCCATTATGTTCCATACATTTACAGCAGTCACTTTGGCTTTATCTTTTCCCACAAGAGAAATTCATTACATAGTGTGGGCTCTCACCCGATTTACCTTTTTGTCCAGCTACCTCTCACAAACAATGCTGACCATTGCAGATTTCTATAATGTAGTTAATGGTTTGTTAATGCTCTTTGCAGGTTATGGACTGTATTAGTACTCATCTACTTATCAATAAACAGTTCTTAAAGTACTGTATACCCAAACTTTTTAGCTTTTAAGTAAGTAGGGAAGGGTTACTGTCAGGTTTTTAATGCTGTTGGTGAACCCACCAGAAAGATTCACCATATCTATTTGTCCTGGGGATCATTGCTGCTTAGCGATTAAAAATACAAAGGGGTTGATTTACTAAAGGCAAATAGGCTGTTCACTTTGCAAGGGAAGTTGCACTTTGCAAAGTATACCCAATCACGTTCAAGAAAAAAAAAAATGTTTTGCTTGCTCACGATTGGATGATGGAAGTTGGCATAGTTGCACTTGATTTACTAAGCTCTGGGGAAAATTGCCTTGCAAAGTGAACAGCCTGTTTGCCTTTAGTTTTTTTAACCTGAGAATGTTAAGTTGTCACCAGTGAGGTTAAACCTTCCAGTGAAGAGGTTTGTTCTGGTGGCAACTATCTAAGAAGCGATTTCCCTCACTTTTAGATGTTATCTGTGTAGCGATACCTTCAGCTAAGAGGGCCGCAGATTTAGTTTGGGCCCTGAAGACAGCTCCGCCAACCCCCGGCAATTTACTCGACCCACTCTGACACAGTTAGTCTAGGGTAATATATATATATATCTTATGCTCTATGGCTAAATTCAGACACCAATGCAATGATAGAAGAATAACGAGTTTACTTTCTACTGGCAATAAAAATCAACAGTTGTAACAAATCACATGAATCTATCTGCAGAGCCCTGCAGCAATAGACACACTACAACTAGTAAGATATGGCGCATACGCACCACGTGTAACAGTACTTCACTATGCGCCCTATGGCACAGCAACTAAATAAACTATCTGGCTGGCCAGGCCTGATCCTATAACTCAGTCTCTAGGGGATGAATTCTTCGCATGCAAGTCTTTAAACGGTGGTGCACATTTCAGGAACACATTTGTAATCCAAAGGGTAAAAGTGCCAACACAGAACACTCCACTAGAGATCCGTTTGACTCAGCTATGGATCTCCAGTGGGGACTTAAATATGAACTGGTGGGCCACGGCAGTCTGTAGGCCTAACAATAGTGTACAGTATATGGATTGAGCAGGTGCTCGCTCACCCCTCCGGACGCGATCCCAGTCCGGGAACTTCCACCTGCTGTGTCTCCACACACAGCGTCTGCAGCGGTCGGGCCTCCGGCTCAGCAGCGGTTGAGGATCACCGAGTCAGGTGCCACCCAGGCTCGCAATGAGGGTAGAAGGCTCTTTTGGGTAGCAGCGCAAGGCCCCAGGCTTCAGGCCTTGCACCACAGCGGATCCGCACAGGAAGATCTCTCCACTGAAGTCTCGTGTCCCAAAGAGGCCGAGCTCAGCCTCGCCTCCTCCTTATATAACCCCACCCATGAGTCTCTGGGGTGGAAACATTGCACCCTGGGTGCCGAATGGGGTTCTGGGTAAGGTAGTCCTGAGAGTCTTTAAAGGAGACCCCGCTACACACTCCCCCCACTTAAACTCTTTGGTCCCCAAAGATAATTCTAACATGCACTGCGTACAACCCTAGACAACGTTGCGTATGATGTTGGCATAGGGAATTCCCACCAAAACCGAGGGGTTGAATTCCCTTGCCCACAGGTCACACTATCATGAGTGGCCTGCCTAACTGTGCCAGAGAGTGAGTGGGGGTTGCCCTCCACCAAATGAACAGTGGAGGGATCCGGATTCTCTGCACTCCTCCTGGCAGTGACCACAGAATCTTCTGAGCTCTTCCCCATTTGTGGGTAGGTCAACTTTTTGGGAGGCCTTATGACTCTTCGAGCCCTTTGCTCTCTTGGGGTTTCTGGCTCTGGCGCCACAGGCTCTTCTTCCGTAGCAGGTTCGGGCAACACGGTGGGCTCTGGAACATCTGCTTCAGGGGCCGAAGGATACATAGAGTCTCCAGGGTCCTCCTCTGAGCAAGTGTCCCAGACATCTTCCAAATAATCTGATGAAGGACTAGATGGGATGAACTCAGTGGCTTCTGCATTCAGTGTTCCATCTACAGTGTCTTCAGTGATTGGAAGATCTATAGCAGAAGTTCTTGGAGTTGGGGAAGGCAACAGCCAGTCAAGTTCTCTTCCTTCATCTCCACTAAGTTCAGAAGCCTCTCCATCTTCAGCCCGAGAGGTCTGGGACCGAGTGTTTGGCCTGGGAGTATCCAGAATAGAGACTGGTTCAGGGGAGTCCCTCACTGGAGGTATCCTGACTGCTTCAGCAAGTGGGAGCAGGTGGTTTCGATGCCACGTCTTCAGTGGTCCTACCTTCCCTTCTGGCTTCAACTTGTAAACAGGCAGGCCCGGCAGCTTCCTACAGATGACATAGGGTTCAGATCTCCATCTGTCTGCAAGTTTGTGTTTTCCAGGGACCCCCAGATTGCGTAGCAGTACTCTGTCCCCGGGCTGCAGGTCTTGTACCCGGACCTTCAGGTCGAAGTTTCCTTTGTTTCGAGCTCCCCTTTGATCTGAGGCCGCTTGAGCTTGTTCATAGGCTACTTTCAGGCTGTGTCTGAGCCTGTCCACATATCCTTTGTGGGAGGTGGCTGAGGAATGGTCTAAGGAGGTGCCAAAGGCCAGGTCCACAGGTAACCTTGCTTCTCTCCCAAACATGAGTCGATAGGGGGAGTAGCCTGTAGCATCACTTGTGGTGCAGTTGTAAGCGTGTACTATAGCTGCTATGTGTTTGCTCCAATGTTGTTTCTTCTCACTATCCAGAGTACCTTGGCTACTGTGGAAGCCTTCTGGTCTTTGGTTGGGAAAGCTTGGGCATACCGGGTGAAATGATCGGTTATCACCAGAACATTTCCTAGTCCACTCAGGTCGGGTTCGAGGCAGAGAAAATCAATGCATACCAAATCCATTGGGCCTTGACTTTGTAGATGGCCCATTGGGGCAGCTTGATGGGGTAAAGTCTTCCTCTGGATGCAGCGTGCACATGAGTGGCAGTACTCTTCTACTTCTGCCCTCATGCAGGGCTAATAGAACCGACTTCTGACGAGTTGAAAGGTCCTTTCCGCCCCTAGGTGGCCGTGATTGTCATGCAGGGCAATCAGAACAGTCTCTCGATGTTTTTCCGGAAGGAACAATTGCCATTTATCTTCCAGGCTATCAGAGGGGCCCCTTCGGTAGACCACTCCCTGATGCACCTGCAACCTGTCCCACTCTTTCCTCAACAGGCGAGCTTCCTTTGAGGAGTGGCGCAGAAGTCTATTTGGATCCTGATTCTCCAGGGCTTCCAGGACCAATTTCCCCATGGGGTCTTCTAATTGGTCGCATCTCAGCTCCTTCTTGGACAGTTTCGGCAGATTGTCTTCCTCCAGTTGGGTTACTGCACAGTATTGTTTGGGGACTCCTACCATGGTAACTCCTATGTCTTCTGCCCTCGAGCCTCCTCTGGCTTGTAATTCAGCCCCCTGACAAAGGACCCGCACCCCGTCAGGTGCCACTTGAGTCCAGTCTTCTGCGTCACTGGTGGGGGCATGAGATCTCCTGGACAGAGCGTCTGCATCTCGATTTCCAGCCCCTGGCCTGTACTTTAGGCTGAAATTTAATCCGGACAGTGCGGCCAGCCCCCTGTGTCCAGTGGCGTCCAGCTTTGCTGTGGTGAAAAGGTAGGTAAGGGGCTTGTTGTCGGTCTTCACAGTGAACTCCGCCCCATACAGGTAGTCTTTGAGCTTGTCTACTACCGCCCACTTAAGGGCCAGGAACTCCAGCTTGTGAGTGGGGTAGTTCTTCTCAGAGGGGGTCAGGCTCCTGCTCACGTAGGCAACAGGTCGCAGTTGTCCTTCGTGTTCTTGGTAAAGTACTCCCCCCAGACCGTCATGACTAGCATCTACATGTAGTTCATAGGGTCTTGTTGGGTCTGCGTAGGCCAAGACTGGGGCAGTGGTTAGGCTCTTCTTCAACACCTGGAAGGCCTCTTCACACTTCTGGTTCCACTGATCTCTGACCGACTCTCCCGGCTTCCTGGGCCCTGAGTCATCCTCTTCTCCCTCGGTCTTGAGTAGTTCATTCAATGGTCTGGCAATTCGGGCAAATCCCTCCACAAACCTCCTGTAATAGGAGCAGAACCCCAAGAAGGATCTGAGTTCTGTTACTGTGGTGGGTCGTGGCCAGGAGGTAACTGCCTCCAATTTCTCAGGGTCTGTGGCCACTCCTTCTTCAGACACTATGTGCCCCAGATAGTTCACAGAAGACTGGTAGAACCGACACTTCTCAGGCGAAAGCTTGAGTCCCTCCTCACTGAGTCTTCTCAACACTTTTTCCAGCCTCTCTTCGTGTTCTTCCAGGGTTCTCCCAAAGACAATGACATCGTCCAGGTATACAAGGACTTCAATAAGGTTCATGTCTCCTACAGTCTTCTCCATGAGACGTTGGAAGGTAGTAGGAGCTCCAGACAGTCCCTGAGGCATTCGATCAAACTCGAAGAACCCCACTGAGGCTATGAAGGCTGTCTTCTCCTTGTCTTCTGGATGCATGGGGATCTGGTAGTATCCACTCTTGAGATCCATAACGCTGAACCACTTGGCTCCTGATAAACTCTGTAAAGCGTCCTCTATCCTCGGAGTGGTGTACTGGTCGGGGATGGTTCTCCTGTTGAGAGTCCTGTAGTCTATACATAGCCTCAACGACCCATTCTTCTTTCTGACCACCACTATCGGGGAGGCATAGGGGCTTCTAGACTCCCGGATCACACCAGTCCTCTTGAGTTCTGCGAGTTGTTCCCTCAGATCCTCCAGATCTGCTAGTGGGACCCGCCTGACCCTCTCTCTGAAGGGCCTGTCTTCTTGGAGGCGGATTCGATGGGTGGCACTCCTTGCACACCCCACATCGAACTCATCTTTTGAGAAGATCTTCTCCCATCTGGTCAACTGGGCCATGGCTCTCTCTTTCCAAGCCCTGGGCAGATTCGGGTTTTCCATGGACAGCTTCTCCCAAACATCTCCTCCTTCACCCGTCCCCTTGACTTCTGACAGGGTAACCGGGGCAGCAGGGCTCACCTGGCCCAGCAGCATTCTGGCTGGGATCTCCATGGGGCCACCTGTAGTGTTCCTGACACTCACCGGAACTCTACAATGGGCCTTCTTCAGGGCCTTCAGCGGAATCACTTCTGGTATCACTTCCAGACCTGAGAACTCTCCCCTTGGGTTGGACTCCAGCACGACAAAGGGTCCAGGCTGCTTCCAAGTAAGCTTCACAGTGGCTCTGAGACAGGTTACTTCGCCGGGCTGCCACACTACCCCTTCTCTTCCAAGTCTCCACACCTTCCCTATCCCCTCTCCAGGGGTCTTCTGCTCTAGGACCAGCCGTTGGTAGGCCGTCTTCAGCATGGGGTGGATCTTGGTGGCCGCTTGCCCCTTCTCTTTCACTAGAGGGGTCAGGAGTCTTCAGACCAGGTCCGTGTTTGTCCTTATTATAAGGGAACTCTTGTTGGCTCCTGGCGGCCGAGGGCACACAACTGCCAGGGTGTCGAAAACTTCGGCCTTCCCAGCCACAGATGGGTCAAAGGTCATCTTGATGGGCAAATAGCCATCGTAGGGGAAGCTCTGGGTTCCGATTCCCCATATTTCCAGTTCCTCTATCTTCTGGATGGGCAGATGACTCAAGTGCTTATCGTAGAAATCCCGGTATAATAGAGTCACTTGTGCCCCAGTATCCAAGATGGCTCTGGTGTAGACTCCCTCCACTTGAATGGGCACTATAGGAGATGGACCTACCAGCTACTCCGGATATGGCCTGGCAGGGGTCACCTTCTTCTGGTCCTTTCCCTTCGGACTCTCTTTCATCCAACTCCCTTTGGACTTTAGTCTTTCTTGGGCCTGGTATGCATTGATTTCCCTCCTTTCAATGGGTGTACAGACCCGCTGAGGGATATTATTGTTTTTCTTAGGTGTGCATCCCCTTTGGGGAATGCTGTGCCTCTTCTGAGGGGTCTTGCCCCCTTTCTCTGGGGTGTATCTCTGTTGAGGGATGCTGTGTTTCCTCTGAGGGGTTTTGTCTCCTCTTTTCTTCTGCTTCTCATTCAGCTTGGAGCTCACTGAAGATGATGGGCAACCGGTTGACTCCTTCCCTGGGGCCCTATGGAGTTTCCCGCCGGCTTGCGGTTATCTGTTTTCTTCTTCTTGGGACTGGAACATGTAGCTGCAATGTGGCCAACTCCCCCACAGTTAAAACAGATTATGTCCCCCCAGTCTTGCAATGATGCGGGTCCCGAAGCAACCGGGAACAGTTCCTTCCTCGCTACCTCTTTCTCGGGACCCTGTGTGTCTTTCGCCATCAGAGAGGTCAGCATCTCTAACACCTGAGACATTTGTGATTTCAAAGTGTCCACTTCTGCGTCCCTTTCTGGAGTCATCAGCGAGTTGACTATCACTGGTGTAGGAGCATGACTTGTCTTTATCATTGCCTGATCCTTCTGCAGTGCCTCTTCATCTCTGATGATTTTTATCAAATCAGAGTAAGTCAGTGACGTTCCTCCTCCCAAGGTTTTTTAGGTGCAACCAGACTGGATCCGAGCGCAACGCTCCCTTTAAGACTTGCTTCATTCTTGCCGCATCTGTATCTTGGGGCATCATTCCCTTCTTCAAGATAATCTTACACAGCAACCTGTTCAGTCTTCTGACATACTCTGAAAGCTTTTCATTCGGCTGTTGGAAAGTATGTTCAAATTGGTAGACCATCTCTGTCACCTTTTCTAACTGACCGAACTCTTCCTGTAGCATGGCTAGACAGTCTTGAGCCGCGCAGTCTGTATTCCCAAACCGGAAACTTTTCACCGCTTCTGCTGCTGCGCCTTTAAGGCTTTCTATCACTCGTTGCCTCTTCTGGGCTTCAGGCACCTCCCATGCCTCCACTGCTTGTAATGCCTGCTCCACCCAAGTATCGAAGTCTTCCTCCCCTGCAGGGACAGGGAGCTTCCCTGAGAATGTCTTTAGTCTCCGGTAGCTAGTCTCTACATGCACCGTACTTGTCTTCTGACACTTGGTTAGCAGATCCCCTATTGCATTTTTCAGTTCTGGTGATATAGCAGTGACAGGTGCAGGCGCCACCGGAGGCATAGCCCTGTCTCCTCATTCAGGTGGGGTACGGGCCGCAGCCTGCGGTGATCCCATTGGTGATGGCTCCTTCTTTACAGTTACTGCGTGCGCCAACCTATAGGTTCTGTTGTCTGGCGTCCGCACACACTTGCGCTTGCAAGCCTCTGGCATCCCGTCCCAGTACTCCACTAGTGCATACTGATATGAGATGTCTGGGTCTGACTTTATCTCCGTCACCCACGGTGTGTGATCTGGGGACACTGACTTCATTAACTCCTCTACCGTTTCAGTCGACCATTCCTCCCCTGGGAGGCTGATGACTATCGACTGGTTTGGCTCTGTCCTAGAGGCTTTGCACCACGCTTCTACTGCTTGCGGGTCCATGGGGTCCATGCCGGCACTTCTGGCGTTCACCTGCTGTATCAGGATCCCGGACGAGAACCCCCACGTGTACCGACACCTTCAGCTAAGAGGGCCGCAGATTTAGTTTGGGCCCTGAAGACAGCTCCGCCAACCCCCGGCAATTTACTCGACCCACTCTGACACAGTTAGTCTAGGGTAATATATATATATCTTATGCTCTATGGCTAAATTCAGACACCAATGCAATGATAGAAGAATAACGAGTTTACTTTCTACTGGCAATAAAAATCAACAGTTGTAACAAATCACATGAATCTATCTGCAGAGCCCTGCAGCAATAGACACACTACAACTAGTAAGATATGGCGCACACGCGCCACGTGTAACAGTACTTCACTATGCGCCCTATGGCGCAGCAACTAAATAAACTATCTGGCTGGCCAGGCCTGACCCTATAACTCAGTCTCTAGGGGATGAATTCTTTGCATGCAAGTCTTTAAATGGTGGTGCACATTTCAGGAACACATTTGTAATCCAAAGGGTAAAAGTGCCAACACAGAACACTCCACTAGAGATCCGTTTGACTCAGTTCTGCTATGGATCTCCAGTGGGGACTTAAAAATGAACTGGTGGGCCATGGCAGTCTGTAGGCCTAACAATAGTGTACAGTATATGGATTGAGCAGGTGCTCGCTCACCCCTCCGGACGCGATCCCAGTCCGGGAACTTCCACCTGCTGTGTCTCCACACACAACGTCTGCAGCGGTCGGGCCTCTGGCTCAGCAGCGGTTGAGGATCACTGAGTCAGGTGCCGCCCAGGCTCGCAATGAGGGTGGAAGGCTCTTTTGGGTAGCAGCGCAAGGCCCCAGGCTTCAGGCCTTGCACCACAGCGGATCCGCACAGGAAGATCTCTCCACTGAAGTCTCGTGTCCCAAAGAGGCCAAGCTCAGCCTTGCCTCCTCCTTATATAACCCCACCCATGAGTCTCTGGGGTGGAAACATTGCACCCTGGGTGCCGAATGGGGTTCTGGGTAAGGTAGTCCTGAGAGTCTTTAAAGGAGACCCCGCTACATCTGTATTATTATGATTATGGGACAGGAAGTGAAGAAACATCTCCTCAATGGTACATAGGCTGCAGAAAGAGGATTTTTAATAATTCTCTACTCTGTTCAAAAATAATTACCATATACAGTAGTGACATGGAGGTTGGAGATTACTGATTATCACTGTGGAGGACACAGGAGATGAATACTTTAGCAGTGTAGGTTCCTAGCAGATTTTTGGGTGGTTTCTTATCAACAGAGTGGCATTAGGCAGAGAGGTAAGTACTTGCACCTTTCTTTTGCAGGGAATTTGTTTTGGCCAGTGTTATTTTCCTGACAGGGTCACTTTAAAATACCACTAGATTCAGGCTGGCCAACTTTGGGCAAAAATTAGAACTCCCACACCCTCTCACGCATCCAGCACATTATTTTTTTCTTGTGAAGAAAGTTGTAGTCATTTGGGTCCCTCGCTGGCACTGCAGTTGTGGCCATGTTGGTCCCTTCAAGCTGATGTCACTGCTGAGTCTCCTTTTCTGGAGTCTGGGAGAATCCCACAGCACAGCTGGACAGCCAATTGGAAGTGTCCACATAATACAGGCTGTAAAATGGACACCTGAAGAAGGACCTTGCTTCCAGTAAACAGAAGAGTAATGCCGCGTACACACGATCATTTTTCCCGTCGGGAAAAATGAAATTTTTTCCCTTGGACGAGAAAAACGATTGTGTGTGGGCTTTTTGTCATTTTTCCCGACGGGAAAAACGGCATTAATCACGATGAGAAAAATTAGAACATGCTCTAATTTTTCTCGTCGTGATTCCCGTTGTTTTTTTCCGCGGCAGTATTCCCATAGGGAAACACTGCCGGGGAGCCCACACACGGCCGTTTTTTTCGACCAAAAAAAATATGTAATTTAAAACGGCCGTGTGTGGGGGGAACAAGCTGTTCCTCGTTTTTCACATCGATTTTCTCGACGGTGTTTTCACCGTCGAAAAAATCGATCGTGTGTACGCGGCATCAGGCCTGGATCATCAAGGGACTGCAGATTTTGGTAAGTTAGAGGGGCATTTGGGGGGGGCTTTTTTTTTTTTCATTTTCCAGCAATTATTTAGAGCAGGGTTTGCATGGGATACAGGAGATCATTTTTATATATTTTTTTAAGATGATTTTTGCTGAATTTGTGTACAGAGTATGAAAATAGACAAAACAATGTTCCATACATTATGTATAATTGTTAAATCCGCGCTTAGGAAATATTCTAATATTCTAATATTCTGGCGGCGAACCTAAAAAAATAACTGACTACCTAGCGGCATTACCGACGCTAATACAGCGATCAGAAAAACGATCGCTTAGTGACAGTGGTGCTAGGGGGTGAAAGGGTTACCTGGGGGGGGCGATCAAGGGGTTAAACCTTTATTAGGGGGGGTTAGGGGGCTACCCTGGACCTAAAGGGACCTACACTAACTGCCCTGACACTTTTACAGTTACAAATGTCACTGTTTGCAGCGATCAGTAAATAAATGATCACTGCAATCAGTGACACAGTGACTGGGGGCTGGGGGTGATCTGGGGGGTGATCTGGGGGTGACTGGGGGGGGCGATCGTGTTCCTATGTGTGCTGGTGTAAGTGTAGTGTTTGTGCACTAACCTGACATCTTCTCTCCACGGCGCTCCGGTATGTGTGAGCGCCGCAGGGAAAGATGACATCACTTCCTCTGCCTGTGTTTACATTACACAGGCAGAGAAAGCATCTCATTCGCCGGGAGCGATCGTGAGGGGGTGGCCAGAAACCAATGGCCGCCCCCTCATCACCGATCGCTCCCGGAGCGATACCGACCGCTCACTGTACCGGAGGGGGGTCCGATCGGACCCCCCACCCATACGAAGGCAGTCACGTACAGGTACGTGATTGTGCCGGTACGTGCCATTTTGCCAACGTATATATACAGTGGGCGGTCGTTAAGTGGTTAAAGCTGTAGTAAACAGCTGGACATTTTTTATATATTTTTTTGTACCCTGAAAAGTAATGTCATAATTGCATCACGTACTAGCACATTATGTTAAAGTTACTTTAAAACAAAGCCTATACAGTGCCAAGATGTCAGATCTGCAGGCGCTTCCATCTTCACCCGTCTTCCTTCCGGGGTTCGTGGACTCCAGCTGTGTGACTGCCGAGTTCATGGGACAGGGCTCCGAATGAGTGGCCCAGGTGGCTGTTCCTTCAAAGCGCGTGCCCCAGTGATGTCACTGGCTGCATGTATAGTAACGATCTCCAGATTCTGTGTGCTCCAGATTTAGTAAATCTCCCCCTTAGTGTCAAATGCACTTGGCATACTAGTCTCATCATTATTATTATAGCCTATATCCACAGCCAATTGATCATGCTAAGGCATTGTGAGCTGCATGTATAATAATACTTTGCAGGGTTTCCCTAAGACCTAAAAGTCATTCTGAGAGATCCTCAATGGTAAAACAGTTTGGGAAAAACTGGTCTTAATTGTCCTGTCTGCACTTTTAAGTGCATTTATACTGAAACACTACCCTCCTCCTCAGACTGACAATGCTGCTGTCTGCTGTGCCCCCCGTACTCCTTTATCCAGAGTGGGAGCACTCTAATACAGAAAGTATGTTACCAGCCAGATCACCAGATAAAAACAGAGGGAAAAAGCCTAAAAAAGAAAACGAATGCAGCCACCACATCTAATGATTGGGAAGCTGTCATAATTCAGCCTCTTGAATTGTGGTTGCCTACATGATCATACTTGAAATGATTCCAAAAATGACTGCAAAGGAGACCAAGGGAACTCTGACCAGGGGTATTTTCCTAAGTGCAAGGGGTCTTGCAACGTCCATTTATGAACTGAACATTTGAAGGAAAAAATAATCATGAGATAAAATAATAACTGCACCTAAAATACCTCCCACATCTAATGAGTAAACCCTAATGCCTCGTACACACGACCGGTTTTCCCGGAAGGAAAACTGCCATTAGAGCTTTTGGCCGGGAATCCCAGCCGTGTGTATGCTCCAGGAAAACTGCCAGGAATCCCGGCAGGAAAATAGAGAACATGTTCTCTTTTTTCCCACCGGGATTCCCGGCGGATTTTAAGCCGGCAGTTTTCCTATGGGGAAAACCTGCGGTGGAGCATACACACGGCCGTGTTTCCCGACCAAAGTCCTCATGGCAGTTTTCCTGTCGGGAAACCTGGCCGTGTGTAGGGGGAAAAAGCTACCGGCAGGTTCTCGGTTTTCCCCTCGGTTTTCCCGGCAGACTTTTTACCGCCGGGAAAACCGATCGTGTGTACAAGGCATAAAACGTCATTGCTGCACAAAGAAATAATCAGGCAAGAAACATGCACTACAGAAGGAGAAAGATTATTTTATTTACTGCTTATTTATTTCCTAGATTTCTGTATCACCAAACAATACACTCTTCTTAAGAGCAAACCCATTGCTTCCATTTGTGCTTCAACACTAACCCTGTGATTTATTGATACTAAATATAATATTTTTAAAGGACACTAAAAGCATTAGATCTACTTTGACAGAGACATGGAGTCACTGAAATACTAAATTAATCATAATATAACCTGTGGGAACCACTTGGAAAAACATCATCTAAGGAGAATGGTCACAGCTCATTGGAACTCTATTAAGTGTATGTTTTGGGAGAGCTGCACTTGTGGAACAAGCTAAAAGCTATGAATGAAAGTATTGGCACAGAATACTGTATGTTTGCAACAGCGGTAAGCTCATTGCAGTGTAAGTATGGATTGCACTGCCATTCCCCAGCACTCGTAATGTCTTCAGGAGACATTATGGATCTTAAAAGAGACACTAGAGCAGTAATAGTTGTGAGTGCAGAATAAATCAAATGAGCACCATTATCTATACATGCAATTTTGTCTGTGTATACAGAGATGAAGCTGTAGAGAGAGGTTATATCAACACCATCACCGGGCCAACATAGATAAATACTCTCCATACTAATATACTATTAAAAATCACCATAGAAATGAATAAAAATCTTGAATACCTCTTATGCTGATGGTGATAGTCAAAAAATACCTGGATCTTGTTTAATTTTGGTTTGACCTATTTAATATGTCAGAGCAAAGAGCAATGCTGATAAGAAAAGTAGGATATTCCCTACCAGCCAAACAGATGCCATTTTACCTTACTCAGATCAGTCAAAGATCAAACCTGGTTGGTATCTATTACTTCACTTCCTAGGAAGGTTACTCCACTCCCTAGATTGCTCTTTGCCTTATTACCCAGGAACAATTTCTAAAATATTCA
Source organism: Rana muscosa (assembly GCA_029206835.1). Lineage (NCBI taxonomy): Eukaryota > Metazoa > Chordata > Amphibia > Anura > Ranidae > Rana > Rana muscosa. The sequence goes on along the minus strand of CM055118.1, from coordinate 505,769,009 downwards.
AAACCTGCTACAATCACCTTCTTCCTATGGCTAAGTTAAAAGCAGATGTTTGAGAGGCGTTAAAAACGCCCCTCAAATGCCTATGCACAAGATACAATAGACAGCACACAGTGCTGATCACACCATCAAAACATGAAGAGTTGCATCGCTTCAAAACTGAAGCCTCAAGTCGAGTCAAGAGGCATTTTGAAGCCTTTCAACGCCTCCCATTCAAGTCTATGGTAACGCCTTGCAAATGCTCTGGCAAGCAGTTGCGGTGCAGGTGCGAGGCGTTAAGATTAGTTCATATACTGTAATAGAATAGGCATTTGTGGAGCGGTTTTAGTATCAATAGATTTTTATTGATTTTGCCAATGGACATAACAACATAGTTACAGCGTTACTCATATAAAAGAAACTTTGATTGCTGGTTACTACATTAGATATGTTTACATAACGTAACACACGTGGAAATAATGACTCGAATGCTAAGAGACATCTCAAATCATTCTACCTAAGTACCATTCTCAAGGCAAAAAGATATAAGCAGAAACAAAACAATATTAAGCAAAGAACAAAAGATATAGGACAAAAAATATAGAACAAAAAAAAAAAACAAAGAATGTAGAACTTTGCCAAGTCCAATTATGCACTTTTCCTAAACCCCGTTTGGACGTAATATATTTAACGATCCCACTATGAAGGAATGTCAGTCAATATCGGGAGCTATGGGTAATGAACCAATCAGTCCAGGGACGCCAGGTGGGCAATCTGGACTGATACATCCCTTGGGAAGCCGCGAACATCAATTCATAATTAATGTGCAGATCGGTTGTTCTGATTACATCCATGAGGCTTGGTGTCAGTGAGCTCCGCCACTTTCTAACAATGTTCAGTCTTGCGCTCATAAGTATATGGGAGACAACATGTCTAAAGTTTGAAGGGATTTCCTCTATCCCTACCGACAGAACCGCCAGACCTGGGGTCAAGACAGTAGAAGTGCGTGTAATCTGTCTTATGAGGTCAGAGATCAGGGCCCAGAAAGTTGTCAATGCTGGGCAAGCCCATAAAATGTGGATCAAAGAGCCTCGGAGGCCACAATTTCTCCAGCATAGGGGGGACGAGTTGGCTACAAAACCCGCCAACCTCGTGGGTGTCAGGTACCATCTCAGGAGAATCTTGTGATGTAGTTCCCATAAGTTTACACACTTAGTGGAGGCAAATGTTACCCTAAGGGAGCGCTGCCATTGTTCTGTTGAGTACTGGGATGACAGATCCAGCTCCCAGGTGGGCATGGAAGGAGTTTTATGGAAGTCAGTTTTCTGGTTCAAGTAATTATAAAAATAAGATATACCCCTGATAGAGGTATTCGGTTTAGAAAAATAAAGGAAACTTCTAATTGGTATAGAAATGGATCTATGGGGAGTGGATGTAAAGAAATGTGCTATTTGTTTGTAAGTGTATATCTCTTTAGTGTCTAGTAGTGATGAGCCGAACACCCCCGGGTTCGGTTCGCACCAGAACCCGCGAACGGACCGAAAGTTCGTACGAACATTAGAACCCTATTAAATACAATGGATGCGAACGTTCAAATTCTAAAGTGCTAATTATAACAACTATTATGCATGTTATTGTCCTAAAAAGGGTTTTGGAACCCGGGTTCTGCACCAGGGGACATGTATCAATGCAAAAAGAAGTTTTAAAAACGGTCGTTTTTCGGGAGCAGTCATTTTAATGATGCATAAAGTGAAAAAAAAAAGTCAAATATTCCTTTAAATATCGTACCTGGGGGGTGTCTAAAGTATGCCTGTGAAGTGCCACGTGTTTCCCGTGTTTAGAACTGTCCCTGCACAAAATGACACTTCTAAAGGAAAAAAAAGCCATTTAAAACTTCTTGCGGCTTTAATGTAATGTCTGGTCCCGGTAATATGGATGAAAATCTTTAAGAAAAATGGCATAGCTACCCCATGACCCCCCCCCCCCCTACCCCAGCCCATTACCAGCCCCTTTGGGTCTTGTATGGATATTAAGGGGAACCCCGCACATAAAATAAAAAAGGCCCTATATACTCTGAACAGCCGTATACAGGCGGTGCATACAAGACAGGGACTGTAGGTTTGTTCTTATGTAGAATGTGTTTGTAATTTTGAACAGGTACATTGTTGAAGTGTAGCTCCAGCCCAAAAATCTATTTTTAAACTTTTTGGGAAACATAGGTAAGGGTTATCACCCCTGTAACATTTGTTTTGCTGTCTGTGCCCCTGTTCAGAACATTTCACCTCACTTTCCGTCCCAATGACAACTGTTTTTGAAATGTGGTGTTTTTCTTGAAACAAGGATTGCTGATAAAGCATCAGTACAGAGGAGACACCTTTCTCCCATATTTATTCTTACAGGAGAGAATTTTCCTTCCTAGGGGTAGATTTCCTCTCACTTCCTGTTGTCTTCTTTCGTTTGCAAGTAGGAGTCGTTTGTAAGTTGGATGTTTGAAAGTAGGGACCTGCCGTATATACTCTGCAGAAATAGGCCCCTTAGTTGTTGGTGTTGGCACAACACTGTAAGCACTCACAGTTACTCTTGGTTGGTGCTGGAACGCCCTGCTGTCAACTATTATATCAGGAATTTTAATTACATATAATTGTTGAACAGTGGTAGTAAAAATTGGGGCTTTGATGGTGGTGCTGGTGCCACAACACTGTAAGCCCTGACAGTTACTCTTGGTGGGTGCAGCAATGGGCCCTGCTGTGAATTATTAGATCAAGAATTGTAATTGCATGCCCCTGTTGAACAGGGGCTGAAAAATTGGGCTTTTCGTGGTGGTGGTGGTGGTGGTGGTGTTGCCACAACACTGTAAGCCCTCAGAGTTACTCTTGGTGGGTGCAGGAATGGGCCCTGCTGTGAATTATTAGATCAAGAATTGTAATTACATGCCCCTTTTGAACAGTGGCTGAAAAATTGGGCCTTTCGTGGTGGTGGTGGTGGTGGCGTTGCCACAACACTGTAAGCCCTCAGACTTACTCTTGGTGGGTGCAGGAATGGGCCCTGCTGTGAATTATTACATCAAGAATTGTAATTGCATGCCCCTGTTGAACAGGGGCTGAAAAATTGGGCCTTAGGCACTGGTGGCACAACACTACAACCCCTCACAGATACTGTACTTGGAGCACAGCAATGAGCCCTGTTGCAAAGTATTGCTTCAAAAATTGTAATGACACGCCCCTGTTAAACAGGGGCTGAAAAATTGGGCCTTAGGCACTGGTGGCACAACACTACAACCCCTCACAGATACTGTACTTGGAGCACAGCAATGAGCCCTATGGCAAATTATTGCTAAAAAAATTGTAAGTACACGCCCCTGTAAAACAGGGGCTGAAAAATTGGGCCTTAGCCACTGGTGGCGGCACCCATAAACAAAAATGATCTTCCAAGCTATCATCATCAATCGTATCATTGAGGACTCGGAGGAGGAGGATAGCCAGTCAACATAACAGCACAGGCACTCAGCATCAGCATCAGTCTTGAAGGGACGTGACATGTTAAAATCAATTAGTCTGTTATATCAGCATCAGGTGTGTGGTAGCTGGTGGTGATCCAAGACTGGTTCATCTTGATGAAAGTCAGTCGATCAACCGAGTCGGTGGACAGGCGCACCCTGTGATCCGTGACAAATCCTCCAGCAGCACTGAATGTGCGTTCCGAAAGAACGCTGGATGCAGGACAGGCCAGTAGCTCAATTGCATACTGTGCAAGCTCTGGCCAGTGATCCATCCTCAAGACCCAGTAAGCCAGAGGATTTTCGGTGGGGAAGGTGTCCAAGTCTGACCTTGCCCCTAGATATTCCTGCACCATGTTTATCAGACGCTGGCGATGGTTGCTGGAACCAATCATACTTTGGGGCTGCGGACTAAAGAATTGTCTGAACGCATCGGTCAGACGGCCACCTTCCCCACCGCTCCTTCTTTGACTGGCCGAAGCCTCAGCAACTCGTTGTCCTGGACCAGGAGTTTGTAACCTCCCAGTCTCTGGGAACGCGTTGCACAGACCTTTCTGCAAGGCCTCCCGGAGTTGTCTCATCCTCTGCTCCCTCTGCGACGGTAACATAAGGTCCGCAACCTTACCCTTGTACCGTGGATCAAGGAGAGTGGCCAGCCAGTAATGGTCCCTCTCCTTGATCCGAAGAATACGAGGATCCTTCCGCAGACTTTGCAGGATCAGGGAGGCCATGCAGCGTAGGTTTGCTGAGGCATTCGCTCCGGAGTCCTCTGGGTCACTAAGGACGACATGATCCGCAGTCACCTCCTCCCAGCCACGTACAAGTCCACTGGTTTCTTGGGACTGTAAATCATCCCTAAAAGACTGCTGCTGATGATGCTGAGTGCCAGCCTCCACCTCCATGCTGACACAATCCTCCTCCTCCTCCTCCTCCTCCTCTTCCTCTTCCTGTGCGATGGGTGGGACAGAAGGAACACTGTCTGGGTAAAGGGGGCCTTGAGAGGCAAGGAAGTCCTCCTCTTCCTGCCTCTGTTCTGCCTCAAGTGCCCTGTCCATTATTCCACGCAGCGTGTGCTCCAACAGGTGGACAAGAGGTACAGTGTCACTGATGCATGCACTGTCACTGCTCACCATCCTCGTGGCCTCCTCAAATGGTGCCAGGACAGTGCATGCATCCCTGATCATGCCCCACTGGCGTGGAGAAAAAAAACCAAGCTCCCCTGACCCTGTCCTGGTGCCGTAGTCGCACAGGTACTCATTGATGGCCCTCTGCTGCGTGTGCAGCCGCTGCAGCATGGCCAACGTTGAGTTCCACCTGGTGGGCATGTCACATATAAGGCGGTTCTTGGGCAGGTTCAACTCCTTTTGCAGCTCAGCCAGGCGAGCACTGGCATTATAAGATCTGCGGAAATGCACACAGACTTTCCTGGCCTGCCTCAGGACATCCTGTAAGCCCGGGTACCTGCCCAAGAACCGCTGCACCACCAGGTTAAGGACGTGAGCCACACAGGGCACATGGGTCAGTTGTCCCTGTCGGAGGGCGGAGAGGAGGTTGGTGCCATTGTCGCAAACCACCATTCCTGGCTTAAGCTGGCGTGGCGTCAACCACCTCTCGGCCTGGCCCTGCAGAGCAGACAGGACCTCTGCCCCAGTGTGGCTTCTGTCCCCCAAACACACCAGCGCAAGCACGGCATGGCATCTTTTTGCCTGCGTACTTGCGTAGCCCCGTGAACGGCTACGGAGCACCGCTGGTTCATAGGACAAACCACAGGAAGAGGCCATGGAGGAAGAAGAAGAGGAGGGGGTGGAGGAGAGAGGTGTGTCACAACCAGTAGTAGCATTTTGGAGGCGTGGCGGTGGGACAACCTCCAACACTACTGCACCTTGTCCTGCATCCTTCCCAGCTGCCAAAAGAGTGACCCAATGGGCCGTGAAAGAAAGGTAACGTCCCTGTCCATGCCTGCTGGACCATGAGTCAGCGGTAATATGCACCTTACCGCTGACCGCCCTGTCCAGCGAGGCCAAGACATTGCCTTCCACATGCCGGTAGAGAGCCGGAATAGCCTTCCGTGAGAAAAAGTGGCGTTTGGGAACCTGCCACTGAGGAACCGCACATTGCACAAACTCACGGAAGGGGGCCGAGTCTACCAACTGAAAAGGCAGCAGTTGAAGCGCTAGCAATTTAGCCAAGCTAGCATTCAACCGCTGGGCATGTGGATGGCTGGGAGTGAACTTCTTTCGACGGTCCAGCAGCTGGGGCAGGGAAATTTGCCTGCTAGAATCGGACGTCGGTGTACTGCTAGCAGAGTGGCCGCAAGTACTTGGCTGTGACACACCTAATTCTACACCTTCATTCCTCTCAGTGCATGTTTCAGAGAGGACTGAAGTTATAGTGGGGTTGGAGATCCCAGCTGATGCGGTGCAAGGAGAGGTCCGCTTTGTTCTTTGGTGTGGGTCTTTGAGGTAGGCTTGCCAACGAGCTGCATGGCAGGTCAACATATGTCTGGTCAGGCATGTGGTACCCAAGCGGCTGATGTTTTGGCCACGCGATATACGCTTGAGACATATGTTGCAAACAGCAGCTGTGCGATCTGATGCACTAGCCTCAAAAAAGGCCCACACCAAGGAACTTTTTGAATGACGGGCAGAGGCAGCGCCCTGCACAGGCGGAGCTCTGCGGTGTGATTCCGTCGGTGTACTGCCCTTACGCTGGCCACCAAAGGGCATCCTGTCTCGTTGGAGATGTGCCTCCTCCTCATCCTCCTCCTCCTCTCTCCTATTAGGCACCCACGTGGAGTCAGTGACCTCATCATCCCCTCCCTCCTCATCACTGGAGCCAATCTGGCAGTATGCTGCAGCTGCTGGAACATGACTGCCAGATTGGTGTCCTTCTTGAGCATCCCCTCTGTCTGCTCTCACCCTACTGCCTTCCTGTAGCTGGGTTTCATCATCAGACCCTTCGAAACGCTGGGCATCCTCCTGGAGCATGTACCCAACACTGTGCTCAAACAGTTCGGGGGACTCCTCAGGAGGAGGACATGGTGGGTCTAGGGAAGGAGTGACTGATGATGAGTCTGACATTGATACCAGGGAAGAGGACGCTTTGGCAGCTGCTTTGCCAGTACCCTGAGCCTGGGTGAGAGAGGATGAGGAGGAGGAGGAGGGCTTGGTCATCCACTCTACCAAGTCTTCGGCATGATGTGGCTCAACATGTCCAGCTGCGGAAAAGAAGGACAAGCGTGTCCCATGGCCATGTGCTGATGACAATGCACCGCGTCCACGACCAGCACTGTTGCCCCCAGACACAGAGCCTGCTTGCCCTCTTTTATTGCCTCCTGACTGTCTGCCTCTCCTTGTTTGCCTTCCAGACATTCTAATAGATGGCCTGCAGGGAGATGGGAAAAAAGCAATAAGGGCTACCTTCAGGTGTCCTTCTCTGTCCCTTGAAACAAGGACTTGCACAGTGAAAGAAACTGACACTCTCCCTACCTACAGTTTTCTGTCCCTAGAAAAAATGTTTTTTTTAAGCACAATATAGCACAAGGAGAATTCACTCACTGTCCTTCCAGGTCCCTAGAAACAAGGACTTGCACAGTGAAAGAAACTGACACTCTCCCTACCTACAGTTTTCTGTCCCTAGAAAAAATGTTTTTTTTAAGCACAATATAGCACAAGGAGAATTCACTCACTGTCCTTCCAGGTCCCTGGAAACAAGGACTTGCACAGTGAAAGAAACTGACACTCTCCCTACCTACAGTTTTCTGTCCCTAGAAAAAATGTTTTTTTTTAAGCACAATATAGCACAAGGAGAATTCACTCACTGTCCTTCCAGGTCCCTGGAAACAAGGACTTGCACAGTGAAAGAAACTGACACTCTCCCTACCTACAGTTTTCTGTCCCTAGAAAAAATGTTTTTTTTAAGCACAATATAGCACAAGGAGAATTCACTCACTGTCCTTCCAGGTCCCTGGAAACAAGGACTTGCACAGTGAAAGAAACTGACACTCTCCCTACCTACAGTTTTCTGTCCCTAGAAAAAATGTTTTTTTTAAGCACAATATAGCACAAGGAGAATTCACTCACTGTCCTTCCATCTCCCTGGAAACAAGGACTTGCACAGTGAAAGAAACTGACACTCTCCCTACCTACAGTTTTCTGTCCCTAGAAAAAATGTTTTTTTTAAGCACAATATAGCACAAGGAGAATTCACTCACTGTCCTTCCAGGTCCCTGGAAACAAGGACTTGCACAGTGAAAGAAACTGACACTCTCCCTACCTACAGTTTTCTGTCCCTAGAAAAAATGTTTTTTTTAAGCACAATATAGCACAAGGAGAATTCACTCACTGTCCTTCCAGGTCCCTAGAAACAAGGACTTGCACAGTGAAAGAAACTGACACTCTCCCTACCTACAGTTTTCTGTCCCTAGAAAAAATGTTTTTTTTAAGCACAATATAGCACAAGGAGAATTCACTCACTGTCCTTCCAGGTCCCTGGAAACAAGGACTTGCACAGTGAAAGAAACTGACACTCTCCCTACCTACAGTTTTCTGTCCCTAGAAAAAATGTTTTTTTTAAGCACAATATAGCACAAGGAGAATTCACTCACTGTCCTTCCAGGTCCCTGGAAACAAGGACTTGCACAGTGAAAGAAACTGACACTCTCCCTACCTACAGTTTTCTGTCCCTAGAAAAAATGTTTTTTTTAAGCACAATATAGCACAAGGAGAATTCACTCACTGTCCTTCCAGGTCCCTAGAAACAAGGACTTGCACAGTGAAAGAAACTGACACTCTCCCTACCTACAGTTTTCTGTCCCTAGAAAAAATGTTTTTTTTAAGCACAATATAGCACAAGGAGAATTCACTCACTATCCTTCCAGGTCCCTGGAAACAAGGACTTGCACAGTGAAAGAAACTGACACTCTCCCTACCTACAGTTTTCTGTCCCTAGAAAAAATGTTTTTTTTAAGCACAATATAGCACAAGGAGAATTCACTCACTGTCCTTCCAGGTCCCTAGAAACAAGGACTTGCACAGTGAAAGAAACTGACACTCTCCCTACCTACAGTTTTCTGTCCCTAGAAAAAATGTTTTTTTTAAGCACAATATAGCACAAGGAGAATTCACTCACTGTCCTTCCAGGTCCCTAGAAACAAGGACTTGCACAGTGAAAGAAACTGACACTCTCCCTACCTACAGTTTTCTGTCCCTAGAAAAAATGTTTTTTTTAAGCACAATATAGCACAAGGAGAATTCACTCACTGTCCTTCCAGGTCCCTGGAAACAAGGACTTGCACAGTGAAAGAAACTGACACTCTCCCTACCTACAGTTTTCTGTCCCTAGAAAAAATGTTTTTTTTAAGCACAATATAGCACAAGGAGAATTCACTCACTGTCCTTCCAGCTCCCTGGAAACAAGGACTTGCACAGTGAAAGAAACTGACACTCTCCCTACCTACAGTTTTCTGTCCCTAGAAAAAATGTTTTTTTTAAGCACAATATAGCACAAGGAGAATTCACTCACTGTCCTTCCAGGTCCCTAGAAACAAGGACTTGCACAGTGAAAGAAACTGACACTCTCCCTACCTACAGTTTTCTGTCCCTAGAAAAAATGTTTTTTTTAAGCACAATATAGCACAAGGAGAATTCACTCACTGTCCTTCCAGGTCCCTGGAAACAAGGACTTGCACAGTGAAAGAAACTGACACTCTCCCTACCTACAGTTTTCTGTCCCTAGAAAAAATGTTTTTTTTAAGCACAATATAGCACAAGGAGAATTCACTCACTGTCCTTCCAGGTCCCTAGAAACAAGGACTTGCACAGTGAAAGAAACTGACACTCTCCCTACCTACAGTTTTCTGTCCCTAGAAAAAATGTTTTTTTTAAGCACACTATAGCACAAGCACAAAACACACTGACACTCTCCCTACCTATCCTTCTCTTTCCCTAAACTAAAGGAATCCAGGTTAAGCAAGAAAGAAATAAAAGTCACTGTCCCTGCCTATGCTGCTCTATCCCTGCTCCGGAACACACTACACTAGGCCGCCGTGCTGGCGGCCTTTTATAGTGTGGGGCGTGTACTAAACACCCTCAGCAATAATTGGCCACAGGCATCCTGCCTGTGGCCAATCATTGCTCTCCTCGCTGCCGGCGCTGTGATTGGCCAAGCATGCGGGGTCACAGTGCATGCTTGGCCAATCACAGCGCCTGGATGACACTGCGATGGCGTAGTGCATTGTGGGCCGTTCGCGTCACTCGAATTTGGCGCGAACGGCCCAAATCGTTCGATCTTCGTCGAACGATCGAACAGCCGATGTTCGAGTCGAACGTATGTTCGACTCGAACACGAAGCTCATCCCTAGTGTCTAGACCAAATTCTATCTGGAGCGACCTGAAGGTTTTAAGAGTAGGGCCAATAATTAGGTCTTCCATGGTGGCGATGCCCTTTACTTTCCAAGAGTTTATATGTAAGTCAGGTATAAATAGTTGTAGACTAGAGATAGGAAGCGATAAATCCTTAGTTAAGGAATGCGAGGAGGGGCTGTCTAGGAATACCTTCCAGGCTCGAAGAGTAGCTTGCATTGTGGGCGAACTATTGATTGATTTAAGTGGGTGTAGGGTGCTTGTCAGGAGAAGGTCATATGTGTTGTTGTTAATGCATTGCTTTTCTTCCAACTCCATCCACCTGGGCGCAGGATCGTGCCTAAACCATTGTCTAGCCTGAGCAAGAATAGCTGCAATGTAATAGTCCCTTAGCACAACATGGCCCATCCCTCCGGCTTTCTGCGATTTGATTAATTTCTGGAAAGCACACCTTATCTTTTTACCTTGCCATAGAAATGCATTAAGTGTGGATTGTGCCTTCTTAAAAAAAACCTCCGGGACTGGAATCGGTAAAGCTCTGAAGAGATACAGAAATTGTGGCAGTATCATCATCTTGAAGGCTGCCAACCTCCCTGACCAAGACAATTCTGTTCTGGACAGGTTACGGAGTCTAGGCTCTAGGCCCTTGAGAAAGGGCGTATAATTTGCTTCTACCAGTTGGGAGGAGTGTTCTGTTAAAATTATACCTAGATATTTAATACCCTTGGGACTCCAGTCATATGGAATTGACTCCTGAATTTTGCTTTTACCTTTATTGCTAATTCCCAGTCCAAGAATTTGAGATTTATTCTCATTAACTTTGTAGTATGATACTCGATTAAACATTGCAAGAGCCTCATAAGCTGCTGCCAGGGAAGTCTCCACTTCGGATAAGATCATAATAACATCATCCGCAAAAAGGCTGATGACGTGTTCTGACCCTCCTATAGAGAAGCCTTTAATTTGGGGATGGGATCTGACATATGTTGCTAGTGGTTCTATCGATAGGTTGAAGATTAAAGGGGATAATGGACACCCCTGGCGAGTGCCATTAGTTATAAGAAAGGGGGAGGAAAGTATTCCAGATAAGTAAACCCTAGCCGAGGGTTTAGAGTATAAGGCCAAAATGGCCGACAAAATATGACCATCAAATCCAAATTTCTGCAATACTTTAGTCATGTATAGCCAATGTATACGGTCGAAGGCCTTCTCCGCATCCAAAGTAAGGAACAGCGAAGGCTTTCTCCCCACCTCAGCCATATGTATAATATTGATTAGCCTCCTAGTAGCGTCAGATGTTTGTCTATTCTTGGTGAAACCTGTTTGGTCTGGATGGATTAAAGTGGGAAGGATATCCACCATGTGGAGCGGTTTTAACGTGCCTTAGTGCTCATCAAACACTTCAAAACTGAACATAGGGCATTTAATGGGCATTTTTAAAGCGGAGTTCTGGCCGAAATATGTTTTTTTTTTTATTATTATAAATTCTCTTTATTGAAGTTTTCTGCGTTATTGAGATACAAAACAGGGCCATTGGGGCATACCCCGGCCAATCCTTGCACATAACCACGTGCACATCAAAGAAAGAAGAAAGAACACAAAGAGGAAAAAAACCCACAAAGGAACATAAAGAAAAAGAAAACAAAAAACAGAGGACAACTTATCATCACATCCTAACACTAAATATATCTAACTAACATAACAGGGACACCTCTCGGGATACACATGGTAGGATTACTACAGGAGTTATTATTCCTTGCAGGACCTCTACTCGTTCCTAGATGTCTGGGTTGGGCTTATCAGAAGCATGCAGAGGTAGGTGCTATTAATTTGAGCTATGCTTATCCCTCCATTTATTAATTCAGAGTACGGACCTAAGCTCCTATCAGGACTGATGAGTGCGGAGGAGATCTGACGAGTTACTCCTCTTGGGGTCGGTCATCTTCTTTATTTTTTTTAAAGGGTAAGAAATAGGACTTTTAAAATAAAACTACCCCTACAATACTCATGCCTCGTGCAATGTAACAAAGGTATGCTGTAAACTATGCCCAGTTTTCTATCTGTGCAGCATTGTTTTCTTACTTTGTAAAGTTTCTGCACAGCGCGGCCATCTCGATTGTGGGCATCTGAAGCCACAGTGTCCTTCTTCTTGGATTTCGTGCATGCTGGATACTTAGCATGCACCTGCTGATCTCGTGCATGTGCAGTGCGGTGCAATTTTGGTCAGCCTGGCATGCCAAGCTGGCCAAGAATTTCCATAGACGCCAATGTTTGTAACGCCGAGTGCTCCGGGTGTCCCATCCAGCCCGGAGCACTCACGGCGTCGTCCCCTCTGCGGCGCTCCGGCCAGCCCCCCTGGCCGTGAGCGATGCTCCGCTCTCCTCCCCACTTGCCTTCCTCTTCCTGCTGCCTCCCGGCGCGCGCGGCCCCGCTGTGTTCTAGGGCGCGCGCGCCGGCCTTCTAAAATTTAAAGGGCCAGTGCACCATTGATTGGTGCCCGGTCCAATTACGGTTCCTCTACCCAAAACCTATTTAAACCCACTTCTCCTTCCTGTCCTTGCCGGATCTTGTTGTCCTAGTACCTTGTGGAAGTATTTTGAGTTACCTTGCCTGTGTATCTGACCTTCTGCCTTTGTCTCTGACCACGAACCATTGCCGCCTGCCCTGACCTTTTGCTACGTCTGACCTTGCCTCTGCCTAGTCCTTTTGTACCGCACTGGCCTCAGCCGCCAGAGAGGTGGAGTCGCTACTGGGGGACACGACCTGGTTGCTACCGCCGCAGCAAGTCCATCCTGCCTTGCGGCGGGCTCTGGTGAAAACCGGTAGCCGCTTAGAACCGGTCCCTCGGTGCGATTCGTACCATCCCCTCTCTGGTACAGTGGATCCACCTCCTGCCTCCTCTATAGTCGCCTGCCCGGCCCGTGACAGTAGATCCGGCCATGGATGCCGCTGAGGTGCCGCTGCCCAATCTCGCTGATCTCACTACCGTGGTTGCCCAGCAGTCGCAATTGATTGCCCAACAAGGACAGCAGCTGGCGCAGTTGACCGCCATGGTCCAGCAGCGTCTGCCGCGACAAGCTCCAGCATCTCCTCCTCTCCGAGCAGCCGCGTCTAGTTCAAAGATCCGCTTGTCTCTTCCGGAGAAATTTGACGGGGATTCTAAGATGTGCCAGGGATTCTTGTCTCAATGTGCCCTGCATCTTGAAATGATGTCGGACCAGTTTTCCACAGAACGCTCTAAGGTGGCATTTGTGGTCTGTCTGTTGTCTGGGAAGGCCTTGGCCTGGGCCACGCCACTCTGGGACCGCAATGACCCTGCTACGGCCACCGTGCAGTCCTTCTTTGCTGAGGTTCGTAGCGTTTTTGAGGAACCAGCCCGAGCATCATCCGCGGAAACCGCCCTGCTTAACCTGGTCCAAGGAAACTCCTCTGTGGGCGAATATGCCATACAGTTCCGCACACTGGCCTCAGAGCTAGCCTGGAATAATGAGGCTCTCTGCGCAACCTTCAAGAAAGGCTTATCCAGCCATATCAAGGACTCTCTGGCCGCACGAGACATACCCTCCACCCTGACAGAGCTTATCCACTTAGCTACCCGCATTGACATCCGCTACGTGGAAAGACGCCAAGAGCTTCGCCTGGAGAAAGATCTTGTTCGTACCAGGTGTTATCCGTGCCTGGCTCCTCTCTTCCTGAATCCTATGCATCCTGATACCATGCCTCCTGTCGAGGAGGCCATGCAAGTCGACCGATCTCGTCTGACCCTGCAAGAAGGATCTCGCCGTAGGAATGAGAACTTATGCCTCTATTGTGCGAGCTCTGAACATTTCCTAAAGGACTGCCCTATTCGTCCTCCACGTCTGGGAAACGCCCGCACCTAGTGAGCGTGGGAGAGGCGTTACTAGGTGTGAATTCTTCCTCTCCACGTCTGACTATTCCCGTGCGGATCTCTCCTTCTGCCGGCTCCCCCTTCTCTGCGGTGGCCTTCCTGGACTCCGGTTCTGCAGGAAACTTTATTGAAGCCTCCTTCATCAACAGGTTCAACATTCCTGTTATCCGTCTCATCAGACCCTTCTTCATTTCCTCAGTAAATGGAGAGAATCTGGATTGTACCGTGCGTTACCGCACTGAACCCCTGCTCATGTCCGTTGGGGTCCTTCACCAAGAAAAGATTGAATTCTTTGTTTTGCCGAACTGTACTTCTGACATCCTTCTTGGCCTACCCTGGCTCCAGCGTCATTCTCCTACCCTCGACTGGACCACGGGGGACATCAAATCCTGGGGCTATTCCTGCCACAAGCATTGTCTTAAGTCTATACCCACCAGTCGAATTCCCATTTCTACTCCTTTGCCTGGCCTTCCCAAGGCCTATCAGGACTTTTCCGATGTTTTTTGCAAAAAACAGGCGGAGGTCTTACCTCCACATAGACCCTACGACTGCCCCATTGACTTGCTCCCAGGTACTACACCACCCCGTGGCAGAATTTACCCTCTCTCCTCTCCCGAAACCAAGGCCATGCCCGATTACATACAGGAGAGCCTCAAGAGAGGGTTTATTAGGAAATCATCCTCTCCAGCCGGAGCGGGGTTCTTCTTCGTTACCAAGAAGGACGGTTCACTACGCCCTTGCATAGACTATCGTGGTCTTAATAAGATCACTGTTAAAAATCGCTACCCTCTGCCTCTCATCTCGGAGCTCTTTGACCGTCTGCGCGGAGCAAAGGTTTTTTCAAAATTAGACCTCAGGGGCGCTTATAACCTCATCAGAATCCGTAAAGGAGATGAATGGAAAACCGCATTTAACACCAGAGACGGCCACTTCGAATATCTCGTCATGCCTTTTGGACTTTGCAACGCCCCTGCAGTCTTTCAGGATTTTGTCAATGAAATCTTTCGGGACATACTGTATACTTGTGTGGTTGTCTATCTTGACGACATCCTAATTTTCTCTACCAACCTTGAGGAACATCGGCTCCATGTCCGTCAAGTACTCCAGCGCCTCCGTGTAAATCATCTTTACGCTAAATTTGAAAAATGCCTTTTTGAGTGTAGCAGCCTTCCTTTCCTAGGTTATCTGGTTTCAGGACAAGGTCTTCAAATGGATCCTGATAAGCTTTCCGCAGTCTTAGATTGGCCACTTCCTTGGATTCGCCAACTACTATCGCCAGTTCATACCCCACTTCTCCACCATCGTTGCACCGATAGTGGCGCTGACTAAGAAAAACGCGAATCCAAGGTCCTGGCCACCTCAGGCGGAAGAAGCCTTTACTCACCTAAAAACCGCCTTCTCTTCGGCACCTGTTCTATCTCGACCAGACCCCACTAAGCCGTTCTTCCTTGAAGTTGACGCCTCCTCGGTAGGAGCCGGAGCCGTTCTTCTTCAAAGAAATGCTAAAGGAGGAAACGTCACGTGTGGTTTTTTCTCTAAAACCTTCTCCCCTCCTGAAAAGAACTATTCCATAGGTGACCGTGAACTGTTGGCCATCAAGTTGGCATTAGAAGAGTGGAGACATCTCCTGGAAGGTTCTCTTCACCCCATCTCCATCTACACTGACCATAAAAATTTGTCTTACCTTCAGTCCGCTCAGCGCTTGAATCCTCGCCAGGCCAGGTGGTCATTGTTCTTTGCCCGGTTCAATTTTCAGATCCATTTTCGTTCCGCAGACAAGAATGTCAGGGCGGATGCCTTGTCCCGTTCCTCTGATGCCTCTGAAACCGGGAACCCCCCACAACACATCGTACCCCCTGAGTGCCTGATTTCCTCTGCTCCCGCTGCTCTGATGCCAGTCCCTCCAGGAAAAACTTTCGTTCCTCCAGGCCTTCGTCTCCAGATACTTAGGTGGGGCCATTCCTCCCATCTAGCCGGCCATGCTGGGATCAAAAAATCCTTACAATTGTTGGCCAGACACTATTGGTGGCCTACCCAGGAAAGAGATATGACTGACTTTGTACGGGCCTGCACTATCTGTGCACGTGACAAAACTCCACGCCAGAAGCCTGCAGGTCTTCTCCTTCCTCTACCGGTGCCTGAACTACCATGGTCCCACATTGCCATGGATTTCATCACGGACCTTCCGTTGTCTCATGGTAACACTGTCATTTGGGTGGTCGTTGACCGCTTTTCGAAAATGGCTCATTTTGTCCCTCTTCCTGGTCTGCCTACTGCACCTCAGTTGGCGAAGCACTTTTTTCTTCAAATTTTCCGTCTCCATGGCCTTCCCTCACATATCGTCTCGGATAGAGGCGTCCAATTTATCTCAAAATTTTGGAGAGCTCTCTGTACTCAACTAAAGATTAAATTGAATTTTTCTTCCGCTTATCACCCGCAATCCAATGGACAGGTGGAAAGAGTTAACCAGGTCCTTGGTGACTACTTACGACATTTTGTCTCCGCCCGTCAAGACGATTGGGTCGACCTATTGCCCTGGGCGGAATTCTCATACAATTTCAAGAACTCTGAATCGTCCTCCAAATCTCCTTTCTTTGTGGTCTACGGCCGCCACCCTTTGCCCCCTCCCCATTCCCACTTCTTCTGGAGTTCCTGCCGTGGATGAATTAACCCGGGACTTTACCTCTATCTGGAAAGAGACTCAAAACTCGCTATCACTGGCCTCTGCCCGCATGAAGAGACATGCAGATAAAAAGAGAAGAATTCTCCCTGTCTATGTCCCTGGTGACAAAGTGTGGCTCTCCTCCAAATATGTTCGGTTTCGGGTACCTAGCTACAAGCTGGGCCCTCGTTACCTCGGACCTTATAAAATCAAAAACCAAATCAATTCTGTCTCTTACAAACTCCATCTTCCTCCTTCTCTTCGCATCCCCAACTCTTTTCACGTGTCTCTTCTTAAACCCCTCATTCTTAACCGATTTTCCCCCAAGGTCACCGCTCCTGCTCCTGTCTCTGGTTCCTCCGATGTCTTTTCGGTGAAAGATATCCTCGCCTCCAAGGTCGTCCGAGGTAAAAAATTATTTTTAATTGATTGGGAGAACTGTGGTCCTGAAGAGAGATCCTGGGAGCCTGAGACCAACATTTTAGACAAAGAGCTCATCCGTAGATTCTTGGGTTCCAAGAAAAGGGGGAGACCTAAGGGGGGGTACTGTAACGCCGAGTGCTCCGGGTGTCCCATCCAGCCGGAGCACTCACGGCGTCGTCCCCTCTGCAGCCCCCCTGGCCGTGAGCGCTGCTCCGCTCTCCTCCCCACTTGCCTTCCTCTTCCTGCTGCCTCCCGGCGCGCGCGGCCCCGCTGTGTTCTAGGGCGCGCGCGCGCCGGCCTTCTAAAATTTAAAGGGCCAGTGCACCATTGATTGGTGCCCGGTCCAATTACGGTTCCTCTACCCAAAACCTATTTAAACCCACTTCCCCTTCCTGTCCTTGCCGGATCTTGTTGTCCTAGTACCTTGTGGAAGTATTTTGAGTTACCTTGCCTGTGTACCTGACCTTCTGCCTTTGTCTCTGACCACGAACCATTGCCGCCTGCCCTGACCTTTTGCTACGTCTGACCTTGCCTCTGCCTAGTCCTTTTGTACCGCACCGGCCTCAGCCGCCAGAGAGGTGGAGTCGCTACTGGGGCACACGACCTGGTTGCTACCGCCGCAGCAAGTCCATCCTGCCTTGCGGCGGGCTCTGGTGAAAACCGGTAGCCGCTTAGAACCAGTCCCTCGGTGCGATTCGTACCATCCCCTCTCTGGTACAGTGGATCCACCTCCTGCCTTCTCTATAGTCGCCTACCCGGCCCGTGACAATGTTAAATGTTACTCGAGCCGTGCAATGCCAAGCTGGCCAAGAATTTCTATAGACGCCATGCCAAGCTTAACCAAGATCTCCCAGGAACCAATGCAAAACCAGAAATTATGCATGGCCCCGTGGCCCCCTAGAGGAGGAAGTGAAATTAGATATAGGCACAAAAATTGTGTATAAGGCATTATGTCCGGGAAGGAAAAAGGGGATGATAACCTTGGCCAGGAGAATGTGGGACCACAATCTTTACGATCGGCCAAAAGTAATCAGGCTGCGGCAGCAGCAGCAGCTGCCAAATTGGAGAGATTTGCTCACGCCCCAGAACACACTTAGAGGGGGAACACAGACCCAGGCCAAAGGGACAGCAGACAGGAGAAGCCAAGGTCATACTGTAGCAGCCACAGTTAAAAACATCAATAATAAAAGCACGGCCACGGCCATTCAAGGGACAGAGATAAACTTGGGATCAAATATTGCCAGAGGGGATTCCCACACTACAGGATGTGTTCCTAGTGGTCAATGCGTGTAAACACTCATTGGAGGAGGTATGTGACCAGATGAAAGGTATCAAGGAGGAACTAGTCTCAATGCGGTCTGAACTCCAAAAGACAAATGAAAGGATCACTGAAACAGAAGGAAGGATCTCACAGATAGAGGATGAACTATACCCGGTAAAACAAGAGCATAGAAAACTAATGGGACAAATGGCTAAGTTTGAGGAAAAACTGGACGAAATGGAGAGCAGACATCGTAGGGACAATATAAGACTGGTGGGACTACCAGAGAAGTGTGAAGGGACTAATCCTATAGAGTTTTTGGAAGACTGGTTCATAAAGTTGTTTGGAAGAGAACGTTTTTCGCAACAATTTTCGATAGAAAGAGCGCATAGAGTCCCCTTTAAACCCCCTCCCACAGGAGGGCACCCACGGTCAATGTTAATGAAATTCCTTAATTACCGGGATAAAGTAACCCTACGAAGAAAGGGTAGAGAGATGGGGTCCATTTTTTATGGAGAAACCAGGGTGTCAATATATCCAGATTTCTCCCCTTATCTGCAGAAGCAAAGGGCGGGTTTCATAGAAGCCAAACGTAGACTGAAAACTCTTGATGTTACGTATGCACTATTGTACCCAGGACGACTACGGGTGGTAGCGTTAGGCAGGACACAATTTTTTGATACCCCTGAAGGAGTGCTGGGGTGGTTGGAAGATAAAAAGGATCAGCTATCAACAAAGTGAAGTGACATTTAGCTTAATGATGTGATACATTTAGGTTTCACTTGTTGACTATCCCTTTCTGTCCTTTCCCCCTTTTTTTTTTTTTTGTGTGTGGGGAAGGGAAAGGAAAGTTCATGGATGCGAGGATGAGGGTGAGGGGAGACACACACCACTGGAGGAGTAAAAGAATGGGTGAAGAATGTAGTAAAATGGAATATGGGGTGAGGGGGGAGGGAGGGAGGAGGGGAGGATGGAAGATATAAATGGGGGGAGTGGGGAGATGTATGGACCGTTCACAAAAAAAGCCCCTAGGGAATACCTAGAAAGGTGTAGGGAGGGACCAAAATGAGTTATCACAAGGAACACAAAAAGGTTGGAATTCAATAATGGCTAAAATTTACACAAATATATATATGGAGCACATTTGTTTTCTTTTTTTTTCTTTAAAAAGAAAAAAAAATGAAAAAAAAATATAGCACTTTATGCAGGGGTAAAAAAAAAAAAAGAGTACAGTGACGTCACTAAATAATGATAAAACAATTAAGTAAATTGGTAGTAAAAAGGGGAGTAAATCACATAATCACATTTCTTAAAGAGATAGGAAGGGAAAAGAAAAGGAAAGAATATTTTTGCACTATGTGGTATAGGGGGAAGTCAAAAGTTTTAATCACAGTGTATCGCTATGAGAGATTTATGATTTCTTTGGTAACTTATTTCAGGTAACTTGTGTTTTGGTTAGCTGATGCCTCCTTGAATGAATTGATTGTCCTATGCAGTCCAGAGTAATGAAAATGGGGTCTTGGAATGTCTTGGTTGGGTACCCCTGCCAAGAGAGCTGCAGTATTCGATATGCTGGAAATGTATGAGGTGGGACTGATCTGTCTCCAAGAGACCCACTTGACTAAAATTACTATACAAGTTCAAAGTAAGAAGTTCCAACACCAATACCACTCAGTGCACACCTCTTATTCCAGAGGTGTGTCAGTACTGGTTAAAAGAGGGGTGGTGTTTACTTGCAGACAGATCAGCATTGACGAGGAGGGGCGCTATATTTTTCTTCATTGCGTAATAGAGAGTAGAGAATATGTTCTTGCAAATATTTATATACCCCCGCCCTTTAAAATGGAGGTTATATATAAGCTAATGGAATTTATGGTGGATAAGATGTGGATAAGATGCCAATCATAGCAGTGGGGGATTTTAATGAGGTTATAAATAGAAAATGGGATAGGTTTCCAGGGGGAAGGGAACCAAATCCTCCAGAGAGTCGACTGTATCAAATTCTACAAGAAATTGGTTTGTTCGATATATGGAGAGCGAGGAACCCAGATGTGTGGCAGTATTCCTGTTTTTCTAGTTCCTATTCAACACTTTCTAGGATAGACCTAGTTCTAGGTAATACGGAAGCATCCCAGATAATAAAAAATATAGTATACCAGCCGAGAGGGGTGTCAGATCACTCGTTAATGACAGTTCTGGTAAATTTAGAAGGGAATAGAATCAAGGGATTATGGAGGATGAACCCTTTATGGTTTGAAGTTATCGGAGGCCCGGAGGAGATTCTAGACAAATTACAAGAGTTTATAGAATTTAATGAAGGAACGGTGACACAGGGAGTGATGTGGGATATGCTGAAGGCATTCTTAAGGGGAATATGTATTCAACAAGTGGCAAAAGTAAAAAAGGCATCCAGAGAGGAGGAGAATAGGATAAGGCAGGAATTGGTGAATGTAGAAAAGGAATATGTTGAAAACCCAACATCAGAGCGACAAGGAATATGGATGAATAAACAACAAGAATATAAAATAGCAATGATTAAAAAATCTGAGAATAAAAGATTATTTCAGAAACAAGCCGCATTTGGGGAGGGGGAGAGTGTCGGAAGAATGCTGGCACATTTAGTGCGAACCAATTCCTCCCCATCCGCAGTACCAGCGATTAGGACTTCGAAAGGAGAAATCTCCACTCGGGTATCAGAGATCACAGATACCTTTAGAGAATATTATGATAAATTATACAAATCGCAGGGTGCAGCGGGAGAGGAGGAATTGGAAATATTCTTTGGGAAAATTAAAATACCAATTCTTACTGAAGCAGAGAAAGAGGGAATGGAGGCTCCGATAACTCTTGAAGAAGTACAGTTGGCAGTTGCAGAGATGGCCAATCAGAAATCGCCTGGACCCGATGGTCTCCCTATAGAAACTTATAAGCACTATGGGAACGTGCTATTGCCGGAACTTCTTAAAACACTGAATTGGGCACGGGAGGAGGGGGAATTGCCCGAGTCAATGTCAGAAGCAATAATTATAGTTCTGCATAAGGAAGGGAAAGATCCACTAGAGACCTCATCCTATAGGCCCATCTCCCTCCTTTGCTCAGACGCTAAAATATTGGCCAAAATAATGGCAACTAGATTAAACAAAATTATTTCAAGACTAATACATCAAGATCAAACTGGGTTTATCCCCAGTAGATCAACTAGTATGAATATTAGAAGGGTATTCCTTAACCTACAAACTCCAACACAGAATATGGGTACTAGGGCAGTTATGTCCTTAGATGTGGTCAAGGCGTTTGATAGCTTGGAGTGGGGATATATCTGGCATGCTCTAGGAGCATTTGGTTTTGGTCCGTCAGTTATTAGATGGATAAAAATCCTGTATAGTGACCCAAGCGCAAAAATTAGAGTCAACAATGATTACTCAGGTAAGATTAAATTGGAGAGGGGCACAAGGCAGGGGTGTCCATTGTCACCCCTGCTCTTTGCACTAGCAATGGAGCCATTGGCCACAGCAATAAGAACGAATACAAAAATGAAAGGATTTGTGAGACCGACAGGAGAGGAGAGAATCGCATTATATGCGGATGATGTTCTTCTCTTCCTGGGGGACACAGATCATTCACTTAAGCAGGCTATGAGTATCTTTGGAGAATTTGGTAGACTCTCGGGATTGGTTATAAATTGGGAAAAATCAGCCTTGATGCCGGTGGACCCGATTGCCAATAAACCTTTGTAGAAATACACCAATTAGAAATGGTGGATACAATGAAATACCTGGGAATACATATAACAATTGACCCAAATAAATATATAAATAACAACATAGTTCCCCTCCTGTCTAAATTTAAAAATAAAATTCAAATATGGAGGCGGCTCCCACTGTCAGTTGCAGGGAGATGTAACCTGATCAAAATGCTGTGGATGCCACAATTATTATATGTATTGCATAATACACCAATATGGATACATAAGAAATGGTTTAGGAAAATTGACACACTATTTAGAGAATTAATATGGAAAGGAGGCCAGGCGAGGATAGGACTACAGACCCTGCAACTATCAACAAGGGAGGGAGGTATGGCGGTACCACACCCACGGTGTTACTTCCTGGCAGCACAGCTGCAGCATATAGGAATGAGATCAGAGATGGGAGGGGATACAAATGGGCGGTTGATGACAATGGGGTCACCCCACAAGTTGGTGATGGAGGCACTGGAGGCAAACTCATTTTTATACAAATCTCCTACGGTTAAGATGGTAATAAAGGTGTGGAAAGCTGTCAAAAGCAATTGGGGGATTAAAAGGAGAGACAGAATATACACCCCTGTGGGATAACAGGAATCTTCAGGAGCTGGAGCCGATGGGGAAAATTAAGGAATGGGAAGGGAAGGGGATAACTAGGCTGGCCCAGCTGTATGAGGGAGAAATCCTAAAAACATTCGCTACACTTGGAGAGGAATATGATGTCCCTAAACATACATTTTATAGATATTTGCAAATTAGACATGCATTAGATATGCAGTTTGATAGACAGGGACCAACCTGGCACAAATCCCCTATCTTTCAGAGATTGGGCAATCAGAGTGAGATCGGGGGCCGTATATCCGAAATATACCCACATTTATGCAAATGAAGTATTACAGCTCCCGAACATCTCAAAAGTAGAGGGAAATGGGAGGAAGATCTGGGGCCCATATCCGGGGGGCAATGGAAAAAGGTACTAGAGAGTGGACACCTTGTATCTGTTTCACCGGCCCAGAAATGTTCATTCTTAATGCTATTACATAGGACATACTATACACCAAAAAGGCTGTTTGATTTTGGATGGAGAACAGATGCAGGGTGTCCCAGATGTCAGGACACAGGGGACCTGATACATATGCTATGGAGGTGCCCGAAATTATTTAGGTATTGGACAGGGGTACTAGATAGCATAAATAGGACATATATGACAACAATAGAAATGGACCCTAGAATGTGTGTCCTGGGACTAGAGGAGGGAACAAGCAGAGCGACCAGTATAACAAAAGCAGTGCTTAGATGCTTTTTTCACGCTAGAAAATTGATAGCGCAAAGATGGCAGGCAGAAGACCCCTCCTCAGTGAGAGAATGGGCTAATACAGTCACCGCAACAATATGGAAGGAGAGGGTAGTATATATTAAGAGAGGGAACACAAGAGAGTTTGAAAAGATGTGGAACCCGTGGTTGGAAAAAATAGGGACACCCCTGCAAAGCGGAGAGTGAGATAAGGAAAATAAATGAAAACAAATACTAATTTGAATATATAAGAAAACGAATAAAGAGAATATAACAAGATATAGGCATAAGTCAGGTAAGTGAACAGAAAAAAATAAAAAAATAATTGCCAATTCATTTTAACGATGCACATTAGTGTTGCATGATGAGGAGTGAAAAATGTGGGTGGAACTCCGCTTTAACTCGCCATCGACACTCATTAACGCGAGTCTAACGTCCATACTAATGCTATAGGAGCATTTGTTAAGCGTTATAAATTTAGTCAAGTGTGAACAAGTCCTTAAAGTGATACTGGGAAGAACACACACAGCTTAATTTACATTGTCCCTTCTTTTTCTGTATATGTATGATGGCACTGTAGTTATTTAATAAAAAACAAAAATATAAAAGTACCTTTTTCCTAATTGATGTACAGCACATGACCCAGATCTTTTCGAGCCTGTCTGCAGGGAAACATAAGTAGGAGAAGCTTCTTGTCCTCTGTTGCTGGTCACATGTTCACAATAAAAAAAACAGCCTTTGGAATACAAAGTAAAAATAATTAATTAAAAACAAAAAGTGTTTAAATTGTCATACAAATATATATTTGAAATTAAATCTTTATTATTTTGTGGAAATAACATGATGTGGGTGGATTTCTGCCAGTCACAGGCTGTGTCACGTCCCTCCTGCCTGTGTCTTAGAATAAGGGGGAGATGAAGCCTCCATCAATCTACATGTAATACCCCCCCCTATTTGTGTTTAGCTGGTTAGTGCACATAGAGGAGGGAGGGAGCGGGCTGTCATTTACCACTGTGTATGTGCCCATATGTGTGGCTCTATGATCATATGGGCTACTGAGATGTGATAGGGAGTATATTCTCAGCGTAGAAACATAGAAATGCCTCCACAACTGCAAAATTCCTAGCTGAATTGGGGATATATACAGAAGGTGGAGATAGAGAGCAGCAGAATCAAACAGGTTTTTTTGCAGAATACAGAAAATGAATCGCATAGTGACTGAGTGAGTATGAACAGCATGTAATACACCATTTATTGATAGTTTTTTATGATGTAGGTTTAGTTACACACTACGTTTTTGGTTTTTTTTCCTTCTTTTTTTTAGTTTAATTGCTTTTTATTGCCATTTCAAACACAAATGCAAAAAGAAAAACAGGCAATTTAGCTTTTAGCAAAAAAAAACAAAAAAACAGTTAAACAGTTCAAGCATGGTATAGATATCTTCAACATTAAATATATTATTTAATTATTGATATCTTTGCTAATGGAGCAATTTAAGTTAGTCAACCCTTGTCCATTGTAGTATGAAGACCAGTTATCAGGACTTTTCTTATGAAACATGGACATCTAGGAGGGTTAGATTTTATTTTATTATCTTAGATGTGGTATTAGTAGTGGGAGAATTTAGAAAGATTTCATTGCCAAAAAATGGTGCAATTATGATTTTTTTTAACTGTAGGGCAACACTGCAAAGACACCCATGTACTATACTGTAGCTACACTATGACATTTTGGGGTGGTACCTACTTGCCCTGCACATGGGGCCTCTTCTCCCTTTGGAGTATGAGCTCACTAATGCCCGGGACCAGACGGGGCATGTGAACGCAACATAAAGACAGAACCCCGGGTTAGAAGTGAGCTGTACAACTTGTGCAGCTGTAAATCCATGTGCCTAATCCTCTTGTGAATGTGACACACACTGTCCCATATGCTGCACACCTTGTCTTCCAGAATGTAGGATTTGGAGGGTGACACAGCTGTGCTTGTGTCCTGCTCAACCAGCATAGCTTTCCTCTGCCACCTCACTCCCAGTGACAGAATGGGGTCACAACCTGCACTGAGCGGACCTCATGCGTGCACTTAATTAACTCCTTCAGCTCTCCCTTACTATGCTGCTAGGTCCTTGCCAACTTTGTACCATGGGTTCGGTTCTGAATACTTTTGGGGCACCAACCACTAGAGAGAGAGAGCCAGAGCACCTTGCTACCGAAGGAGCTGTCACCCATGTCTGGTACCACCCTTCACTGTCTGACTGCTATTACATTCCTACCAGTTCATGGTTACCCATAGCAACTAAACTCTTCCCACCAAATCCTTTGCTGTGTGAACCCTTTGTGGTGGCATTCCATTTCTCCCTCCCTTTTTGTCTCGTATGTGCTTTACAGAACCTAGTCTTTCAATACACCATGTACCTCCATGCCACCTTTTAAATAACTTCAGACCAGGCAGTAAACAGTTGATAAAGCTTTACTGAGCATACTGATAGGTACAGTTCAATAGTATATTGTACGTTCAGCAATGTTCTCCTCTTAGACCCCTTTCACACTGGGTCGTTTTGCAGGCACTATTGCGCTAAAAATAGCGCCTGCAATCTGACCTGAAACAGCCGCTGCTGTGTCTCCAGTGTGAAAGCCCCGAGGGGCTAGCAGGACGATAAAAAAAGTCCTGCTACATGCATCTTTAGAGCGGTGAAGGAGCGGTGTGTATACCGCTCCTCCACCGCTCCTGCCCATTAAAATCAATGGGGCACCGCGGCTATACCGCCGGCAAAGCGCCTCTGCAGAGGTGGATTTTAACCCTTTCTCGGCCGCTAGCGGGGGTATAACCGCTCCGCTAGCGGCCCGAATAGCGCCGCAAATCCGATGGTAAAGCGCCGCTAAAAATAGCGACGCTTTACCACCGACGCACCTTCCGCCCCAGTGTGAAAGGGGCCAAATTATCTACAATAAGTTGCCCAGTGCATACCTTTATCAGGTAACAGTCCTTAAAGTCTGTAATCAAGCAGAGTCCTATCTCAGGTGATCTCCCTGGAGGGTCCTGTGGGTTGCTGTGGATTACATCTTCTCCTTTTTTCTGGTCCTGCTTCCCATCCAGGCTCAGCAAAAAGAGAGGCCCCATCCTCCTATTTATTTAAATTGCAGGGTGGAGGGCAGAACCCAGAAATGCCTGGGAAACTGTAAAGCTTACTTTAACTCCTTCCCTTCTGAGCAGCCTAGGAACTAGCTAAATGAGCAACAACAATACTTGCAATCACCTGCCTACAGTTATATATGAGTTCAAGCATACACAAAGTTTTGTCGGACATTTAATACCCTTCTGCTATTTTACAGCTGTCCTTTGTAAAATCTGGGCTGAAAGACCCAGCTTGTACAGGATTCTATGAACTGTTCCCAGAAGAGGGTAGGGGTAGGATGCGGGAATCAAGGGATGTTGCCGTGGTTCCTTCTGCTCCCCACTATGTCACCATTGTGTTTTTTAGTGACATAGTGGCAAAGGGAGGAACAGCAGCACCTACCAAGGGACACACCAAGAAGTAATTGATAGCAGTGGTGCTTGTAGCTCATTAAAAAAGGCAACGATTTCACTTGCTGCCTATAGGACAGGTAAGTATAGGGCATATTTTTTAATGTTTCTTATTAAAAAAAATTATGATGACAGGGTTGCTTTGAAAAAAAAGTCTGGCCACAGGTTTATTTGAAAGGAGGGCCATCTGAATACCTTATACACCAACTGGTAAGAGCTGCTCACCACATCCATTGTGCCCTAACTGGTCGCTTTTGGTTGGCCAAACCAATACCCCACAGCCAATTCCAGGGAAGCAAGTCCTCAGAACTCTGGAATCTCTAGGCAGATCGATCCTTACAAATGACAGTAACAATTATCTCCTTTAGCCCTCTCACATAAATGTGGACCTTAAGGCTGATGTCAGACAGGTGCCTCTGCCGCTATCAATCCTGACAATTTGTCAAATTTGCCAGCATCATGGTTCCAAAAGGCTGCTTGTTTGGCCCTATCAAATTTTCCCTCTATGGCTGAGGCAGCGAGATGTTGCTCCTAACATTAGCAGTCGAGATCAAGCAGCGTATCGGCCAGCGTCAGAATGACATCTAGCTGCATCTGGCTACAGAGGAACAATTCCATAGGGATAGACAGGAAGCCACTTTAGCAATTCATCCACTGATGATTTGTCTCTAACAGCAGAATTGCCCATCTGGTATCAGCACAAAAATGCCAGTTGGAAGCTGGTTATCACAGCTAACAAGATTTTCCCATAAATAGCCTAAGGCCCCTTTCACAACAGTGGACCAATTGGGTCCGCCTGTCAGTTTTTCACGCTGACCGGATCGGATCACCCATTGTTCTCTATGGGGCGGTAGATGTCAGCAGATCCGCTAAGAACAGACGTATGGTGATACATTCACCATCTGTCCGGCGGATCGGATGACAAGTGGATGGCAACGGGCATGCAGTCTGTTTTCATCTGACCTCCCCATAGAGGAAATCAGACTGTGTCATCTGCCTGCTCAGCAGAGATCAGCGGAGAGATCCCCCACTGAGCAGGCGGATTCCACTTGGACGGATCTGCTCCATCTGAAAGTGGCCTAATTGTGGTTAAAAAATATTAACTCATTGGCATGAAAACTGTTCCAAAACCTAAATAATAGTCATATCGTTGTATACTGTTAAATCTCTCCCCAGTAGCAGTTCAAACGCCTCTCCCCCAGTTTTAAGCTACAGAGAGTACGGCTACTTTTATGCATGGAAGCAGCGGTCTCTCTGCAGCAGCTCAACAGGCTCCACCCCTTCCCATATTTATTCATCACTAGAATCCAGCAATCTGTGGGGGGTACGAATAATATTCCATACAGCCTCAGCAGACAGTCAGAAACACAAAGGCATTATTATAAAATTTCAGGTTTTATAAAAAAAAATTGGAATCCATCAAAAGTGAATCTAATAGCCCTATAAACTAAATACAGTGGTACCTTGGATTATGAGCATAATTCGTTCCAGAAGAATGCTTGTAATCCAAAGCACTTGTATATCAAAGCGAGTTTCCCCATAGAAAATAATGAAAACTCAGATAATCAATTCCAGTGGCACTGCTAGTGTATGCAGTACAGAGCACTCAGAGCCGCTCGTATGTACTCATGAGGCTCGGAGGCACTCAAGAACGGAGTGTTTCCGAGCGGCTCAGAGTGTCAGCTGTGCCCCCGCACCTCTGGCCAAATGCAGTACTGCACACCCCAGAGGCTTAAATTCTGCTCGTTTTGGGGGAGATAAAACTTGCAAACTGAGTCAGGATTTAAAAAAAAAAAAAAAAATCGTATTGCAAAACGCTCGTAAACCACGTTACTCGCAATCCGAGGTATTACTGTATAGTGATTTTATCCTTCATGGCTATTGCCAGCCACCAAAACAGTCCAGCAGCTATAAAGAGAGGGATATTTTTTCTGTTTATATCGGCTCTGCTGCAAATGTTTTCTGAAGTTCATAAATCAGCATTTTTTCCTAACCCCTATTGAAGGCCTGTCTGGGAAGTGTCAAGCACTATCTAGATAAAAGTGACCTACAGAGTCACATACACCAAATGCAGTATAAAGCAGTACCATTCATGTATTTTGTTTTTTTTTTTTTTTTGTCAAGAAGATAACATATTACATATGTGACATAAAATAGGTTTATAATAATATCTTAAAGTGTATTTCCACTTTTACAATTCCTTTCCCACAGCATACCTAAAAATGTAAAAAATGAAGTGCTTACTCCCGAAGGAGCTGCTTGATGTGCTGGGTTTGGTGTTCTTGTGCCTATGACTCTGCTAGTAGCTGTGTACACACCTTGTGGGGCTAAGGATATAGATGCAGATTCCTGGGAGTATATACCCACAACACAGCAATACATATTCACCAGAAACTCATTTAAGTAGCAGTAAAGTACATTGCACTTGGTGTACACAAGAAAAAAAGGTATACTGGGATATATCAGCATGTGAAGATTATATGGAATTGGTTCAACATTAAAAATTATACAGCCATTATCAATCAAACATCGGCAAATAGTAGTATTGTAATAATTACCCAATATCGTTAATATGATGCAGATAATTAATATTCAAAAAAAAACCTACTCAGGATAGCTGTAAGAGAATTGATAGGAACTCTCCTGCGCAGGCGCGTGTTCGCCAGCAGTCTCGGAATACTGGCGCGCGCACCCCCGGGCTGCAGCAGCCCTTCCAGAGTGCTAGTACACATGCGCGTGCGCAGGGACGACATGCACGCGCGGGTGCGCGCCCCTAATCTCCTTTGGCGCCAGTCTGCGAGGATCTCACCTGCTGGTGGTAATGCATGTTCCACGGACTGTAGTACCGGTGCCCACTAGCGGGTGTATTCCGGCAGTGTGGGACAGGCAGCACTTCCTGCCCTCAGCTGTGACCTGAAGCCTGATTACAAGACTTCCTATCTATTTAAGGAAGTCCTGACTCTCAAGCAAGTGCTGACTGGTCTTCAGCTGTGTCCTGAAAACTTCCTGGTTCCTGTTATGCTGCTTGATAACCGTTGCTGACTGTGGCTTTCCCTGACTCTGTCTTTGGACTCTGAAACACTTCCTGATTACTGGCTTCTGATCCCGGCTTCCACTGACCCTGCTTCTGATTGATCCTTTGTACCATGCCGCCTGTCTGTTGCTGAACCCTGGCTATCCTCCTGACCTCTGTTCCTGTGAGCTTCGTTCCCAGAACCTGCAAGTGGGTTGGAGTTCCCCTCAAACCTCTACCCATCCTCCAAGTGTTCCTGTGTCCGGTGTCTGTCCGGCTGTCTCGGTCTCCAAGCCACATCTGTTCCAGAAAGTCCTGCAAGCAACTTCCTCAGGCACTCGTGTTCCTCCTGGCCCTAGCCACAATCTGTTCCACCCTCAGTGGGGCTTGGACTGGAGATACAAGAGAGGCCGACCTCATCATATCAGACTCCTACCAGGTACATGACAGTACCAGTCAGCCAGGGATGGAGTCTGAAAGGGAGGTCTCTCCACCAGAGGACTTGTTTGAGACAATCTCTACACTCACACATGTCGTGCAGAGTTTACAGAGCGATCTCAGTCGCATGGAGGAGCGACTCTCTGACAAAATAGGAGTCGCATCAGCTTGCGTTTCTCCCTCTGTCGCAGATCCCTCTGCTCAAACTGATTCAAGTTCCTTCCATGGAATTATTCCTCTCCCGGAACCCAGAGTGCCTATTCCCGAATGATTTTCCGGAGATCGTACGATGTTCAGAACCTTCCGGAACTCCTGCGAGCTCTACTTCTCCCTGCTGCCCCGGACCTTTAGATCTGAAGACATTAAAGTGGGATTTGTGATCACCCTTCTCGTGAACGAACCACTCTCCTGGGCTCATCACCTCTGGGAGCAGCATGACCCAGTTCTGGCAACCACAGTTTCGTTCTTCTCGGCTATGGCTCAGCTATATGCTGACCCCTTCCGCCAGCAGTCTGCAGAATCCAAGCTTGGCAGGTTACAACAGAGGTCAAGGCCTGTTGAGGAGTATATCACTGACTTCCGTGTCCTGAGTGCTGACACTCGATGGAACGATCCTGCTCTTCGCCATCAGTTTCGGCTTGGTCTTTCCGACACTCTCAAAGATGAACTGGCCAGAATTGAAGTTCCTACATCCTTGGAAAGACTGATTAGCTCAGCCATCCAGATCAACCGGCGACTACGTGAGAGGCAATACGAAAAGACTCAAGGAATCCTTTCTGTGACTTCTACACCCAGCATATCTGCTGCCCCGTTGAGCACATCTTTTGGAAAGAAGGCTCAGCATAAGACATGCCACAGGAGTTTCCCCAGATCGCCTCTTTCCCCGGCAGAATGTCTCAGACGATTACGTGCCAATCTGTGCCTCTATTGTGGAGAAGCAGGTCACTTCATACAGACTTGCCCGGCAAAAACCAGTAGAACCTGCCTTCGTCAGCTTCCTGTGGAGCATCCTTCTGGAGAGGTTCGGTCTCACATCTCTCTCCCAGTTAATCTTTTTGGTGCCGGAAGGACACTCTTAGTATCCGCCATAATAGACTCAGGGCCCTGCAGCTGTTTTGTGGATTCCTCATTTGTTTCTTTACACCAGCTTCCCGTGTGCCCCAAGAAACAGGGATTCCGGGTTCACCTGGCCGATGGCTCTGGTATTAAATCAGGCCCGGTCACACAAGAGACTGCACCTATTTCCCGTCAAGCCTCCTCTGGTCACCATGAATTCCTTCGGTTGGATGTCATAACCTCACCTATGTTCCCCATCATTCTTGGCATTCCCTGGCTAAAGGCACATAATCCGCACATTGATTGGCTTACAGGAGACGTCACCTTTTCCTCCAGCTATTGCCAGACGCACTGTTTCCCTGAAAGGACTGCTAGTACCACTCCTCTCCTGAGTCTACAGCCTGACCCAGAAACCATTAATCTGGTTCCTGCTGCTTACCACGAACACCTGGACGTATTTAACAAGAAGGGTGCGGACACCCTTCCACCCCATAGGACTTATGATTGCCCTATTGATCTCTTACCTGGGGCGGAGATTCCTTTTGGTCGGATCTATCCCCTCTCCGAACCTGAACTGGAAGCCTTACGTGTCTATATCGACAAGAGTTTGAAAAATAAGTTCATTCGGCCCTCCACGTCACCAGCAGGTGCCGGTATCTTCTTTGTAGAGAAAAAGGACCACTCCTTAAGACCTTGCATTGACTACCGGGACCTTAACAAAGTTACAGTCAAGAACCGGTACCCCCTTCCGTTAATTCCTGAACTTTTCCAGAGGCTGCGGGGGGCACGGATATTCTCCAAGCTAGACTTAAGGGGTGCGTATAATCTCGTCAGAATCAGGGAAGGGGACGAGTGGAAGACGGCTTTTCGAACTCGCTTTGGCCACTTCGAGTACTTGGTCATGCCATTCGGGCTCTGCAACGCCCCAGCTACGTTTCAACACCTAGTGAATGACGTTTTTCGGGATTATCTTGATCTATTCGTCATAATCTACTTGGATGACATCTTGATATTCTCTGAATCCATGGAATCTCATCAAGCTCATGTTAAGAAAGTGCTGGCCCGACTCCGAAAACACTGTCTTTATGCCAAAGCCGAAAAGTGTGACTTTGAGAAACAAACTGTTAATTTCTTGGGACTTGTCATCTCTGCCGACGGTATCTCCATGGATCCGCAGAAAGTTACTTCCGTTCTGGAATGGCCTGCCCCTACAGACAGAAAAGCTGTTCAGAGGTTTGTGGGGTTTGCTAATTTTTACAGAAAATTCATCAAGAACTTCTCTGGTATCATCGCTCCCATCACACAACTAACTAAGCAACACATCCCTTTCTGTTGGACACCAAAAGCTCAAGAGGCCTTTGAACAGTTAAAACTTTTATTTACCTCAGCTCCCATCCTGAAGCACCCTGATCCATCCTTGGCCTATGTATTGGAGGTTGATGCTTCTGAAAGTGCAGTCGGGGCTATATTGTCCCAACGTCAGGGCCCGAAATCCTTACTCTACCCTGTGGCTTTTTTCTCCAAGAAATTAAATCCTTCCGAGAGGAACTATGATGTGGGAGACCGGGAACTGCTGGCCATCAAGGCCGCTCTTGAAGAGTGGCGGTACCTCTTGGAGGGTGCTGCCCACCCAATCCTCATATTCACGGATCACAAGAACCTAGAGTACTTGAGAACAGCTAAGCGATTAAGACCTCGACAAGCAAGATGGGCGCTGTTCTTCTCCCGTTTCTCATTTCATATTACTTTTCGTCCTGGTTTTAAGAATGGCAAACCAGATGCCCTGTCCCGTATGTTTAATGATCCTGTGAGTCCCTTGGAGCCTGATACCATTCTCCCGGCCAATAATTTTTTGTTTCTTCAAGCTGATCTGTTATCTCAAATTAAGACCAGTGTGGTTAACCAACCACCCTCCCAGGACTTGGCTCTTCAATCAAGGAATGGCCTTTTCTTCCATAAGGAACAAATCTTTGTCCCGGAGCAGTTTTGAGTGTCCATTCTGAGTCGCTGTCATGACCACCCTCTAGCAG
The DNA here is from genome assembly GCA_029206835.1 of Rana muscosa. Classification (NCBI taxonomy): domain Eukaryota; kingdom Metazoa; phylum Chordata; class Amphibia; order Anura; family Ranidae; genus Rana; species Rana muscosa. Next base: position 505,735,842 of record CM055118.1, on the reverse strand, counting down.
GACATTACGGGATCCGCAAGACTGCCGATCTGGTCTCCCGTACCTTCTGGTGGCCCGATTTAATGCAGGACTGTAAAAATTACGTTAGATCCTGTATTACATGCCTTCAAAACAAAACCGACAGAACTAAAACTTGGGGTCTCTTGGAGCCTCTTCCCATACCTCAGAAACCATGGAGTATGATCTCAATGGACTTTATTGTAGAACTCCCCCCGTCTGAAGACTTCACTACCATCTTTGTCGTGGTAGACCGCCTAACCAAGATGGCGCACTTTGTACCCTTACAAGGAACTCCTTCCGCTACTGAGACTGCCTCAGCCTTCATCAAAGAGGTCGTTAGATTGCACGGTATTCCTGATAGCATTATCTCCGACCGTGGGGTGCAGTTCACCTCTAGATTCTGGAGGGCCCTGTGCGAAGCACTTAATATTGAACTCTGCCTCTCTACAGCTTACCACCCACAAACTAATGGACAGACTGAGAGGACGAATCAAACCCTTGAACAGTATCTACGGTGTTTTCCTCTTTTGCTCAAGATGATTGGTTATCCCTCCTTCCGCTTGCGGAGTTCTCATATAATAATACCATCCACTCAGCAACCAAACAGTCCCCCTTTTTTGTCAATTTTGGGTACCATCCCTCTTTTCTGCCGGAAATACCTGTTGAGTCTTCTTTACCTGCTGTGCAAGACCGATTAGACTTCTTCAGTACTAACAATCAGGTTTTACAGGAGACGATCTCCGAAACCCAGGCTAGCAACAAGAAGTTTTTCGACAGAAAGAAGAGGGGTAACCTGGATTTAAAACCTGGGGACAAAGTCTGGCTGTCCATGGCAAATCTAAAGTTAAGCTGTCCTTCTAAGAAACTCGGTCCAAAATTTTTGGGCCCTTTTCCTGTCAAGCGGAGGATTAATGCAGTAGCTTTTGAATTGGTGCTACCTAAAAGCATGAAGATACATCCAGTATTCCACGTTTCTTTGTTGAAACCCACCACGCCTAATCCCTTCCCTGATCGGGTGTCTGGAACCCCTTCTCCAATTCGCATCGAAGGTAATGAGGAATTTGAAGTGGAGGCCGTGCTGGACTGTAGACGTAGGAGTAACCAGATGCAGTTCCTTGTTAAATGGAAGGGCTACGGCCCTGAGGAAAATTCTTGGGAACCAGCTTCTGATGTTCATGCCCCAAGACTGGTACAAGCCTTCTTTCAACGCCACCCGGAAAAGAGAGACCTGAGGGGCATCCGGAGGCTGCCCCTAAGGGGGGGGCAATGTAAGAGAACTGATAGGAACTCTCCTGCGCAGGCGCGCGTTCGCCAGCAGTCTCGGAATACTGGCGCGCGCACCCCCGGGCTGCAGCAGCCCTTCCAGAGTGCTAGTACACATGCGCGTGCGCGGGGACGACGTGCACGCGCGGGTGCGCACCCCTAATTTCCTTTGGCGCCAGTCTGCGAGGATCTCACCTGCTGGTGGTAATGCATGTTCCACGGACTGTAGTACCGGTACCCACCAGCGGGTGTATTCCGGCAGTGTGGGACAGGCAGCACTTCCTGCCCTCAGCTGTGACCTGAAGCCTGATTACAAGACTTCCTATCTATTTAAGGAAGTCCTGACTCTCAAGCAAGTGCTGACTGGTCTTCAGCTGTGTCCTGAAAACTTCCTGGTTCCTGTTATGCTGCTTGATAACCGTTGCTGACTGTGGCTTTCCCTGACTCTGTCTTTGGACTCTGAAACACTTCCTGATTACTGGCTTCTGATCCCGGCTTCCACTGACCCTGCTTCTGATTGATCCTTTGTACCATGCCGCCTGTCTGTTGCTGAACCCTGGCTATCCTCCTGACCTCTGTTCCTGTGAGCTTCGTTCCCAGAACCTGCAAGTGGGTTGGAGTTCCCCTCAAACCTCTACCCATCCTCCAAGTGTTCCTGTGTCCGGTGTCTGTCCGGCTGTCTGGATCTCCAAGCCACATCTGTTCCAGCAAGTCCTGCAAGCAACTTCCTCAGGCACTCGTGTTCCTCCTGGCCCTAGCCACCATCTGTTCCACCCTCAGTGGGGCTTGGACTGGAGATACAAGAGAGGCCGACCTCAACATATCAGACTCCTACCAGGTACATGACAATAGCCTAACTAAGGGGGAGAACCTATAGGTGGTTAAACCAACAACAATCAGCAGCCAGTAGTACACGTGTGCTAAACATTCTGCTGGCCAGCTTGTTAGGGCCAAAACCTTGTGTTGGAGCACTCTGGGTGGTGTCCCTTTAAGAGTTTGTGCATGCAATGGTAAAGTATTACTAGCTTGCAAATCTGTCCCTCTAGTAGGCTTCAGTTTATAGTTGACCAGTGGCTGCTCACCAGTCCTGTGTAAGCAGAGGGTTTCTGTCCAAGCACCTGGCAAAAGAGCTTCCTGCTTTCTCTCGGGTGGTATCCTTAGCATGCAGCTCTTTACTGTGCAGCAGGCTCCCCACAGCCTGGATCACAATCCAGGATAGCATCCACTCTGCTCCCAAATAGAGATTGCCCGCTCACTGTCCTTGCTGCACTCAGGTGGGTTACAAAATATATATGCCCTAGTCTCCCTGCAGAAAGGAGCCTTCTTCCCTCTCCAGAACTTGGAAATTACTCCTGTCCCACTTCTTAAATGTCTTTTTCTTGGTAATTGTGGTTTTTCAGCCAACCTGAGGTAATAGCTCAGTTTCTTCTCCAAACTACACCCCCCCACAATCCTCCATGATTTTTTCTCAGAGTTTCTCTTGTAATCCATATCCCCGGGTGCCCTCTAGTGGATGGAGGAAGGGTTAACACCGGCTGTAAAAGTTTTACAGTATAGCCTCTTTTATGGCTGTCTGTGTCGGATCCAGGCAGAGGTTGGCAATGGGAAAGACAGCAGAAGGGAGGAACACACACAGAAGCAGCATCAGTGCAGTAAGACTGCAGCTCCTCCTTTCCTGCCAAGTATTGTGCTACACAAATGTTTCTTACTTTTATGGGTATTTGGTTGAAGCGCGCTTCAGGCATACAGCAACTCTCAACAATTTTAAATGAGCGAAAACCGAGTCTGTCCCCACTAATAAAGAAGGACACACTCAGTTTCCCTTCATTAACATACAATGCAGTAGGTCAGCATCTTCTAGATCTTTAACCCTTTTGTTAGGAAAGACTGTGTTCAATTCTAGTTTACAAACTGATCATGAGATCTGCCAGTGCAGTACAGACATGATTAATTATAGTGAACTTGCAGACCAGGCTTTTTCTGGCACTTACATTTGTTTACATGTAACAATCAGTTTTTGTTTGCTAGAAAATTAGTTAGAACCCTCAAACATTATATCTTTTTTTAAGCAGGGGCCCTAGAGAATAAATTGGTTGGTTTTGCAATTTTTTACATCACAGGGTATTTGCGCAGCGGTTTTATCAAACACAATTTTTGGGAAAAAAATAAATTCTTTTGAATTTGAATACAAAAAACACAATACATAACCCAATTTATTTGTAAAATATAAAAGATGATGTTACGCAGAGTAAATAGATACCAAACATGTCACGCTTTAAAACTGCACAAGCCCGTACAATGGGGACACTTTGCATTATTCGTTTTTTTTTAAATTATTAATCTTTTTTTTTGTTTGTTTACACTGTTGCTTTCATTTTTTTTTATATATACACTTTTATTGCTGTCACAAGGAATGTTAACATCCTTTGTACCAGCAATATGCACATGACAGGTACTCTTTATGGAGGGATCTGGGGTCTACAAGACCTCAGATCACTCCTCTGCCCTTTAAAGCATTCAAAACATCAAAATCGGTGTAAACCAAAAGTGATGTCATGTCATTGCTTCCGGGTTACCATATCGGAGACCCGATCAAAGCTGATACTGGCTTTGTATGGGGGTCCGACTAGCCGGTAGACATGCCGGCTGGTAGCTCGGGTCTCCCGGTGGGACAGAAAAAAGCCAGAACGAGCCGTGGAAGGTGACAGAGGGGGGGACGTCCCCTCCCACTGCTTGTAATGGCAATCCAGCGGCTAGTTAACCTCTCTGATTGCTATTACAAGAGGGCCGTCACCCAGGTACAACCACTTGAATTCAAATGAAGTCCTAGGTATGTGATTTGGCAGCAAGTAGTTAACTCCCCAGATGTCTCTGTATAGTGTAGCAGTTTTGGACCTTTCAGAAAAAAGCAAGTAAAATGTATGCAGCAATTTGTTTTTGTTTTTGTTTTTTTGCTGCAGAAATGAGAACATATAACACATATAAAGTGGTCTAGTTTTGAAAATGTCATTATTCCTGTATTTCAAACCAAATGTACAATTATTTTGCATATAAATGTCTTAAGATGTACCTGTCAGGAGAAAGGGCTACTCATCCAGTACTTTAACCAGTTCCTGCCCAGCCTATGGCCGAATGGCACCATCACCGGCCTTACATCAATCCGGGTGGACGTCATATGGTGTCCTCCTGGATAACGCCCCGAGCATTATATTGCTCTGGCCACAGTGTGTTAAAAAAATAAAAGAAGAACAAATTTTTATAAAAATGTAAAAAAAATTATAATTTTTTTTTTCGTACTGTCTCTAGTCAGTGTCCCTGATTACGGCCACACCAGTTATATGATGACGCTATACTGCACTGGTGACAGTATGTAAAAAAAAAAAAAAAAGTTCTTTTTTTCAATTTCCTAATTTTTCAAAAAATTATGACAAGAAATTACAACTTCAAAAAACCTGCCATGACTCTTGCTAAATACCTTCGGCTGTCTTCGTTTTAAAAAAAGGGGTCATGTGGGGGGTATTTGTACTGTCCTGGCATTTTAGGGCCTCAAGAAATAAGATCAGTACATCAGGATTGATCAATTTTCAGACATATCCCATAGTTTGTGGAATCTTTAACTTTCACACAGACTAAATAATTCACATTGTTTTGGGTTATTTTCACCAAAGAAATGTAGCAGAATACATTTTGGGCTAAATTTATGAAGAAAGATTATTTATTTTCAAAATGTTATAACAGAAACAAAAAACAAACGCATTTTTTTTTTTTCAAAATTTTAGGTCTTTTTTTGAATTTTATTTAGCAAAAAATAAAAACCCCAGTGGTGATTAAATACCACCAAAAGAAAGCTCTATTTGTGTGAACAAAATGCTAAAAATGTAGTTTGGGTACAGTGTTCCATGACCGCGCAATTGTCATTCAAAATGTGACAGCGCTGAAAGCTCAAAATTGGCCTGGGCAGGAAGGGGGTGAAAGTGCCCGGTATGGAAGTGGTTAAAGAATATAACCTGTTGGATCAATTATTTGGGGCGATGGTCCGTCAGTGTTACAATTCCTGATTTTCTCATAGGCTTATATACTACATGCTGATACAGCAGCACAAAGGCCGGAGATGATTAATTAAATGCTATATCTTATTTATAGCTGGACTCCAAGATGATTCCGTAAAAAAAAAAAAAAAAAAAAATAAATTCAGCTATGTATTAATTAAAAAAATTTAATTGCCCAATCATAAGCTGGGGGTGGGGAAGAGACAAAACTGTAATGCTTTACTACAGCAAAGAAAAATCAGGTCACTACCCTGGCAATACTGTTTGGCAAAGATGTGTAAATCTCAGGACTAAATAGAATGAAATACAAATAATTTTGAGGTAAAACAATGTATTATTCTAACATGCATTTTTTTTTGTTTTACTGGAGATCAGCTTCAAAAAGAGCGTTATAGATTACATGTTTTCATGTTCTGCTGTTGTATTGATCTGCATAAGGTTATTATTTTTCTGTAGAATGCTGACATCTAATGGTAGTTTTGGGCCACTGCAACTTGTTTACTTATGTAATTTTGGTATCTTCCTCTGTCCTCCCCTCCTGTTTAGTGTTTGTTAGTTTAGTCCTAGATAGGCCCTCTCCACTTTTTCCTTGTCCCCTTAGTCATTTGCAAAGACAGGGCTCAGGAAGGTAATCTTACATTTTAGAGACTGGGAAATCACCATCTGTTTTTTAATCGTCTGAAGTACAATTGCGTTTGATTCAGCTTCTGTGTCTTATTGAAGAGTTCAACTGCCTGTGGATGTGCCAGGTCAGTGGGTGAGTATACTGTCTGGACAGACTGGGCCAAAGGAGGTAGGTTATATGGTGGCATTTTAGACAGAACAGGTACACTATATAGCCAAAATGTTGTGGTCACCTTACCATCACACCTACTGTACTTGTATGGACAAAAGTATGGTAAAAACCCTCCAAATTATCAAGTTAAAGGAGAAGTCCAGCCTGAGCTTTTTAGGCTGGGCTTCCCCTCTGGGTCACAGGAGTGCAATTCGTTTTGCACTCCTGTGACCTGTTTTCAGCAGAGAGTGGTCTGAAGTCTGCTCTCCGCTGACGTCACTGCTATCAGTCGGGGCAGCGCGTCATCATGACTTCCAAGTCGGGATCCGCCAGTTGCCCTGATTGATGGCAGACTCTGAGACAGCCTCTCCCCACCCCTCCACTGCTCAGCTCGCCAATGAGCGTGGAGAAGCAGAGAGGAAAGCCGCTGACTGACAGTCAGCGGCTTTCCTCTCGGGGATCTGTGAGAACCGAGCCAACGGCGATGTTTGGTGGGTCGGTTCTCAGTGAAGAGATGGCGGGGGACAGATGGGGCATCGGTCTGATGCTCCATCCACCGAGGTAAGTATGAATCTAAACATTTTTTTTAACCCATACTTCTCTTTTAAGATGCTTCCCGTGAAGGGTACTTAATGTTACAGCAAACAAAGATATGTGTATACAATCATGCACTTTCAACTTCGTGCCAACAGTTTGGAGAAGGTATTTTGTGCACAAAATCGACTTCATAAAGACATGGTTTGACAAGTTTGGTGTATAGAAACTCAAGCCCTGGTCTCTACTCTTTTCAAGACCTTCGGGATTACCGTATATACTCGAGTATAAGCCGAGTTTTTCAGCACATTTTTTTGTGCTGAAAATGCCCCCCTCGGCTTATACTCGAGTCACCTTTTTGCGCCTGATCTCCCGGATTTTGGGGACCCGGTACCGGCCGGCCGTAGGTCCCCTGGACCCCAAACTTTGTACACATGTAGCCGCACTCTTCCTCCACAAGTGTGCAAAGTTTGTTGTCAGGGGCACAGTGAGGCATGGACACAGCGAGGCATGGGCACAGCAAGGCATGGGGACAGTGAGGCATGCACATGGACACAGTGAGGCATGCAGATGGACACCCTAGGCTTATACTCGAGTCAATACGCTTTCCCAGTTTTTTGTGGTAAAATTAGGTGCCTCGGCTTATATTCGGGTCGGCTTAAACTCGAGTATATACGGTAATTGTAATATTGAGTGTGAGCCAAGTCTTCTCCAACATAAATACCTTACCTCACAGTTGCTCTTTTTAAATTTCTGCAATACAAATTTTTTCGGAAGCCTTGCATGAGAGTTTACTCCCACTCTAGGCTCCATTCACACCAATGCCTTTTTTCCTGCTTTTTGCAGTAATGCAGGACATTTTTTTAACATGGCTTCCCATGGAACACGTTCACATCAATGCATTTTTATGCCTCTACATTTTTGGAAAGGGTCAGAGACTTTTTTCCCGCAGTATGCAGCGTTTTGCATGTAATAGACCTGAATGGACCCATGTCCAAAATGCAATTACGATTTTACAGCAATTTTGCATTTTGTGGTTTCATTAGCTGAATGTAAAAAAAAGATTTGCTGGCTTAAAAAATAAACTAAAAAAACGGCGTGGGGTCCCCCTCCACTAGCCATACCAGACCTTTCAGTCTCGTATGGATTTTGAGGGGAAACCCCACGCCAAAAATAAAAATAAAACATGTGGGCTCTCCCCCCAAAATACATACCAGACCCTTATCCGAGCACGCAGCCTGGAGGGCCAGGAATTGAGGGAACAAGCGAGCGCCCCCCTCCTGAACCGTACCAGGCCACATGCCCTCAACATGATGCCATGGGTGCTCTACCCCCTACCCCAAAGCATCTTGTTCCCATGTTGATAGTAACAATCTCTTCATCCCCACAACCCTTAACAAGTGGGCCCCCAGATCCTGCCCCCCCTGTGTGAATGAGTATGGGGGTATATTATACCTCTACCCATTCATCAAGAAAAAGTAGTTAGTGTGACAAAAAACAAGACAGTTTTTGACAGGTCCTTTATTAAAAATGTCTTCTTTCTCCTGTATTCTTCTTCCTCCATGTTGAGGGCATGTGGCCTGGTATGGTTCAGGAAGGAGGGGGGGCGCTCGCTTGTCCCCTCCCTTTCCTGGTCTGCATGCTTGATAAGGATAAAGGTATGGGTTTTGGGGGAGACCTCACGTCATTTTTTTTATTTTGGCGTGGGGTTTCCCCTCAAAATCCCTTTGGCCTGGTATGGTTTTGGGGGAGACCCCACGCCGTTTTTGTTCATTAATTTTTTAAGCCGGCAAAATTCATCAGCCAGCTCCTTAGCAACTGGCTATATACAGTAAATGTAAAGCAAAAAAAACACACAAAATGCAAAAATCGCTGCAAAATCACGATAGAATTGTGGTAATGAAAACGTGGAAAGCACAGTAAAAAGCACTGCAGAAATGCTCAAAAGCAACATGCATAGATTGAGCCTTAATCACTTCAGCCCCGGAAGGTTTCACACCCTTCCTTTCTTTCTCGTACATCACGGGACACAGAGCGACATAGTCATTACTAATGGGTTATATAGATACCGTCAGGTGCTGGCACTGGCAACTTCCAAAACCGGAAGTACCCTCCCCTATATAAGCCCCTCCCATCCGGGAGCACCTCAGTTTTTTGCCAGTGTCTAAGGTGTTGGCCAAGAAGAAACATGTGTTTTTCACTGAGCTTGCGTACAGGTTCTTTTGGGCCTCAGTAAGCTATTCCGGATCCGACCAAAAAAGCTTCATAGCTAAACGGTCGGTACCCGGGCCTTGCAGAGAAGAGCAAGGTTTTGCCTGTAATGCTTCTCTTAGGAGAGATGGACCCTGGGATCCAGAGCTCTGGTCATACCCACGACCAAGATGTTTTCTGTGCAGGGTGCTATACAGGTCCAGGGGAGTGGAATCCTTGGGAACCCGGTCCCTGAAGGTTTGATTACAATGCCTGCCGTGATAGGTGAAGTTTGGGCTTTTGTGGACCAAACAAAGTCCTGCGGCGGGGAACAGGTAAGTGGGGGCCCCCAGGAACTTGGTTCTATTGGGGGACCCCCAAGCCTAATTTGTCTTTCTGTCTGTTACCTAATGGTATTCCCGCAAAATTCTGTGCATGCCTGTAACTACTAAAAAAATGTAATAATTTTTAATGGTGGTCAAGAAAAAGAAAAAAAATTTTTTTTTATATATATATTTAATATATTAGACTGCGGTACCTGTGTTTGTCCACTAGAGGCCGCTGTGGAATGTTTTCTTGTCATGTGGACTAGCTTCTTCTCAGCAGAGCAAAGTCCAGGCAGATGGTGAGTTCTCTTATAGGAAACTGCTTCCTCTGCCATGTTGCAGTGCTCGTCCATCCCCCGGCCTGCGGCAAAGAGGGGCCCTGGCTCCTGTCCCTTGTTACCATTTTTTGAAATTAGCGCCGAAGGCGCACGTGGCCGCGCGCGTGCGCGTGCACACGCCTCTATATATAGAGGTGAGCCGGGAAAGGGGGCGGAGCCTGGGGGATGACGCTCTGTGCGCGCCGCAGCGCTTCTGCGCATGTGCGGGCGTCCCAGCAGTTTAAAAAAAACCACAATGTTGTAGTGAGCTGGCTATGAAGTACAGAGACAGAGCTGGCAACATTTAAAGGCATACAGCAAGCGGTTGATACAGGCATCCCCTAGAAAGGCACATTAGTAGACACCAACTGTGATATAGCAGCAATTGTGCTAGACTATTCTCAGTAAAAGTGGTGTATTACGGCTGGAATACCTCAGCTTTAGGCTTAGGAATATGCCGTCCAGAAGCTCCGGAACTGAATCTTCCAGGAAGCGAAGGGGGTCTCATCGGGCTCGGAGGATCTTGGGCATACTTCTGCTGCACCAGTCTCCCCTGAAGTTCAGAGGTAAGTGACCGTAGAGACCCCGCAGGGGTACTTGGTACTGTGGCTGTCCTCAGTTCACCTGCTCCTGTGTATGTAACAGAGGAGGTTTTTTTTCCTCAGCTCTGGGAGGATTAGAGAGAGATTGTCAACATTAATCGCTGCCTCCCTGTCAGGGAAAGCACGCCCGATCTCCGTCTCCTCCTTCAGAGTGCCTGTTAGCAGAGCAACAGTCCCATACAGGAATCGACCTGCCTGAAGGGGATCAGGATAAGGTTGATTCTGTTATAGAGGAATCAACAGTGGGGGAACCTTTTCTCAGCATCTTAAGCTGAAAGATTATGGGTTCAGTCTCTGACTAACATGGTCCGATCAGCATTTAAAAATGCACCTTGCGGAACCATCAACCACTACTGTATCCTCGTTGGGGTCGCTAGAAGCCCCCAGACTGTTTGTTCTTTTCCACTTCACCCTTTACTGAAAGGGCTCATTTACCAGGATTGGGAACGTCCTGAGAAAATATTTATTCCCTCAAGAGATCTCTTGTATGTATAAATCACTGACATGTCCAGTGGATAATGTCCAAATGTTCAAGAACCCAATAGATAAAAGATTGGAGTCCTTATGAAAATCTGCTTGGTGATACAACCAGCAGTAGCAGCTATTGGGGTCTGCTAAGCAGTGAAGGATCAGTTGAAACAGGTCTTGAGGGACTTGACAGATCAGCAGGCGTTGCCCTAGCTGATCTACCTAGAGCCTTAGGCTTTGCGGTTGACGCCATAGAGGATTCACTCCATCAGGCCTCCCGCCTTATGCTGTCTATAGTACATATGCGTAGGCTCCTATGGCTCAAAAACTGGTCTGCTGAAGCTCCCTGTAAAGAATGTCTGGTTAGCGTCCCATTTCATGGTGAACGCTTATTCAGGGAAAACCTGGACAAATATATCCAGAAAATTTCCAGCGGTAAAAATACGCTCTTGCCGGTTAAAAACAGAGTTAGAGGTCCCTCTTTAAGAGGCCTGCTTCTCCAGTCCCTGGGGCATCGGCCGTGTAACAGTTCCGACGGCCTCCTCGGTCAATTCCCGGGGGTAAAAAACAGGGACAGTAGCAGGGTAATGAGAAACCCTGGGTCAGGGGAGGTACAAAACCTCCCCCAAAGTTAAATTCATTGAAGCCCCCACTCAGTCGGGTGGGGGGAGGACTCCAGTTGTTCGCAAGAGACCTGGCGGGACACGATCAAGACAGATAGGTGCTCTCCGCAGTAGGTTTGGGATACAGTTTGGAGTTAAAAGACTCTCCTCCTTCCCATTTTTTGAGGTCAAACGTGCCAGGGGATCCCCGGAAGAGAGAGTCCCTCCTGTTGGCACTAGAACAACTATTGCTCCAAGGAGTAATTATGGAGGTTCCCCTGGAAGAATGAGGGTTCGGGTTTTACTCAAACCTCTTTACAGTCCCGAAGCAAACGCGGACGGGAGGCCCATATTAATTCTAAAAGGGCTATACAAATTCCTGTATATCAGGACTTTCCGATGGAGTCGATCCGATCGGTGGCCACTGCCCTACAAGGGGAGGATTGGTTAGCCGTGATCGACATCAAGGATGCTTATTTGCACATTCCCATCTTTCCAGTCCACCAAAAATTTCTACGCTTTGCAGTAGAAGGGCGCCATTTTCAGTTCAGAGCCTTACCCTTCGGTTTGGCCACAGCACCACGAGTGTTTACAAAAATTCTGGCCCTTTATTGGCCAATCTAAGAACACAAGGTGTAATGATAATGGCATATCTGGATGACTTGTTGCTGATAGACCACTCAGTGAAAAAACTAGACGTGGTCGTTCACAAGACAATCAAGTATCTGGAATCTCACGGTTGGATTATCAACCGAGACAAGTCAGCCCTAAAAACCAGTCAAAAGTCTGGAATACTTGGGGCTAAGGTTGGATTCAGGCCAGAGAAAAATATTCTTGCCTCGAGGAAAGGTGTTGTCTTTGAAAGATTTGATCCACTTAGTGGGTACAAAAAAGACAGCCGTCCATACGCCTGTATATGAGGCTGCTGGGAAAAATGGTGGCATCATTCGAAGCAGTACCCTACGGTCAATTCCATTCAAGGAATTTGCAAGGGGCCATACTGTCAGCCTGGAACAAAAAAGTTCAGGCCCTAGACTTACAATGTCCTTGTCCCCTTCCGTTCGCAAGAGCCTCCGTTGGTGGTTGGTTCCCCAGAATCTAGAAAAGGAAATCCTTCAGTCCGATTTCTTGGAAGGTGGTCACTACAGATGCCAGCCTTATAGGCTGGGGAGCAGTACTGGAGCAATAGTCTCTCCAGGGCAGATGGTCAGATGCAGAAAAGGCCCTGCCCATCAATCTCTTAGAGATACGAGCAGCCCGGTATGCCCTAGTAGCATGGACATCCAAACTCCAAGGGTCCCCTGTCAGAATTCAATCAGACAATGCCACAGCAGTGGCATATATCAATCATCAGGGGGGCACCAGGAGTCGTGCAGCCCAGAGGGAAGTAAATTACATCCTGAAATGGGCAGAAAAATATGTCCCAGCCATATCTGCGGTATTCATTCCAGGAGTGGAGAATTGGAAGGCGGACTTTCTAAGTCGCCAGCAATTAGGCCCAGAGGAAGGGTCCCTTCACCCCGAGGTTTTCTGGACAATATGTCAGCGGTGGGGAACATCGGATGTAGATCTTCTAGCATCCAGATTCAACGCAAAGGGGGACAGGTTTGTCTCTCGGACAAGGGATCCCCTAGCTTGCGGCTCGGATGCCCTAGTGTTCCCTTGGGATCAGTTCAAGCTGATATATGCATTCACACCGCCACAATGGTTACCTCGATTACTCCGCAGAATCAGGGTAGAAAAGAAACAGTGATTCCGGTGGCTCCAGCGTGGCCCCGAAGAGCGTGGTACGCGGAGATTGTAAAATTTCAGTGGGGAGTCCTTGGACTCTCCCACGTCGTCCGGACCTGCTTTCGCAAGGACCGATATACCACCCTTCCTTACCAGCCCTAGGTTTGACGGCCTGGCTATTGAAGCCCACATTCTAAAAAAGAGAGGGCTCTCTAATGCTGTGGTATCTACCATGATCAATGCCAGGAAGCCGGTATCCAGGCAGATCTACTATAGAATCTGGAGGGCGTACATCGCGTGGTGTGAGGCCAAAAAATGGCATCCACATAAGTACGTAATAGGTAGGATTCTAGACTTCCTACAGTGGGCTGTAGATAGGAAGCTTGCCTTGAGTACTATCAAGGGTCAGATTTCGGCCTTGTCAATATTTTTCAAAGGCCCTTGGCTTCGCATTCACTAGTCAAAGCCTTTATACAAGGAGTGATGCGTATTAGTCCTCCGGTTAATATTCCCATATGTCCATGGGATCTAAACTTGGTTCTGTCGGGTCTACAGAAACAACCATTTGAACCATTACAGCATATTTCCTTGGTGCTTCTCTCCAGGGAATTGATTTTTCTAGTAGCCATTTGTTCGGCTAAAAGAGTATCGGAATTAGCAGCTCCTGTAAGGAGCCATATCTGGTTATCCATAAGGACAGAGTAGTGTTACGTCCTCATCCAGCCTTTCTTCCTAAGGTGGTATCGAGGTTTCATTTGAACCAAGATGTGGTTCTTCCTTCTTTTTTCCCCAAACCTACTTCGGTAGAGGAAAAGTTATTGCATTTCTTTGGATGTAGTAAGAGCAGTTAAAGCTTATCTAAAAGCCACTGCTCAGATTCGCAGAACGGATACTTTGTTTATTCTGCCGGAAGGCCCCAGAAAGGGTCAGGCAGCGTCAAAATCTACTTTAGCCAAGTGGATTCGACAGGTCATAATACAAGCCTATGGCTTGAGAAGGAGACCGCCTCCGTTCAAAGTTAGAGCGCACTCCACGAGAGCAGTTGGAACTTCATGGGCAGTGCATCACCAGGCCTCCCTGGCTCAAATCTGTAAGGCCGCAACATGGTCTTCAGTACACACGTTTACTAGGTTCTACCAGGTGGACGTTAGAAGTCAGGAGGATGTCGCCTTTGGGCGCAGTGTGTTGCAGGCCGCAAAAGATCCTCATGTCTGATAGCGCTCAGCTTATATATGGTGTATCCCCCCCCCCTCATTTGGCATTGCTTTAGGACATCCCATTAGTAATGACTATGTCGCTCTGTGTCCCGTGATGTACGAGAAAGAAAATAGGATTTTTATAACAGCTTACCTGTAAAATCCTTTTCTTGGAGTACATCACGGGACACAGAGCTCCCGCCCCTCTTTGGGGACACTTATTGCTTTGCTACAAAACTGAGGTGCTCCCGGATGGGAGGGGCTTATATAGGGGAGGGTACTTCCGGTTTTGGAAGTTGCCAGTGCCAGCACCTGACGGTATCTATATAACCCATTAGTAATGACTATGTCGCTCTGTGTCCCGTGATGTACTCCAAGAAAAGGATTTTACAGGTAAGCTGTTATAAAAATCCTATTTTTTTGCGATACGGCACTGTGTTGCTTTAACTGACTGGGTGCGATGCTGTACCCAAACTAATTTTATGTCCTTTTTCCCACAAATAGAGCTTTCTTTTGGTGGTATTTTATTACTTCTGCGTTTTTTATTTTTTGCACTAACAACAAAAATAGAGCGACAATTTAAAAAAAAAAAAAAAAAAGTTTTAGTGATGTATACAGCGCTCCCAAACCGCCCCAAAGATTTTGCTTGCAGGACTTTTTCTACCATCCCACAAGCGCACCGCTCGGGTGTGAAAGCACCCATTGCAATGAATGGAAGGCAGTTTTCAGGCGCTTTACAGGCGATATTTCCAGCGCTAAAACGCCTGAAAACTGCCTCGGTGGGAAAGGGGTCTAACTGTGTGGGGGATAGACTGACTGGAGGATAAGAACCATCTGTTTTCCTGATTAGCAGGAACACAAGATCTCTCTCTTCCTCTCTGACAGAACAACGATCTGCCTTGTTTACATAGGCAGACCGCCGTTCTGCCTCTCCAGCAAACGATCGGTGGGTCTGGCCGGACATCAGGGCCACCGGACCCACTGATTGGCTCCCGCTGTGTCCAATTAAAGCCGGAGTGGGTCGCCGGCGGCATACATGCGTGCCCCAGACCCCGAGGTGGAAACAACATACAGGTAAGTTGTTTCGTGCAGCCAGGCTGCCCTGCCACAGTATATGTGCGTTGGGCGGTCCGGAAACAATTAAGCTGTATTTATATCAAATTTTTAATAAGCCTCAAGAACAAAGAGAATCCCTAAACCTAACTATTTAAACACAAAGCAGTGTAAATGTACTCCTTTATTAAATACTCCCCATACTTTGTATATGTGTGTAGATGTACAGTATGATTGTAGGTGTATTATTTGCCTTACATATTAGTGTTTTATAACTGGACAATTTCCTTCTGCTCCTTTAACACATCTCTGTAAACAGTCTTTGGCTCAGTAGACATCTTGTCTTGCAGTACAGATATCTCTGACATATTGGATTAGCTGGGAGCAGTGAATCATTGTAGGTCTGGTCCTCCTTACACATTCCATGGTGTGCCACATAAGCAAGATAGCAGGTGGGGAGAGGTCCTAATTATAAGTGCGGCTGGATGTTTACCTCGGGCTTTGGAGGCCTGATCTGATGATGACATTAACAACTAACGCCATTTCATTAAGTCAGCTGAAATCAGCTCCAGTTATGTTGCAGTCGTTTGCACTACAAACAAATAATTATGACACGCCATATGTTAATTCTTTATTGCAGGGCACTCCAAAGCTACCTAACCACTGTACTGTAAAATTGATCACCAGACCTGTACTAAGAAGAACAGCAGCACAGCAGCTTTCGCAGAATGGGAGAGATGGCTATTTATTAAAGCTGAACTCTGAGCACAAAAAACAAATGTTCCTTTAAATATATTTCTTAATAGCCAGAAAAGATATGAATCCACTTTGTATGTACTAAAAAAACTTTACAAACCAAATTACTACCTTGTAAATGATTGACAATATCATCACTGTGCTTTACATAGACTGTACAGAGGGCAGAGCAGTGGGATGGACACAACCAGTGTTCATTTTGACATCAAATTTAAAACATTTTTTTTTATATTAAATTTTTTTGACTAAAATGTCATTTTAGTTTTCGTTATATTTTAGTCATCTGAATTATTTTAGTTTAGTCGTATTTTAGTTGACTAAAATCTCCAGTATTATAAACAAAAATATTGCTTTTTGACACAGAAGTGCAACTTTAAATATTTTTTTTTTTTTAAACTGCACATATTTGAATATAAAAACTTTAAAGGGGTTGTAAACCCTTGTGTATTTTCACCTTAACCACTTAAGCCCCGGACCAATATGCAGCTAAAGGACCAGGCCCCTTTTTGCGATTCGGCACTGCGTCGCTTTAACTGACAATTGCGCGGTCGTGCGACGTGGCTCCCAAACAAAATTGGCTTCCTTTTTTCCCCACAAATAGAGCTTTCTTTTGGTGGTATTTGATCACCTCTGCGGTTTTTATTTTTTGCGATATAAACAAAAATAGAGCGACAATTTTGAAAAAAATGCAATATTGTTTACTTTTTGCTATAATAAATATCCCCCAAAAATATATAAAAAAACATGTTTTTTCCTCAGTTTAGGCCGATACGTATTCTTTTACATATTTTTGGTAAAAAAAAAATCACAATCAGCGTTTATTGATTGGTTTGCGCAAAAGTTAAAGCGTTTACAAAATAGGGGGTAGTTTTATGGCATTTTTATAATTTTTTTTTTTTACTAGTTATGGCGGCGATCAGCGATTTTTTTCGTGACTGCGACATTATGGTAGACACATCAGACACTTTTGACAAATTTTTGGGACCATTGTCATTTTCACAGCGATCAGTGCTATAAAAATGCACTGGTTACTGTGAAAATGACACTGGTAGTGAAGGGGTTAACCACTAGGTGGCGCTGTAGGGGTTAAGTGTACCCTAAGAAGTGATTCTTACTGTAGGGGGGCGTGGCTACACGTTACACGTCACTGATCGTCTGTTCCGATGACAGGGAACAGAAGAACGGGGAAAGGTTTGTTTACACTCACCTCTCCCCGTTCTTCAGCTCTGTGACCCGATCGTGGGACACTGGCGTCGAGCTCAGGACCGGGTCGCGCGTGCGCCGCCAACAGCGCACGCGCGACCCACGGCTGGGCTCTTAAAGGGCAACGTACCTGTACGTTGATGTGCCCAGCCGTGCCATTCTGCCGACGTATATCGGCGTGAGGCGGTCCTTAAGTGGTTAATGCATTCTATGCATTAAGCTGAAGAACTTCTGGCAATCACAGGCCCCCCAGTCCCCCCATTTTACTTACTTGAGCCCTTGAGCTTCACCCGGCGGAGAGGTGCTCTTCCCCTTCCCGGGGTTCTCGGCTCTTGATTGGATAGATTGATAGCAGCGCAGCCATTGGCTCCCGCTGCTGTCAATCAAATTCAATTACAGGGGGCGGGGCCGGGTCATACATTCGATGTCTATGGACGCCGAATGAATGACTCAGGAGCACGCCCGCAAGGTAACCCCCCGGAGAGTGCTTCTCCTAGGGGGTTATCTGATGCAGGGAGGAGCCGTGAGAGCTGCCGACCCCATAAGAGGATGTTAGGGGCCACGCTGTGAAAAACGAGCTGCACAGTGGAGGTAAGTATGATATGTTTGTTATTTAAAAAAAAACAAAAAACAAAGCTTTACAACCACTTTAACAGTTCTCTGTTAATAATGAAAACAAGTATCAAGTAACATCGTTATAAATAAAGCCAAATAAATGTAGCACTACCCCCGTAGGAGCTGCTGGTTATATTTTTGGGTCTTGCCGTTACCTGTCTGTTCCGCCGTATCCGTCATAGGGGTTCCATTGAAGAGTTTTCACAGATGTCAGCACCAACACATAGTCTTTTTTCCAATGGTTTTATTAAAGAAATGTCAATGGGAGGGATGGAGGGTTAGGGGAGATTTAGGTACCTTGCTTTTGCGGATCACGGGTACTTCCTAATTCAGAGGACAAACAGCTTCCACACTGGATATAGCAACCACCAGATAGGCCTCTCTCACTGGCCTAGCAGCCGGTGCGGTGCTCGGCCAAAAGTCTCTGCCACAGACTTGAAGAACTCACATAGTCTCTGCCACAGACTTGAAGAATACACATGGTCTATGTATAGTCACACAGTACCAGTTTCTTTCAGCCGATCCGGCGACACTGTGAGGTAGATATATCAGGATGCATCCTCCAATTGAGTCTCCAGGCTCTTCCCGAGGCACCAGCCTTTTTGCTCGGTCCTCTCCTGGGAAAGGTCCTCCCTGGTTTCTTCAATTGCTCGGCTTCTTCCCGCAGGGAAAACAACAAAGAACCACCCCTGATCAGTAGGCCCCTGGGCCTACTTCCAGTAACGAGGCCTTGGGCCAGCCGGTCCCGAGGCAGGAAACTGCTACGTCACACCTTATACCAGAAGGGCCATCAGGTCAGAGAGAGACCCGGAAGACGGTGTCTGTCCCTTAAGTACCCTCTCCCAGAATGCACAGCGGGGGGACCAATCCCACTGAGCTGCTTCTGGGCAAGAGGTACCCAATACATCCAGCCTGCTGCATTTCCGACCTTGACCTGTGGTGACAGCGACACCCACAGTCAAGTGGAAAAACACGCAACACAGCTGGACTGGAACAGAAACCAGTAATTACCAAAATTATTCTGAGCTAAACTACAGCTAAGACAACTAAATTTACAACTAGCGCCTACCCAATAGGAGCAGGGCGCTACACAAACAAACAAGAATATTGCTTTTTGACCACTGTTATCTTGACGTCAAATTTAGATTTTGTTTTAATCATAATCAAAATGCCATTTTAGTTTTAGTCATATTTTGGGCTTCATGTACACTGCTGGTAAACAAACGTTTAGGAGCAGTTGGGCATTTTTTTCAGCTGCCCCTGAACTCTCCTCTATGTTATCTTATCAATACTTGTACACAGGGTTGTTTATAGTCGTTTCTAGGCAGTTGAGTTTAAAAGCATTTTTTGGAAAGCAAAAAAAATGCATTCAGGACGGATGTTCAGAGGCATTTGAAACGCCAAATGGCTGTAACAGCTTGTGATCGCGTGAAAACTCGCATTTAGCCGCATTTCGTTTACAGGCGTTTTTCATTTTTGACCATTTGCAAAAAAAAAAAAAATTGTTAAAAAAAAAAAAACACTTCTAAACACAAACGCAGCTAAACGCGGCATGTAAACGTCAGTTACTATCTGTCAAGTTAAATCGTTCAGGAGAGGTTTTAAAACGTTCTGTGTACATTAAGCCTAGTCATCTGAATTGAAACTGAATTTTATTTTCGTTTAGTTTTCATCACTGAAAACATGCATGAAATGTCTGGCTTGAAAACTTTTGAGCCACAGAGCTGGAATAAGCAGGTGTAGATGAGCATCGGAATTCCATATCCTTCTACTTTTTACAAGTCAGTGATTCAGAAAGATTGACCAACAAAAATAGGATTTTATAACAGCTTACCTGTAAAATCCTTTTCTTGGAGTACATCACGGGACACAGAGCGACATAGTCATTACTAATGGGTTATATAGATACCGTCAGGTGCTGGCACTGGCAACTTCCAAAACCGGAAGTACCCTCCCCTATATAAGCCCCTCCCATCCGGGAGCACCTCAGTTTTGTAGCAAAGCAATAAGTGTCCCTAAAGAGGGGCGGGAGCTCTGTGTCCCTTGATGTACTCCAAGAAAAGGATTTTACAGGTAAGCTGTTATAAAAATCCTATTTTCTTTCTCGTACATCACGGGACACAGAGCGACATAGTCATTACTAATGGGATGTCCTAAAGCAATGCCAAATGAGGGGGGGGATACACCATATATAAGCTGAGCGCTATCAGACATGAGGATCTTTTGCGGCCTGCAACACACTGCGCCCAAAGGCGACATCCTCCTGACTTCTAACGTCCACCTGGTAGGACCTAGTAAACGTGTGTACCGAAGACCATGTTGCGGCCTTACAGATTTGAGCCAGGGAGGCCTGGTGATGCACTGCCCATGAAGTTCCAACTGCTCTCGTTAAGTGCGCTCTAACTTTGAACGGAGGTGGTCTCTTTCTCAAGCCATAAGCTTGCATAATGACCTGTCGAATCCACTTGGCTAAAGTAGACTTTGACGCTGCCTGACCCTTTCTGGGGCCTTCCGGCAGAATAAACAAAGTATCCGTTCTGCGAATCTGAGCAGTGGCTTTTAGATAAGCTTTAACTGCTCTTACTACATCCAAAGAATGCAATAACTTTTCCTCTACCGAAGTAGGTTTGGGGAAAAAAGAAGGAAGAACCACATCTTGGTTCAAATGAAACCTCGATACCACCTTAGGAAGAAAGGCTGGATGAGGACGTAACACTACTCTGTCCTTATGGATAACCAGATATGGCTCCTTACAGGACATAGCTGCTAATTCCGATACTCTTTTAGCCGAACAAATGGCTACTAGAAAAATCAATTTCCTGGTGAGAAGCACCAAGGAAATATGCTGTAATGGTTCAAATGGTTGTTTCTGTAGAACCGACAGAACCAAGTTTAGATCCCATGGACATATGGGAATATTAACCGGAGGACTAATACGCATCACTCCTTGTATAAAGGCTTTGACTAGTGAATGCGAAGCCAAGGGCCTTTGAAAAAATATTGACAAGGCCGAAATCTGACCCTTGATAGTACTCAAGGCAAGCTTCCTATCTACAGCCCACTGTAGGAAGTCCAGAATCCTACCTATTACGTACTTATGTGGATGCCATTTCTTGGCCTCACACCACGCGATGTACGCCTTCCAGATTCTATAGTAGATCTGCCTGGATACCGGCTTCCTGGCATTGATCATGGTAGATACCACAGCATTAGAGAGCCCTCTCTTTTTTAGAATGTGGGCTTCAATAGCCAGGCCGTCAAACCTAGGGCTGGTAAGGAAGGGTGGTATATCGGTCCTTGCGAAAGCCGGACGACGTGGGAGAGTCCAAGGACTCCCCACTGAAATTTTACAATCTCCGCGTACCACGCTCTTCGGGGCCACGCTGGAGCCACCGGAATCACTGGTTTCTTTTCTACCCTGATTCTGCGGAGTAATCGAGGTAACCATTGGCGGTGTGAATGCATATATCAGCTTGAACTGATCCCAAGGGAACACTAGGGCATCCGAGCCGCAAGCTAGGGGATCCCTTGTCCGAGAGACAAACCTGTCCCCCTTTGCATTGAATCTGGATGCTAGAAGATCTACATCCGATGTTCCCCACCGCTGACATATTGTCCAGAAAACCTCGGGGTGAAGGGACCCTTCCTCTGGGCCTAATTGCTGGCGACTTAGAAAGTCCGCCTTCCAATTCTCCACTCCTGGAATGAATACCGCAGATATGGCTGGGACATATTTTTCTGCCCATTTCAGGATGTAATTTACTTCCCTCTGGGCTGCACGACTCCTGGTGCCCCCCTGATGATTGATATATGCCACTGCTGTGGCATTGTCTGATTGAATTCTGACAGGGGACCCTTGGAGTTTGGATGTCCATGCTACTAGGGCATACCGGGCTGCTCGTATCTCTAAGAGATTGATGGGCAGGGCCTTTTCTGCATCCGACCATCTGCCCTGGAGAGACTATTGCTCCAGTACTGCTCCCCAGCCTATAAGGCTGGCATCTGTAGTGACCACCTTCCAAGAAATCGGACTGAAGGATTTCCTTTTTTCCAGATTCTGGGGAACCAACCACCAACGGAGGCTCTTGCGAACGGAAGGGGACAAGGACATTGTAAGTCTAGGGCCTGAACTTTTTGTTCCAGGCTGACAGTATGGCCCCTTGCAAATTCCTTGAATGGAATTGACCGTAGGGTACTGCTTCGAATGATGCCACCATTTTTCCCAGCAGCCTCATATACAGGCGTATGGACGGCTGTCTTTTTTGTACCCACTAAGTGGATCAAATCTTTCAAAGACAACACCTTTCCTCGAGGCAAGAATATTTTTCTCTGGCCTGAATCCAACCTTAGCCCCAAGTATTCCAGACTTTTGACTGGTTTTTAGGGCTGACTTGTCTCGGTTGATAATCCAACCGTGAGATTCCAGATACTTGATCGTCTTGTGAACGACCACGTCTAGTTTTTTCACTGAGTGGTCTATCAGCAACAAGTCATCCAGATATGCCATTATCATTACACCTTGTGTTCTTAGATTGGCCAATAAAGGGCCAGAATTTTTGTAAACACTCGTGGTGCTGTGGCCAAACCGAAGGGTAAGGCTCTGAACTGAAAATGGCGCCCTTCTACTGCAAAGCGTAGAAATTTTTGGTGGACTGGAAAGATGGGAATGTGCAAATAAGCATCTTTGATGTCGATCGTGGCTAACCAATCCTCCCCTTGTAGGGCAGTGGCCACCGATCGGATCGACTCCATCGGAAAGTCCTGATATACAGGAATTTGTATAGCCCTTTTAGAATTAATATGGGCCTCCCGTCCGCGTTTGCTTCGGGACTGTAAAGAGGTTTGAGTAAAACCCGAACCCTCATTCTTCCAGGGGAACCTCCATAATTACTCCTTGGAGCAATAGTTGTTCTAGTGCCAACAGGAGGGACTCTCTCTTCCGGGGATCCCTTGGCACGTTTGACCTCAAAAATGGGAAGGAGGAGAGTCTTTTAACTCCAAACTGTATCCCAAACCTACTGCGGAGAGCACCTATCTGTCTTGATCGTGTCCCGCCAGGTCTCTTGCGAACAACTGGAGTCCTCCCCCCACCCGACTGAGTGGGGGCTTCAATGAATTTAACTTTGGGGGAGGTTTTGTACCTCCCCTGACCCAGGGTTTCTCATTACCCTGCTACTGTCCCTGTTTTTTACCCCCGGGATTTGACCGAGGAGGCCGTCGGAACTGTTACACAGCCGATGCCCCAGGGACTGGAGAAGCAGGCCTCTTAAAGAGGGACCTCTAACTCTGCTTTTAACCGGCAAGAGCGTATTTTTACCGCTGGAAATTTTCTGGATATATTTGTCCAGGTTTTCCCTGAATAAGCGTTCACCATGAAATGGGACGCTAACCAGCCATTCTTTACAGGGAGCTTCAGCAGACCAGTTTTTGAGCCATAGGAGCCTACGCATATGTACTATAGACAGCGTAAGGCGGGAGGCCTGATGGACTGAATCCTCTATGGCGTCAACCGCAAAGCCTAAGGCTCTAGGTAGATCAGCTAGGGCAAAGCCTGCTGATCTGTCAAGTCCCTCAAGACCTGTTTCAACTGATCCTTCACTGCTTAGCAGACCCCAATAGCTGCTACTGCTGGTTGTATCACCAAGCAGATTTTCATAAGGACTCCAATCTTTTATCTATTGGGTTCTTGAACATTTGGACATTATCCACTGGACATGTCAGTGATTTATACATACAAGAGATGGCTGCGTCCACTGTAGGGACCTTCCATTTTTTTTTTTTTTGATGAACTTATCCTCCATGGGATAGACCACCGGAAATCTCTTGGGGGAATAAATATTTTCTCAGGACGTTCCCAATCCTGGTAAATGAGCCCTTTCAGTAAAGGGTGAAGTGGAAAAGAACAAACAGTCTGGGGGCTTCTAGCGACCCCAACGAGGATACAGTAGTGGTTGATGGTTCCGCAAGGTGCATTTTTAAATGCTGATCGGACCATGTTAGTCAGAGACTGAACCCATAATCTTTCAGCTTAAGATGCTGAGAAAAGGTTCCCCCACTGTTGATTCCTCTATAACAGAATCAACCTCATCCTGATCCCCTTCAGGCAGGTCGATCCCTGTATGGGACTGTTGCTCTGCTAACAGGCACTCTGAAGGAGGAGACGGAGATCGGGCGTGCTTTCCCTGACAGGGAGGCAGCGATAAATGTTGACAATCTCTCTCTAATCCTCCCAGAGCTGAGGAAAAAACCTCCTCTGTTACATACACAGGAGCAGGTGAACTGAGGACAGCCACAGTACCAAGTACCCTGCGGGGTCTCTACGGTCACTTACCTCTGAACTTCAGGGGAGACTGGTGCAGCAGGAGTATGCCCAAGATCCTCCGAGCCCGATGAGACCCCCTTCGCTTCCTGGAAGATTCAGTTCCGGAGCTTCTGGACGGCATATTCCTAAGCCTAAAGCTGAGGTATTCCAGCCGTAATACACCACTTTTACTGAGAATAGTCTAGCACAATTGCTGCTATATCACAGTTGGTGTCTACTAATGTGCCTTTCTAGGGGATGCCTGTATCAACCGCTTGCTGTATGCCTTTAAATGTTGCCAGCTCTGTCTCTGTACTTCATAGCCAGCTCACTACAATATTGTGGTTTTTTTAAACTGCTGGGACGCCCGCACATGCGCAGAAGCGCTGCGGCGCGCACAGAGCGTCATCCCCCAGGCTCCGCCCCCTTTTCCGGCTCACCTCTATATATAGAGGCGCGTGCACGCGCACGCGCGCGGGCACGTGCGCCTTCGGCGCTAATTTCAAATATGGTAACAAGGGACAGGAGCCAGGGCCCCTCTTTGCCGCAGGCCGGGGGATGGACGAGCACTGCAACATGGCAGAGGAAGCAGTTTCCTATAAGAGAACTCACCATCTGCCTGGACTTTGCTCTGCTGAGAAGAAGCTAGTCCACATGACAAGAAAACATTCCACAGCGGCCTCTAGTGGACAAACACAGGTACCGCAGTCTAATATATTAAATATATATAAAAAAAATTTATTTTTATTTTTTTTCTTGACCACCATTAAAAATTATTAAATTTTTTTAGTAGTTACAGGCATGCACAGAATTTTGCGGGAATACCATTAGGTAACAGACAGAAAGACAAATTAGGCTTGGGGGTCCCCCAATAGAACCAAGTTCCTGGGGGCCCCCACTTACCTGTTCCCCGCCGCAGGACTTTGTTTGGTCCACAAAAGCCCAAACTTCACCTATCAAGGCAGGCATTGTAATCAAACCTTCAGGGACCGGGTTCCCAAGGATTCCACTCCCCTGGACCTGTATAGCACCCTGCACAGAAAACATCTTGGTCGTGGGTATGACCAGAGCTCTGGATCCCAGGGTCCAGCTCTCCTAAGAGAAGCATTACAGGCAGAACCTTGCTCTTCTCTGCAAGGCCCGGGTACCGACCGTTTAGCTATGAAGCTTTTTTGGTCGGATCCGGAATAGCTTACTGAGGCCCAAAAGAACCTGTACGCAAGCTCAGTGAAAAACACATGTTTCTTCTTGGCCAACACCTTAGACACTGGCAAAAAACTGAGGTGCTCCCGGATGGGAGGGGCTTATATAGGGGAGGGTACTTCCGGTTTTGGAAGTTGCCAGTGCCAGCACCTGACGGTATCTATATAACCCATTAGTAATGACTATGTCGCTCTGTGTCCCGTGATGTACGAGAAAGAAAACATCAGCATGACAGCTAGGGAACTAACATACAGGACTAATAACTCTCTATTCTTCTCACCTTCCCTCATGACTTCCTACAGTTCCACAGGATGAGCTCTTCCAGAGATTAGGTGGCTACACGGGGTCAAAACACACTTACTTAACCACTTGCTTACTGGGCACATAAACCCCCTTCCTGCCCAGGCGAAATTTCAACTTTCGGCACTGTCACTCTTTGAATGACAATTGCACTGTCGTGCGACGTGGCTCCCAAACAAAATTGACGTCCTTTTTTTCCCACAAATAGAGCTTTCTTTTGGTGGTATATCACCTTTGCAGTTTTTATTTTTTGGCCAAAAAAACAAAAAATCGACAATTTTGAAAAAAAACACAATATTTTTAGATTTTTGCTATAATAAATATCCCAATTTTTTTTAAAAAAAACTATTTTTTTCTCAGTTTAGGCCGATACGTATTCTTCTACATATTTTTGGTTAAAAAAATCCCAATAAGCGTATAGTCATTGGTTTGCGCAAAAGTTATAGTGCCTACAAAATAGGGGATAGAATTCTGACATTTTTTTTATTATTTATTTTTTTACTAGTAATGGCGGCGATCTGCGATTTTTGTCAGGACTGCGATATTGCGGCGGACACATCGGACACTTTTGACACATTTTTGGGACCATTTACATTTATACAGCGATTAGTGCTATAAAACTGCACTGATTACTGTATAAATGTGACTGTCAGGGAAGGGGTTAACACTAGGGGGCGAGGAAGGGGTTAAATGTGTGCCCTATGAGTGATTGCTACTGGGAGGGGACTGACTGGGGGAGGTGAACGATCTGTGTCCCTATGTACAAGGGACACAGCATCGGTCTCCTCTCTCCCTGACAGGACATGGATCTGTGTGTTTACACACACAGATCCATGTCCTTGCCTGTGTACCGGTCTATCGCGGGTACATGGCGGACATCGCGGCCGCCAGGCACGCGCATCGGCATCTCAGTGATGCGCCAGGCACGCGCGCAGCGCCGGCGCTCGCGCGCCCCCCAGTGGCCGGAGGAGCGGAGGCCATATAATGACGGCCTCCCGGCATTTTAGAACCACTTTGCGGCTGTCATTTGTCGTATGGTGGGCGCAAAGTGGTTAATACTTGGGAACCCTGGGAGAAGTCCAGACTGACCTCACCTGAACTTAGGGCCAGCTGCCTTAAAAGAGAAGTATGGACTTTTTTTTTTGCAGATTCACACTTACCTAGGTGGATGCAGCATTAGTTTGATGCAGCATCTGTCCCCCGCCAGCTCTAACACAGAGAACCGAGCAATCAAACACCGCCGCTCTCAGAGCTCCCTGAGCAGAGAGCTGGTGACTGTCAGTCACTGCTCTCTGCTCTGCCCCCGCGCCCCCCCGTGCTCACTGGAGCACTGGACTGTGGAGGGGTGGGAGCAGCTTGCTGAGAGAATGAGCCAGGTGCTGGTCCAGGCATGTGGGCAGATCCCAACTTCATTGTTGCAATCTTGCCCGGCTCTGTGATGTCAGCAGACAGCAGGCTTCAGCCCGCTGTCTGCTGAAAACGGGTCACAGGAGTGCATAACGAACTGCACTCCTGTGATCCATAGAAGTACAGCCAAACAAGCTTTGGCTGTACTTCTGCTTTAAGCCCTCTTTAACTTGTAGGTCATGTCCCTAGACACAAGGCCATGCCTTAGATTAGTTCCCCAATTACACAAAAGAATAAAGGATCCAGACCATTTCTCTATAACGATGCCAACTTTATATTGTAATGGTTAAAGCAGAACTAAACCCTCCTATCCTTTTCGACAAAAAAGCTGCCATCTTGGTCTCTGTTTGATCTGCAACTGCCATGGTGCTGTACATGTGATCAGTTATGACACCAGGCATTTCATGGTTTGACAGTTAGGTTGAAAGTACAAGCAAATGTGACAGGTAGCATTCCTGGCATGCCTGAGATATAACTGTTTTGAAACCGTTAAGAAGAAAAGTTCAATTTTATTATAACTATAGTAATTATGAGTGATATCGGGACATGCTTAATGGAGCAGTTACAAACATTCTTAAGGCTGGTTTCACACTGGGGCGGTGGGGGCGGTGGCGGTATAGCGCCGCTATTTTTAGCGGCGCTATACCGTCAGGATTGCAGAGGTATTCGGCCGCTAGCGGTGCGGTTTTAACCCCTGCTAGCGGCCGAAAAAGGGTTAATACCACCCGCAAACCGCGGCTACAGCCGCGGTTTGCGTGCGGTATTACCGCGGTATCCCATTAATTTCAATGGGAAGGAGCGGTGGAGGAGCGGTAAACACACCGCTCCTCTCACCGCTCCAAAGATGCGGCTAGCAGGACTTTTTTTCACGTCCTGTTAGCGCACCGCTCCAGTGTGAAAGCCCTCGGGGCTTTCACATTGGAGAGAAAGGAGCCGCTGTTTAGGCTCGGCTTGCAGGCGCTATTTTTAGCAAAATAGCGCCTGCAAACCGCCCCAGTGTGAAAGGGGCCTTAGGGGGAGAGAGACCTGAACCTGGAGTGGCACCATTTATTTGAGTGGGCCCTCCCTCCGCTCGAAAAACCCGCTAAAAGAAGCCCATGTACCTAATTTCGGACACGAGCCACAAGTATTTTGTGTTGCGTATGTTATCACACAGAAAATGCAAAAAACAAAGGACCGCTACCCGCATTTGGGGTTCCATTAATGAATAATAGACAGTGCAAGCGTGTCTTGCATTTTAGCACATTTTTACATGTAGCTCCCTGCACACCTCACTACTCAGGATTCACATTTTGGTATTTAAATGGGAATCCAGTGGTTTCGTTACTTTGGGTCTGCAGCAATTACCTCCCACGAGTGTATCCTTCAGCTCCGTTGTCTAGGTACACCAATATCTTCCAGGAATAAGGCCAATGTCCACACGTGAGTAAAACCTAATCAGCAAGGCTTTATTCTTTTTCCACTTTGAGTTAACTTGAAGAAAGCAAGAGCAGAAAAGTTGAAAGACGTAGGGGAAGGTTCAGGCACGCAACACTTAAATCCAGTATCTACACTCGTCGCCACTCAAGCCTGAGTGGGTATTGCTCACCCGGATAGTCCTAGCAGCCGGGATGGAGCACGGATGTCAGAGATGATGAATCCCCTTCTAGACAGGTCTCTAGGCCTCTCCCCGAGACAGCAGTACCGTTGCTAGTCTCCACCGGGACTGTTCTTCCCCTGGAACTCCTTTCCTAAAGATGGGCCCCCTACAAACAGGCAGCCTGGGATCCTTCTCTGAAGCGTAGGCCCTAGTCAGCTGAGCTGGGCCTACAATACAGCAACAGGGCCTCGGGCTGAAGGTGCCCAAGGCCTAAGCACACTAGCACACCTCGTGCCATGCGGGCAATGAGGCACACTCACTGGACCAGAGGTCCCCCCGAACGCCTTGGGGTCCCCCTGGAATCGCCTCACGCCTAATGGCATCTGCCCCTTTTGTACCCTCTCCCAGCATGCACAGCTGGTAGACCACGCCCACTGCATGACTGCCAAGAAAGGACACCCAAGGTGCTGTGATACCCCCTGTAGTTTAACCTGCAGGCAACGGAGAACACTACTGCCAGGCAGTATCATACCCAGAGCAGAACAACAATTGAATAATAATTGGTCTGAGCCTAACTACTGGCTCAGACTGCCCTTAAATTTCCACATAGCACCCCCAAATATTGGGGGGGGGGCGCTACACACACCCCCCTCTTGAAAAGACACTGTCCCCAGTGGCTAGGGAAATCAAAACCCATTAGTCCTGAAGGCCGTTGATTTCTCTAGAACTACAAAAACAAAACAAAAATTTAAACAGCTGCCTGAACCAACACTTTTGGGAAGGGAGAAGAAAAGGAAAGACGCACACAGATAACATTACATCCAGATAATGAAATTTCTTCAAAAGGAAAATATAATATACATTCCACCCATCACTAGCTATCTATCCCACCCCATTCTCCGGTGGTGTTGATAGCCTTTCTCATACCTGCACGAAATCACAACATACAAATAAAACATAAACATCCTGTAACAGCACCCCTAATATGAAAGGGGTTAACGCCGTCTACGACCTTCCCTCTCCTGGACACACATTCGCTACCGATCCTCCACAGTCAGGCGACCACTTCCCATAGGATTAATCCTTCCAAAGAACGAGACAACGCTCTGTATCTTTCCAGAATAGACTGACACTTTATTGAGAAAACACAGGTCTTTTTATACACACAGAGGGGAGTTTCTTAATTTCTCTCACAATGCATCTTTGACCAGAGCTAATTTACATGAGCCACTTAATTACAGCTGATGACTCAGACATATGACAGTAGGCTAGCTTTTGTCTCCCAATCCACATTTCAGTTTAAATGATTATGCATGACCTTTTGTGTTCCCCAGCCAGACGGTCTGCTAGAGTCCAATACCTATACTTACAGACTTAATTATCACTATTCACAATAGACAATAGAATGCAATCCCTATAATTACAGGCTTAACTCAAACACGCCACAATAGACAATAGAATGTAATCACACCCCATCACAGCAAGTATTACATAACAGCCCACACACAGTATACTGTATACCCAATCTGTACAATCTATATACAGCATTGAATCTGATTAGCATAGATCATACTGGGGTTCTCATTCACCCTGTGCCCCTAATGAGACACAGAGTGGTTTACACATAAGAGGCATTGGGGAAGCTGAAG
Organism: Rana muscosa; assembly: GCA_029206835.1. Taxonomy (NCBI): domain Eukaryota; kingdom Metazoa; phylum Chordata; class Amphibia; order Anura; family Ranidae; genus Rana; species Rana muscosa. The sequence goes on along the minus strand of CM055118.1, from coordinate 505,705,723 downwards.
CAAGGGCATCTCATACTTTCTAAGAGCTTCTGGGTTCCCCGGGCCCTCCCGTTACACATCCTATCCCTAATATTCTATACAATTTAGAAGCAAACTGCCTACCCTAAAGGAAGCAATTCCCTTCTCTAAAGCCCTATTACACTAAGCCTAGCATAAAATAGCATAAAATAAAAATAAAAATCTAAACCGAAATGCTTTCTCATTAGTGCAGTTTTTTTTTCTGCAGACCACTGCCACCTAGCGCTGGCATAACTTCAACACTCCACAATAGCTGCGCATGGGACTGTAACGCAGCACACTTGAACATTTCACATCTTGACCACGGTGTCCCTTTACCATGACCTACTGATTAATCTACCCCAAAGTTCAATTTAGAGGAACTGTCCCTTGTTCGGAGCAGGAGGGAGAGAGAAAAAAAAACAAGCTCTCCACTTTTCTTCCTCTTTAAGAGCAGACATCCCCTTTTCAGCGGAGCAAAGTCACTTGAATCCAGGGCACGGTTTGTCCATGCAAAGACAGGATAATAAAAAAAACAAGCACAAGTTCCTGTCTCAAAGTGTCTCAAAGATAATAGTGGGGATCTGGAAGAGTAATGGACTTCAATTGTTTGTCCAGGGTCTCTATAAAATAAACAGCATCCTCTTTCCCTGGACAACAGATCACCACACGATCAGTGTGAATACGCTGACCATAGCTCCACTCCTTACGACAACCCTTGAAGCGGTCGGTCATGGCGGCTGAGCAAGCAAAGTACCTGCATGACTTGGGCACTTCAAGATAGTCCCATATGGCTTCCGCGTACCACCTTTCTCGATAGGCCTCTATCTCAAGCAACAGTTCTTTGGGTACTCCCAACCATACTCACTAGCCACTTTCTTGTTAACCACTTGAGCCCCGGACCATTTGGTAGCTAAAGGACCAGAGGTGAATTCAGAATTTTGCACTGCGCTGCTTTAACTGTAAATTGTGCGGACATGCAATGTTGTACCCAAACGAAATTTGCGTCCTTTTCTTCCCACAAATAGAGCTTTCTTTTAATGGTATTTGATTGCCTCTGCGATTTTTATTTTTTGTGATATAAACGGAAAAAGACCGAAAATTTTGAAAAAAAATGATATTTTCTACTTTTTGTTATAAGAAAAATCGAATAAACTCAATTGTAGTCATACATTTAGGCCAAAATGTATTCAGCCACATGTTTTTAGTAAAAAAAATGTCAATAAGCGTATATTTATTGGTTTTCGCAAAAGTTATAGAGTTTACAAACTAGGGTACATTTTCTGAAATTTACACAGCTTTAAATTTATGACTGCCTATCTCATTTCTTGAGGTGCTAAAATGACAGGGCAGTACAAAACCCCCCCAAATGACCCCATTTTGGAAAGTAGACACCCCAAGGAAATTGCTGAGAGGCATGTTGAGCCCATTGAATTTTTTTTTTTGTCCCAAGTGATTGAATAATGACTAAAAAAAAAAAAAATTACAAAAAGTTGTCACTAAATGATATATTGCTCACACATGCCATGGTTATATGTGGAATTTCACCCCAAAATACATTTTGCTGCTTCTCCTGAGTACGGGGATACAACATGTGTGGGACTTTTTGGGAGCCTAGCCACGTACGGGACCCCGGAAACCAAGCACCGCCTTCAGGATTTCTAAGGGCGCAAATTTTTGATTTCACTCCTCACTACCTATCACAGTTTCGAAGGCCATAAAATGCCAAAATAGCACAAAACCCCCCAAATGACCCCATTTTAGAAAGTAGACACCCCAAGGAAATTGCTGAGAGGCCTGTTGAGCCCATTGAATATATATTTTTTTGTCCCAAGTGATTGAATAATGACAAAAAAAAATAAAAAATTACAAAAAGTTGTCACTAAATGATATATTGCTCACACATGCCATGGTTATATGTGGAATTACACCCCAAAATACATTTTTCTGCTTCTCCTGAGTACAGGGATACCACATGTGTGGGACTTTTTAGGAGCCTAGCCGCGTACGGGACCCCGAAAACCAAGCACCGCCTTCAGGATTTCTAGGCACAAATTTTTGATTTCACTCCTCACTACCTATCACAGTTTCGAAGGCCATAAAATGCCAAAATAGCACAAAACCCCCCCAAATGACCCCATTTTGGAATATAGACACCCCAAGCTATTTGCTGAGAGGCATGGCGAGTATTTTACAGCTCTAATTTGTTTTTGAAAATGAAGAAAGAAAATATATATATATATATATATATATTTTTTTTCAATTTTCAAAACTTTGTGACAAAAAGCGAGATCTGCAAAATACTCACAATACCTCTCAGCAAATAGCTTGGGGTGTCTACTTTCCAAAATGGGGTCATTTGGGGGGGTTTTGTGCTATCTGGGCATTCCATGGCCTCCGAAACTGTGATAGGCAGTGAGAAGTGAAATCAAAAATTTACACCCTTAGAAAGCCTGAAGGCGGTGCTTGGTTTTTGGGGTCCCGTACGTGGCTAGGCTCCCAAAAAGTCTCACACATGTGGTATCCCCGTACTCAGGAGAAGCAACAGAATGTATTTTGGGGTGTAATTCCACATATGCCCATGACATGTTTGAGCAATATATCATTTAGTGACAACTTTGTGCAAAAAAAAAAAATTGTCGTTTTTCCGCAACTTGTGTCAACATATAAAATATTCCATGGACTCGACATGCCTCTCAGTATATAGCTTGGGGTGTCTACTTTCCAAAATGGGGTCATTTGGGGGGGTTTTGAACTGTTCTGGCATTTTATACACAACATTAGGAAGCTTACATCCACTCTTCTAACCACTTGAAGACAAAGCCCTTTTTGACACTTTTTGTTTACATGAAAACATTTTTTTTTTTGCAAGAAAATTATGTTGAACCCCCAAACATTATATATATTTTTAAAGCAAAGGCCCTACAGAATAAAATGGTGGGTGTTGCATTTTTTTTTTCTACACAGTATTTGCGCAGCGATTTTTCAAACGCATTTTTTGGGTTAAAAAATACACTTTTTTTAATTTTAATGCACTAAAACACACTATATTGCCCAAATGTTTGATGAAATAAAAAAGATGATCTTAGGCCGAGTACATAGATACCAAACACGACATGCTTTAAAATTTCACACAAACGCGCATTGGCGACAAACTACATACATTTTTAAAAGCCTTTACAGGTTACCCCAGTAGATTTACAGAGGAGGTCTACTGCTAAAATGATTGCCCTCGATCTGACCTTCGCGGTGATACCTCACATGCATGGTGCAATTGCTGTTTACATATGACGCCAGACCGACGCTTGCGTTCGCCATTGGGCAAGAGCAGGGCAGGACAGGGGTGCTTTTTTTTTTCTTTTTTTTTTATTATTAATTTTGCTTTTTTATTTTATTTTTAAATTGTTCCTTCCAAGTATTTTTTTTTTTTATCATTTTTATTGTTATCTCAGGGAATGTAAATATCCCCTATGATAGCAATAGGTAGTGACAGGTACTCTTTTTTTGAAAAAACTGGGGTCTTCTAGACCCTAGATTTTTCCTCTGCCCTCAAAGCATCTGACCACACCAAGATTGGTGTGATAAAATGCTTTCCCAATTTCCCAATGGCGCTTTTTATATCCGGGGGGGGGCATTCCCTCCCACTGCTTGTAAAAGCAGTCCAGAGGCTAATTAGCCGCTAGGATTGCTTTTACATGAAAGCCGGCCGCAGGCTGAAAAGAATGATACCAAGATGATACCTAAACCCGCAGGCATCATTCTGGTATAAACATTCAAAGTCCAGCAACATACCAGTACGTTGCTGGTCCTTGTTGGACATGTATTGTAATCTTTTTTTTTCATGCAGCCAGTTGGCTGAACGAAAAAAGAGATTGATCGGTGGGTATGCCCACCATTAGAATACCGCCCTTCATCCACCCACTTCCAATGATGGGCATACACGCACCATTTATATATGCCGAAGCATGGGGGCATCCTCCCGCAAAAAAGTTATGCCGCACACACATGGTCGGACTTTTCCACGGGCAAGCCTCCGTCGGAATTTCGACCGTATGTACGCGGCATTAGGAGCAAAATCACTCCTCCGCCCCTGCTGCCCCAATGCTTCGGCATATTTGCTTTTTTTTTTAAACTGTGGTGGTGAAATCACCTCCTACAGCACTGGAGTCGCAGGGATCAGGCCTGTCTCTGCGAACGCTGCAGTTATGTGTGTTTTTGTTTTGTAAGTGACAGTGATCGATCGATACTGCACTTGGGTGGCCTGGGCTGGACGGAGGGGCAAAACGCAGGTGCCAGCAGGTATCTGGGCTGATCCCGCTAACACTGCGTTTTTGGGAACCCTAAACTGCTGGGGACGCTAGTATAGATCTGATCAGATCAGATATTGATCTGTTCAGATACTATACCACTAAGGGGGGTGTATGCTTCACGCGTGGGTGTTAGCGTTACTGGCACTAACCTGACGCTGCCTGGGGTGTGACGCAGACCCTCTCTGACGCTAAAACCTAATTGATATCACCCGCCGGGCGATCAGGGGGTTAAACCTTTATTGGGTTATATACACGGCGGGTGCCCTGACACTATAAAAAGCAAACTAACTAACCAGCGTCACCCGTAACACTTATATGGTGATCACTGGTGAAAGGGTTAACTAGGGGCAATCAGGGGGTTAAAACCTTTATTAGATAATATATGGGGGTACCTGACGTAATAAAAACCTGCGGCGAACCTAAAAAAAATTACCAGCTACCGATCTGCATCACCGACACTAAGACAGCGTTTAGAAAAACGATCGCTTAGTGACAGTGGTGATGGGGGTGAAAGGGTTACCTGGGGGGCGATCAAGGGGGTTAAACCTTTATTAGATAATATATTGGGGTACCTGACGCTATAAAAACATGCGGTGAACCTAAAAAAAATTACTGGCTACCGATCTGCATCACCGACACTAAGACAGCGTTTAGAAAAACGATTGCTTAGCGACAGTGGTGATAGGGGGTGAAAGGGTTACCTGGGGGGCGATCAAGGGGGTTAAACCTTTATTAGATAATATATTGGGGTACCTGACGCTATAAAAACCTGTGGCGAACCTAAAAAAAATTACCAGCTACCGATCTGCATCACTGACACTAAGACAGCGTTTAGAAAAACGATCGCTTAGTGACAGTGGTGATGGGGGTGAAAGGGTTACCTGGGGGGCGATCAAGGGGGTTAAACCTTTATTAGATAATATATTGGGGTACCTGACGCTATAAAAACATGCGGCGAACCTAAAAAAAATTACCAGCTACCGATCTGCATCACCGACACTAAGACAGCGTTTAGAAAAACAATTGCTTAGTGACAGTGGTGATAGGGGGTGAAAGGGTTACCTGGGGGGCGATCAAGGGGGTTAAACCTTTATTAGATAATATATTGGGGTACCTGACACGATAAAAACATGCGGCGAACCTAAAAAAAATTACTGGCTGCCGATCGGCATCACTGACGCTAAGACAGCGATCAGAAAAATGATCGCTTAGCGACAGTGGTGATAGGGGGTGAAAGGGTTATCTGGGGGGTGATCAGGGGGTTAAACCTTTATTAGGGGGGGTTAGGGGGCTACACTGGACCTAAGACTAAACTTTGGTGACACTTTTACAGTCACAAATGTCACTGATTGCAGTGATCACTAAATAAATGGTCACTGCAATCAGTGACACTGTGACTGGGGGCTGGGGGCGTGATCTGGGGGGGAGGCCTGGGGGGGCGATTTATGTCCCTATGTGTGCTGGTGTCAGTGTAGTGTTGTGTGCACTGACCTGATGTCTTCTCTTGTACGGCGCTCGGTATATGTGAGCGCCGCACCAGAGATGACATCACTCCCTCCTGCTCCCTCTGTCTGACACAGACAGAGGGGGCATTTCCATTCGCCGGGAGCGATCGCGAGGGGGTGGCCAGAAACGAATGGCTGCCCCCTCATCCCGGAACGCTCCCGGACACTTAGCCACCGCTCACTGTATAGGAGGGGGGTCCGATTGGACCCCCCAACTGTACAAAGGCAATCACGTACACTCTACGTGATTGTGCCTGTCGGTGCCATTCTGCCGACGTATATATACAGTGAGCGGTCGTTAAGTGGTTAATAATCCGCTGCAAGCAAGCAAGATGGGGCAGAATTTTGCGATCTCCGCTTCCAACGTGCGCAATAGCATCCGCCGATCTCCGGACTGTAGCCGTATCAGGCCCTGGTAGGGGTTTTCCACTTGGGGCAGATACAGCTTTCTCCTCTATGGCTGGGACCTCCACACGGGGTGTAGTGCTCCCCGAACTCATAGGTGATCCCACTCTAAGGCTGCGGGCCGGGGCAACAGTCTTTATATTGTCCCATCCCTTTTTAATGAAAATGTCATCTATTTCAGCATCATCCCCCACATCGGACGAAGAGTCCAGGTCTGAGGTGTCATACTCCTCAGCAGACAAGTAATTTCGGGTGGATGTGGACACATTTCTCCCAGCCTCCTTACCGTCACCTGCCGTGGACTTCTCGGGCTTCCTTCCACTCTCGATATCCGGTTCTGGTAGGTGCTGGGGCAGGCTTCGACCGCGGCCACAGGAGGCCTTAACATATCCCATTTTTCGCTTTGCTGGCGGGACATGAACTTCCATTGTGGTAGAGGCAGCGTCTGCTGCGGTGTCCGCCAAAAGTTCCGTAGGCTCAGGGGCATCCTTCCCCGAGGCACTGGCAGTAGGGAAGGCGATGCGCGTGGGCTCGGCTGTAGGAGTGTAGGCGTCTTCCTCCGAAGTTACGACGCCTGTGATGCAATTCACCCGGTAGGCCCGGAGTGATTCAGTGGGCTGCTCCACCTCGAAGAGGAACTCTCCACAAGCCAAACATCTCCCAAAGGGGCGCAGTTGCACGGCCAGTCCATGGCATTTGGGACAGAGCATGCCCAGGGCCTCCGCATCTCTGCAGGTGTACAAGGCGAAGCGGCCCCGGGGCTTGAGCCAGATCCCCGTACCCGTAAGTGGGGCGATGAGTGGAGCAACGTCCATAGAAGAAGGCATCGGGAACATCCGGGGTCCCGACAGGGCTGAAGTACCTCGATCCAACTCTCTCTGTCTCTTGGCGCCAATTCACCCACATGTAGCTCGTGGGTGGCGGGAACTCCTCCCCTTTTTCTCTTTCTGCACGTAGCTCGCAGGCTTTTCTTTTTCTGGACACGCCCACGAACTACACAGTTGGGAAAAACAGTTCTGTGCCCCTTAACCACTTTTTCTTCACTCAAAGTTCGTAACACTTTCCAATCACATAAGCTTCACTCCACTCGTACAAGAGGTAGCCACAGATCCCGGACTCGAGCCCCCACGTGTAGCTCCCTGCACACCTCGCTACTCAGGATTCACATTTTGGTATTTAAATGGGAATCCACTAGTTTTGTTACTTTGGGTCTGCAGCAATTACCTCCCAGGAGTGGATCCTTCAGCTCCGTTGTCTAGGTACACCAATATCTTCCAGGAATAAGGCCAATGTCAACATGAGTAAAACCTAATCAGCAAGGCTTTATTCTTTTTCCACTTTGAGTTAACTTTGAAGAAAGCAAGAGCAGAAAAGTTGAAAGACGTAGGGGAAGGTTCAGGCACGCAACACTTAAATCCAGTATCTACACTCGTCGCCACTCAAGCCTGAGTGGGTATTGCTCACCCGGATAGTCCCTATGAGAGCGGTCCTAGCAGTCGGGATGGAGCACAGATGTCAGAGATGATGAATCCCCCTCTAGGCAAGTCTCCAGGCCTCTCTCCGAGACAGCAGTACCGTCGCTAATTCTTCCCCTGGAACTCCTTCCCTAAAGATGGGCCCCCTACAAACGGGCAGCCTGGGATCCTTCTCTGAAGCGTAGGCCCTCATCAGTGGAGCTGGGCCTACAATACAGCAACAGGGCCTCGGGCTGAAGGTGCCCAAGGCCTAAGCACACTAGCGCACCTCGTGCCATGCGGGCCACGAGGCACACTCACTGGACCAGAGGTCCCCCCCTGAATGCCTTGGGGTCCCCCTGGAATCGCCTCACGCCTAATGGCGTCTGCCCCTTTTGTACCCTCTCCCAGCATGCACAGCTGGTAGACCTTGCCCACTGCACAGCTGCCGAGAGAGGACACCCAAGGTGCTGTGATACCCCCCGTAGTTTAGCCTATGCCGGCGGTGACAGTGCCACCTGCAGGCAACGGAGAACACTACTGCCAAGCAGTATCACACCCAGAGCAGAACAACAATTGAATAATAATTGGTCTGAGCCCAACTACTGGCTCAGACTGCCCTTAAATTTCCACATAGCGCCCCCAAATATTGTGGAGGGGGGCGCTACATACACATTTGCAGAAACATTATTTTCTGGCATTGCTTCTGCTACTGCCAATTACGAATGGGGCCTAAAAATAGGGCGTTGTGCCTGGTGATTTGATTTCTCTCCTGTAGTTTGGGTAGATCTCCACCATTCTAAGGTTGCCTACCCCTGCTCTAAAGAGGGCTGAATAGAGATAGTCTTGCTTCCCATCAGGAAGCAGTCCCCACGTTCCCTTGAAGGAGAACGTCCACTTAAGGCTATCTAGACCTACAAGGCAGTCCATTGCTAGGCTTACAAAAAAAGGAGTTTTTAATACCCTCCATTGTACTGATGGGTTCCTGGCAAAAGGACCCTCGCTACTTGGAGCACCATGGGATGTTGGACATACAGTGGCTCCCTACCGAACTACACCAAGCCAACCACTGGGGAGAAGAATAAAGCCCTTCATCCCATGACAGGTGTACTTTATTGCAGCAGATTACATTTTCTCTGTTGGGCCTGGATTCAGTGGTGACTGCACTCCCAGGAGGCTGCAGGTGACATCACCTAGGTGAACAATCATGAATGTTTACTGTCCTTCAGATTTTAGGGGGCCACGCTGTGGCCAGGGGGAATAGATCATTGGTGTTAGTGGAAGAAATAGTGCCCCATCATTGGTGTCAGGGGGAGGAATAGTGCCCAATCATTAGTGTCATTGGGAGGAATAGTGCTCCATCATTGGTGTCAGTGGCAGGAATTATGCCCCTATGGGTGGTGTCAGTGGGAAAAGTAGTGCCCCATTATTGATGTCAATGGGAGTAATAGTGCCCCATTATTGATGTCAATAGGCAGAATGGTGTCCCATCATTGGTATCAGTGGGAGGAATAGTGCCCCATCATTGGTGTCAATAGGCAGAATGATGCCCCATCATTGGTGTCAATAGGCAGAATGATGCCCCATCATTGGTATCAGTGGGAGGAATAGTGCTCCATTGTTAGTATCAGTGGCAAGAATTATGCCCCCGTTGTTGGTGGTAGTAATATTGCTGTGAGGGCCAGTTAAGGGCGGTAGTTTGGAGACCACACTGGTTTAAATTGAGCCCCGGAAGGATTTACCCCCTTAATGACCAGGCCATTTTTTGCGATACGGCACTGCATTACTTTAACTGACAATTGCGTGGGCACACAATGCTGTACCCAAATTAAATGTATGTCCTTTTTTACCCCCCACAAATAGGGCTTCATTTTGGTGGTATTTGATCACCTCTGTGTTTTTTTTTTTGTGCTATAAAAAAAAAACTATTTTGAAAAAATATATATATATACAGTATTTTTAACTTTTTGCTATAATACATATCCAATAAAACAAATGTAAAAACAAATGTATTCTTCAGTTTAGGCCAATATGTATTCTTCTATATATTTATGGTAAAATAAAATTGTAATAAGCGTATATTGATTGGTTCGCGCAAAAGGTATTGCGTCTACAATATAAGGGATAGATTTATGTCATTTTTATTATTATTTTGTTACTAGTAGTGGCGGTGATCAGCGAGTTTTATACATGACAGTGGCAGGGAAGGGGTAACACTAGGAGGCAATCAAGGGGTTAAGTGTGTCCTAGGGGGGTGCTTTCTCACTGTGGGGGGAGTGGACTGACTGACTGGGAGTAGAGAGAGATCGCTGTTCCTGATCACAGAACGGGGATCTGCTTTGTTTACATAGGCAGATCCCTGTTCTGCCTCTCTGAGGAGTGATCGCGGGTAGCCGGCGGACACCCACGCATTGGCTCCCCCCCGTGCAGCGGGCGTGCGCCTGCACCTGATGGCGCGTGTGCCTGCAGTGTCTCATGCACGAAACGACGTACGGGTACGTCGTTTTCGCACAATAGGGCCACCCTGCCGCAGTATATATATGTGGTGGGCGGTCTTTAAGTGGTTAAGGTAAGTACTTTCTAATGTTTTTTTTATGTTTAGACCTAGTAATTTTGCAAGGTGGGGGAGCTAACTGATAGATGATACTTAGTCATATGGGTTCATTCACACCACATGCATTGGGCTGTGTTGACCACTGCCTCTGTCCCTACCAAATAAATGTCTCATCCCAACTTAAAGGGGTTGTAAACCTTTGTGTTTTTTCACCTTAATGCATCCTATGCTTTAAGGCGAAAAACTACTTTGCATTGTCGGCCCCCCCAGACCCCCCGTTTTACTTACCTGAGCCTCGAATTTCCGTGGGCGGGATCCTGCGTCGCCCGTCTCTACGGCTTCTCGGCTCTTCATTGGATAGATTGATAGCAGCGCAGCCATTGGCTCCCGCTGCTGTCAATCAAATCCAATAACACGGGTGTCGGGGGCGGGGTCGAGTCATACACTCGGTGGCTATGGATGCCGAGTGTATGACACGGGAGCGTGCCCGCAAGGTAACCCCCTCGGGAGAGAGCTTCCAACAGGGGGTCACCTATTGCGGGGAGGAGCCGAGAGAGCCGCCGTGGGATCCCAGAACAGGAGGATCGGGAGCACTCTGTGCAAAAATGAACTGCACAGTGGAGGTAAGTATGACATGTTTGTTATTTAAAAAAAAAAAGTGAACCTTTAGTGTCACTTTAAAGCTGACCCATCATTAAGCTTCAAATTTCATTTGAATGAATAGGTCACATATTACCAATATCACATTATTATTATTTTTAGTAAACAAGTGCCCCTTCTTTGCCCTGATATTACCCAAACCCTAAGTAAAGATCACATGGTCTCAGCCCACTAAAAGCGTTGTGGATGTTTCACATCTCTAAAAATTGCAAATAGCCTACTGTTTTCTATTTCCATGCCCCATCTCAAAAATTTGCAGTGAGACTCAGAATGACCAGGACCACTGTGCAACACTACAGAGAAGAAAGTAGAGCCTGCTTATTTAATGAACAAATAAGGCTACTCCCAAGTACTGTACATATACAGTATTATTACAAAGCATACATACAAGGATTTTTTTTTAAACAGTACCACCGCCCAATAATATTGTTTATGTTAAATTGATTGCTAGTATATGCATCAAAATCACCCTTTAATGATATGTATGTGACATAAATCTTGGTGACAAAGCTCAATAGCTAACTACATTTAAAAGTAAATAATTTGTTGTATGAAGAAGATGTTATCACAACCCCAGGCATGGGGCTGCAAACTTAATGATGACTTGACCCCTCGATGACAAAGACTCTTTTGTTAGTCAAAGACTTCATCTTCCTACAATGAGTTAGAGAAATTTGTGTTTTTCGCTTAAATACTGACCGTGCTATTTAGCTAGCTCAAAGTCCATCTATCATTACACAATTCGTATAAATCAAAAGGGTACATCTTACCGAATGGAGTTGTATTTTTATGTGAAAAAAGTATATCTCTAGGAGACTGCAGATAATATATATATATATATATATATATATATATTTTTTTTGTAAAACAAAATTCATCAGTGACATAAGCATATTGACACAAATTAGAACCATCTAATGACCTTTTAATTATCAAATACGGCTTCCAATATACACATATATAGGGGAAAAAAGACATAGATGTATGTGCATGCACAGGTAAACGCCACTGCAGAAGCAATCAGCATTTAAATGATTTACTTGATTGGTGGCTGAATGTGACACATATTTTACACAATTGTTTGAGGTCATAAGGGTCCGTTTGCATGACAGCTTAACCATGAGCAGGCTCCTCCTAACCCTCTTGTATAGGATTATATTGTAGCTGTATTGTCTTCCTTTATTTTGCTGGAACTATATAAATCCTGTATTATAATAATAATAATAACAGTTTATACTTTGTGACTAGTAATCAGTGCTGGGAGGAGGTCATCTGAACCCAGGGCAAAAATGCCAAACTGGGCCCTCCTCCCTTGCCCCCAGCATTGGTGCCAGTGACCACAATAATAACCCCAGCATTGGTGCCAGTGAGAACAATATTAACCCCAACCATCAGTGCCAGTAATCACAATAATAAACCCCAGCTTTGGTGCCAGTGACCACAATAATAACCCCAAGCATTGGTTCCAGTGACCACAATAATAGCCTCAAGTATTGGTGCCAGTGACCAAAATAATAACCCCCAGCATTGGTGCCAGTGACCACAATAATAACCCCAACCATTGATGTTAGTGACCACAATAATAACCCCAATTATCGGTGCCAGTGACCACAATAATAACCCCAACCATTGGTGCCAGTGACCACAATTATAACCCTAAGAATCGGTGCCAGTTACCACAATAATAACCCCAATCATTGATGCCAGTGACCACAATAATAACCCCCAGCACTGGTGCCAGTGACCACAATAATAACCCCAACCATGGTGCCAGTAACCACAATAATAACCCCAAGTATCGGTGCCAGTGACCACAATAATAACCTCAACCATTGGTGCCAGTGACCACAATTATAACCCCAAGAATCGGTGCCAGTGACCACAATAATAACCCCAATCATTGATGCCAGTGACCACAATAATAACCCCCAGCATTGGTGCCAGTGACCACAATAATAATCCCAACCATTGGTGCCAGTGACCACAATAATAACCCCAATCATTGATGCCAGTGACCACAATAATAACCCCCAGCATTGGTGCCAGTGACCACAATAATAACCCCAACCATTGGTGCCAGTGACCACAATAATAACCCAAAGTATCGGTGCCAGTGACCACAATAATAACTCCAACCATTGGTGCCAGTGACCACAATTATAACCCCAAGAATCGGTGCCAGTGACCACAATAATAACCCCAACCATTGGTGTTAGTGACCACAATAATAACCCCAATTATCGGTGCCAGTGACCACAATAATAACCCCAACCATTGGTGCCAGTGACCACAATTATAACCCTAAGAATCGGTGCCAGTGACCTCAATAATAACCCCAATCATTGATGCCAGTGACCACAATAATAACCCCCAGCATTGGTGCCAGTGAGCACAATAATAACCCCAACCATTGGTGCCAGTAACCACAATAATAACCCCAAGTATCGGTGCCAGCGACCACAATAATAACCTCAACCATTGGTGCCAGTGACCACAATTATAACCCCAAGAATCGGTGCCAGTGACCACAATAATAACCCCAACCATTGGTGCCAGTGACCACAATAATAACCCCCAGCATTGGTGCCAGTGACCACAATAATAACCCCAATCATTGATGCCAGTGACCACAATAATAACCCCCAGCATTGGTGCCAGTGACCACAATAATAACCCCAACCATTGGTGCCAGTGCCAGGTGCAGGTCAGCAGGTGACCCTATTCATCACCCCCCAATAAAAACAAGCAGCTTACCCTTGCAGTGGGGAGAGGGACCCAAGTGCAAGGATAAAAAAAAAATTCCCCCTGGAGTTTAGCTGTAAATAAACCTAAACACATTGCTGACCTTCTAAAATGACTAATTACTGCTCTGATTTTCTGGCTGAAATATTTTCTGCATCAAAGACATGAAATTGGATTGTATATCCGGCAAGTTGGAGAAAAGTTAGAAGTCTTTACCTTTATATTTATTCTTGATTAAAAGTTTTGGAGGATCATCATGACAGCCAGGCAACTAGCATTTGCAGAATGACAAATTAACAATGACAGCCTTTGTGTTCCTGGAAAAGTTCTCTTTAAAGTTCAGCTTTGTAAAATGTTCATTGATTTTATTGTCATACCTATAGGCCATCCTGGGCCTCCCAGGCCGAAAAACTGCTGTTTACCAATCTCCATGTCCTACCTTGTTGCAAGGAAGTAAAAAATGTTGGATGCTCAGTTCTAGCATTTCAAGCCTCGTACACACGGGTGGTTTTCTCTGCAAGAAATCTGCTGGGAGAGCTTTTTGCTCGTGTGTATGGTTTCTCGGCGAGAAAACTGCCGGGAATCCTGACGAGAAAAATAGAGACCCTGCTCTCTATTTTCTCGTCAGGATTCTCGGCAGAGTGTTTCCTGCCGAGAAAACCGTGAGTGTGTATGCTCACCTGTCCCAGGTAAGCCCGCGCATGCTCAATGAGACTTTGACGCATGCGTGGTAGCTTACAAGGGTAGTGTAGGGTGTAGCAAGATGGCGGCGACGGCATCGAATGTGACGGAAAGCTTGCCAGGAATCCCGTCAGGAAAACCAACGTTTTTTTCTTGACGGGATTCCCGGCCGTGTGTACGAGGCTATAGGAGTGAAAACCAAAGGTTTTCATGTCCTTGCAACAAGACAGGATGTAGGGGTTGCCAACTGGAAGTTTTCCAGATAGACTTCTGGGGGGGGGCTTAAATACCTTACAGGTATGACAGTAAAATGAATAAACATTTTACAAAGCTGCACCGTTTTTTAACCTTTAAACCTTAGGGCCTATTTTTGTGTGCGTGCAGATGTGCATTTTTATGTAGCATTGGGTAGGTGCATTGTCATGCATCAGCGTTCACTTCCAAACGCATTGAAATACATTATTCATGCACATTGATGCATGTTTTCGATGCGTTTTTCATTTTAGAAATTGTAGTGGATAGAGTTAACAATCATTGACCCAGGCTTGTTAAGGTGAAGGTTCAATCAAAATCTAACTAAACCTACTCCCACCCCCATTCTAAAGCCTCGTACACACGATTGCATTATCCGACGGGAATTGTGTGATGGTAAGCTGTTGTCGGAAAATCCGATTGTTTATACGCTCCATCGGACAATTGTTGTCGGATGTTCCGTGGACAAATGTGGGATAGCATGCTTTAAAATTGTCCGCCAACAAATGTGTGTTGTCAGATTATATGAGCGTGTGTACACAAGTCCTTCGGACAAAACTCCAAAGTACAAACACGCATGCTCAGAAACAATGCTCACCATAACACAACATTAGCAGAAGTTGCCCAAAGGGTGGCGCTAAAGAGCTGCAAAACCACGTAGTTTCGTGTTTGTTGGCCGACAATTCTTTGTCGTTTGTATGCAATACAATTTCCTGGCCAACGCCCTTCGAACAAAGGTCCTACGCTTTGTCCGCAGAAAATCCGATCGTGTGTATGAGGCTTAAGACTATTCTGTCTACCCTGTGAAGGAAAAAATGCTTATACTTACCTATTCTGAAAGTGCTCCGGTCCAGTCACATGATTTTTCTTGTTTCCGCTTCAGTGCACAAGAGAGATCGCCGACAACAACTGCAGAGTAGACATGTGCACAACATAAAAATTTGTTTAGTTTGGTTTCGTTTCTGTGCGTTTCCGTTGATTCGTAACGATTCGTAATTTCGTAAGACGTGGGTTATCGTATTCAGACTCTTTCGTATTTCCGTAAGGGTTTTTTTTCTGTTGATTCGTTTTTCCGTTAGTCTAATTTTCGTATTTACGTTATATTTTATATTTGGCCGTGTTATTTTCGTAAGAACTATATTTTCGTTGATTTGCAATGATTCGTATTTTCGTGTCTAATTTCCGTTGATTGGAAAATCGTACTTTTGTAGATTTAATTACATTCGTACTTTCGTTGGAATACATTTTCCGTTTATTCAAAACATTACTTGTCGTAATTTTGTAATTCGTACTTTCGTGAGATTGACTGGCTCATTTATTTGTACTTTCGTAACGTTGTTTTCGTAGATTAGTAATCGGGGCATAATTCGTAATTTTACCTATAATGTGTCAGAATAGGAGAAAACAAAAATATGTCAGAGATATTACAAAATACAAATATAGAAATTAGAATCTAGACAAAGTATGCTTAAAGTGGAGCTCCATCCTAAAGTGGAACTTCCACTCATCGGAACCCTCCCCCCCTCCGGTGTCACAATTGACACCTTTCAGGGGGGAGGGGGGTGCAGATACCTGTCCAAGACAGGTATTTGCACCCACTTCCGGGAGTCCTCTCTGCGGGAAATCTGCGGGAAGCGCGTCACTTCCCGCAGAATACCCGTTGTGTTGTGGGAGACACTCGGCTCCCAAAACATAGGGGACCATTCAGAACGGTGCAGCGCGACTCGTGCATGCGCTGTAGGGAACCGGGCATGAAGCCGCAAGGCTTCATTTCCTGGTTCCCTCACCGAGGATGGCGGTGGGGGCAGCAGAGTGACGAGCGATTGCTCGTCCTCTGCTGCGGACGTCGCTGGACTCCGGGACAGGTAAGTGTCCTAATATTAAAAGTCAGCAGCTGCAGTATTTATAGCTGCTGGCTTTTAATATTTTTTTTTCCGCGGCACCTCCACTTTAAGAAACAAAGATTTTCTCTCTCACAAGTCACAACTTTACTCACAAATCCAACAGAACAGTGCAACCTACCCAACCACAACCTATCTGGACTGTGGATGGAATGCACTGCAGTCTAACACAGAAAAACACACAAGGGAATAAGAAACAAGCTCATTGGGGGAAGAGACAACCTCTTCAGGGGAAGAGACAAGCTTATTGGCCATTGGCCAACGTCCAGAACGAATTAAGAACTAAGGAAATAGAATTTACGTTTTTTCGAATTTTCTGTTTTCCGAAGATTCGTAATTTTTTTCCCGTTCATTTTGATTTTCGTTAATATGGATCTTTGTTCGTTATTTTCGTTGTTTTGTTTTACGAAAATTCGTAATTTCATTATTTTTTCGTGATTTATGTTATTTTTTGATCTTTGTTCGGTATTTTCGTTGTTTTTATGTTTTCGTTTTTTACTTTTTCGTATTTTGGCTGTTTCAAATTTACTAAATTCGTATTTTTGTTGTTTTCCATATTCGTTCTTTTCGATAATTCGTTGTTCGTTTGTAATTTTATCAAACCGTTTGTTTATTCGCATGTTTACGAATCAACAAATATAACGAATTTTGACGAATAACAAATTCGTAACTAAACGAATTGCACATGTCTACTGCAGAGCCTGTGCAATGATGTCACCCATAAGCCTCGTACACACGGTCGGACTTCCATCGGACTTTTCCGTGGTTTTTTGTCCGAACGGAGTTGGTCGGGAACACCTATAGCATACACACGCTCTGACTTTTCTGAAAACTTTCCCAAAACTTTTGGCAACATCACGTGTTTTTTCTGCTGTTTTCTGCTCTTTACCGCCACCCTTTGCTCAACTTCTGCTATTGTTGGTTGATTTTAACATTAGTTGTTTAGTCCATCGGACAAAAGTCTGATGGTTTCCTGTACACACGGTCGAACTTTGCTCCATCTGACTTTTGTTGGGCAAAAGTTTGTCCGTTTGCAGACCCAACTTTTGTCAGATGAAAACAAGAAAAATACAAAAAAAGTTTGTCCGATGGAGCGTACACACGGTCGGATTGTTGGTCCAACTTGCTCAAAATGAAGTTTGTTGGCCAAAAGTCCGACCGTGTGTACGGGGCTTTAGGCTTACTATAGGGCATCCTTTTTCGGCTGTCCCTCCGTTACACTGAAGTCAGCGCTAGGACCTAATCATGTGACCAGACTGGAGCCGCTTCAGAATAGGCAAATATAGACATCATTCCTTTTACAGGGTGGATAAAATAAGACTGGTAGTGGGAGTAGATTTAGCTTTAGTTCGATTTTGACTGAACTTCAACTTTAATATCGGTTGCCTCAAAATGTATTGCAATGTGTGTGTTAAAATTAACAGTGTAAATGGGCCCATAAAGTTTATTAATTTAAAATGACCTTCTCAGAATTCAGAATTGAGCATTTCCGGCTATAGCCATCTTGAATAAGGGAAGATGATTCATGTAGCATTTACTTCCTGGAATCCATCTGTCCTTAGCTCAGGCATGCAGGCAGGATGGTGTGCTTAGCTCAGAAAGCCCCTTCTCCCCTCTTGAAGACTCCTGGAATGTATGACATCATTTGCCTAGGCCTGAAACCAGGAAATAACTGAAGAAATGTAAATAAAAAAGTGTAAAACAAGTAACTATAATATATTTTCATATCTATTTACTAATGCTAGCAGCATAGGGATTAAAAATAGTCATGTCTATTGAGACAGTGAAGTTCACTTTAACTTATTCCTAACTAGGGTTGGCATCTGTCCGGTATTCACCCGGACAGTCCGGGTTTTGAATCATGTGTTCGGGTTTCAGGTGGACTGAAACCCGGACACATTATTCAGATAGGGCTGTGGCTCCCCAAGTAACCAAGAAAGTCACACACAAATCTGTTGCCATCCGGGAGCTGCGAGCGACTCTCTGGGGGGCAGGGCGATGATATCAGCAAAAGCAATTTGGCCACACCCAATGTTCGCTGCGGCACGCTGTATGCACAGCATTACTACTCTCTTTGGGGCAACCAAAGGTGTCCCAGGCCACTAAAGTGTTCGGGTTTGGCTTGAAGAAAAGGTGGCAACCCTATTCCTAACGGCCGCAGACATATACAGTGGAACCTTGGATTACTAGCATAATCCGTTCCAGGAGAATGCACGTAATCCAAAGTACTCGCATGTCAAAGCGAGTTTCCCCATTCAAGTCAATGGAAACAAAAATAATTTGTTCCGCATTGACTTCAATGGCATGCAATACCGTATTTGGCCAGAGGCGGAGGGGGGGCGGAGAGCCTCGGAAATGTCCGAAAAGGCCCGAGGACACCTCGACTGACCTCGGAAAGACTGTTCCCGAGATTTGACAAGGTCAGCCGTGCTGTCCTCGGGTCTTTCCTCGCATTTCCGAACGGCGCCGATCAGCTGCGAACTGCGACGTTCGGCTCTGCTCGGCTCCGGCGCTCCCCCCCCACATCAGGCCAAATGCGGTACTGCACAGCGCTTTGGCCTGAATCGTGCTCGTTTTGCGAGACAACACTCGCAAACCGAGTTACAATTTTTAAAAATACAGTGCTCATATTGCGAAACGCTCGTTAACCACGTTACTCGCAATCCGATGTTCCACTGTATATGGCAGCTAGGCAGGTGGGTTTTAATGCCAAGCCTCTGCACATATGTGTCCATGGGAAACAGCTTTCCTGTGCTTATTACAGACTCTCATGCCCCGTACACACGACCGGTTTTCCTGTTGGAAAAAGTCTGATGAGAGCTTTTGGTCGGGAATCCCGACTGTGTGTATGCTCCATCAGACTTTTTCCTACGGGAAAACTGCTGGAAAAAGATAGAGAGCATGTTCTCTTTTTTCCCGTCAGGAAAAAATCTGATCGGAATTTCCGATCGTGTGTACAAATCCCGACGCGCTAAATTCCGCGCATGCTCGGAAATAAATCGACGCATGCTCAGGAAGCATAGAACTTAATTTTCTCGGCTCGTCGTAGTCTTTTACATCACTGCTTTCTTGGCAGTCAAAAGTTCACCGAACTTTTGTGTGACCGTGTGTATGCAAGACAAGCTTGAGAGGAATTCCGTCGGAAAAAACGATCGTGTGTACGGGGCATCAGCACAGTGACTAAGCTGTCACAGACAGCTGCTGCCAATGCATAGTTGCGATCAGGAGCTTTCAATCACGTGACTGCTTTGACAGCAAATCACAGCGGCCACACAATCAGAAAGCCTGCCTTCGCCTCCTGGCATTTAGATCTTCATGAAGGGCCAGGGGGCAATGGTGGCAACTGGTTAACACTCCACTTCTTTATTGTGCCTCTGTGTTAAGTAAAAATCTGTCTCATCTTGATGAAAGATTGTCTAATCTCCAGAGGTAAATCTGTTACAGATTTGTGCAAATCTATTGTGGTTGGTTGATGAGTATGAAAGCGCAATGGCTTAGGCCTCATTCACACAGATGCTGACACCCAAAGTCCACGAATAAGCCATGTGTTGATGTGGCCTGAGCCACCATGTGCTGCAGGCAGGTAGCCCATTCATGTCTGTGGGAATTCAGCGGTTGGACGGACACAGCCGCTTGTCCTAGTTTGACAGGTGTGCGGATGAGCAGCCTTGAACGCAGAGAGTGTGCATTCGGGGCCCCTCACCCACACCCACATGGCTGACTAATTATTATGAGTGGCTATGCTCAGCGTCCCAATAGACATTAATGGGCTGCCTGCACACAGCACCTGGCACCTCAATCAAATACACACCGCTTATTCATGTTCCAAATCACATGACAAGTTGCTCCCCATTGCTGGTGTTCTATCAAATAGTGCATCTCCTCAGATAATGCCTCAGATGATCTGCGCATGCGCAGGATGTAACCACAGTCCAGCTAATATGTTGATCAGCTGGTGTGACGTCAACACTTTGCATGCGCAGATTGTCGGAGGCATTATGCGACAATCTGCAAAGTGCAGAGGGAGAATCAAATTGTCAGAATCTGCCTCGCTCTCTCTGTGCATGCGCAAGACTTGAGTGCTGTCATACGTGGAGTCACAGGCAGAAAACTATTGTTGTTGGATGGATTTGGGTGTGTTGCAGGGCGGATCTTGCAGGGCAGATTTGGGGGCAGATATTGGTGTGTTGCACGATGGTGTCAAGTAGGGATGAGCTCAGGCGTGTTCGCATTGAACACGTGCAGAGCCCGCCAAGGAAGTCGGCACCGTTAGAACTGCTCGGGTGCAGAGATCGGGAAATGTCTCTCTGCCTGTGATTAGCGCAGCGTGGTTCCGACGGTGCCGACTTCCTTGGCGGGCTCTGCACGTGTTCAATGCGAACACGCCTGAGCTCATCCCTAGTGTCAAGTCGTACGCATGCACAGAGACAGCGAGGCAGAATCTGACAATTAGATTCTCACTCTGCGCTTTGCAGATCTGCGCACGTGCAGTGTTGACATCACGCCAGCTGATCAACATATCAGCTGGAGTCACCTTACATCCTGCGCATGCGCAGATTGTCAGAGGCATTATCTGACTAGATGCACTATTCCACAGAACACCAGCAATGGAACCGTTAATGTCGCAGCGACTTTGTAAAAAGGTTCCTGCGCTACTTTTTTCCGAGTTCATTGCAACTTGCAAAGACTTCTGTTAAATGAAGTCGCAAGCCATAAGGAAATCAGAGGTGCAAATAATCTGTTGCTTTGAAATTGCGCTGAAGTAGTGCAAATTCAAAGCCACACTGCTGTGAACCAGGGCTTGGTGGTTAGTGCAGGGGTCCTCGGTTTGAGGGCCGGTTCACACCAGAACACGGTGCAGGAAGGGCACATTCTGTGCACATTTCCCACACTGCGCTCAAAAACCACTGCCAATCTAATGCCAACGGCATCCCAAACGCAGATTACAAAAGCAGTGCGTTTGAAGGCACCAGATTGCATGGTACCATGCGATTTGATGCAGTGCAGTTTTAAAAATAATAGCGCATGCACTACTTTTGGTGCGTTACAGTGTGATGGGCTGCAAAATCGCACTGCACAGGAGCGTGCAAGAATCGCACAGGAATGCAGACCCTGCTCAGGTGTAAAGCAGCCCTTAGTCTTGGCCAAGACACTATCTGCATGGAGTTTGCATGTTCTCCATGTGCTTGTGTGGGTTTCCTCCTATGCTCCAAAGACATGCTGAGCACTCCCCGAGATGGCTGTCACCCCAGCAACAGATAAAGTGCTTTGGGTCCCCAGGGAGAAATATTAACAAATTAAAAAATATATATATAAATGCAGGGGTCACAAATACACAGGAATCCTTTCACAAAGACTTTCTAAATAGCAGGCAACCTGGTTTGCTTCTACATTTGTTTGATAAATGTCCCTCACTATGTTGGGGACTGATGCTCAGTTGAAATTCATTACAGCCAGGGAACTAGCATTTTCAGAAAGAAGTTAGCAATAATGGCCTTTATATTTTTTCAGTACTGGTTTCTTTTAAGGCAAACGTTCCTTTTTTACTTTGGAATCTCTTCTATGAGCTTCTCTGATTTTGTCAGGTGTGACTGATCGCAGCCATGACAAGTTTATCTCCTGCTGAGGTGATTTTCCTTCACTTGTGGAGTTCCCCCATGACCTGTGTGGAACCACCTAGAAGTGTATCATGTGCAGGTCACACAAGCTGCTAGTCCAGTCTTGTAACGTCCTGAATTTAACCATTTCATGCTACACTCATGGTTATATGTAATTCTATATACTTCCTGACACGGTGCAATTCATAGCTGACAACAGTGTGAGATAATTTTAAAGGACATTTGTGTTGCTGATCCCCTGTGTATGATGTAGGTGATGTTCACTCTAGCCTGCACAGTAATGCCGCGTACACACAATCATTTTTCCCGTCGGGAAAAATAAAAAAATTTCCTTTGGACGAGAAAAACGATCGTCTGTGGGCTTTCTGCCGTTTTTCCCGACGGGAAAAACGGCATTAATCACGACGAGAAAAATTAGAACATGCTCTAATTTTTCTCGTCGTGATTCCTGTCATTTTTTTCCGCGGCAGTGTTTCCCATAGGGAAACACTGCCGCGGAGCCTACACACAGTCGTTTTTCTCGTCAAGAGAAAAAATGACGGGAAAAACGGGCGTGTGTGGGGGAACAAGCCGTTCCCTCGTTTCTCCTGTCGTGATTCACGGCGGTGTTTTCACTGCCGTGAATCATGATCGTGTGTACGCGGCATGAGACCCCTTTCACACTGAGGCGATTTTCAGGCGTTTTAGCACTAGAAATAGCCTCTAAATTAAGGTGACCAGATTTTTAAAATGAAATCCGGGGACATATTAGCGACTCTTTGTCCGTCGCCGCTGCCGCCCGCCTCACAGCCTGTCAAGTCTTTTTCTCCGGGCCCTGGCTACTACTGGGTGGGGAGCGGAGGAAGATCACCCCGCCAGGGTAGGCAAGGATATAAGCAGGCAGGCGGCTGCCCGGGACTTGAGCCAAGGCAGAAGAACATGCGAGCGGAGCTGAATGGGCATGCACCCAAAACTGAAGAAATATTCCCTCCGACGAGCACATGATCATCAGAAAGGGGCACAGATAATGGGAAAATACACCCCCCTATGCTAGTAGGAGCAGGGGGGTGTAATTGAGATTTTTTTTTTTTTATTCTGCACTGACTGTCTTTGAAATTGCCCCAGTCCCTGTTCAAATCCAATCCGGGGACAAAACGGGGGACAGACTTGGTCCGGGGACAGTGTCCTCAATCCGGGGACTGTCCCCAGAAACCGGGGATGTCTGGTCACCCTACTCTAAATAACGCTTAAAAACCACCTCCCATTAATTTCAGTGTGACTTTTCACACTAGGGTTGTGCGCTTGCGGGACGTTAGGAAAAGTCCTGCAAGCCCTGCTCATTGAAATGACCTGAAAAGCACTTAAAAAGCGATTCGGAAGCACCGCAACATGGGCGCATTTTAACCCCTTCTTTGGGATTAAAAGCGCCCCGCTAGCGGCTGAAAAGTGTTGCTAAAGCCCCGCAAAAACGAGCGGCGCTTTAGCGCTAACGACCGGGCGCTGCAGTGTGAAAGTAGCCTAAAACACAGTGTTTTAGGACCCATTCACACTTGGCAATTCGGAATCACCGGCAGAATTTCCGCGATTTTGCCCGCAATTAAAAATTGCGGTAAAACACGCAACATGCATTTGAGTGCCATAATTTGTAATGGCAGAAGCTTCTTTTGGGCAACAAATGCTCATAGGTGCAGCCCAGTGAAGTAAATGGGCTGCCGTATGCGCGACATGCAGCAATGCGTGTAAATCGTGCTTAAATAAATCACAAGTGGGAATGCTTGTTCCCATTGCGTGAGATGTGATTTTCCTATCAGCCATAAATGATTGGTGGACTGCAGTGACCGCTTTCTGATGGGATACCTCAGGTTCGGACTGGTATCTGAACACGCCTGAGCTCATCCCTACTCAGGAAGATATTCATATAACATGCATAAGGCCTCAAGTACACAGACTTTTATTAGCTCTAAAGTCTTCAAGAATTACATTCCCAGAGTTTTCCTGAACTGGAGGAGCATACAGCCTGCCACACATGTGGCTGTACATGCCTATACCCGCTTGCCGACCATGTAACTTACATATACGGTGGCAAGGCGACTCTCCTGTGCCAGTTCACGTACTAGGTACGTGATCCACCACTTCCTGGTAGGGAGCGTGCGTGCCCGCCATCGGCGACCCGGCTCTCTGCTGTGATTATACACAGCAGATGCTGATCAGCATGTGACGGCCAATAGATGACTGCTGGCACCTGTCAGGAACACACACAGGACAGTGCCTATGTAAGCAAGGCAGAGCTCTGTCCTGTCGGCAGGGAATAAAATTCATTCCTTCCCTTAGTAACAGCCCCTCACACAGTACACCAAAACACTGGTTAGGCACACATTTTACCCTTTGATCGCTCTATGTTTAACCCCTTCCTAGCCAGTGTGGTTAGTACAGTGACAGTGCAGATATGTTTAGCACGGATCACTGTATTAGTGTCACTGGTTTCCAAAAGGTGTCTTAGCCCAGGTTCATACTGGGGCTGCGGGAGTGAAGCCGTGCGAGTTCAGCTGAACTCGCACGATTTTACTCCTGCCTGTCAGTCCCGATTTCGGCCGCGATTACAGGGACATCTGTGCAGGTTTCTGCACAGATGTCAATGTAAATCGCGGCCCGAAATCGCAAACAGAAACTACTTTTTGAAATCGGTGCAGCGCCGCAGATGCGGCGTCGCACCGATTAGGACGGTGCCATTGCCCGCAATTTGGGGCAAATATCGCCGATTTGACATGCGATTTGACATGTCAAATCGCATGTCAAATCGCACCAGTGTGAACCAGGGCAAAGTGTCAGTTAGTATCCAGTTGTCTGCCGCAGTATCACAGTCTTGCTAAAAGTCGCTGATCGCGGTCATTACTAGTAAAAAAAAAAAAAAATCCAGTATATATACCATAGTTTGTAGACGCTATAACTTTTGCGCAAACCAATCAATATACGCTTATTGTTTTTTTTTTACCAAAAATATGTAACAATACATATTGGCCTAAATGTATGAAGAAATCATATTTTTTTTCATATTTATATTGGGTATGTTTTATAGCAGAAAGTAAAAAATATTGTTTTTTTTATTTTTCAAAATTGTCAGTCTTTTTTTTATTTATAACGCAAAAAAAAACTGTGGTGGTCAAATACCAACAAAAGAAAGCTCTATTTGTGGAGAATAAAAAGGACAATAATTGTATTTGTGTACAGCGTTTCATTGTCAGTTAAAATAATGCAGAGCAGTATCGCAAAAAATGGCTTGGTCATGATGGGGGTAAATCTTCCGGAGGTCAAGTGGATATTCTTCTAAACACCAATATTCCTGTGCATTGGCATTTACCCACCTGTGTGATGGCAGAGGTTTAGACTGGCGCTTTTGGGAAATACACCATAAGTACACTCGAGGAGTTAATAAACGTCTGTTTATGAGGCCTAAAATGTATTTTGTGTAGTATCCAAAAAGAAAAAATATATTTCCAGTTACAAAATATTCTAGGGCCAAAGTTGGAATTGTCCTTGGAAAGTCCCTGGGTATGAGGAGGAACGGGGATGTGTAAAGCCACATTGAAGGGTCAGGAATGGTGGAAAGAATATTCTGAGTCGCAGAGCACCTGGTCTCAGGTAATCTGGATGTTTTGGGTTCCTGGCAGCTATCCCCCCTGAAGGAAATAGATAAACAATGTATTGCAATTGTTTGCCACATCACTAACTGCTAAAAGAAATAGTCCCAGGTGTTCCTCAGCTCCTAATGTGGCCTGGGGTGGAGCAGATCATCAGATTAGTGGCTAATGAGCTGAGAAGCTGGTGACATGATGAGGTGACAATCATCTTGTCACATTACATGTTTTACACACAGGGGTGACCAATCTCAGCTGATAAGGAACATGTGCTGAAGCTTCAGGTCCTCCTGGGGGGAGGACACACTCATGAAGCTGGCTTGTTGCAGTAGAAGCACGGTGTCAGTGTGACCAGCCACATCCACAGGTAAGGCCATGTCCACACTGCAGCTCTCAGCAGGCTCAGTAGAGGAGTCACACAGAAATGCGGCCTTCAGGCATTGAATAACAAAAAACTTGTGGTAAAAAAAAACAAATTTTTTTATTTATTTATTATGTTTTTAGTATATTTTTTGTTTCTTGTTTGAGATTTGTTTCCTGTTGTAGTTGTACAAACCTCCCAACCGGCCTTTATTGTGCATGTCAGTAATTGCAGCTTTTTCTGAGGTGAATAGCAATACATTGGAGACAGCAGCGCCGGTCAGCAGAAAAAAAAAGTTTCTGTGACAATTTTTAGTCATCGGCGAGCAGTTTTATAAGATTTTTGGTTTGCACGCGATTTACTGTTGTATATCAGGATTTAGCTGTTTAGGAGAAAAATAATCAACTTCACAATGGAACCCCTGAGGATACATTTAGACGTGTGGTTGGGAAGGTGGCAAAAAATGTGTGCTTGGGCCAACCGCCCCCCATTAAGCTGAAATAGGCAGCAGCGTTTACATGCTGGAGTTGCAATGCTTGGAACCTGTGACAAAGTTTACCCAACATGTAGTGATTTGCGTGCAGAAAGCCTCCTGACACACTTAAGCAAATGGAGAAGCGCTGCAAACGTCCCAAAACTGCGTGTTTGTTGGCAAAAATTAGGTTAAAACAGGCGGCGAGGACGGTGTAAGGTTACCACCTGTCAGTAGCCTCTGAAGCCTGTTCCAAATACAGAATTCGCTTAACTTGCACACATCTAAATCTACCCTACGGCTATATTCACATGGCAATATGGTGCGGATCCACTGCCTCTGGGTACACCAATACTCTGTGCTATGGCCACCTAAAAACGGGCCGATTAGCTGTGGGCAGTTTGTGTGCAGCCAGAACAACACAGAAACGTGACCCTGGACGCACATTGGCTGTATCCAGGGCCAGTCATATGCTCTATTTGCATATAACCACTCAAGATGAGTGATTGGATAGAGTACAAATCAGACAGCCACTGCTGACAGCGGTTGCCGGCAGTGTTTGCAGCCACTAGCAAGAATTAACTGTTTGTAGCTTAAATGTGTTGTTTTTTTGTGACCATTCACACTATGCTTTGTGTTAATGCACGTGTTTTTATTCATTAAGGCAGCCCAGTGGTTTTGCCATTTTTTTGGCGCAGTACACCACAACGTACAGGTGGTTCACATCTGTGGGCTGGGGTGCTCTAAAATGCACACCTCTTGTGGTAGCTTTGGCTGGGTGCACTGGGTGTTCTTCAAAATGAATGTCACCGCAATGCACTGCATTTACTTCCATAGGTTAATGTGCATTGCAATAAAGTGGGAAAACGCGTGTTAGCCCAGGTTCACACTGAGCTGTGGGAATGAAGCCGTGCGAGTTCAGCTGAACTCGCACAATTTCACTCCCGCCTGTCAGTCCGATTTCGGCCGTGATTACAGAGACATCTGTGCAGGTTTCTGCACAGATGTCAATGTAAATCGTGGGATGAAATCGCAAAAAGTAGTATAGAAATTACTTTTTGAAATCGGTGCAGCGCCGCAGATGCGGCGTCGCACCAATTAGGACGGTGCCATTGCCGGCAAATGCCGCTTATTTGACATGTCAAAACGCACAAGTGTGAACCTGGGCTTAACGCAACACTTATTTGAGAATGCACCCTGTAGCAGGGCATTTAAAATGTGAGAAAACCTATTTTATAATCCAGTGTGGTAATCACAATGGAATTGTAATGTACTGCAGGCATCCTACACCATCTGATTTCCTTTTTCCCAGTTAAACATTCTTGAACAATAAAGTATTCCTTAAACATTTCTTTATATATGAAATATGTATATGTACATATATATGTGTGTGTGTGTATACAGTATGTGTATATGTATGCGTGTGTGTATACACACACACACACAGCCTTTTTTTTATGCCAGCACTAGTTCCATCGTTGGCAAGCTTGGCATCACTAGTGCTGGGCATTTGGGTCATGTGCCCCACAAAGCCCAGTATAATAGAGAGCACATAGCGATCACTGCTATCCATTCTAAATGAACCCCTAAGGCTACTTTCACACTGAGGCGCTTTACAGGCCTTTTAGCGCTAAAAAAGCGCCTCTCCTGTCACTCCAGTGTGAAAGCCCGAGTTCTTTCATACTGGAGCGGTGCGCTTGCGGGACGTTAAAGTCCTACAAGCAGCATCTTTGGAGCGCTTTAGGAGCAGTGTATACACCGCTCCTAAAGTGTCCCTGCCCATTGAAATGAATGGGCAGCGCCGCTGAAGCGCCTGCAAAGCGATTCGGCAGCGGCGCTACACGGGCGGTATTAACCTCTTCTTCAGACGCTAGCGGGGTTAAAAGTGCCCTGCTAGCGGCCATAAAGTGCTGCTAATAGCAGTGCTTTACTGCCGATGCCCCCACCACCTCAGTGTGAAAGTACCCTAAGTGACTTTTTTCCAAGAGAACACAAAAGAGTTAAAAAAATAATAATAATAATATATATATTATAAACAGCACAAAAATGTGTGTGTGCATTGGTATACTTTAAAAACCGCTCACCCACTCTGTCATTTGCTGTAAATTCCCAAATTAAGCCCAGGGGTTTTGCCATTTTTTTTGCGCAGTACACCACAACTGCTTCACCTCTGTGGGCTAGGGTGCTCTAAAACGCACACCTCTTGTGGTAGCTTTGGCTGGGTGCATCGGGTGTTCTTTACATACTGTAGCTGACAAGAGTGCGAAGTGGAACTACACTTCATCTTAGCACCACAAACCAAAAACACTATTTAATTCATTTTTAATATTCAAGGGGAAACTCACTCATCCATCCATGTCTCCATGCTTTATTTTTCTGAGAAATCACTAACTAATAACACCCCACTAGCATTTCTGGCCGTGGCCATCTTGAGAAAGGGTAGATGATTCATGTAGCATTTCCTCCCTGGAATCCATCTACCCTTAGCTTACGCACGCAAACAAGAGTGGGTATGTTTAACTGAGAGAGCCCCTCCTCCCCTATTAACCACTTTTCTACCTGCCCATAGACCTATAATGTCCGCAGGGATCTCCCATCCTGGGCAGGCATCATATGACGTCCTGGGCTTCCGCCGGGCACCTGCGATTGCCGGTAATAGAGCAGGGACGTGGATCTGTGTGTGTAAACACACAGATCCACGTCCTGTCAGGTGAGAGGAGACCGATGGTGTGTTCCCAGTACAGAGGAACACCGACCGGTCTCCTCTCCTTGTGAGTCCCCTCCCCCTACAGTTAGAATCACTCCCTAGGTAACACATTTAACCCCTTGATCGCCCCCTGGTGTAAACCCCTTCCATGTCAGTGACATTTATACAGTAATCAGTGCATTTTTATAGCACTAATCGCTGTATAAATACCAATGGTCCCAAAAATGTGTCAAAAGTGTCCGATATGTCCACCGCAATGCCACGGTCACAATAAAAATCGCAGATCGCTGCCATTACTAGTAAAAAAAAATAAAAAAAAATTGCCATAAATCTATCCCCTATTTTGTAGACACTATAACTTTTGCGCAAACCAATCAATATACACTTATTACGATTTTTTTTTTTACAAAAAATATGTAGAAGATTACATTTCGGCCTAAACTGAGGAAAAAATTTTTTTTTTTTAATTTGGAATATTTATTATAGCAAAAAGTCAAAAATATTGTTTTTTTTTTTCAAACTTATCACTCTTCTTTTGTTTATAGCGCAAAAAATAAGAACCGCAGAGGTGATCAAATACCACCAAAAAAAAAAAAAAAAAAGCTCTATTCGTGGGGAAAAAAATCATAAAATTTTTATTTGGGTACAGTGTTGCATGACTGCGCAATTGTCATTCAAAGTGTGACCGGGCTGAAAACGAAAAATTGGCCTGGGCAGGAAGGGGGTGAAAATGCCCTGTATTGAAGTGGTTAAAGACTCCTGGGATGTAAATATGATATTGTTTCCTAGACATTTACTAATGCTAGCAGCATAACGATTAAAAATGGTCAATGTTAATTGAGAGAGTGAAGTTCCACTTTAAGTTTCCAATGCCTGTCCTGGTCAGATTTGGTACAGTGACTCTGTGACTCTATGCGTTAAAAAACCCCTATGTGATAGCATTGGGCAGGTGAGAAGTACTCTTTATGGAGGCATAATAGGATTTTTATAACAGCTTACCTGTAAAATCCTTTTCTTGGAGTACATCACGGGACACAGAGCGACATAGTCATTACTAATGGGTTATATAGATACCGTCAGGTGCTGGCACTGGCAACTTCCAAAACCGGAAGTACCCTCCCCTATATAAGCCCCTCCCATCCGGGAGCACCTCAGTTTTGTAGCAAAGCAATAAGTGTCCCTAAAGAGGGGTGGGAGCTCTGTGTCCCGTGATGTACTCCAAGAAAAGGATTTTACAGGTAAGCTGTTATAAAAATCCTATTTTCTTTCTCGTACATCACGGGACACAGAGCGACATAGTCATTACTAATGGGATGTCCTAAAGCAATGCCAAATGAGGGGGGGGGGATACACCATATATAAGCTGAGCGCTATCAGACATGAGGATCTTTTGCGGCCTGCAACACACTGCGCCCAAAGGCGACATCCTCCTGACTTCTAACGTCCACCTGGTAGGACCTAGTAAACGTGTGTACCGAAGACCATGTTGCGGCCTTACAGATTTGAGCCAGGGAGGCCTGGTGATGCACTGCCCATGAAGTTCCAACTGCTCTCGTGGAGTGCGCTCTAACTTTGAACGGAGGCGGTCTCCTTCTCAAGCCATAAGCTTGCATAATGACCTGTCGAATCCACTTGGCTAAAGTAGATTTTGACGCTGCCTGACCCTTTCTGGGGCCTTCCGGCAGAATAAACAAAGTATCCGTTCTGCGAATCTGAGCAGTGGCTTTTAGATAAGCTTTAACTGCTCTTACTACATCCAAAGAATGCAATAACTTTTCCTCTACCGAAGTAGGTTTGGGGAAAAAAGAAGGAAGAACCACATCTTGGTTCAAATGAAACCTCGATACCACCTTAGGAAGAAAGGCTGGATGAGGACGTAACACTACTCTGTCCTTATGGATAACCAGATATGGCTCCTTACAGGACATAGCTGCTAATTCCGATACTCTTTTAGCCGAACAAATGGCTACTAGAAAAATCAATTTCCTGGTGAGAAGCACCAAGGAAATATGCTGTAATGGTTCAAATGGTTGTTTCTGTAGAACCGACAGAACCAAGTTTAGATCCCATGGACATATGGGAATATTAACCGGAGGACTAATACGCATCACTCCTTGTATAAAGGCTTTGACTAGTGAAT
This sequence comes from Rana muscosa, assembly GCA_029206835.1. Lineage (NCBI taxonomy): Eukaryota > Metazoa > Chordata > Amphibia > Anura > Ranidae > Rana > Rana muscosa. Next base: position 505,674,350 of record CM055118.1, on the reverse strand, counting down.
GCGAAGCCAAGGGCCTTTGAAAAAATATTGACAAGGCCGAAATCTGACCCTTGATAGTACTCAAGGCAAGCTTCCTATCTACAGCCCACTGTAGGAAGTCCAGAATCCTACCTATTACGTACTTATGTGGATGCCATTTCTTGGCCTCACACCACGCGATGTACGCCTTCCAGATTCTATAGTAGATCTGCCTGGATACCGGCTTCCTGGCATTGATCATGGTAGATACCACCGCATTAGAGAGCCCTCTCTTTTTTAGAATGTGGGCTTCAATAGCCAGGCCGTCAAACCTAGGGCTGGTAAGGAAGGGTGGTATATCGGTCCTTGCGAAAGCCGGACGACGTGGGAGAGTCCAAGGACTCCCCACTGAAATTTTACAATCTCCGCGTACCACGCTCTTCGGGGCCACGCTGGAGCCACCGGAATCACTGGTTTCTTTTCTACCCTGATTCTGCGGAGTAATCGAGGTAACCATTGTGGCGGTGTGAATGCATATATCAGCTTGAACTGATCCCAAGGGAACACTAGGGCATCCGAGCCGCAAGCTAGGGGATCCCTTGTCCGAGAGACAAACCTGTCCCCCTTTGCGTTGAATCTGGATGCTAGAAGATCTACATCCGATGTTCCCCACCGCTGACATATTGTCCAGAAAACCTCGGGGTGAAGGGACCCTTCCTCTGGGCCTAATTGCTGGCGACTTAGAAAGTCCGCCTTCCAATTCTCCACTCCTGGAATGAATACCGCAGATATGGCTGGGACATATTTTTCTGCCCATTTCAGGATGTAATTTACTTCCCTCTGGGCTGCACGACTCCTGGTGCCCCCCTGATGATTGATATATGCCACTGCTGTGGCATTGTCTGATTGCATTCTGACAGGGGACCCTTGGAGTTTGGATGTCCATGCTACTAGGGCCTACCGGGCTGCTCGTATCTCTAAGAGATTGATGGGCAGGGCCTTTTCTGCATCCGACCATCTGCCCTGGAGAGACTATTGCTCCAGTACTGCTCCCCAGCCTATAAGGCTGGCATCTGTAGTGACCACCTTCCAAGAAATCGGACTGAAGGATTTCCTTTTTTCCAGATTCTGGGGAACCAACCACCAACGGAGGCTCTTGCGAACGGAAGGGGACAAGGACATTGTAAGTCTAGGGCCTGAACTTTTTTGTTCCAGGCTGACAGTATGGCCCCTTGCAAATTCCTTGAATGGAATTGACCGTAGGGTACTGCTTCGAATTATGCCACCATTTTTCCCAGCAGCCTCATATACAGGCGTATGGACGGCTGTCTTTTTTGTACCCACTAAGTGGATCAAATCTTTCAAAGACAACACCTTTCCTCGAGGCAAGAATATTTTTCTCTGGCCTGAATCCAACCTTAGCCCCAAGTATTCCAGACTTTTGACTGGTTTTTAGGGCTGACTTGTCTCGGTTGATAATCCAACCGTGAGATTCCAGATACTTGATCGTCTTGTGAACGACCACGTCTAGTTTTTTCACTGAGTGGTCTATCAGCAACAAGTCATCCAGATATGCCATTATCATTACACCTTGTGTTCTTAGATTGGCCAATAAAGGGCCAGAATTTTTTGTAAACACTCGTGGTGCTGTGGCCAAACCGAAGGGTAAGGCTCTGAACTGAAAATGGCGCCCTTCTACTGCAAAGCGTAGAAATTTTTGGTGGACTGGAAAGATGGGAATGTGCAAATAAGCATCTTTGATGTCGATCATGGCTAACCAATCCTCCCCTTGTAGGGCAGTGGCCACCGATCGGATCGACTCCATCGGAAAGTCCTGATATACAGGAATTTGTATAGCCCTTTTAGAATTAATATGGGCCTCCCGTCCGCGTTTGCTTCGGGACTGTAAAGAGGTTTGAGTAAAACCCGAACCCTCATTCTTCCAGGGGAACCTCCATAATTACTCCTTGGAGCAATAGTTGTTCTAGTGCCAACAGGAGGGACTCTCTCTTCCGGGGATCCCTTGGCACGTTTGACCTCAAAAATGGGAAGGAGGAGAGTCTTTTAACTCCAAACTGTATCCCAAACCTACTGCGGAGAGCACCTATCTGTCTTGATCGTGTCCCGCCAGGTCTCTTGCGAACAACTGGAGTCCTCCCCCCACCCGACTGAGTGGGGGCTTCATGAATTTAACTTTGGGGGAGGTTTTGTACCTCCCCTGACCCAGGGTTTCTCATTACCCTGCTACTGTCCCTGTTTTTTACCCCCGGGATTTGACCGAGGAGGCCGTCGGAACTGTTACACAGCCGATGCCCCAGGGACTGGAGAAGCAGGCCTCTTAAAGAGGGACCTCTAACTCTGCTTTTAACCGGCAAGAGCGTATTTTTACCGCTGGAAATTTTCTGGATATATTTGTCCAGGTTTTCCCTGAATAAGCGTTCACCATGAAATGGGACGCTAACCAGCCATTCTTTACAGGGAGCTTCAGCAGACCAGTTTTTGAGCCATAGGAGCCTACGCATATGTACTATAGACAGCGTAAGGCGGGAGGCCTGATGGACTGAATCCTCTATGGCGTCAACCGCAAAGCCTAAGGCTCTAGGTAGATCAGCTAGGGCAAAGCCTGCTGATCTGTCAAGTCCCTCAAGACCTGTTTCAACTGATCCTTCACTGCTTAGCAGACCCCAATAGCTGCTACTGCTGGTTGTATCACCAAGCAGATTTTCATAAGGACTCCAATCTTTTATCTATTGGGTTCTTGAACATTTGGACATTATCCACTGGACATGTCAGTGATTTATACATACAAGAGATGGCTGCGTCCATTGTAGGGACCTTCCATTTTTTTTTTTTTTTTTTTTTTGATGAACTTATCCTCCATGGGATAGACCACCGGAAATCTCTTGGGGGAATAAATATTTTCTCAGGACGTTCCCAATCCTGGTAAATGAGCCCTTTCAGTAAAGGGTGAAGTGGAAAAGAACAAACAGTCTGGGGGCTTCTAGCGACCCCAACGAGGATACAGTAGTGGTTGATGGTTCCGCAAGGTGCATTTTTAAATGCTGATCGGACCATGTTAGTCAGAGACTGAACCCATAATCTTTCAGCTTGAGATGCTGAGAAAAGGTTCCCCCACTGTTGATTCCTCTATAACAGAATCAACCTTATCCTGATCCCCTTCAGGCAGGTCGATCCCTGTATGGGACTGTTGCTCTGCTAACAGGCACTCTGAAGGAGGAGACGGAGATCGGGCGTGCTTTCCCTGACAGGGATGCAGCGATAAATGTTGACAATCTCTCTCTAATCCTCCCAGAGCTGAGGAAAAAACCTCCTCTGTTACATACACAGGAGCAGGTGACTGAGGACAGCCACAGTACCAAGTACCCCTGCGGGGTCTCTACGGTCACTTACCTCTGAACTTCAGGGGAGACTGGTGCAGCAGGAGTATGCCCAAGATCCTCCGAGCCCGATGAGACCCCCTTCGCTTCCTGGAAGATTCAGTTCCGGAGCTTCTGGACGGCATATTCCTAAGCCTAAAGCTGAGGTATTCCAGCCGTAATACACCACTTTTACTGAGAATAGTCTAGCACAATTGCTGCTATATCACAGTTGGTGTCTACTAATGTGCCTTTCTAGGGGATGCCTGTATCAACCGCTTGCTGTATGCCTTTAAATGTTGCCAGCTCTGTCTCTGTACTTCATAGCCAGCTCACTACAATATTGTGGTTTTTTTAAACTGCTGGGACGCCCGCACATGCGCAGAAGCGCTGCGGCGCGCACAGAGCGTCATCCCCCAGGCTCCGCCCCCTTTCCCGGCTCACCTCTATATATAGAGGCGCGTGCACGCGCACGCGCGCGGGCACGTGCGCCTTCGGCGCTAATTTTAAATATGGTAACAAGGGACAGGAGCCAGGGCCCCTCTTTGCCGCAGGCCGGGGGATGGACGAGCACTGCAACATGGCAGAGGAAGCAGTTTACTATAAGAGAACTCACCATCTGCCTGGACTTTGCTCTGCTGAGAAGAAGCTAGTCCACATGACAAGAAAACATTCCACAGCGGCCTCTAGTGGACAAACACAGGTACCGCAGTCTAATATATTAAATATATATAAAAACATTTTTTTTTTTTTTTTTTCTTGACCACCATTAAAAATTATTACATTTTTTTAGTAGTTACAGGCATGCACAGAATTTTGCGGGAATACCATTAGGTAACAGACAGAAAGACAAATTAGGCTTGGGGGTCCCCCAATAGAACCAAGTTCCTGGGGGCCCCCACTTACCTGTTCCCCGCCGCAGGACTTTGTTTGGTCCACAAAAGCCCAAACTTCACCTATCACGGCAGGCATTGTAATCAAACCTTCAGGGACCGGGTTCCCAAGGATTCCACTCCCCTGGACCTGTATAGCACCCTGCACAGAAAACATCTTGGTCGTGGGTATGACCAGAGCTCTGGATCCCAGGGTCCAGCTCTCCTAAGAGAAGCATTACAGGCAAAACCTTGCTCTTCTCTGCAAGGCCCGGGTACCGACCGTTTAGCTATGAAGCTTTTTTGGTCGGATCCGGAATAGCTTACTGAGGCCCAAAAGAACCTGTACGCAAGCTCAGTGAAAAACACATGTTTCTTCTTGGCCAACACCTTAGACACTGGCAAAAAACTGAGGTGCTCCCGGATGGGAGGGGCTTATATAGGGGAGGGTACTTCCGGTTTTGGAAGTTGCCAGTGCCAGCACCTGACGGTATCTATATAACCCATTAGTAATGACTATGTCGCTCTGTGTCCCGTGATGTACGAGAAAGAAAAGGGGTTTAATAGACCCCAATGTCTCCCCTGCAATTCACACCATCTAACTAAGCACAGATTGGCTTGGTTAGAAGTGTCTCCTGGCTGTACTGGTCAGGAAAGGTGCATCTGAAACAGCAAGTGGCACTGGTTTTTATTGTTTGCATGTGAGATCGAGGCATAGATTTGCCTCGGGCCCCACACTCACAGCGATCTTCCTTCTCTAGCCTGTGGTTGTGTTCCTGGGCTCCAGTAAGAGCATCAGAGCCTGGGAACCACGGGAGGAGGGGGAATGCTGCCGGTGTTCTGCCGATATGGTTCCTCCTATCGATATGGTTCCCCCTTGACTGTGCAGGTGCAATCCGAGCCAACGGAAATCACTGAACCTGATCAGCTGTTTTCAGGAGTACCCACCCCTCAGTTGTTATTGCAACAGGTCCAGGGCGACGTGGACCTCGCTGTAAGTGGCCAGTCAGCCTCATGTCCTTGCTTCGCTTGGACGGCTCACTTCGCTCGGTCAGCCTCCTGGCTCTTTTTTTAACATGCTCCAAGTCCACGGGGATTGTAAGGAATGAGCCTGGATGTCAGAAGTGTAGCACCACCGCTGTTCAGGACACCGTCCCTTATTGTAATTGAAAGTCTAACCCCCCCCCTCGAGCCGCGCATGTGCCGTGTACACCTAAAGAACAGCTGATCAGGTTCGGAGATTTCCGTGGGCTCCGTCTGCGCAGTCGAGGCTGGACCCTATCCGATAGGGGAACTAGCTCGACAAGACACCGGCTCTGTGAAATTGATCTACAGCCATGGAGTGATCAGCTTGTGATTAAAGGTTCACTATTTGGACGTACATAGTACGTCCAAAGAGCTGAATTGATAAACCTGGAACTGGCTCGTTAAAGCTTAATAAAGCAATGGGACTTATGGTATTTATCCAAGAGTTCTAAGAGAACTTTGAGATATAGTTTTGGACCATTAATGGATCTTTTTAATTAGTGAGACAGTAGTAAATGGCTTCAAACATACTTGGGACAAACATAGATCTATACAAAGGCAATAAAGTTGACGGAAAAAAAAACAAAACAAGAAAATGGACAGTCAATGTCACTTTTCTATGTTTCTTCCATGTTCCCTCAGTGAGGCCTCGTACACACGACCGATTTTCTCGTCGTAAAAAACACGTCGTTTTTTTCGACGAGATTCTTGTTAAGCTTGTCGATTTTCTCGTCAAGCTTTCTATGCGTACACACTGTCATTTTCCAATTTCCTCGTGGTTCTCTGCGCTCACGTCCAGCACGTACGACGGCACTATAAAGGGGAAGATCTTTTTTCTTGGCGCCACCCCTTGGGCTGCTTTTGCTGATCTCGTGTTACCGCGTGTGAAGTAAAAGTTTGGGAAGAGACGATTCGCGCTTTTCAGTCTTCGTACTTTTCAGATCGTTTTCTGCCGTTCAGTTTGTGCTTGTGGGTTCGTATCTTGACTTTCAGGGCGTCTAGGCAGGTCGTATCTGTTTTACAGTGCGTTATTGCCTGTTCGTTTCTGAATTTCAGTTCGTTATTCATAGGCCTTGCTGTTCTAAAGTGCGTTCTGTTCTGTACGTTCTGATTAGACGACCGTTTCCTAGCCATGTCGCCTGGACGTTCTCGTCGTCGAGTTCGTGCTGTGCGTGCGCTTGGTGTTGGTCTGCTTGTTTTGGACCAAGACCAGTCCATGAATGGTGTGAGGAGGAGTTCATGGACCAAGAATTGGTTGCTCCAGCGGGACCAATTCTGCCACATGCCTCTGCTGCGGGAGATCGTCGAGAATAATCCTGAGGACTACAGGAATTTTCTGAGGATGTCTGACCCCGTTTTTCAGGAACTGTTGGCTTTGGTGTCCCCCTATATTACCAGGAAGGACACCGTTATGCGGGAAGCCATCAGTGCTGAGCAGAGGCTCATCGCCACGTTGCGTTACCTGGCGACAGGGAGAAGTCTTCAGGACTTGAAGTTCACCACAGGCATCTCCCCCCAGGCTCTGGGCCTCATAAACCCAGACACCTGTTCTGCTATTATACAAGTCCTGCAGGAGGACTATATTAGGGTAAGTTTTCTCCCTTCACATCACATTTTATGTATTACATGTATGCTAATGTATTGTATTTCTTTCATCCTTTCCTAATTACCATGATTGTAATATGCTGAGAATGTCCCCTTTGTCCCCATGCATGTTGGAAGCTTTAGATTGCCCCTTTTTTATCCTCCCTAAATATTTCCCCTCACTAACTTTTCCAGCAGGGGCGCCTGTTGCTCCAAATGTTGGGGGGTTACAACCCCAATTTCGGAAATAAACTTCCTCCTTTTTTGCTCTGTTGCCTAATAAACGCCCCCAGTTGTCCCCTCCAATGCAGCCATTTAGACCCCTCTATTGCAGCCAGTTTCCCCCCAGCCCTGCACTTACCTTCTTGTGGTCAGCGCCATCCTTCTTCTGTCCTTGATGTCTTCTCCTTCCCTTCATGTTGCATCAGCCAATCATGTTACCATTAAACAGACTTGGTGAACATGATTGCCAGAGCTGCCTGTCAGTGTTTACACAAGGAATGCCCCCTCCTTGCGTCCCCCGATTTTTCTTTGAGGAAGCCAATTACATCCCTCAGGTTGTAATTTGCAAGACTTTTTTAATACCTGTTTCTGCTCTGCAATTTTAACCCCCTAAATGACGCAATTAATCATATGTCGGTCGCTTTACAAGAGGCCATCCACCTGAATAGTGTGCGGCATAGACAATACATAGGTTCATGCAACGCATGAACCTATGTATTGTTCTGAGTGATGGGCACAGGAGAGAGGGGACAGTGCTCCAGCGCCCACTCTGGACGCACCGCCACTGCAATGCTATCCTGTGGCCAAACACATCTCCCCCCCCCAAAATAATTTAGTAATGGCTGTCAGGGTCACCTGTGGCCAGGTGACAGATGCACACCGTAGGGGGACAGGAGTGCACCGCGAGGTAGTGAACCCTATGGCTGGCTTCTGTGGATAGGAAACTGGGTGGTTGTGGAAAGCGGGACCAGAGGAGCACAACCGGGATCCCAACGGAAGCGAGAGCCAAGATTCCCCAGGGCGCGGAGTCTAAGACCCAGCTGGTCTTCTCCAGGGCCTCTAGTGGTGAGGATGTTACGCTGCAGGCTGGGACCAGGTCGCGGCCCCTGGAGTTTCCTAGCTCACGCCCCGTAGGATAAGGGGAAGCAGCAGCACACGATAGAGAGAACCGAATAACAAGCCGAAGGTCAGGGGCCACAAGCAGACAAGGATAACGAAGGACGAGCCGAAGGTCAAGGGTCACGAGCAGACAGGGATGGTCGGGGACAAGCCAATAACGTAACAGAGAGACAGACGTAGCACACGGCAGGCAGGAACCCAAACACACAATGCCTAACAAACACGTTGATCAGCAAAGCAGGCTTGCAGTGCACAGGTTAATATAGTGTTCAGTGATAGGGCCTGGGGTGGAGTCAGGCTGGGAGGAGATTATAAAGGAAGCCAGGTGAAAGGGCTCAGGCCTCTAAGATGAACACATGGGAAGGAAGGTAAGCTGACAGACAAACACTACTGCATATCCATGACAGTACCCTCCCTCTTATGGGCCCTCCCCCGCCTGGACCCAGGCTTAAAGGGAAATCTCTGATGAAACCTTCTCAACAGATGAGGTGCAGCGACATCAGATGCAGCGATCCAAGACGCTTCCTCAGGACCAAAACCTCTCCAATGCACAAGGTACTGAAGAATGCCTCTGCAGAGCCGAGAATCCAGAACTTGTCTAACCTCGTACTTAAGATTATCCTCAGAGACCGAAAACGAGGTAGGGAGATGACAAGAAGATCTATTGAGGACCAAAGGCTCTCTAGGAATAAGCAAGGGCATGAGAGGATCAACAGGAATCTGAGGAGGGTCCCCTAGACCCTTAAAGGGGAACTGGTCATCTTGCACAGGACCATCAGACTGGGCAGATGTCAGTGGAACCCTGAAGTCAGGTTGGTTAGAAGGTGACATGTCGCCGGAGTCAAGCTGAATAGCTGAAGGACAAGCAGAATGTCCCAAACAAGAAAAAGTAGGAGGCTCACTGGGCATGGGCTGGACTGGCATAACTAGTACAGAGGCAGAGTGAATAGCTGAGTCAGGTGTAGCGACTACCTGAATCGCATCGCAAGACGTAGCGACTGCAGGACTTGTAGACAAGCTAGCCTGGCTGTGCGTCCAAGGGTGGTTAGGGACAGAGAAATGTAAATGGTTATGCAACCTGGAATGAATGACCGGCTCAGATTCACAGGGGGCAACCTTGGGTAGGCAGGACGAGGAACAGGAGGGACCCCAAGCCAGGATCTGTCCAGTAGTCCAGTCCACATGAGGAGAATGGAGCTGCAACCATGGGAGACCCAAAATTATAGGCGTTGAGGCCTTGGGTAAGATAAGGAAGGATATCCACTCCTGGTGGAGTGTCCCTACCGACATCTTAACAGGGAGGGTCTGGAAGCGGATAGGTCCCCCTGGGAGAACAGTACCATCAATCGCCAAGACCACCAATGGCGTGGTGAGGGGCAAAAGAGTAAGTCTCATGGACGATGCGATTTCCCAGTCCATGAAATTACCAGCGGCTCCGGAATCCAGATATGCTGAGACCGAATGAGAAGAAGCACCAACATGAAGGAACACAGAAAGCAGAAGACGAGAAGGGGAAGGTGATATTTCTGGGTCCAATACTCCACTTTCCAGATGAAGTGGACCCAAGCGTTTTTCTGGACAAAGAGAGCAAGTGTCACGAAAATGACCTTTGCCCCCACAGTAAAGACACAGACCAAGAGTTCTGCGCCTAGCACGTTCCTCGGGGGATAGCCTGGTCCGACCCAGCTGCATGGGTTTCTCAGCTGGTAGGAGATGCTCTACGGGTCGAAGAGAGGGGAGCTCAGGCTGACTAAGAACCAAGGAGTGCTGGCGTTGCTTTTCTAAGGTCCTCTCCTGAAAGCGAATATCGATCTGGTTACACAAGGAGATAACGCCGGCCAGATCAGTGGGGATGGTTCTTCCTGCTAATTCATCCTTCACTCTATCAGACAGGCCATGCAAAAAGGTTGCGACTAAGGCCTCATTGTTCCAGCTCAACTCAGCCGACAGTATGCGGAAATGAAGGGCATACTGTCCCACAGAAGCAGACTCTTGGCGGAGACGTAAAAGGGCGCTGGCCACTGAAGAGACACGAGCCGGTTCTTCGAAGATATTTCGAAAAAGTTTCAAGAAGCCAGACAGGCTAGAAACCACTGGATCATTCAGTTCCCACAGAGGGGCTGCCCAGGCTAAAGCTTCACCAGAGAGGAGAGAAATGATATAGGCTACCTTAGCCCGATCAGACAGGAAGTTTTGGGGCTGGAGCTCAAAATGAATCGTGCATTGGCTAAGGAACCCCCTGCAAGCCTTGGAGTCCCCAGAGAAACGGGACGGAGCTGGCAGTTGTAGTGAGTGTGTGGCTGCGACTGGTGCAATAGGTGCAGCCGCTGATTGTATTTGAGGTTGCGGATTCAGGGTTCCCAAGGAGGCCTGAAGCTGCTCGAAGCGATTAGCCAGATCCTGGAGGAATCGCATCACCTGAGTCTGATTCGATTCCTGGGTTTCAAGTCTGCAAACTATGCCCTGCAATGGATCATCCGCGGGTAGCGGGATGTCAGCCGGGTTCATGGCTGATCAAACTGTCAGGGTCACCTGTGGCCAGGTGACAGATGCACACCGTAGAGGGACAGGAGTGCACCGCGAGGTAGTGAACCCTATGGCTGGCTTCTGTGGATAGGAAACTGGGTGGTTGTGGAAAGCGGGACCAGAGGAGCACAACCGGGATCCCAACGGAAGCGAGAGCCAAGATTCCCCAGGGCGCGGAGTCTAAGACCCAGCTGGTCTTCTCCAGGGCCTCTAGTGGTGAGGATGTTACGCTGCAGGCTGGGACCAGGTCGCGGCCCCTGGAGTTTCCTAGCTCACGCCCCGTAGGATAAGGGGAAGCAGCAGCACACGATAGAGAGAACCGAATAACAAGCCGAAGGTCAGGGGCCACAAGCAGACAAGGATAACGAAGGACGAGCCGAAGGTCAAGGGTCACGAGCAGACAGGGATGGTCGGGGACAAGCCAATAACGTAACAGAGAGACAGACGTAGCACACGGCAGGCAGGAACCCAAACACACAATGCCTAACAAACACGTTGATCAGCAAAGCAGGCTTGCAGTGCACAGGTTAATATAGTGTTCAGTGATAGGGCCTGGGGTGGAGTCAGGCTGGGAGGAGATTATAAAGGAAGCCAGGTGAAAGGGCTCAGGCCTCTAAGATGAACACATGGGAAGGAAGGTAAGCTGACAGACAAACACTACTGCATATCCATGACAATGGCCCATCAGAGGGGGTGATGAATATGATAAATGAGCCTTCCATTATACTTTTTTTACACACCTTAATAAACGTATAATTAGATTGATGTTGGTCTCTAATTTTTTGGTCTTGAATTTGCTTGTAATGTATGCCTTTGTTTTTCTAATATTATTTCATCTTGTTTCACTCCACAGCTTCCTTCAACGCCACAGGAATGGCAGACTGTGGCATCGGAGTTTGCCACGCGGTGGGACTTCCCCAACTGCGGTGGTGCCATAGACGGGAAGCACGTCCGCATCGTGCCGCCACCCCGTTCTGGATCCTACTACTACAACTACAAGGGGTTTCATAGCATTGTGCTGATGGCGGTGGTGTCAGCACGGTATGAATTCCTCTATGTTGATGTAGGGAAGAATGGCCGGATGTCCGATGGGGGATCCTTCATCCAGACGGAGTTTGCCCTCCGTCTCCAGAGTGACGACCTTGCATTGCCACCGGATGCAGGGAATATTGAAGGACTCCCCTTTGTTTTCTTGGCTGATGAAGCCTTCGGACTCGGACGGCATCTTATGAGGCCATTTCCACAGAGGACCCTGACCCCAGAGAAGAGTGTGTTCAATTACCGGCTGGCCAGGGCCCGAAGAGTCGTTGAAAATGCCTTCGGCATAATGGCCAGCCGGTTCCGCCTTTTTATGACTTCCATCCACTTGGCGGACTACAAAATAAACTATGTAGTGTTATGCTGCTGTGTGCTACACAATTTTCTTTGCCGCAAAGCGAATTCATATATGGCCTCAGTTTTGCCAGAGGCTGGACTTTCCCCTGCAAATCCCCTTCCGGGCCTGGAATCTGCCCGTCTTGGCTTGCCCCCCCAAAATGCCCGTGTGGTTCGGGACAAATACATGGAGTATTTCACGGGTAGGGGGGCAATTCCTATGCCAGCCTATGTCTAAGTATCCCAATAAAAATCTTGTTTAAACCTTTAATTATTTGTTCTTTCCTGTCTCCTAGTTTGTCTTTGTGCATTTGTAGTGGCAAGTGTATTTTACTTTAGTAAATAACAACCAATTTCACTATGTTACCTTACAAAAGAACCAAATAAGCTTAGAGTGTATTATAAAAAGAAGCTACACGTTGTTTGTGTTCAAATATTTTACTCTCTGCACATTTTTTTTTGTTTTACTTTGGGGTTGGCCTGACCACAACCCGTCAAATTTTGGCTTATGAAAATACAAAAATACCACTTGCATTTCTAAAATGACAACATTGGATACCTCTGAGCAATCTGAGACATTCAGTTACACAAACTATGTCTCTATGTGCCCGTCCTAATATGGGGTCCTGCCACCCCTTGTCCAGTCAAAAATTCAATATGCACACATTTTTACTTTTTTGCAAATAGGAAGTTTACAATCCTGATCCCTATTGTCAACATGTGCTATCTGCCATCAGGGGTGATCAATGGATGTGTTTTGGGGGTGCATCCCCTTCCTCAGTTCACCGACTTTTGATACGAGGAAGGTGTTGCACCCACAAAAGACGTACATGGATATCCCCTGATGGCAGATAGCACATGTTCACACACTGTGTGCATATTCAATTTTTGGCTGCTTTGTTACTCAAAAAATTAGTAAAAATATAAAAACAAACATGTAAAAACAAATGTGTTTGGATGGCTTATTGAATTCTCCCCAAAACATCGAGAATGTCTTTAAATGTTTGTTCCATCACATGGATTCTTTGTTTAATTAGGTCCAGTTCCGTGCTACATTCCATCACTTGCTGGATGAGGCGGAGGGCACTGTCAGCAGAGAACGGTGTGCTATCCTTCACAACATTTCCATCCCCTAAAAACCATAAAAAAAAATAATAAAACTCTGCAGGCCTACCTCGCTTACCTTAAGCTGTGGTGTCAGATACTGACCTGTTGTGGTGACCAGATCCACAACGTCATCCACCTCTCCTTCCTGCACTTCTCCTTCCTCCACCTCAACTTCCTGCACATCTTTCGGTTGTGGATCTTTGGGAGTTTGGGGTTGCTTGGAAGTTGTGGGGTGCATGTGCTCCCTGGAGTGTCCTCCTCCCAGTCTTCTCTCCCCTATGAGAATAAAACCAAAGGTCTATTTATCACACTGTAAAAATCTCATTTTTAAACTTAAAACAGGCTAAATTGTTTGGAAGTGGGGTACAAGTGTGTGTTTGTGCGGAATTTAAAGAAAAATGCATTCTTTATGACCCCAAATATGTTTATTATTCACATTTGGATGTAATTTTTTGGACATGGAGGCACCACAAATAAACTCTGATGCACCTGTGTGGGACACCCAAAAAAGGCGGGTCTGGTGGCCCACACTATAGTGCTCCAAAGTACAGATGTGGAAGCAGCTGCTGAGTGTCCTCTCCTTTACACTGATTAAAGTTTGCATTTCATTCTCCTTACAAACACATCATCTAGACTTAAAAATTATCCACAATACTTGATCAAAAATGGCAGATGTCTAATTACTTTTGGGGGTCTTAAATAAGCCAAAACCACGGATAGTGGCCGAACGAAGTGTCGGTAACGTAACGAACGATTACTGTGCCCAACCTAGTTCAAAATAATACATTTTGGAAGGGAGTCCAATATGCTTTAAAAAAAAAAAAAGTAAGTTTCTAAAAAGATTAATAGCAGAAAGGTCGTCATTTTACTTACTTTTAGCGAGCATCCTCTTTATGCTCCTCAACTGGTCTGGCTCCCTCAGTTTGAGGTCTGACCACCTCTTTCTGAGCTGCTCATTTGAGCGTTTCACCCCGAACTTCGCCCTCAGACTCTTCACAACTTTAGTGAGGATTTTGGCCTTCCTTCTATTTGGTTTGCTATACGGCCCATGCTTGGCATCATAATCAGCCTTGACCAAGATGTCCACCATCTCCGCCATCTCCGCCAAAGACATATTCGATGCCTTGAATCTCCTCCTTGATCGTGACGTGTCCTCGGTCTCCGGGCTTGTCTCCTCGCTAGTTGCGGAATTATCAGACACCTGCTGTAACTCCGCCATATCTGTCTGCGCGCCGAAAGAGAAGGGGCGGGGAAAAGATGTTAGTTAGAACGTCATGGGCGGGCGACGTGTGCGGAGCGACGTGTTCCAATTTGGACGCATGCGTGGTGTGTATATAGCAAACACACATGTGACTATAGTACGTTCGGTGTGCGGAGAGAGGAGTTCAAGTGACGGACGTGCGAACGAAGGTATGTGATTTTGTGAGACTTGTTAAAATTGTTGGCCTATACTGTCTTGAGATTGTTGGAGGATATATATGGTGACTAGGATGTGAAGGAGGTTAGACTGTTTGCCTCACATTATTTAAATATAATTTATTTTACTTGCAGATACAATATGAATGTATTTATTAGCGACAAAGAGTTCCTGGCGGAATTTATTGACCGGGTAAGGGAGCTGCCGGCTCTGTGGGAGACCAAAAACCCCATCCATAAAAAAAAAGGGGTGAGAAAAGCAGCGCTGGATAAGCTGCTCCCATTTGTGCATACCAAGGTGCCCACAGCCACAGCAAAACAAGTGGACACTAAAATTGGGAGCTTGAGAGGTACCTACAGGACTGAACGCTCTAAGGTGCTGGCTTCTCAGAGGTCAGGAGCAGCAGCAGATGATGTTTATGTCCCGGTTTTGTGGTACTACAGCAGGATGTCCTTCCTGGATGACCACATTGAGCCAAGGCCATCACTCTCCACTCTTCCCCCCAGACTTCCCTGCAGCCAACCTGAGCCTTCTCTGGAGCAAGAGGAGGCAGCCATCCTGGATGATCCTGATTTGGCCATCTGGAGCCAGGTATAGTATTAACTGAAAATGTAGTGGGATAAAATTAATGTTTCCCAAATATGTCAGGATGAGAAACATACATTATTTTGTATTCAACAAGTGAAATCATGATCTGTAGACATTATTCTGCACTTAATTGTGTGGTAAATAGTCAAGCTGATGTAGTGGTAAATTTAAAGCAAGGATTTATGCATTTACATTCTAATTGCTTCCATCAGGATTACAAAGTTTGATGCAAAGATTAAACCAACATATTAAACTATGTTTCTTTTTCATACACAGGATGAAATCAGCCAGGAGGAGGGTCTGGAAACTGTCAGGCAGGAGGAGGAAGGGCCCAGTGGCAGCCAGGAGGTGGCAGGGCCCAGTGGCAGCCAGGAGGTGGCAGGGCCCAGTGGCAGCCAGGAGGTGGCAGGGCCCAGTGGCAGACAGGAGGTGGCAGGGCAAAGGAGAAGCAACAGATCCCAGGTGCCTCCCATCAGGCTTCACAAAAGAGGCAGGAGGGACAGGACCACCAGTGAGGCAGCAATGGCCCTTATTAAAGAGGCCCATGCCACCCTCAAGGAGCCCACATCCCCTGAAGAGGCCATTGCCGGCCTAGTGGAGGCTAAGTTCAAGGTGATGAGCATGGAGCAACGCCTCCTATGCGAACCCCTGCTCATCACCTTGCTCAACAAGGGGATGATGGAGCAAATTACCCCCAATACCGCCATATGTGAGGTGGCCCAACTGACCCAACCTCAACCTCCACCTCCACCTTCCTCTTCTGCCCCACCCCCTTCTGCTACCCCTCCACCTTCTGCCCCACCCCCTTCTGCTACCCCTCCACCTTCTGCCCCACCCCCTTCTGCTACCCCTCCACCTTCTGCCCCACCCCCTTCTGCTACCCCTCCACCTTCTGCCCCACCCCCTTCTGCTACACCTCCACCTTCTTCTTCTGCCCCACCCCCTTCTGCTACACCTCCACCTCCTCCTCCTGACAGGAGTACCCCTCCAGTGGGCCAGCCTCCAGCTAAACGAAGAAGGAAGGCTTCAGTAAAGGCTGCAGGGAAGGTTGCCAGGAAGAAGAGGAAGTGATGGCCTTGCTTCATTGTGGTCGCACTGGTCGGACAGAAGGCAGCCTGTTGTAGTACCACACACTTGGGACATATATCTCACCTGCTGCTGTTCCTGACCTCTGGGAGGCCAGCATCAGATTGTGTTCTGAAATGTGGGCCTTCTCAAGCTCCCAATTTTAGTGTCCACACAGGGTTGCTGTGTGCTCTGGGGTCCCTGGGATGCACAAATGGCAGCAGCTTCTCCAGCGCTGCCTTCTCTTTATTTAATTTATAAACATGAATAAATGTGTTTTTTGTTTAAGTTCATACTTGACTATGTGTATTTTTAAATAAAAAAAAACAAGCTTTGGAGTAAGCAGATACATTTGACTGACAATAA
Organism: Rana muscosa; assembly: GCA_029206835.1. Taxonomy (NCBI): domain Eukaryota; kingdom Metazoa; phylum Chordata; class Amphibia; order Anura; family Ranidae; genus Rana; species Rana muscosa. The sequence goes on along the minus strand of CM055118.1, from coordinate 505,657,968 downwards.
AAGGCACAGATATCACCCCCCCAAAAGAATAACTAAATCTGATTAGCTCAAAAACATGGTGTGAAATTTTAAAAATATAGATTAGAAAATTAAATGGGAGATCGCTATCAAAACATTGAGAAATTATAATTAACATCATTTTGAAAAATCTAACCATTTAAATTATTCCTAAAAACTTGCACGATATAATACACATAAATCTTATAAAGAGCAGCATGAAAAAGGTTAAAAATAAGGCATAACTCTGTGTGAATATCAGCAGCAAAAGAAGGTCTCTCGTTTTGATTAATGTAACATTCTAACGAAGAATTCAATGCAGAACATTTAAACGATGAAATATTTATGAGCGTGACGAATGTGCTCTCTCCATTATGAAGGCTTGTTTTACCAGAAGATGCGCTCCCGTCTCATAGTTGCTTGTGAGCATGCGCGCTTTTGGAAGAGTCGTAAAAGCATACACACGAACCATTTTCTCGTCACAAAACAGGCCGACGAGAAACACGACGAGGAAATCTGGACTCCTGACGAGAAAATAGAGAGCAGGTTCTCTATTTTCTCGTCGAGATTCTCGTCAAGTTTCTCGTCGTAAAACCATACACACGAACGTTTTTCTAGACAAAAAAACTCTCGCGGCACTTTTCTTGACTGTTTACGACGAGAAAATCGGTCGTGTGTACGAGGCCTCAGTGTTAGTATTTCACAGAGACAGGGCTTAGGAAATTCACACACATCCCTGTTCTGTTTAGTGAGGAAAGACAGATCGTGAGTTCCTAATGGCTAGGAACCACGATCTATCATTTCCTCTAGGTCAGTCCCCTCCCCCTACAGTTAGAAACACATTAGGGAACACAGTTAACCCCTTTATCGCCCCTAGTGTTAACCCCTTCCCTGCCAGTGACATTTTTAAAGTAATCAGTGCATTTTTATAGCACTGATCACTGTATAAATGCCAATGGTTCCAAAAATGTGTCAAAAGTGTCCAATGTGTCCGCCATAATGTCGCAGTCCCAATAAACATTGCAGATCGCCGCCAATACTAGTAAAAATAATAATAAAAATTCTATAAATCTATCCCCTATTTTGTAGACGCTATAACTTTTACACAAACCAATCAATATATGCTTATTGCGATTTTTATTACCAAAAATATGTAGAAGAATACATATCGGCCTAAACTGAGAAAAAATAGCTTTTTTAAAAAAAAAAAAATTGGGGATATTTATTATGGCAAAGAGTACAAAATATTGTGTTGTTTTTTTTTTTGTTTTTTTTTTCAAAATTGTTGCATTTTTTGTTTATAGCGCAAAAAATAAAAATCGCAGAGATGATCAAATACCACCAAAAGAAATCTCTATTTGTGGGGAAAAAAATATGTAAATTTTGTTTGGGTACAAAGTTGCACGACCACGCAATTTTCAGTTAAAGCGACGCAGTGCAGAATCGCAAAAAATGGCCTGGTCTTTGGGCAGCCAATTCTTCCGGGGCTGAAGTGGTTAAAGAAGGGGTCTCCAAACATTCTAAATAAAGGGCCAGTTAAATGTCCTATAGATTCTCTGGGGGCTGGAATGTGGCCATTGTGAGTAGAAAATGCGTTGGCTTCAATGGAATACAATGCTTCATAATTGGTATTAGAGGGAGGCATAGTGCCAATTGTTGGTATCAGTGGAAGGAATAAGTCCCCTATCATTGTTGTCAGTATGAGGAATTGTGCCAAATGTTGGTGTCAGTCTGAGGTATAGTCCCTTGTATTAGGAGGAGGAATAGTGGCAAGCGTTGATATCAGGGGAAGGAAAAGTGCCCCATCATTGGTGTCAGTGGAAGGAATGGTAACCCCTTCTTGGTGTCCAATAGCCAGATAAAGGCAAGCAAAAGGCCACACCCGGCCCCCGGGCCGCAGTTTGGAGACCACTGCCTTAAAGCGTGAATAACAGCACAGTGCTTGTGCTGCATAATTTGGCCCCTTCTATCACCTAAAAAACCTGGCTGATCCTGCCTTGTTCTGCTCTCCCCTCTGTAAACTGACCACGGTTTATCATGGCTACTGAGTCCTGACACCGTGGTCAGTTTACGCGCCTCTGTCATCCGCATCTATCTAGAGCTCTCCTCTGTCCTCCTCTCCCCCCTCCCTGCTTGTCAGCTCTGACCACTCCCCAGCCCTCCCCTCCTGCTGAAATCATAACTACAATATAAACATACAATCTCCCCCTTTGTAAAATAACATTATGTGCCCCAGTGTCTCTGTTATATAAAAAATATGCCAATCTGTACCTTATATCAGAGTGACTCCTCGGCTCTCTACTCCCCTCCTCCCCGGCTGATGTCAGCAGGAGTTCCCGGCTCCTCATGCTATAGCTGTCAGCCGGGGAGAGGAGAGAGCCAAGGAGTCATGTGAGCACCGGGAGATGCTCTGATATAAAGTATAATCGTAATTTTTTATATAACAAAGACACTGGGGCACATGTTATTTTACACAGGGGATTGTATGTTTATATTGTAGTGGCTTAACAACCACTTTAAGTAAAATTGTGTTGGATTCAACTTCTGTGTCTTATTGAAGAGTTAAGCTGCCTATGGAAGTCAGCAGGTGACCATACTGTTTGGATAGAATTGGTCTAAGGAGGTATATTATTGCATACAGCGGCATTTGAAACAGAACAATCCTTGCCACTGAGGACACCAGGCAGCAATGGCTACCTGTGTTCTAGTAACTCAGGCTGCTTAATGGCGATAGGCACCTGCATTCTAGTGGTGGAGGATGCTAAGCAGCAATGACAGGCTGCGTCCTAGCAACCAATAGGCTGCAATAACGCGTGTAAGCATTGTTCAAATGATACATATATACATCATACAAAGCACTTTTATACAGGAACTTTCTGCCAGCAAGATCTGCAAACTCGTTGCCAAATTTCAATAAGGCCTTTTGCATTTAGCCTACAGGCTCATTTACACTTGTGTTGGCAGATCACTTTTCAGAGGGCAGTTGACAAGTGGCTGGGAAGTGATATGTTGCCTACTGGATTCTTGTTTCTTTAACCCTTGGGGCCAGTGGTGCATGGGGTATAATTTATGCCAAGGCGCGTGTACCATCCTGTTTGTCTGGCATGTAAGGGTAAGGGGTGGCGGCTTTACTTCTCCCGGCCATAAGTATAAACAAGGCCTAAAGGTGCACTTACGGTTTAATATTTTCTGTTTGCGTAAAGAGGTGCATTGTGCTAGCTTACTAATTGGGGAATCTAATATGTATGTAATTGAACTGCTTGAATGTAATGTAACAGATAGGGATGAGCTTCGAGTTCGAGTCGAACTCATGTTCGACTCGAACATTGCCTGTTCGCCCGTTCGCCGAACAGCGAACAAATTGGGGTGTTCGCGGCAAATTCGAAAAATCTATGGGAGAAATCTAAAGTGCTAATTATAAAGGCTTATATGCAAGTTATTGTCCTAAAAAGTGTTTGGGGACCCGGGTCCTGCCCCAGGGGACATGTTTTAATGCAAAAAGAAGTTTTAAAAACGGCCGTTTTTTCGGGAGCAGTGATTTTAATAATGCTTAAAATGAAAAAATAAAAGTGAAATATTCCTTTAAATTTCGTACCTGGGGGGTGTGTATGATATGCATGTGAAGTGGCGCATGTTTCCCGTGCTTAGAACTGTCCCTGCAAAAAATGTAATTTTTGAAAGAAAAAAATGCATTTAAAACTGACTCGCGGCTATTAATGAATTGTCGGCTCCCGGCAATACATACAAAAGTCATTGATAAAAAAAAAAAAAAAAAAAGCGTGGGGGTTCCCCAGAATTAAATTACCAGGCCCTTCAGGTCTGGAATGGATATTAAGGGGAACCCCGCCGCAAATTTTAAAAAAAATTGACGTGGGGTTCCCCCAAATATCCATTCCAGGCCCTTCAGATCTGGCATGGATTTTAAGGGGAACTCCACCCCAAATGAAAAAAAAAAATGGCGTGGAGTCCCCCTAAAAATCCATACCAGACCCCTTATCCGAGCACGCAACCTGGCCGGCCGCAGGGGAAAAGGGGGGGATGAGAGAGCGGCCCCCCCTCCCTCCTGAACCGTACCAGGCCACATGCCCTCGACATGGGGAGGATGTCCCCATGTTGATGGGGACAAGGGCCTCATCCCCACAACCCTTGCCCGGTGGTTGTGGGGGTCTGCGGGCAGGGGGCTTATCGGAATCTGGAAGACCCCTTTAACAAAGGGGACCTCCAGATCCCGGCCCCCCCTATGTGAATTGGTAAGGGGTACATTGTACCCCTACCATTTCACGAAGAAAGCGTAAAAAAATGTTTAAAAAAACACACAAACACCTTGAAAAAGTCCTTTATTTAAAAAAAAAACAGAAAACATTCCAGCGGTGAAATCCAGTGTCCCGCGACGATCCCGATGTCCAGCGCTGTCCTTCATTGGTTGTGCCTGAGCGGACCTGATGGGGAACTCCCTCTCAGTATTTTAAATGTATAGACCCACCCCTTCTAAAGTTCCCCATCAGGTCCGCTCAGCGGACCAGATGCGGAACATGAGAAGGGGCGGGTCTATACATGTATTACCAAAGTGAGAGCAGTTCCCCATCAGGTCCGCCCCCTCGGTATGTCGGACCCGCCTACGTCATTGGCTTGAGCGGGGAACTTCCTTCACTATGTAAATTTAAATTACACAGTGAAGGAAGTTCCCCGCTCAGGCCAATGACGTAGGCGGGTCCGACATACCGAGGGGGCGGACCTGATGGGGAACTGCTCTCACTTTGGTAATACATGTATAGACCCGCCCCTTCTCATGTTCCGCATCTGGTCCGCTGAGCGGACCTCATGGGGAACTTTAGAAGGGGCGGGTCTATACATTTAAAATACTGAGAGGGAGTTCCCCATCAGGTCCGCTCAGGCACAACCAATGAAGGACAGCGCTGGACATCGGGATCGCCGCGGGACACTGGATTTCACCGCTGGAATGTTTTTTTTTTTAATAAAGGACTTTTTTAAGGTGTTTGTGTGTTGTTTTTAAAAAAAATTTACGCTTTCTTCGTGAAATGGTAGGGGTACAATGTACCCCTTACCAATTCACATAGGGGGGGGGGCCGGGATCTGGGGGTCCCCTTTGTTAAAGGGGTCTTCCAGATTCCGATAAGCCCCCGCCCGCAGACCCCCACAACCACCGGGCAAGGGTTGTGGGGATGAGGCCCTTGTCCCCATCAACATGGGGACATCCTCCCCATGTTGAGGGCATGTGGCTTGGTACGGTTCAGGAGGGAGGGGGGGCCGCTCTCTCGTCCCCCCCCTTTTCCCCTGCGGCCGGCCAGGTTGCGTGCTCGGATAAGGGGTCTGGTATGGATTTTTAGGGGGACTCCACGCCATTTTTTTTTTAAAATTTGGGGTGGAGTTCCCCTTAAAATCCATGCCAGATCTAAAGGGCCTGGAATGGATATTTGGGGGAACCCCACGTCAATTTTTTTTAAAATTTGCGGCGGGTTCCCGTTAATATCCATTCCAGACCTGAAGGGCCTGGTAATTTAATTCTGGGGAACCCCCACGCTATTTTTTTTTTTTTTTTTTATCAATGACTTTTGTATGTATTGCCGGGAGCCGACAATTCATTAATAGCCGCGAGTCAGTTTTAAATGCATTTTTTTCTTTCAAAAATGAAATTTTTTGCAGGGACAGTTCTAAGCACGGGAAACATGCGCCACTTTACATGCATATCATACACACCCCCCAGGTACGAAATTTAAAGGAATATTTCACTTTTATTGTTTCATTTTAAGCATTATTAAAATCACTGCTCCCGAAAAAACGGACGTTTTTAAAACTTCTTTTTGCATTGATACATGTCCCCTGGGGCAGGACCCGGGTCCCCAAACCCTTTTTAGGACAATAACTTGCATATTAGCCTTTATAATTAACACTTTAGATTTTGAACGTTCGAGTCCATTGTATTTAATAGGGTTCTAAAGTTTACACGAACATTTTGTCTGTTCGCAGGTTCTGGTGCGAACCGAACAGGGGGGTGTTCGGCTCATCCCTGGTAACAGACCATAAACGCTCACAATTAAATGACCATATTGTCTGGTTGGCATAAAAAGTAGTACTCCGCAGATTTCCAAACAATTGCTGATAACTGCAATCCTGAGGAACTGGGTATTCAGAGTTCAGTGATCCTTGACGTGAGACTGCATGATGGTAATAACGGTATTGTGATTGTAGCCACCTGTGTCATGTCAAAATCCTTTTAATTGCAATGCTTGTTCATATAAAATTAACTCTGCAATGCAATGGGGGTCTTCAAGCAATGTGGTTTATATTTGCATCTTCCTCTGCAGAAAGCAATTAACCTAGGATTCTTATTACAGCATCTTGAATAATAATTTAAATCAGGTTCAAATCCTGTGAAGATGCAATTGTTTCCTTCTGCCAAATAAGATGATGCTCATATTACGATAGTGGTCCTCAGACTTGCCTGCCCAAGACCGTAATCCTTATGTCAACCCTCAGGCTTCTCCCTTATTATAGACTTAGCCGAAATAGCTCTAATACACTTTTTTTGTGGTTCAATCTTTTTATTAGGTTTTGTAGAAAAAACAAATAATACAAAACGGCATATTCAAGCAGGTAACAGTAATGATGATAAAAGATGACATGCGTACGAGAAATGTGCCAAATGAGACAATTGACATATTCAAAAGAACAATACAGGTAGTGAACCGCTTTACTTTGCGGTTGAGGTATCAAAAACACAACAGGCATCTAAATTCATATGATTGGTGAAAGCAACATGAAGAGGAGGGGAAAGTGGGACAAAAGGGGGGGGGGGGGGGAGAGGGGAGCTTGTGGATAAATCTGCCAGTCATTCATGTGAACAGGTTCTGGATCGGTTCCTTGAGGGAGGTGTTCAGATATCCAGGATCTCCAAAAGGCTTGGAACCGTTTTGACCTTGACCTAATCTGACAGTTTTACATGGATGAGGGTGGTATTGACCATAGATTTGGTTTCGGCCAAGGATGGTGTAGATGTCTGCCATGCCCTGGTGATGGTTTCCTTTGCTGCTGTAAAAATGTGGAGCAGTAGTTTGAAAGCTTTCTTGCGCATACCCGGGGGTTTGAGATTTAGAAGGGCGTATTGGGTTTCAAAAGGAACAGGAGTGTCCATAAAGTTAGATATCAACTGATAGACACTTGTCCATAAGTGGTTGGCCACAGGGCACACCCATCAAACATGAAGAAATTAACCTGTTTGTCCACAGTTGTGGAAGCAAAGGGGAAGGGATGAGCAGTTAGGCTTATAACGAGCCACTCGTGTAGGGAAGAGGTTAAATACCTTATTTATTTTCCTCATTTAAAGTATCCAACATTAACAGTACATACCCGTTTTATACATATTTCACATTCCAGGACAATTTTTAATTTAAAGAATTTGTCATTTAGCAATATTGTCTGTGTTTTTCAACCAGGGTGCTGGGACACCCTTGTGTGCCATCTTAGCTCGTTAGGTGCCAGACTGTACCTGGCAGTGGCAGAACTACCAGGCTCGCAAAGATGGGAGAGGAGAAAGCCCATCTGTTCCTTCTCCTCCCGCCCCTCTCCTTCTGTGTGCACCACGGGAAGTGTAAAGCTGAGCAACTGAATTTGATCATTCAGCTACTGGGCTTCACACTTCCCGCAGTGCACACACAGGAGGAGAAGGAGCAGATCTACTCTCTCCTCTCCCATCTGTGCGAGGGAGAAGGGAGGGGGAACTGTCAGTGCAGGCTCTGGGCTGTTTGAGCGAGAAACACTTTCAGCTCAGAGTCCTGATGAGGCGCCACTGATAATCAGTTTAACCCTTTCCATACAGGGCTTTTTATACCACTTCAATACCGGGCCTATTCTGGCACTTCTCTCCTACATGTACAAATCATCATTCTTTTGCTAGAAAATTACTCAGAACCCCCAAACATTATATGTTTTTTTTAGCAGACACCCTAAGGAATAAAATGACGGTCGTTGCAACTTTTTATCTTGCACGGTATTTGCGCAATAATTTTTCAAATGCCTTTTTTTGGGAAAAAAAATGTTTTCACGAATTAAAAAAATAACAAAACGGTAAAGTTAGCCCAATTTTTTTGTAAAATATGAAAGCTTATGTTACGCCGAGTAAAAAGGTACCTAACATGTCACGCTTTAAAATTGCGCACACTCATGGAATGGTGCCAAACTTCGGTACTTAAAAATCTCCATAGGCGACGCTTTGAAAATGTTTACAGGTTACCAGGTTAGAGTTACAGAGGAGGTCTAGTGCTAGAATTGTTGCACGCGCTCTAATGCACGCGGCGATACCTCACATATGTGGTTTGAACGGCGTTTACATATGTGGGCGGGACTTATGTGTGCGTTCACTTCTGAGCGCGAGCTATTGGGGACAGGGGCGTTTAAAAAAAAAATATGTATTCGTTTTTTTTTTTACTTTATTTTTTTTTTATTTTTACTTTTTTTTTTACACTTTTTTTTGATCACTTTTATTCCTATTACAAGGAACCGCCGCTAGGATCGTTCTTATGGTGCGCAGAATCGCCGGCTGAAGAGAAGGATATCTGAATGATGCCTCTAGCAGCAGGCATCATTCAGATATCCCCCCCTCAAACCCAGGACGTCATATGAGGTTCACCCGGAGGGAGAGAGGGTTCCTGCCGGCATCATTTTACAAGGATCCGGTATGGAAGGGGTTAAACTGTACTGACAGTCTTTGCCAGTTAATGGCTCTCCTTTCCTCACACAGCTAAAGAGTGGGAGGAAAGGACTTCGGATGACCGGCGAGTCTGTTTACATGTGATCAACTGATCACGTGGTAAAGGACCACAGTGATTGGCCCTTTACTATCAACTGTGTCCGAACGACATGGCAGTCACAGAGCACACTGGATTCGCACCCCAGGGGGCACGTGGGAGGCAGGGTTTTGGGAGGATGTCCATGGACACTCTCCCAGAACTTGAATTCTAAGGCTCGGATGGAAGGGGGGGCCCTTCATAGTTTCTTGCACCGGGGCCCTGAAGTTTCGAGTTATGCCTCTGCCACCTGGTATTTTTGCTCAGTCAGGCATTTTCATGATGCAGTTTAGTCAGCTATCAGCACCATAGAAATGCGACACTAATCCAGGGCCAGTGGCAGCCCCAGCATTCAGAAGGGAACAGAGGTCAGCCACTGCTGCATCATGACACTAGTGCAACAATCGCTCCGACTTTGAGAGCACAAGTCGCAAGACATGTAAAAATCAATGTTTCCCTATGAGAGCGGTCTTAAATGGTCTGACTTGAGTCAGTTTGACTTTTGAAAAGGTTCCTGCACTACTTTGGTTCGACTTGGGTCAGATTTCAGCCCATTAAATTTTATTGAAGTCGCATCTAAGTTGGGGAACAGCATCTTAACTGATCCAACTTGTGATATGCGACTTGTGCTCAGAGGAATGTAAGCAATACAAACTCCCACACCGTTTTTTTAAATATATATATATATATATATATGTAGGTGTGTAAAAATTTGGCGTGAGGTTTCATCCATACCAGAACCAAAGGAGATGTTTTGATTGGTCAAAGGACAAGTCGCACTCATCTCAAAGACGGATCCTGTACATTAAAGTGGGCACCGAAATCGCAGGGCAAAGTCTGATTGAAAGTCGTGCGACTTTCATGTTGAATCAGTGTGAACGGGGCGCCTAAAGTGGAGAGGGGAGTGATAACTCTAATTTGAAAAGGGGGGTGAGAACTCTGATGTGGAAAGGAGGCAATTAAGACTCTGATGTCAAAAAAGGGGGGTTGTGCCCCATTTGAGGTGCCTCAAGATTTTGCATATTCTGAAAGGGTGTGTAAATAAAAAAGATTGAGAAATACTGGTCTAAGTAATCCTTGGTGACACAGTAGAGGAATTGTAACGACTAATCCAAAAAATTACTAAAATCAAAGTAGTATAATCCAAAAACTCGCTCAATGTATAAGATTTACACAAGTGTATGTGTGTGTGTGTGTTTTTTATATATATGTATGTGTATGTAGCGGGTATGTACTTTTCCCGGGTGTAATTCAAACTGGCAGAGACACCAGTGATGTGTAATTCCCTGCAGCCCAGCAGATGGCGCTGTCGCCATGGGCTGGGGGTTGAGCCATTGCTGTGTGCCGAGCCTCCTTTTTGTCCTCTCTCGGCAGTGGTATGGTGGGGCGGGGAACCCGCCGTGCTTGCTGGGAGAGGTTATAAAGGGGCCGGCCATCTTTGTCACAGTGAAGTCCCAGGCACCTTCAGCCTGAGGGCGTGTGGTTCGTACCGGTCCTCTAGGCGCCCTAGGCCTAGAGGACGTCCGGAGATCGTGTTCCATCCCAGTCACCTTTAGCCTGGGGTGAGGTACTCGAGAGGAGGTCTGGAGCTCAGTGCCCAACACTGGGTTCCGCGAGGGAAGGAGGTCCTAGGCAACCCAGGGATTGGGACACCGAATCCAGAAGGCGTAATGGACCGGGGGGAGCTCCTCACTCGAAGACCGGGTGCAGCAGATTGCCAGTGACAGGTGAGCCTCCCACCGGAGACCGCCTGGAAGGAAATTCCCCCTCGCTAGGAGACCTTAGCCCACTTTCAGGAAGGAAAGTGGAGAGTTCATTGTGTCTGTGCCTACTCGCACCCACACCTCCTTTTCTGTTCTGTTCTCTAAGGAAGTCTAACTGATTATGCTGTTCACTCGAGAAGAATAAAGGAGTGTTGGACTTTAATGGTGTGGGGCTCTTTCCTGGTGGACATTGTTCAAGGTAATCTCAGTGGAGGCTCCAGGTACACAGCACTGACCCGAAGGTAAAACAAGAACTTTGCTCACACCGCACTGACACCTGTGGTGAAGGCCAGGCGTGGTGTCCCCGCTCCCTCCCCTCTAAGGTACCCCTAGACAAGAGACAGACGAGCTGAAGTGAAGAGGGGAGTGAGGAGGGCGCTACACATACATACAATTTATAATTTTTTTATATATATTTATTTTTTGCTTTGGGTTACTGCATTTATGGCACCATTTTGGATATGTCTGACAACGACCGTGCAAAACATATTACCTGAACAGAGATTTTTTTTTTTCCAGGCTAGTCTGTCTTTTAAAACACTCATTTTGATCTATAAACAGAGAGAGCATTGTTATTACACTATATGTAGAACATCCCCTATCTGTAGGAGCAGGGCTGTATCCTATAAATCATGTCACATCTTGGGTCAGATCTGTGTCACTTATGAATCAAAAAGGCCCTGGAAGCGCACACTGGGCTGATGAGCGTTTAGTGCCACTTAACAAGCCATAGCAAGTTTGGAAGCTTACAGCGGGAGCCTTCCAGTGACTGTAACTCTGCCCTTGTCTGTGGTTAGGAAAAGGTTAATATGGGTGACCTTAGTAGGAATACTGCAGCATGTCCCAGCTGGTGCCTGATTGGAACATCCTGCCGCCTGTGGCAGAGGAATTCCAATGCACAATGGTCACATTCACAACCCAACCCTGACAAAGAACAGGATTGGGAAACTTTCATAAATAATGCCTCAGAACAGAAGGATTCAAGATTCCATACAGAGGTTTCCAAGGTGCAGTCCCACATCCCACTGAGGACACAACGCTGAGAACACTGAAACATCTAATCGCTTACATATTGCCGAAATTTGTGTGCCTGAACTTTCTTCTGACTCCACAGGCAGCCACTGGGAGAAGTTTGTATTCATGTGTGATTACATTAAATATATATATATATATATATATTTCTCTTATCGTCCATGGACTGACACAGCTGGATACTGTAAACGTGTGGTATATGTCCCTGCTCGCAGGAGAAGATCTAGGCAGAATGTTAGGTGTTAAAACATTCTAGAACAAGCCAGAGCTGAACAGCCCCGCCCAGGGGGGCGGTCCCTCCGGACATTACCCTCCCATCTGCAGCTAGCAGACCCCAGTTTTTTTCTGCCTAGCAGAAGGAGAAGACGTGGCTCTCTCAGGAGCCAGTCTCCTGGAAGATTTTACTTTTAAATTTTATTCCTTTGGGAATTTTATTTTATTTTTGAGACCTTCAATCAACTGTCGGCTGGGCAACAGGTTGGGTACACTGGTATCCTCGTAGTCTTCCCTGTCCGACCATCGAGCGTGCTGATCCTCGCCTTGTGTGCGTGAGACTCAGTTCACGACATACCCCATGACTCCAGGGGTGGCCGGGTTGCTTTCATGCTCCCGCGGTCCTCTCAAGATTGAACAGTACTTGACTGACTGTATCTCTCGCGGTGGACCGGGCCGACAGCTACGCAGTACGACTCTGTGATAGGTCTGTCTGAAACAAGCCAGTGGGTCCCTGAAAGGGACGGGTAAGTAGTCTCTCCTACTGCAGGTGAGTACATGCTGGCTGTGTTTCTGTGTGTGGGGGTTTCTCCCTGTCTCCCCCCTGTTATGCTGCTCTCTGCACCCTGTACTGGTGCTGTGCTGTGGGGTGCTTGGGGGTCACTCTGGCCTGACTGGGCGCTCATGTCTGCAGTTTTTTCTGGTGTGTGAGGTGATTATTGCGTGCGCCATTGGCGCGCATTAGAGCTTTGAATTTCGCGCTCGGTGGCCATCTTGGCGTTCAGTGGCGCAGTTATAGCTGCGGCCGGCGGCCATTTTCCCCTCACAATCTCCTCACAGACTGAGCGGTCCTTAAGGGTTGGTGGGTCCTCCCGGGTATCCCCTCCTCAGCGTAGCCAGTGGGTGGACTGTATATTCACTGTATAGTGTATAAGGTCTCAGAGGGTGGTGTTATGGAGTCTGATACACCTGCTCTCCACACTTGCCTGGGGCAACTGGCAGTGCTGCACAGTTAAACATGTTCATATGTTTCCTGCACCTGCGGTCCTTATGGACCAGTTGTCAGCAGTCCTGGAATAATTCCTGTCAGAATGGAAGCGGTGTGCGAGCAAAAGGAGCTATAAGCCCCCTCCCCCCACAAAAATCTTTACTGAAGGGGTGCTCTGAGTCAGATATGGGCCTAGCTACTATGCTCAGGACCCGACCTCTGAATATTTAATGTTTATGAACAGGACATTCTCTTGTGAGGAAGACTCCAGTTCTGTGTCAGTGAATGACAGGGCGCTTGTAAGTGATCATTGATGTGAGGAACACTCTCAGGCTGGAATTGCTGTGACAAGCTTTTCTTTTACACAGTTTCCTCACAGTTTTCCTCACACGCTGCCTCAAGAGCAGCATGGATGAGGGAGGACTTTATTCATTTATGTCTCTAATCCCTGTAAACCTTGTGTGTGATACCTGAGGTAACATTTCCCGCCATTTCCTGGGGAATGATTTGAGCTCTGACAGACACACGGTCTAAGGATCAGAGGTTACCTGTTACCTGTGTAGCGGCCTCCTCACCCCGACCTCTTTAGCTAGGGGTATGTCGAGCGACAGAGTGAGGTGCGCTACGGCCCATGTCCTCCCCATGCATGTGGGTGAGGTGAAGGCCAATATCAATCTTTTCCTCGGGCCAAATGTGTGCTGGTTATGAGGGTCAGTCCTTCCGTGCCGGAATCTCCCTTTGTTCCCATCAACAGAGTCCATACACCCATCAAAGTCCAAACTCAGGTTTATTGCGTATCTCTACATACAGTCAAATGCAACGGCATGATACGATGGGGAAGCAGGTCGAGGCACTGTACAGGTTCCTAGTCCCTACACTCCCTGTGCTATGACCAGGGGTTGCAGGAGTCTTGATGGAAGCTCCTCCGCTGCGCTGAAGCCCATATCAGGGGAAGATGTCCTCCAAGGGAGTTACTGAAGGCCCATCCGTCACCGGGTTGATGCTACACCGGGTCTTCGGACGGGTGACCCCCCCCAGCCTCCTCACCTCAGATGCGGGTCCCCTCGCAAGGGGCGCCCTGGAGCAACTTCACCCTTGCGGGACCCAGTCGGAGTCACCGGGTCCCAGGCCTCCTTAATAGTACCTCACCCCAGGCTGAAGGTGCCCGGGATGGACTCCATCTTCGTTCCGACCAGGCCTTGGGCGCCTAGGCCGGAACCTTGAACCGCCCGCACCCAGGCCTAAGGTGCCTGGGTGCGTGAAGGGGTGACCCCCTTCCACAAGAACAACAGACAGGCGACGACGACCTCGTGGCGCGGGCGTCTCCCCCTTTTATATCCTCCCATCGACACCAAGGCGGGTTCCCCGCCCCAGCCGTACCATCGCCAGGAAGGAACCAAAAAAAAGGGTAACACTGTGATAGCGATTCTACCTCGAGCCAGCAGGTACACTGACACCCACTGGTCAAAGAGAATATTACACCACCCAATCCTCCACGAATAAGAAAAGGGGTCTAATCCCTGACATAATTACACACCTGGGTCTCTCTACCCCCAGGTGTATCCCACTAACTTTGAAGACCCCGCTACACACTCCCCCTGGTGATTTGACGCTGGTCCCCAGCGTCAGGTGCACACCCATGTCTCCCAAGGAGGGGTGACATGAAGTGGGCCCCAGAGGCTATCCCTAATATTTTGGATACTGTATGTGCCAAGACCTGCTCAAAAAAAAAAAAACCTATAAAACATTAAAACTTTTGTATAAAACATCTGTCATGTACACATATACAATCCCTCCCGTCACTGTCTAAGAACCACCCCATACTCAGTAGTCTTGACCGACGAATCTCCTGCAGAAGGGAAACAAAAAAAAACATCCTAACACTCTGTGTTAACTTGGCATGAGTGGGTCCGTCAGCCGAGAGACCCACTCACTCCAATAAGTAAGTAATGCATGTGTAACATTTTCAAACAACCGTTGCACAACACTGCCACCTGGTGACAGCGCTGCGGTAATGACACTTGGTGAGATCTTCATTCTTCCTGCTTTCCTACTCTAACTCTACCCCAAAAGTCTCTGCCTTTGGCACATGAAGAAAAGGGAGAAAAAAAAACAGCTCCCAAATCTCCAGTGAGTAAAAGAAAAGCCCAAATCAAAACAAAAGTAGGGCACAGTTCTAGGCGTCTGGGAATGTCTCTTCCAGAAAGTTTCAATAGCAACAAGATAGGAGCTCACTTTTCCTATAAATAGAACCTTGGATCCGGCAGAAACAGGGGCTTCAGGTGCCTGTCAAACACTTCCACCGAATACTCAACATCCTCTCCATCTTTCCTGCAGATGAGCACCTTATCGGCATGAATATGGCGCCCAAGTCTCCAATCAGCTCTGCAGTCCTTGAACTTTTTAGACACAGGCGGCGCACATGACAGGTATCGCCTGGCATGGGGTACTTTAAGCTTTTCCCATACAAACTCGTCATACCACCTTGGTCGCAGGACCTCGACTTCATACAATAGGTCCCGAGGCAAGTAGGGGTACTCCCACCCATATTCACGGGCGACTCTCTGGGAGAAAAGTCTCTGCAACCTGGCTAGAGGCGGCATCACATCTCGCTCACCTTCTCCTGGCTGTACGATGGCCTCCGGGTGCCGAGGTACCTTTACCATCTCGGGTTTCTTTGTCTTTGGTGCCCGCAATGAAGCACGCTGCATCCCCACCATCAGAGCGGGTGATGTAGTTGAATGCGGAAAGTTGGTCGGAGGACTAGATTTCCTCGGGAACTCCGGGGCCTTCACCCGGAGCGTACTGTCTTCTATGGACATGGGGGAATCCTGCGGTTTACTCAGCATAGGTAGTGGGCGTCTGTCCCAGCCCTTCCGGTGAAACAGTTCGTCTATCTCTCCGTCATCCCCACAGTCTGACAATGACTCTAAGTCGGAGGTGTCATACATCTCAGCGGGAAGGTAGTCTCTAGTAGACGGAAGGCTACCCTCCCCTGCGGGCTCCACCGACTGGGGACCCCCAACACCTCCAACCAACACCACAGTCCCAGCCCCTGGCTCACCTGGACCTTCTGAAGAACTGGGATGTCCGGGACTCTCTTCTCTACCGGCGCCATCCAGGCCAGGCAAGCGGCGGGGTGAAGCTCGACCACGGCCATAAGATGCCTGTACCAGACCGACTTTCCTCTTCGGAGGTGGGAGCAGGGAGTCTGTAGTGACCGAAGCAGTGTCCTCGGATTTTTCTCTCTCAGTCTCTGGTTGGGCAGTCACTTCACCCTGGTCAGCGCGCACGGGAAACTCCGCAAAGGCTTTGATCTGTCCCTCCGAAGTGGCGGTTCCTGTGATGCAGTTGAGGCGTAGGGCCCGGGGCCTTTCCGTGTGTGGTTCAACCTCAAAAAGAAACTCCTTGCATGCTTCGCATCGCCCGAATGGCTTTAGTTGGACCACCAGTCCCGAGCATCCGGGACAGATCACACCGAGGGCCTCTGTGTCTCTGCATGAATACAAAGCCAACTGTCCTCGGGGCCTGAGCCTTATCCCCGTGTCTGTAATGGATGCAGCAAATGCAGTCATCTTGAAAGGATAAGGTACCGTCATCCACGGGGAGCCTGAGTTCACTCCGACCACTTGCTGCTCCATCACACGCTGACCTCGCGCCGGAGTCTCCACGTGCATCTCTACACGTGGCCAGACTCCTCCCACGACTTGCACGTTTTCGCGGGCTTCCTTCAGTCTCCTCCCACGAATTGCATAGTCATGGGGTGCCTCGTGGCGCAGTGCAGCAAAAGTCCCCACATGTAGTTCGTCACACGGCTGGACTCCTCCCTCTTCCCGCTCTTTCTGCATGGGCCTCTCCCAGTTTTTCAGGGAAATTTCCACGACTTCGAGCACAGGGATGCACTTTGGCCAATCACATGGCCGACCTGCTCGGACCTCCTCCGGGCAGCAAAGTTCAAACACAGCCGTTCCAAACCTCAGGGTTAACACACGTTCGCATCCCGGACGAGCCTCCACGTGTAGCGACCTCCTCACCCCGACCTCTTTAGCTAGGGGTATGTCGAGCGACAGAGTGAGGTGCGCTACGGCCCATGTCCTCCCCATGCATGTGGGTGAGGTGAAGGCCAATATCAATCTTTTCCTCGGGCCAAATGTGTGCTGGTTATGAGGGTCAGTCCTTCCGTGCCGGAATCTCCCTTTGTTCGCATCAACAGAGTCCATACACCCATCAAAGTCCAAACTCAGGTTTATTGCGTATCTCTACATACAGTCAAATGCAACGGCATGATACGATGGGGAAGCAGGTCGAGGCACTGTACAGGTTCCTAGTCCCTACACTCCCTGTGCTATGACCAGGGGTTGCAGGAGTCTTGATGGAAGCTCCTCCGCTGCGCTGAAGCCCATATCAGGGGAAGATGTCCTCCAAGGGAGTTACTGAAGGCCCATCCGTCACCGGGTTGACGCTACACCGGGTCTTCGGACGGGTGACCCCCCCCCCCCCAGCCTCCTCACCTCAGATGCGGGTCCCCTCGCAAGGGGCGCCCTGGAGCAACTTCACCCTTGCGGGACCCAGTCGGAGTCACCGGGTCCCAGGCCTCCTTAATAGTACCTCACCCCAGGCTGAAGGTGCCCGGGATGGACTCCATCTTCGTTCCGACCAGGCCTTGGGCGCCTAGGCCGGAACCTTGAACCGCCCGCACCCAGGCCTAAGGTGCCTGGGTGCGTGAAGGGGTGACCCCCTCCCACAAGAACAACAGACAGGCGACGACGACCTCGTGGCGCGGGCGTCTCCCCCTTTTATATCCTCCCATCGACACCACGGCGGGTGCCCCGCCCCAGCCGTACCATCGCCAGGAAGGAACCAAAAAAAAGGGTAACACTGTGATAGCGATTCTACCTCGAGCCAGCAGGTACACTGACACCCACTGGTCAAAGAGAATATTACACCACCCAATCCTCCACGAATAAGAAAAGGGGTCTAATCCCTGACATAATTACACACCTGGGTCTCTCTACCCCCAGGTGTATCCCACTAACTTTGAAGACCCCGCTACACCTGCATGCTGCTTCGGCAGCACAGTCAAGCAGGTTGGAATGATACAGAGAAGATTATGCGCCTCTGCGCCATAATTTAACTCTTCCTATACCTCTACACTGCATACATTCACAGTGTATGTATGTGTTATTGGTCTCTGTGTCTGCATGGCTGTCCCCACGTTCCAATGCTGTGTTTCAGTGCCATACATGATATAAACGTACAAAATATGTTTATGCACGACTCCAGATACATTCACAGTATATGTATGTATTATACTCTCTGGGTTGGCGGGGGCTCCGGTGTCCTCCCGCACTCTCATGGTATGTGCGCTTCAGCTCTCTGCACAGTATAGACATGTTCAATATGTTTATTGCACATATTATACATGTTTACAGTATGGGTATACTGTTTGCGTGGGGTTCCTCCGGGTACTCCGGTTTCCCCCCATGCTCCAATGGAAATGCACAGCATAAACATGTGCAATATGTTGATTCACATGCTATCATTCCTACACGGTATCTGTGTGCTGTCTGCGTGGAGTTCTTCGGAGTGTTCCGGTTTCCTCCCACGCGCTGCTGGTATGTGCGCCTTTGGCCTTCTGCACAGTTAAACATGTTCAATGTTTATCACGCATGCTATAATACCTACACGGTATGTGTAGGCAGTCTGTGTGGTTTTCCTTCGGGTTCTCCGGTTTCCTCCCACACTCCATTGGTATGGGCGCTTCGGCGCTATGCACAGTCTAAATTTGTGCGATTGGATATCCACATACTAACATACCTACCCGGTATGTCTTTGCAGTCTGCGTGGGTTTCCGCCCACGCTACATGACATGCATGCCTTTGGTGCAATACACAATGTAAACATACACATTATGTTTATACACTACACTAAATACATTCACAGTAGTTGTAGGTATTGCATTCTCTGAGTATGCGTGGGGTACTTCAGTACCTCCCACGCGCCAATGGTGTGCGCGCCTTCGGTGCTATGCACACATGAGCTTGTGCAAAATGTTTAGCACACACACACTATAATACCAACACGGTATGTGTATGCAGTCTGCGTGGGTTTCCGCCCACGCTACATGACATGCATGCCTTTGGTGCAATACATGGTGTAAACATACACATTATGTCTATACACTACACTAAATACATTAACAGTAGCTGTAGGTATTGCATTCTCTGAGTATGCGTGGGTTACTTCGGTTCCTCCCACGTGCCAACAGTGTGCGTGCCTTCGGTGCTATGCACACATGGGCTTGTGCAAAATGTTTAGCACACATACTATAATACCATACACGGTATGCGCATGCAGTCTGCATGGGTTTCATCCGGGTGCTCAGGTTTCTCCCCTGCGTTCCAATGGTGTGCGCATTCTCAGCGCTATGCACAGTATAAACATGTGCAATTTGTTTATTCGCAGGCTAACATACCTACACGGTTGTGTACGCAATCTGCGTGGCTGGTTTACGTCCAGGCCCCGATGATGTGCGCGCCTTCGTCGCTGGCACAGTATATACGTGTTTAATAGGTTTATCCACAAATGCTAAACTACATACGCCGTATGTGGTGGTATTATGCTCTTTGTGGCTGGGTGGGTTTCCTCCCACACTCTCCATTTGTGCGTTTGACGCAATACATAGTATAAACTATGTGTTTGCACAATCGGCACCTATCCATGGGTAGCTGCTGGATGGAGCATTGTCACAAGGATCCCTGGTTTCAGGGGTATCGCTTTCCACCTGCTTTCAGTGGTGATCAGAAGCGCTGGCTTGGACTGTGTACGCCAGGTTGGGGTTAGCGTTACGCCCGTTAGTGGCTGCATCTCTGGCATTTTTTATAGCTCAATGACTGGGCAAAAGCCTCTGCTTCATCCATCAGTCGTCTAGCAGGTGCACTACAACTGCTTTAGCCTTTAGGGTCTCTGTGCCCGGGGTGGGTTTGCGCCACCTGTGGAGGCTGAGGTACTGGTCCTCTGACCGAGTTTCTAGGGAAGTTCCGTCAAGTTGCCTTTATTGGCCAACATTTGAGGCACCCTGTACACTGGGGCCTCCCTTCTCCGATACATTGCGGAGTCTCTTTGGGATTTTCATACATCTCGCTGCAAGACGGTCCTGTTGGCCGTGTGCATTGCAGGCAAAGGGTCCTTGCATCCGGAGGGGTTTCCACCTTCTTTACCGGAGGTGGGGCACCGGAAGTGGACCTTGTGGACTCACTCGCAAGGTGGCAAGATCGTGGTCAGGTCCAGGGACCCCTGGGCGGACGCGTCAGACGCGTTGGAAGCCCGTGGGGGCAGTATCACCTGATATATGCTTACCCTCCGCTACTGTTGTTGCCTCGCGGCTTCGCAGAGTAGGGGCTGAGGCCATTCTGGAACGGCGACATTGGTACGCCGATCTACTTCGGCTAGTCGCAGACATTCCTGGCGACGGCCTATTGGGGTGGACCTTCTGTCTCATGATCCCATACTTCATCCTGCTTTACAGTCCTTGGCTTTAATGGCATGGCTGTTTAAAGCCAGGTGCTGAAGGACCGAGTTCTCTCGTATTCGGTCATCTCTTCTATGTTGTTGACACGGGAATCTTCCTCCAGAAAGATATCTCACCGTACCTGGAAGGCTTACATCGCTATGTGCGAGGAACTTGAGTGGCATCCTCGGATGTATTCCGTTCCCAGGATTTTGCTGTTCTTACAGCGTGGTGTGACCCAAAAGCTGGCCTTGCATACCCTTTTTTTTGAGGGTCGGATTTCGGCCCGGGCTGTCTTTTTCAACGACCGCTACCGGGCCATTCCTTGATTAGCACCTTTTGTGCAGGGGGTTCGCCATGTGATCCCCCCTGTCAAGCCTCCTATCCCTACTTGGGATCTGATTTTGATGCATCTCGGTTCTCCAAGAACATCCCTTTTGAGAATATCAGAGAGATTCCTCTCTTGACCTTGTCCCGGAAGTTGGCCTTAGTGGCCATTGCTTCGGTTAGACGGGTGTCTGAGTTGGCGGCCTTGTCCGGCAGGTCGCCTTACTTGGTCCTCCATAAGGATATGTTGGTGTTGCGCCCACGACCATCCTTCTTCTTTTCTAAGGATGGTCTTGGCCTTTCACCTTAAGAAGGACATTGTTCTTCGGTCCTTGTGTCCTCACCCATCGCATCCCTGAGAGTTTGCGCTTCATACATTAAGATGGGTACAAGCCTTACGAGTGTACCTGCCTGCTACTGTTTCCATTCGGAAATCTGTGTCTGGTCCAAAACTGGGCCGAGCGGTGTCGTCTGCCACCGTCTTTAGGTGGATCAGGCAGACCGTCATACAGGCCTATGCCCTTAAGGGGCGGGCGCCTCCCTTTCCGGTTGCGGCGCATTCCACCAAGGAAATTGGTGCTTCCTGGGCCTTCCGACATAAAGCTTCGGTTGCACAAGTGTGCAAGGCGACGACCTGGTCGTCCGTTCATACCTTTTCAAGATTTTATAAGGTTGATGTGGCTGCATCTTCGGATGCTCCCTTCGGCCGCAAAGCATTGCAGGCCGCTGTTTAATGTCACAACTCCTCCGTTGAGGAGCTCTGCTTGTTTGGAGTGAAGTTTTGGTTGTTCCTTTGCTACCGCTCCCACCCTTCTGATACTGCTTTGGGACGTCCCACACGTTTACAGTATCCAGCTGTGTCAGTCCATGGACGATAAGAGAAAATAGGATTTTTGTACTCACCGTAAAATCCATTTCTCTGACGTCCATGGACTGACACAGCACCCACCCTTCCTTTTTAAGGTTTGTACTGCTTTGTTACGAACTGAGGTCTGCTAGCTGCAGGTGGGAGGGTAATGTCCGGAGGGACCGCCCCCCTGGGCGGGGCTGTTCAGCTCTGGTTTGTTCTAGAATGTTTTAACACCTAACATTCTGCCTCGATCTTCTCCTGCGAGCAGGGACATATACCACACGTTTACAGTATCCAGCTGTGTCAGTCCATGGACGTCAGAGAAATGGATTTTACGGTGAGTACAAAAATCCTATTTTTCAATAGCAAATGCCAAGACGCTCTACCTAATAAAATATGACCACAGTGGTTGCTGCATTCCATTTTATTTCAGTGCTTTTGATTCAATACACGTTCTTCTAGGTCATTGTGCTTCTCTAATACATGAGTGTTAATGCTCTATAGCAGTGGACTCCAAACTTTCTAAACAGGGGGCCAGTTTACTGTCCTCCAGACTTTAGGGGGCCAGACTGGCCAGCGGGAGTAGAAAATGTCCTGGTGTCTGTGGGCATAAGCAATATCACATCTTTAGTGGGAGGAATAACACCCCACCATTGTTGTCAGTTTAAGGAATCATGTCCCATCACTGGTGTCAGTGGAAGGAATAGTGTCCCATTGTTGGTGTCGGTGGGAGGAATAGTGCCACATTGTTGGTATTAGTGGGGAGGAATAGTGTCCCATTGTTGGTATCAGTGGGGAGGAATAGTATCATATCATTGGTGACAGTGGGGAGGAATAGTGTCCCATCATTGGTGACAGTGGGAGGAATAGTGTCCCATCATTGGTGACAGTGGGGAGGAATAGTATCCCATCATTGGTGACAGTGGGGAGGAATAGTGTCCCATCATTGGTGACAGTGGGGAGGAATAGTGTCCCATCATTGGTGACAGTGGGGAGGAATAGTGTCCCATCATTGGTGACAGTGGGGAGGAATAGTGTCCCATCATTGGTGACAGTGGGGGGGAATAGTGCCCGATCATTTGTATTAGTGGGAGGAATAGTGCTTCATCATTGGTGACAGTGGGAGGAATAGTGCCCCATAGTTGGAGTCAGTGGCAGGAATTTGGCCCCTATTGGTGGTGTCAGTGGAAGGGATAGTGCCCCTTCATTGGTGTCAGTGGCAAGAATTATGCCCCCATTGTTTGTGTCAGTAGGAGAAATAGTGTCTCAAGGGCTAAAAAAAAAGGCAAGCAAAGGGCCGCAGTTTGGAGACCACTGCTCTATACCATGTGTTGTGTCAAGGTAGCCCAGCAATTATAAATTGACAGTGTTTGGCATTGGTCCTAAAATTTTATATAAAATATATATAATGTGTAGCGGCCTCCTCTCTCTCTCCTCTTTTTATCAGCTCGTCTGTCTCTTGTCTAGGGGTACCTTAGAGGAGAGAGTGCGGGGTCACCACGCCAAGCCTTCACCGCAGATGTTTGTGTGGTGTAAGCAAAGTTCTTGTTTTACCTTCGGGTCGGTGTTCTGCACCTGGAACCTCCAAAGAGAGTTAACTTGAACAATGTCTGCCAGAAAACGAGCCCCACACCATTAAAGTCCAACACTCCTTTATTCTTCTCAATGCAAAAGTGAACACAATCAGTTGGATTCCCTTAGAGAACAGAACAGACAAGGAGGTGTGGATGCGAGTAGGCCCAGACACAATGAACTCTCCACTTTCCTTCCTGAAAGTGGGTTGCGGTCTCCGAGCGAGGGGGGATTTCCTTCCAGGCGGTCTCCGATGAGAGGCCCACCTGTCACTGGCAATATGCTGCACCAGGTCTTCAAGCAAGTATCTCCCACCGGTCCATTACGCCTTCCGGATTCGGGTACCCACTCCCGGGGTTCCCTAGGACCTCCTTCCCTCGCGGAACCCAGTGGTGGGCACTGAGCTCCAGACCTCCATCCGAGTACCTCACCCCAGGCTAAAGGTGCCTGGGATGGAACACGACCTCCGAACGTCTTCTAGGCCTATGCCGCCTAGGGGACCGACACGAACCACCGCCCTCAGGCTGAAGGTGCCCGGGACTCGACTCCCGCCACCAAAAATGGCCACCCCCTTTATACTCCCTCCCAGCAAGCACGGCGGGTTCCCCCCCCCCAACCATACAACCGCTGAGAGAGGCCAAAAGAGGTACGCCACCGCAACGATGGCTCAACCCCGGGCCCAAAGTGACAGGGCCACCTGGTGGGCCCCAGGGAACCATACATCAGTTTCCCCACCAGATTCAAAAATAGGAAAGCATATACCCGATATATATCTCATTTTTTATTTATTTTTTAACATAATGCATGGCATGTGCGTTTGTGGTGCATTAGGTTTAATTCTAAAAATTTATAAAAAAATTTAAGGCACACCAGTCTGAAAGGTAAAAAAATTAAATGTTGGTTAGAAGCCCCTTGTCACATCAGAGCCCCCCAATCGCACAGTCTCCTCCATCATAGAGCCCCCCAATCATACAGTCTCCTCCATCATAGAGCTCACCAATCACACAGTCCCCCCCCCATCACAGAGCCCATCAATCACACAGGCCCCCCATAACAGAGCCCACAAATCTCATTGTCCCCCCCCTTCTCATTACAGAGCCCACCAATTACACAGTCCCCCATCACAGAACCCCAGTAATCTCACACTTTCCCCCATCACACATTCCCCACATCACATCAGAGCCCCTCCTTTTTGGCTCCAGAAACGTGACAGAAGGCTGGAGGTGAATGTCTGTCCTCTCCTGAATGCTGGGGGCAGGTCTGTATACCACCCTAGATTAGCATTATGCACTGGGTGTGGGCAGGCAGGCTGGCCACCCACGCCATGGCAACGAACAATGCCATGTGTCGTGGCCCTAGAATGTCATTGGGGGTTATGGTGCTGGAGGACACCCTTCCCACACCTTGGCAACTCATGGGGCTAATTCATGGCAAACTGAGTCCCATGCTCTTTACACCCAGGTTGAGAAACGCTGTTCTAAATGCACCACAGATCATGTGTTAATGCACTTTGCAGGAATACGACTCTAGCCAAAGACTTGTTCTCACTATCTTTAGGCAGATCAACGCACATAGAAAACACTGTTCACAACACAATCTGGTGTGTTGAGGTGGGTTTTGGTGCATTGCATAAAAATGCAGACATGCTGTATTTTTACTCATTGCAACCCACCTTACCGCATTTCATCGCACCGCATGTCATCGCACCAAAATGTGTTGCAATGCATTTAGGTTCTTAGCCTTGCATGAAGTGTCACTTTGTGATCCTTCAGTAAAGTTTAAAAAGAAGACCGTGCTATGTTTTGTATCAACACATCACATTACCCTTCACTGCCTTTGCAAATGGCACGCCATTTGTATGTGGGCTGGTGTGAACTTTTTGTGTTGAATAGAGTATGGAAGGCTTACAACTAGAGTTGAGCGGACACCTGGATGTTCGGGTTCGGCCGAACTTCGCAAAAAAGTTTGAGTTCAGAACCCGAACTTGACCCCGAACCCCATTGAAGTCAATGTGGACTCGAACTTTTGAGGACTAAAATGGCTCTAAAAAAGTAATGGAAAGGGCTAGAGGGCTGCACATGGGAGCAAAATGTTGTTAAGAGCATGGCAAGTGCTCTGCAAACAAATGTGGATAGGGAAATAACTTAAAATAACATAAAATACATAAAAATAAAAAATAATAATTTTGACCTAGGAGGACGAGGTCCATATGGAGTTAGGAGGTTGAGGTGGCGGTGGATGTGGCGGTGTAGGTGGAAGCGGCGGTGGAGGAGGACGAGGTAGCCAACACTGGTTTTTAATTTTTTTTTTTAATTAGGGTACACACCAAAAGAGTGAGAAAGATCAAAAATACAACAATGGCTGGGTAAGGCCGGTATACATGTCTATTCTGCGCAAGGTACAGACAAGTTCTGTGGGATCCATGCCTGGTTCATTTTTATGAACGTGAGCTCGTCCACATTGGCTCTGTGATAACGCCCCCTGCCGTGCTAAATACACGTTCAGATAATACACTGGCTGCAGGGCAGGCCAGCACCTCCAAGGCATAAAGGGCAAGCTCAGACCATGTGCCCTATTTGGAGACCCAGAAGTTGAAGGGGGCAGACCCGTCATTCAGTACGTGTAGGCGTGTGCACACATACTGCTCCACCATGTTGGTGAAATGCTGCCTCCTGCTAAGACGTTCCATATCAGTTGGTGGTGCTGGTTGTTGTGGCGTGCTGACAAAGCTTTTCCACATTTCGGCCATGCTAACCCTGCCTTCTGAGGTGCTGGCGGTGCCCCGGCTGCGTTGGCGACCTCTTCCTCCTACAACAGTATCTAAAGGGTGTATCTCACACGTACAGATACAGACTAGGCCGCAATTTAAGATTTTTCCCCTAAATGTTTTTTTTTTATTTTTTGAATAGCAGAATAGAGCAACAGTATCTAAAGGGTGTATCTCACAGGTACAAATATGCAGAAAACGCACCAAAAAAATTATTTTTTGCCCTAAATTATTATTTTTTTGAATAGCAGAATAAGAGAACAGTATCTAAAGTCTGTATCTCACACATACAGATATGCAGAAAACATTGCCAAAAAAATATTTTTGTCCTAAATAATTTTTTTGGAATAGCAGAATAAAACAACAGTATTTAACCACTTAAGCCCCGGACCATTTGGTAGCTAAAGGACCAGAGGTGAATTCAGAATTTTGCACTGCGCTGCTTTAACTGTAAATTGTGCGAACATGCAATGTTGTACCCAAACGAAATTTGCGTCCTTTTCTTCCCACAAATAGAGCTTTCTTTTAATGGTATATGATTGCCTCTGTGATTTTTATTTTTATTTGCGATATAAACGGAAAAAGACCGAAATTTTTTAAAAAAAATGATATTTTCTACTTTTTGTTATAAGAAAAATCGAATAAACTCAATCTTAGTCATACATTTAGGCCAAAATGTATTCAGCCACATGTCTTTAGTAAAAAAAATGTCAATAAGCGTATATTTATTGGTTTGCGCAAAAGTTATAGCGTTTACAAACTAGGGTACGTTTTCTGGAATTTACACAGCTTTAAATTTATGACTGCCTATCTCATTTCTTGAGGTGCTAAAATGGCAGGGCAGTACAAAACCCCCCCAAATGACCCCATTTTGGAAAGTAGACACCCCAAGGAAATTGCTGAGAGGCATGTTGAGCCCATTGAATATTTTTTTTTTTTTTGTCCCAAGTGATTGAATAATGACAAAAAAAAATAAAAAATTACAAAAAGTTGTCACTAAATGATATATTGCTCACACATTCCATGGTTATATGTGGAATTGCACCCCAAAATACATTCTGCTGCTTCTCCTGAGTACGGGGATACCACATGTGTGGGACTTTTTAGGAGCCTAGCCACGTACGGGACCCCGGAAACCAAGCACCGCCTTCAGGATTTCTAAGGGCGCAAATTTTTGATTTCCCTCCTCACTACCTATCACAGTTTTGAAGGCCATAAAATGCCAAAATAGCACAAACCCCCCCCAAATGACCCCATTTTAGAAAGTAGACACCCCAAGGAAATTGCTGAGAGGCCTGTTGAGCCCATTGAATATTTTTTTTTTGTCCCAAGTGATTGTAATTTTTTTTTTGTCATTCAAAAAGTTGTCACTAAATGATATATTGCTCACACATGCCATGGTTATATGTGGAATTGCACCCCAAAATACATTTCTCTTGTCATCCATGGACTGACACAGCGTGTCTTTTACACCTTTACACGTGGGTTATGTCCCTGCTTGCAGGAGAAGACCTAGGCAGAATGTGAGATGTTATACATACATTCTAAACAGCCAGAGCTGAACAGCCCCGCCCAGGGGGACGGTCCCTCCGGACATAACCCTCCCACTGCAGTCAGCAGACCTCAGTTTTTTTCTGCCTAGCAGAAGGAGAAGACGTGGCTCTCTCAGGAGCCAGTCTCCTGACCTATTTTTATTCCTTTTGGAATTTTTTCCTATTTTATTCTTTTGAGATCTTCTATCAACTGTCGGCTGGGCAACAGGTTGGGTACAAGATATCCTCGTAGTCTTCCCTGTCCGACCATCGAGCATGCTGATCCTCGCCTTGTGTGCGTGAGACTCAGTTCACGACATGCCCCATGACTCCAGGGGTGGCCGGTGGGCTTCCAGCTCCGCGGTCCTCTCAAGATAGCACAGTCCGGCTGTATCTTTCGCGGTGGACCGGGCCGACCGCTACTCAGTACCGCACTGTGATAGTTCTGTCAGAAACACACCAGTGGGTCCCTCAGGGGACGGGTAAGTAGTCTCTCCTGGCTGCAGGTGAGTACATGCTGTGTGTTTCTTGTGTGGGGGATTTCCCTGTCTCCCCCTGTGTTTCTTAATGTCACTCTCTGTTCACTAGTGCTGGCGCTGTACTGTGTGGGGTGCCTGGGGGCCATACTGTCCTGGCGGGGGCTCATGCTGCTCTGCATTCGCTGGGGCTGTTTGTTTTTGGATGTGAGGGGCCTGGGCGCCGTTCGGCGCCATGTTTGGTGTGTGTGCTGTTTTTTTTTACATTGGCGGCCATCTTGCCGTGGTCCGCCGGAGCACATTGCGGCGCCCATTTTCTTGTAGCCGCACGTTTTTCTAGCACTAGTTTGGCCTCTAGCGCCGCTGGGAACGGCGCGAATCTCCTCACACTCTCTCCTCTCAGCTCACTCACGCTGAGCAGCGCGGCGCAGAGAGGCAGGGCAGCGGAACCGAGCGGTCCTGGTCAGGTTGGTGGGTTCCCTGGGCATTCCCCTACTTCAATCAGCACAGCCTGTGGGTGGTCTCAGAGAGGGACATTATGGAGTCAGAGTCACCAGCTTCCCCTCACATGCCAGAGGCAGCAGCCAGTGCTCCAGCACCTGCGGTCCCTATGGACCAGTTGTCGGCAGTCCTGGAATCATTTCTGACCAGGATGGAAGCTGTGTGTGAGCACAAGGGAGCAAAAAAGCGCCCTCTCCCCACTTTATCTCCACAAGGGGAGTGCTCTGATTCAGATATGGGCCTAGCTATTGCTGCTCAGGACCCTAGCTCTGAATATTTGGATGGTTTTGAACAGGACATTCCTTGAGAGGAAGACTCCAGTTCTGAGTCAGTAAATGACAGGGCGCTTGTTAGTGAACTCATTGATGCTGTGAGGGACACTCTCAAGCTAAATGCTGCGACCGCAGAACCTCAGGCGGATACAGTCTCCTTTGGTTCTTTGAAGACCAAGCCTTCTAAAAAGGTTTTTCCATATGTACCTTTCTTTGACCAGCTCATTGACCAGGTCTGGGAAAAGCCGCAGAAGACTTTCATGGTCCCGCGGCGTTTGTCTATTAGATACCCCTTTGAAGACGCCCTGCTTAAAAAGTGGGCTTCTCCCCCGGTGGTCGACCCTCCAGTCGCCCGTTTAAACAAGGCCACCACTCTCCCGATGGAGGGGACTCCTGCGTTTAAGGACCCCACTGACAGGAGGTCAGAAGTGGTGAGTAGAGCCATGTTCGCCTTGTTGGGATCCGCCCTACAGCCCGTAGTAGCGGCGACCCTTGTGTCTCAGACACTCACGGAATGGGCAAAAATTTTGCACCAAACTGTGCAGGAGCATAACCTTCCTCCAGACACTATTGCTCTGGCCCACCAGATGGTGCAGGGTCTGATATATGTGTGCGACGCCACGTTGGACGCGGCCCCTTTAATATCCAGGGCCTCTGTCTCGGCGGTGGTATTGCGTCGTCTTATCTGGTTGAAATGCTGGTCTGCTGACCTAGCCTCTAAGAAGCTCCTGACGGATCTACCTTTTTAGGGTGGTAGACTTTTTGGTGCTGCTCTGGATGACATCATCAAGGATGTGACGGGAGGTAAAAGCACTCTCCTTCCTCAAACTATCAAGGGTAAGGCGGCCCGACGTAAACCGGGTCCTTCCTTTCCAGCAAAAGTTTTTTTTTCGTCCGTCAGAGTCCACGGGTAAGCCATCCCAGACTGACAACAGTGCGGCTGGCGGGCACAAGCGCCCCTGGGTGCGTAAGCCGAACAAGCCGGCTCCCAAGCCCGCCTCTGCGTGAAGTCTTGCCCCCACCCGTCTCTGGGGTGGGGGGACGACTTTGCAGGTTCACGGATCGGTGGACCTCCCGGATCTCTGACCGGTGGGTGTGCGAGGTGGTCACCTCAGGATACAGAATAGAGTTCCGCTCCTGGCCCCCAGACAGATTCTTTCCCTCAAATCTCCCTCTCCTTCCTGCCCGTCGGGCAGCCCTCTTGGGGGCTGTACAGGATTTGATCGGGTCCGGAGTAATTGTGCCGGTTCCGTCCCAGGAGAGGTTTCAGGGGTTCTACTCGAATCTGTTTGTTGTTCCAAAAAAGGACGGGGTTCGGCCAATCCTGGACCTCAAGGCCCTGAATGCCTTCGTGAAGGTGCAAAAATTCCGCATGGAATCCATTCGCACGGTGATCGCTACACTCCATCAAGGGGATTTTCTGGCATTCTTGGACATCAAGGACGCCTACTTGCATGTTCCGATCTGCGCAAGCCACCAGAAGTTTCTGCGCTTTGCGGTCGGCGAAGTCCACTATCAATTTGTGGCTCTTCCCTTCGGCCTAGCCTCGGAACCAAGGGTGTTCACCAAGGTGCTTGCTCCGGTCCTAGCTTTGCTGAGACAGCGAGGCATTGCTATCGTGGGCTATCTGGACGATTTTCTTCTAAGAGCAGACAGTGGCTCAGAATTGGAAGAAAGTGTGACTATCGTCAGTCAGACCCTCAGGGAGTTTGGGTGGCTCCTGAACGTTCAGAAGTCGGTTCTAGTCCCGACTCAGCGTCTGGAGTATCTAGGTCTGATTCTGGACTCCTTGGAGGCAAGAGTCTTCCTACCTCCAGACAAACTACTGACACTTCAGTCTGCAGTACGGGTGCTGACGTCCCGAAAATGGTCGTCAATCCGCTTTTGCATGAGAGTCCTGGGACTCATGGTGGCCTCCTTCGAGGCCGTTCCTTATGCCCAAGCGCACACCAGGGCTTTACAGAAAGAGATCTTGTCCACTTGGGACAAATCCCCGTTGTCCTTGGATCTTCAGATCCAGGTGAGTCACCTGGTCAGGGCGTCCCTGACGTGGTGGTTGAGGTCCCCGGCTCTTCGGTCCGGGAAGTCTTTCCTCCCCATCCAATGGACGGTGATCACGACGGACGCCAGCCTGACGGGCTGGGGGGGAGTCTGGGGTGTCCTGTCGGCCCAAGGGCTTTGGACTCCGGACGTAGCCCTCTTACCGGTCAATGTGCTGGAGATACGGGCAATCAGACTGTGCCTCTCCTCATGGTCGGAGAAATTACAAGGTCACTCCATCAGGATCCAATCGGACAACGCCACAGCAGTGGCGTATGTCAACCATCAAGGGGGGACTCGGAGCTCAGCTGCGGCTTCCGAGGTCGCTCGCATCCTGAGGTGGGCCGAAAGAAGCGTGCCGGCTCTGTCGGCCGTCTACATTCCGGGCGTAGACAATTGGCAGGCGGACTATCTAAGTCGCCAGACGCTGGACCAGGGAGAGTGGTCCTTGCACCCGGAGGTCTTTCAACTCCTTTGCAGATGGTGGGGCACGCCGGATGTGGACCTGATGGCCTCTCGACTCAATCGCAAGGTGTCGAGGTTTGTGGCCAGATCCAGGGATCCCTGGGCGGATGCCTCGGATGCGTTGGTGGCCCCATGGGGTCAGTATCACCTGATATACGTTTATCCTCCGCTGCAGTTGCTCCCTCGCCTGCTCCGCAGGGTAGCGACCGAGGGAATTACGGTGATCCTCATTGCTCCGGATTGGCCTCGGCGTCACTGGTACGCCGATCTTGTACATCTCGTCGCGGACGTTCCCTGGCGGTTACCAATACGGGGGGACCTTCTGTCTCAAGGTCCTATATTTCATCCTGCTTTACAGTCTCTGGCTTTAACGGCATGGTTATTGAAAGCCAGGTGCTGAGAGACCGAGGTCTCTCGGATTCGGTCATTTCGACCATGTTAAGGGCACGGAAGTCTTCCTCCAGAAAGATCTATCACCGTACTTGGAGAGCTTACATCGCCATGTGCTAAGAGCTGGACTGGCGCCCACGAATGTATTCCGTTCCCAGAATCCTGCATTTTCTGCAGCGTGGCGTGACCCAAAAGCTCGCTTTGAGTACCATTAAGGGTCAGATTTCGGCCTTGGGCATCTTCTTTCAGCGACCGCTGGCGGGTCATCCCTTGGTTAGCACCTTTGTGCAGGGGGTTCGCCATGTGCTCCCCCCTGTCAAGCCTCCTCTCCCCCCGTGGGATCTGAATTTGGTGCTCTCGGTTCTCCAGGAACCTCCCTTTGAAAATATTAGAGATATTCCCCTCTTGACTTTGTCTCAGAAGGTGGCCTTCTTGGTGGCCATTACTTCCATTAGACGAGTGTCTGAATTAGCGGCCTTGTCCTGCAAGTCGCCCTTTTTGGTCATCCATAAGGATAAGGCGGTGTTACGTCCGCGACCTTCTTTTCTGCCAAAGGTGGTCTCGGCCTTCCACTTAAATGAGGACATTGTCCTCCCGTCCTTGTGTCCTCACCCATCGCATCCCAGAGAGTTTGCGCTTCACACTTTGGATGTGGTACGAGCCTTGTGGGTGTACCTGTCTGCTACTGCTTCTATTCGGAAGTCTGACTCACTATTTGTGGCTGTCTCTGGTCCAAAACAGGGCCAAGCGGTTTCGTCTGCCACCATTTCTAGGTGGATCAGACAAACCGTCATTCAAGCTTATGCTCTCAAGGGGCGGGCGCCTCCCTTTACGGTTACGGCACATTCCACCAGGGCAATTGGTGCTTCCTGGGCTTTCCGACATCAAGCGTCGGTTGCACAAGTGTGCAAGGCGGCGACCTGGTCGTCTGTTCATACCTTTTCTAAGTTTTATAAGGTTGATGTGGCTGCATCTTCGGATGCTTCCTTCGGCCGCAAGGTGTTGCAGGCCGCTGTTTGATGTTGCAACTCCTCCGTTGAGGAGCTCTGCCTTGTTTGGAGTGAAGTTTTTGGTTTTCCATTTATACTGCTCCCATCCCTCTTGACACTGCTTTGGGACATCCCACGTGTAAAGGTGTAAAAGACACGCTGTGTCAGTCCATGGATGACAAGAGAAAATAGGATTTTTGTACTCACCGTAAAATCTGTTTCTCTGGCATCCATGGACAGACACAGCACCCACCCTTCTTTTTAAGTTTGTACTGCTTTGTTACGAACTGAGGTCTGCTGACTGCAGTGGGAGGGTTATGTCCAGAGGGACCGCCCCCCTGGGCGGGGCTGTTCAGCTCTGGCTGTTTAGAATGTATGTATAACATCTCACATTCTGCCTAGGTCTTCTCCTGCAAGCAGGGACATAACCCACGTGTAAAGGTGTAAAAGACACGCTGTGTCAGTCCATGGATGCCAGAGAAACGGATTTTACGGTGAGTACAAAAATCCTATTTTTGCTGCTTCTCCTGAGTACGGGGATACCACATGTGTGGGACTTTTTAGGAGCCTAGCCGCGTACGGGACCCCGAAAACCAATCACCGCCTTCAGGATTTCTAGGCACAAATTTTTGATTTGACTCCTCACTACCTATCACAGTTTCGAAGGCCATAAAATGCCAAAATAGCACAAAACCACCCCAAATGACCCCATTTTGGAAAGTAGACACCCCAAGCTGTTTGCTTAGAGGCATGGTGAGTATTTTACAGCTCTCATTTGTTTTTAAAAATGAAGAAAGAAAATTTTTTTTTTTTCTTTTTTTTTTTTTTTAATTTTCAAAACTTTGTGACAAAAAGCGAGATCTGCAAAATACTCACAATACCTCTCAGCAAATAGCTTGGGGTGTCTACTTTCCAAAATGGGGTCATTTGGGGGGGGGGGTTTGTGCCATCTGGGCATTCCATGGCTTCCGAAACTGTGATAGGCAGTGAGAAGTGAAATCAAAAATTTACACCCTGAAGGCGGTGATTGGTTTTTGGGGTCCGTACGCGGCTAGGCTCCCAAAAAGTCTCACACATGTGGTATCCCCGTACTCAGGAGAAGCAACAGAATGTATTTTGGGGTGTAATTCCACATATGCCCATGGCATGTTTGAGCAATATATCATTTAGTGACAACTTTGTGCAAAAAAAAAAAGAAAAAAAGAATTTTTTTTATTTTTTCCGCAACTTGTGTCAACATATAAAATATTCCATGGACTCGACATGCCTCTCAGTATATAGCTTGGGGTGTCTACTTTCCAAAATGGGGTCATTTGGGGGGGTTTTGAACTGTTCTGGCATTTTATACACAACATTAGGAAGCTTACATCCACTCTTCTAACCACTTGAAGACAAAGCCCTTTTTGACACTTTTTGTTTACATGAAAACATATTTTTCTTTTGCAAGAAAATTATGTTGAACCCCCAAACATTATATATATTTTTAAAGCAAAGGCCCTACAGAATAAAATGGTGGGTGTTGCATTTTTTTTTCTACACAGTATTTGCGCAGCGATTTTTCAAACGCATTTTTTGGGGAAAAAATACACTTTTTTTAATTTTAATGCACTAAAACACACTATATTGCCCAAATGTTTGATGAAATAAAAAAGATGATCTTAGGCCGAGTACATAGATACCAAACACGACATGCTTTAAAATTTCGCACAAACGCGCATTGGCGACAAACTACATACATTTTTAAAAGCCTTTACAGGTTACCCCGTTAGATTTACAGAGGAGGTCTACTGCTAAAATTACTGCCCTCGATCTGACCTTCGTGGTGATACCTCACATGCATGGTGCAATTGCTGTTTACATATGACACCAGACCGACGCTTGCGTTCGCCATTGGGCAAGAGCAGGGCAGGACAGGGGTGCTTTTTTTTAATTATTAATTTTGCTTTTTTATTTTATTTTTAAATTGTTCCTTCCATATTTTTTTTTTTTTTATCATTTTTATTGTTATCTCAGGGAATGTAAATATCCCCTATGATAGCAATAGGTAGTGACAGGTACTCTTTTTTTGAAAAAACTGGGGTCTAGACCCTAGATCTTTCCTCTGCCCTCAAAGCATCTGACCACACCAAGATCGGTGTGATAAAATGCTTTCCCAATTTCCCAATGGCGCTTTTTATATCCGGGGGGGGGACATTCCCTCCCACTGCTTGTAAAAGCAGTCCAGAGGCTAATTAGCCACTAGGATTGCTTTTACATGAAAGCCGGCCGCTGGCTGAAAAGAATGATACCAAGATGATACCTAAACCCGCAGGCATCAATCTGGTATAACCATTCAAAGTCCAGCAACATACCAGTACGTTGCTGATCCTTGTTGGACATGTATTGTAATCTTTTTTTTTCATGCAGCCAGGTGGCTGAATGAAAAAAGAGATTGATCGGTGGGTATGCCCACCATTAGAATACCGCCCTTCATCCACCCACTTCTAATGATGGGCATACATGCACCATTTATATATGCCGAAGCATGGGGGCATCCTCCCGCAAAAAAGTTATGCCGCACACACATGGTCTGACTTTTCCACGGGCAAGCCTCCGTCGGAATTTCGACCGTATGTACGCGGCATTAGAAGCAAAATCACTCCTCCGCCCCTGCTGCCCCAATGCTTCGGCATATTTGCTTTTTTTTTTAACTGTGGTGGTGAAATCACCTCCTACAGCACTGGAGTCTCAGGGATCAGGCCTGTCTCTGCGAACGCTGCAGTTATGTGTGTTGTGTTTTGTAAGTGACAGTGATCGATCGATACTGCACTTGGGTGGCCTGGGCTGGACGGAGGGGCAAAACGCAGGTGCTAGCAGGTATCTGGGCTGATCCCGCTAACACTGCGTTTTTGGGAACCCTAAACTGCTGGGGACGCTAGTATAGATCAGATCAGATATTGATCTGTTCAGATACTATACCACTAAGGGAGGTGTATGCTTCACGCGTGGGTGTTAGCGTTACTGGCACTAACCTGACGCTGCCTGGGGTGTGACGCAGACCCTCTCTGACGCTAAAACCTGATTGATATCACCCGCCGGGCGATCAGGGGGTTAAACCTTTATTGGGTTATATACGGCGGGTGACCTGACACTATAAAAAGCAAACTAACTAACCAGCGTCACCCGTAACACTTATATGATGATCACTGGTGAAAGGGTTAACTAGGGGCAATTAGGGGGTTAAAACCTTTATTAGATAATATATGGGGGTACCTGACGCTATAAAAACCTGCGGCGAACCTAAAAAAAATTACTGGCTACCGATCTGCATCACCGACGCTAAGACAGCGATCAGAAAAACGATCGCTTAGTGACAGTGGTGATAGGGGGTGAAAGGGTTACCTGGGGGCCGATCAAGGGGGTTAAACCTTTATTAAATAATTTATGGGGGTACCTGACGCTATAAAAACCTGCGGCGAACCTAAAAAAAATTACTGGCTACCGATCTGCATCACCGACGCTAAGACAGCGATCAGAAAAATGGTCGCTTAGCGACGGCGGTGCTAGCGGGTGAAAGGGTTATCTGGGGGGTGATCAAGGGGTTAAACCTTTATTAGGGGGGGTTAGGGGGCTACACTGGACCTAAAACTAAACTGTAGTGACACTTTTACAGTCACAAATGTCACTGATTGCAGTGATCAGTAAATAAATGGTCACTGCAATCAGTGACACTGTGACTGGGGGCTGGGGGGTGATCTGGGGGGGCGATTTATGTGCCTATGTGTGCTGGTGTTAGTGTAGTGTTTGTGCACTAACCTTGTTGTCTTCTCTTGTACGGCGCTCGGTATATGTGAGCGCCGCACAAGAGATGACATCACTTCCTCCTGCTTCCTCTGCCTGTGTGTACATTACACAGACAGAGGGGGCATTTCCATTCGCCGGGAGCGATCGCGGGGGGTGGCCGGAATCGAACGGCCGTCCCCTCATGTCGGATCGCTCCCCAACGAATACCGACCGCTCACTGTACAGATGGGGGGTCCGATTGGACCCCCTAACTGTACAAAGGCAATCACGTACACTCTACGTGATTGTGCCTGTCGGTGCCATTGTGCCGACGTATATATACAGTGAGCGGTCGTTAAGTGGCTAAAGTGTGTATCTCACTAAATACAGATATGCAGGAAACGCAGCAAAATATATATTTTTTGCCCTAAATGGGTGTTTTTAGAATAGCAGAATAGACCAACAGTATCTAAAGGGTGTATCTCACAGTAACATATGCAGTGCTGGTGCACTGAGCTTGCATAAAATGCCCGCCGACGCCAACCTAACTAACAGATGGATAAAATGTATCTTTCCTCTGGCACTGGGCTCAGGGCAGGGTAAAAAGATTGTGCACTGCACCCACACAACAAAATCAAGGTAGATCGCTGAGTAATTTGATTTCTGAATCAGGACTCCTATCTAATTCTGTCTCTCAAAGCAGCAGCAGCAACCTTTCCCTACACTATCTAAAGCAGAGTGACGTTCTGTGCTATGTGCCTCTAGCTTATGTAGAGGCTGGGTCACATGCTGCACTGGCCAATCACAGCCATGCCATTAGTAGGCATGGCTGTGATGGCTTCTAAGGGCACACGAGTTAAACAAATGTTAATTGGCTGCCCTGCAGCTTTTTAAAATGCGCCATTACATTGCCGAACACCGAACTCGGACCCGAACATACAGTAAATTGTTCGGGTCCGGGTACCAAAAACCCAATAGTCCGGTTCGAACCCGAACTTTACAGTTCGGGTTCGCTCAACCCTACTTACAACCCATGTCTGATGTTTTTGTTAATTATTATACAGGGTTTATATAGCGCCAACAGTTTGCGCAGCGCTTTACAACATAAGGGCAGACAGTACAGTTACAATACAATTCAATACAGGAGGAATCGGAGGGCCCTGCTCGTTTAGAGCTTACAATCTAGAATTAAATTGTATATGTAGATAAAACGTTATTTTCTTAGTTTGGGATAGAGTGGGGAGGGTTATTGAGTTTTGTGTAAAAAAAAAAAAAACATACAAAATTACATCACCTTGGTTCAAACTGTACACACAAAGAAAAAATAAAGAGAATCAGAGGGGGTACGTAGGGGGATAAAGGTAATTGGGGGAGAAGGATCATTGGGAAAGGAAACCATTAATATATCCAAGTTGCAAATGATCCTAAGTGCCGGTTCACACATATGCAATGCAGGAACCAGCGCCATTCCAGTGTAGGTTCCCACATTGCATAGAACTCGCAGGCAGTTCACACTGCCCTATGCAAACCACTGCAGGTGTCAATAGAAAGTTAATGACACCTCCAGATTGGTTCGCATATCACAGTGCGAACTGTGAATTTGGATGGGAATCGGATCACATGGGTGTGAACACCCATGCGATCTGATTCTGGTGTGGACAAAAAAAAGGGTCCTGCGCGATTTTGGTCCGAATGTGATGCAAATTCAGCCATACAATATGTATGGCTGAATTTGCATCGCACAGACATCGCATGTGATCCACACAGCAGTGTGGTGCGAATCACAGGCGATGTCTGACATTGTAATAGTGTAAACTGGCATTGAATGAGGAGGAGGGCAAAGAAAAACTCCTAAGCCTTCTAAGAACAGGTATGGTGATAGCGTCGGGAACCCAATTGACAAGTATGCAAAAATAGACTGAATTTCCATATAAATGAAGTGAGCATTCATTACCATACTATCTGAGATCTATAATAAACAACAACTATAGAGCTTTAGAGACTGGGTATGAGGGGGGGGGGGGGGGAGGTGGGTGCGGCTGAGTTGGCGGGATGGGAAGAGTAGGAAGTGTGAATAAAAATAAACATTGTAGAAAGGCTTTGAGGTAAGTGCGTAGGCAGGTGCAGTTTGTACTCCTCACTGCAAGTGGTGCTCAACTGAAGCGGCAGTGCAGAAGGGGAAGGAAGTTGTGAGGAACTTGGTTCCTCTGACTTCTGTGGTCACAAGCAGACAGCTGTCTGGATGCTGGCGCCCCATGTGACCCCAGTGGCCATCTTGGGTCAGACAGAGTCGATTTAAGCCTTTTTGGGTTTGGTGTGCTTTATATGAGTGGCTAGTGTAGGGAAAAGTTCTGGAGGAGTAGGGATAGTGCAGGGACTACATCTACCTCACTCCAGAAAGCCTTCCTTTTTGAGTGTGGACCAGCCACGCCACATTACACTCCTCATTGCAGACACTGTCAGCATCTTTAAGTCTTCAGACTGCTGTTACAATTCGTAAGTGGCTCCAGCCAGTTGTGCCTACCCTCCGGGCCTGATTGGGTTGTGCTGAACCCTTCTACAATAAAACGCTACTGCCTAACGTGGACTCCAGTGGCAGCCCGTCCATAAGGGGGCACCAGAGGCGTTGGTTTCAATGTTTTTTTTGCTTTTTTTTTTTTTAAGCACATGATTAGAGCCTGAAGCTCTAATTAGCTTAAAAAAAGGGTGGGCACAGAGCACTATGCCCTGAGCCTACCCAGTTGTGTGACAATAGCAAATTGATATTCACTATTGTCTTCCTGTTTCTCCTCTCGGCTAATCAGGAAGCTGGTCCTAAGACCCGATTGGCCAGGGAGTCTACTCCCGGGTCTCAGGACCCACTTTCTTCCCTCGGAAAGCTCATCTCACATCTCATCTCTTCCTCTCACCCTAGATCCCATCTGTCTCCTTACGGTAAGGTGTTGATCACTGCCTTCCCCTCCGTCTCCCACGGGGGAGGGGTTTGCTGCCACACGTGTATCAAAGAGCCTTCCTCCCTTTCGCATCTCCAACATATGTTGGGGCCCTTGTTGGGTTTTTATAGGTATCGGGCTCAGAGAGATGTACCCCTGTCCTGCTGGCAATTTTTAATCCTAGGTAAGAAGTGAGTGGAACTGACATTAACACGGACCAAAAAAAAACTTTTCTTAGTAGAACGTGAAGACTAGCAGCCCAGTCAGATTTGTATTTCTGTCTGCATCCCTATTGCAGGAAGTGAGGGTAAATATCTCTAATGTAGACCAGGATAACAGCAAAAACCCAACAGGCATGCCAGCCCTCCCTCACGCTATCCAAGGCTTGATAAACACTTTAAAAGTGGATGTAAACCCAAATTTTTTTTTTTTTTTGCTGTCACAATGTAGAGCAGGGCTCAAAATTTGAAGTCTTGAGCCACTAGCCAGGCCTCAAGGGTTACTCGCCACCAGTTGGCCAACCTAACCCCTACCCTGCTCCGCCCCTAATTCTGCCGCTAATCACGCCCTCATAAATTATCTCATGAAATTACACTTGTAAATGTTTTATGCAGAATTAAGTTACAGAAATAAATATTAACAACTTTATCAGTTCCCCTCAGCACAGCCTCACCTGTGCTCATCAAGGCAGCCTCGCCTGTGCCCCACATTGCAGCCTCACTGTGCCCCACATTGCAGCCTCACTGTGCCCCACATTGCAGCCTCACTGTGCCCCCCATTGCAGCCTCACTGTGCCCCCCATTGAAGACTCACTGTGCCCCCCATTGAAGACTCACTGTGCCCCCCCATTGCAGACTCACTGTGTCCCCCATTGCAGACTCACTGTGCCCCCCATTGAAGACTCACTGTGCCCCCCATTGCAGACTCACTGTGTCCCCCCATTGCAGACTCACTGTGTCCCCCATTGCAGACTCACTGTGTCCCCCATTGCAGACTCACTGTGTCCCCCCATTGCAGACTCACTGTGTCCCCCCATTGCAGACTCACTGTGTCCCCCC
Organism: Rana muscosa; assembly: GCA_029206835.1. Taxonomy (NCBI): domain Eukaryota; kingdom Metazoa; phylum Chordata; class Amphibia; order Anura; family Ranidae; genus Rana; species Rana muscosa. The sequence continues at coordinate 505,617,727 of CM055118.1, read as the reverse complement.
ATTGCAGACTCACTGTGTCCCCCCATTGCAGACTCACTGTGTCCCCCCATTGCAGACTCACTGTGTCCCCCCATTGCAGGCTCACTGTGTCCCCCCATTGCAGGCTCACTGTGTCCCCCCATTGCAGGCTCACTGTGTCCCCCCATTGCAGGCTCACTGTGTCCCCCCATTGCAGGCTCACTGTGTCCCCCCATTGCAGGCTCACTGTGTCCCCCCATTGCAGGCTCACTGTGTCCCTCCATTGCAGGCTCACTGTGTCCCTCCATTGCAGACTCACTGTGTCCCTCCATTGCAGACTCACTGTGTCCCTCCATTGCAGACTCACTGTGTCCCTCCATTGCAGACTCACTGTGTCCCTCCATTGCAGACTCACTGTGTCCCCCCATTGCAGACTCACTGTGTCCCCCCATTGCAGACTCACTGTGTCCCCCCATTGCAGACTCACTGTGTCCCCCCATTGCAGACTCACTGTGTCCCCCCATTGCAGACTCACTGTGTCCCCCCATTGCAGACTCACTGTGTCCCCCCATTGCAGACTCACTGTGTCCCCCCATTGCAGACTCACTGTGTCCCCCCATTGCAGACTCACTGTGTCCCCCCATTGCAGACTCACTGTGTCCCCCCATTGCAGACTCACTGTGTCCCCCCATTGCAGACTCACTGTGTCCCTCCATTGCAGACTCACTGTGTCCCTCCATTGCAGACTCACTGTGTCCCTCCATTGCAGACTCACTGTGTCCCTCCATTGCAGACTCACTGTGTCCCTCCATTGCAGACTCACTGTGTCCCTCCATTGCAGACTCACTGTGTCCCTCCATTGCAGACTCACTGTGTCCCTCCATTGCAGACTCACTGTGTCCCTCCATTGCAGACTCACTGTGTCCCTCCATTGCAGACTCACTGTGTCCCTCCATTGCAGACTCACTGTGTCCCTCCATTGCAGACTCACTGTGTCCCTCCATTGCAGACTCACTGTGTCCCTCCATTGCAGACTCACTGTGTCCCTCCATTGCAGACTCACTGTGTCCCTCCATTGCAGACTCACTGTGTCCCTCCATTGCAGACTCACTGTGTCCCTCCATTGCAGACTCACTGTGTCCCTCCATTGCAGACTCACTGTGTCCCTCCATTGCAGACTCACTGTGTCCCTCCATTGCAGACTCACTGTGTCCCTCCATTGCAGACTCACTGTGTCCCTCCATTGCAGACTCACTGTGTCCCCCCCCCATTGCAGACTCCTTTTCCCCCCCATTGCAGACTCCTTTTCCCCCCCATTGCAGACTCCTTTTCCCCCCCTTGAAGACTCCTTTTCCCCCCCTTGAAGACTCCTTTTCCCCCCCTTGAAGACTCCTTTTCCCCCCATTGAAGACTAATCGTGCTCCCATTGGCGGCTAGATCACGACAGCAGTGGCGTCACTAGGGTTGGTGTCACCCGGTGCACAACCCTCAGCATTATAGACACCCCCTCAGCACTTTAGACACCCTCCTAGTGCAGACCCCCCAGCATTACAAGACCCCCCGTCAGTACAGACGCCCCCCACTTACATACCTCAGAACAGCGCACACACTGTGTGTCCCTCGAGTGCAGGGTCCTCCTCCTCCTCTTTGGATGTAAACAGAGAGGAGGAGGCGGCTTTGGTCCGCGTTGCTGAGGTACACAGCAGTGCGAGGCACAGCTAATCATGGCAGCGGGCGGTGTTAGAGGTGCTGCTACCGACGGGTGTTACCCGCCTAGCCTCTGCATGACAGGATGAAGAGGAGAGCCGCGGATCGCAGAGTGATATAGCCCGCTGGCTTACATTGAAATTTCCTCCACTCTGCTCGCTCACACAGCCCCGCCTCCTCCTGACCCCATGCCTGTGATAGACAACACATCCCAGCATTGTACCCGCATTCTGTCTATTACAGGTGCAGGGTCAGGAGAAGGCGAGGCTGTGTGAGCTAGCAGAGCGGAGGAAATTTCAATGCAAGTTCTCTTCCTCCGTGCTCTCTGCCATCGGGGCGATCGCTGGGAGGACCGCTCCCGATCAACCCCGCCCACCGCGGTGCTCGCCCCCCCACTCCTAGGCAGCCCAGCTCCTCGCCAGACCTCATTTTCCACTCGCAAAATGCCAATTTGAGGTCTGATGTAGAGTATAAGATTTCCTATCATCTGTGCCCAGTCTTTCCACAAAGAGTTAATCCAGCTCTGAGCAATCCTCTTTTATTGTTCAGTGAGATAAAACGGACAAACAGAGAAAAACCTTTGTCCGTTCCGCCCCCTTGCTTTGAGTGACAGGTTATTTATATATCTTGTGCACTAGCTTTAGACAGGCATTATTTTTTAATTCCCACCCCCACTCCTTTTCTGAAGTCATGTGGTTACTTTTCTGGATTTTGACTGGATGTTAGTGATCATAGCAGAAGGAATACACAGGAGAAAATGCATGTTGACAAGGAGATTGTAGAGGTGGGCGGGGAGTCTACTGACATCACAACTCCACCCACCGAGCTCCAGACAACAGATCCACCCACAGAATGTGCAGTTTTTCAGTTCTTATAACAGACAGAGGGGAGACATTTGACAGATAAGGATACATGCAGGAGGCATGTACAGTGGGTACGGAAAGTATTCAGACCCCCTTAAATTTTTCACTCTTTGTTATATTGCAGCCATTTGATAAAATCATTTAGGTTCATTTTTTTTCCTCCAATAATGTACACACAGCACCTCATATTGACAGAAAAACACAGAATTGTTGACTTTTTTGCAGATTTATTAAAAAAGAAAAACTGAAATATCACATGGTCCTAAGTATTCAGACCCTTTGCTCAGTATTTAGTGTTTGCACCCTTTTGATCTAATACAGCCATGAGTCTTTTTGGGAAAGATGCAACAAGTTTTTCACACCTGGATTTGGGGATCCTCTGCCATTCCTCCTTGCAGATCCTCTCCAGTTCTGTCAGGTTGGATGGTAAACGTTGTTGGACAGACATTTTCATGTCTCTCCAGAGATGCTCAATTGGGTTTAAGTCAGGGCTCTGGCTGGGCCATTCCAGAACAGTCACAAAGTTATTGTGAAGCCACTCCTTCGTTATTTTAGCTGTGTGCTTAGAGTCATTGTCTTGTTGGAAGGTAAACCTTCGGTCCAGTCTGAGGTCCTGAGCACTCTGGAGAAGGTTTTCGTCCAGGATATCCCTGTACTTGGCCGCAATCTTTTTTCCCTCAATTGCAGCCAGTCGTCCTGTCCCTGCAGCTGAAAAACACCCCCACAACATGATGCTGCCACCACCATGCTTCACTGTTGGGACTGTATTGGACAGGTGATAAGCAGTGCCTGGTTTTCTCAACACATACCACTTAGAATTAAGGCCAAAAAGTTCTATCTTGGTCTCATCAGACCAGAGAATCTTATTTCTCACCATCTTGGAGTCCTTCAGGTGTTTTTTTAGCAAACTCCATGCGGGCTTTCATGTGTCTTGCACTGAGGAGAGGCTTCCGCCGGGCCACTCTGCCATAAATCCCCGACTGGTGGAGGGCTGCAGTGATGGTTGACTTTCTACATCTTTCTCCCATCTCCTGACTGCATCTCTGGAGCTCAGCCACAGTGATCTTTGGGTTCTTCTTTACCTCTCACCAAGGCTCTTCTCCCCCGATAGCTCAGTTTGGCCGGACGGCCAGCTCTAGGAAGGGTTCTGGTCGTCCCAAACGTCTTCCATTTAAGGATTATGGAGGCCACTGTGCTCTTAGGAACCTTAAGTGCAGCAGAATTTTTTTTGTAACCTTGGCCAGATCTGTACCTTGCCACAATTCTGTCTCTGAGCTCTTCAGGCAGTTCCTTTGACCTCATGATTCTCATTTGCTCTGACATGCACTGTGAGCTGTAAGGTTTTATATAGACAGGTGTGTGGCTTTCCTAATCAAGTCCAATCAGTATAATCAAACACAGCTGGACTCAAATGAAGGTTGAGGCTGGGTTCACACTAGTGCGACACGACAGCCGTCCTACTTTGGATCCGACTTTGCCCCGCGACATGAAGCCGACATATGTCCGACTCTCAAGTCGGATCCCCGCCAATAGCAGGCACTGTGTTTGGTATGAATCTTGAGGGGGAACTCCACGCCAAATTTTAAATAAAAAACCGGTGTGGGTTCCCCCTTCAGGAGCATACCAGGCCCTTGGGTCTGGTCTGGATTTTAAGGGGACACCTACGCCAAAAAAACGGCGTGGGGGTCCCCCCAAGATCCACACCAGACCCTTATCCGAGCACGCAACCTGGCAGGCCGCAGGGGAATAGGGGGGGGCGAGAGAGCGCCCCCCTCCCTCCTGAACCGTACCAGGCCGCATGCCCTCAACATGGGAGGTTTGGTGGTCTGAGGTAGGGGGGCGACCTGCGGCCCCCCCACCCCAGAGCACCCTGCCCCCATGTTGATGAGGACAGGGCCTCTTCCCGACAACCCCGACCGTGGTTGTCGGGGTCTGCGGGCGGGGGGCTTTTCGGAATCCGGGAGCCCCCTTTAATAAGGGGGCCCCCAGATCCCGCCCCCCCCACCCTATGTGAATGAGTATGGGGTACATCGTACCCCTACCCATTCACCGGGTGGAAAAAAAATGTCAATAAAAAACACACACAGCTTTTTAAATTAATTTATTGCACAGCTCCGGGGGTCTCCGCGCTCTCCGATTCTTTCTTCTGCCGGGCCTCCGCTATCTTCTTCCAGCTCTTTTGCTAGTGGGGCCCGGTCTTCTCCGTCGCCTTTTTTCTTCTCCCGCTCTTCGGTTCTTCTCCCGCTCTCCGGTTCTTTCTTCCGCTGGGCCTCCGCTATCTTCTTCCAGCTCTTTTCTAGCGGAGAGGCGCGGTCTTCCCGTTGTCTCGTCCGGCTCTCCGTTGTCCTTCTGCCTGCCCCTCCACTATCTTCTTGCAGCTCTTTTGCTAGTGGAGGGGCCGGTCTTCCCGTCGCCGTCTTCTTCTCTCTTCTCCTCCTCGATGTTGACTCGTCGCTTCCTCCTGCTGTAATACTGGCTGTTCGCTCCGCTCCGAATTAATATAGGCTTCTCATGACGTCACAGTCACATGCTCCCATGACGTCACAGTCACATGCTCCGGGGGGCCACCTGGAGCATGTGACTGTGACGTCATGAGAAGCCTATATTAATTCGGAGCGGAGCGAACAGCCAGTATTACAGCGAGAGGAAGCGACGCGTCAACATCGAGGAGGAGAAGAGAGAAGAAGACGGCGACGGAAAGACCGGCCCCTCCACTAGCAAAAGAGCTGCAAGAAGATAGTGGAGGGGCCGGCAGAAGTGCTATGCTTTTGTTTCTATAAGTCAAGAACCAAGAAAAATTGATTTTTGGGGTGCCATAACACAATTATACAAAGATATAAAGCGCTGCGTAAACTGATGGCGCTATATAAATCCTGTATAATTATAATAATATATAAAAAAGTATATACATTTTTCATTTAAGAAACATCTAAAGCCTCATACACACGATCGGACTTCCATCTGACTTTTTTCCGTGGATTTTTGTCCGAAGGGGCGTTGGCCGTGAACCTCGTATGCATACACACGGCAGAACATTTTCAGCCAACATTCACCACACCATGTGGTTTTTCAGCTCTTTACCACCACCCTTTGGGCAACTTCTGCTATTGTTGTCTGATGTATAGCATTAGTTCGGAGCATGCGTGTTTGTACTTTTGGATTTTAGTCCGATGGACTTGTGTACACACGATCGGACGATCCGACGAAACACATTTGTTGTCGGGAAGTTTGAGAGCATGCACAGCGAACATTTGTCTGTGGAAATTCCGACAACAATTGTCCGATGGAGCATACAGACGGTCGGATTGTCCGATAAAACATGTCCGTCGGACCATTGTTGTCGGAAAGTCCGATCGTGTATATGGGCCTTTAGCCCTTTCATAACTAAACCTATTTCTGACATTTGGTATTTAAGCCCACGTTCACACTGAAACAGATGTCAATGTAAATCGCGGCTGAAATCGCAAAAAGTAGTACAGAAACTACTTTTTGTAATTGGTGCAGCGCCGCAGATGCGGCATCACACCGAATAGGACGGTGCCATTGCCCGCAATTTGCTGCGAATTTCGCCGATTTGACATGCGATTTGACATGTCAAATCGCACCAGTGTGAACCAGGGCTAAAATCCGTATTTTTTGCTAGAAAATTACTTAAGCCCCGTACACACGGTCGGACTTTTGCCCAACAAACTTCATTTTAAGCAAGTTGGACCAACAATCCGACCGTGTGTACGCTCCATCGGACAAACTTTTTTCGTTTGGTTTTGGATTTCATCGGACAAAAGTTGGGTCTGCAAACGGACAAACTTTTGCCCAACAAAAGTCCGATGGAGTAAAGTCCGACCGTGTGTACAGATAACCATCGGACTTTAGTCCGTTGGACAAAACAGCTAATGTTAAAATCAACCAACAATAGCAGAAGTTGACCAAAGGGTGGCAGTAAAGAGCAGAAAAAACACGTGATGTTGTAAGAAGTTTTAAGAAAGTTTGCAGAAAAGTCCGAGCGTGTGTATGCTATGGGTGTTCCCAACCAACTCCGTTCGGACAAAAAAACACGGAAAAGTCCGTTGGAAGTCCGACCGTGTGTACGAGGCTTTAGAGCTCCCAAACATTATATATATTTTTTTTAGCAGAGAATCTAGAGAATAAAATGGTGATTGTTGCAATATTTTATGTCACACGGTATTCGTGCAGCGCTGTTTTAAACGCACCTTTTTGCGGAAAAAGACACTTTCATGAATTAAAAAAAAAAATAAACAGTAAAGTTAGCCCAATTTTTTTGTATAATGTGAAAGATGATGTTACGCCGAGTAAATAGATGCCAAACATGTCACCCTTTATAATTGCACGCACAACAAACTACGGTACCTAAAAATCTCCATAGGTGACGCTTTAATTTTTTTACGGTTACCAGGTTAGAGTTGCAGAGGGGATTTAGTGCTAGAATTATTGCTCTTGCTCTGACGATCGTGGCGATACCTCACGTGTGATTTGAACACCGTTTACATATGCGTTTTCCCCGCGGGGACGGGGGCGCTTTAAAAAAATTGTATTTATTTTTTCTTATTTATTTTTCTTATTTAAAATTGTGTTTTAAAGAAAAAAAATTGATCACTTTTATTGCTGTCACAAGGAATGTAAACATCTCTTGTGACAGTAATAGGCGGTGACAGGTACTCTTTATGGAGGGATCGGGGGTCTAAAGGACCCCAATCCCTCCTTTACACTTTAAAGTATTCAGATCGCCCAAAACGGCGATACTGTAATATTTTTTTAAATCCGGCGCCATTGGCAGCCGAGTAAACCGGAAGCGACGTTGTGACGTCGCTTCCGTGTTTACATTCAGGATACTGGAACGAAGCCGCTTACGGCTTCGTTCCAGTCTGTCTCTAGGCGCCGGAAGTGGCGGATTGGGTCTCCCGGTGGGACGGGAGGCCCGGTCAGAGCGGCGGGAGGGGGCGATGTCCCCTCCCGCTCCTCCGGGATAACAACCGATCGGCTTTTAGCCGCATTGGTTGTTATCCCTGGAAAGCCGATCGCCCGCTCTAAAAAAACTATACCGGGATGATGCCTGCAGCTGCAGGCATCATCCCGGTATAACCCCCGAGAGCTAAGGACGTATATATGCGTACGCTCGGCAATAAGGGGTTAAAATGTGACATATTAATGTAAAAAAATACCATACAATACAGAAACAGATGCAACTGATTAGGTCACTACATGTTTCGCCACAACAATGGCTTCTTCAGGAGAAGTTTATATCAGGCACTGTACATATGGTCACTATAAATCAGAAATTATGTATTGTATGGTATTTTTTTTACATTAATATGTCAAATTTTAAGATGTTTCTTAAATAAAATTCTGATATTTTTTTTTATATAGCTTTGTTTGTGTTATGGCACCCCAAAAATCCCATTTCCTTGGTTCTTGATTTCTAATGTTTAAACAAGGGATGTGGTGCTAATGACTCTAAGATTTTCAGCAAACCCTTTTATCTATTTTTCTATAAATATCCTACAGCATTTGCCAAAATAATGAAACGCACTTGTGCCAATGTTCTAAATATACATGTAGCGCCCTGCTCCTATTGAGTAGGTGCTATGTTTAAATTTAAGTTATCTGAGCTGTAGTTTGGCTCAGAATGATTGTTAAATTGCTGGTTTCTGTTCCAGTCCAGCTGTGTTGCGCATTTTCCACTTGACTGTAAGTGTCGTGGTCGCCACAGGTCAAGGTTGGAAACGCAGTAGGCTGGGTGTGTTGAGTATTCTTTGCCCAGAAGCAGCCCAGTGGGAGTGGTCCTCCCGCTGTGCATTCTGGAAGAGGGTACTTAAGGGACAGACACTGGTTTCTGGGTCTCTCTGACCTGATGGCCCTCCTGGCCTAAGGTGTGTCGAAGCAGCTGTTCTGCCTCTGGTCCTGCCACAGTCTCTGCCACAGAATTTGAAGAATACACACAGTCTCTGCCACAGACTTGAAGAATACACACAGTCCACAGTATCCTCACGACAGCCTTCTCAGTAGAGTCACAGACAGCACAAAGAAAGAAAAAAAAAAGCACACGAATTTGCAGGAGAATACTACAATGGCAGTCTTCACATCCTTCCCGGATTCTGATATGAGAAGGTGGGATACCTTTTTAGCAAAAGTATTGCAAAGGACACATTTTTAGGTAGAATTCTGGGATAACCCGAACCATTCTTAAAAATGCTCATGCCCCCTCCTAACACCCTAATATACTATCCGGCGTACCCTGTCAAAAAAGATGTATATACTTGCCTATTTTTAAAGGGGTTGTAAAGGTTTGTTTTTTATTTTCTAAATAGGTTCCTTTATGCTAGTGCATTGTTGGTTCACTTACCTTTTCCTTCGATTTCCCTTCTAAATGTTTTTTTTCTTTGTCTGAATTTCTCACTTCCTGTTCCTCCTCAGTAAGCTGTTCAGTAAGGCCCCATGCACACGGGACGCTATTAAACTCGCGTTCAGAGGCAGTTGGACACTTTATTCAACTGCCCCTGAACTCATTCAGTGTTATCCTATGTGACCATGTACACTGTCTTGTTTATTGCCTTTTTATATGCAGTTGCATTTTTTTATATTTATTAATCTTTATTTCTCTTATCGTCCATGGACTGACACAGCTGGAATACTGTAAACGTGTGGGTATATGTCCCTGCTCGCAGGAGAAGATCTAGGCAGAATGTTAGATGTTATAAACATACATTCTAGAACAAACCAGAGCTGAACAGCCCTGCCCAGGGGGGCGGTCCCTCCGGACATTACCCTCCCACCTGCAGCTAGCAGCCTCAGTTCGTAACAAAGCAGTACAAACCTTAAAAAGGAAGGGTGGGTGCTGTGTCGGTCCATGGACGTCAGAGAAACGGATTTTACGGTGAGTACAAAAATCCTATTTTCTCTTATCGTCCATGGACCGACGCAGCTGGATACTGTAAACGTGTGGGACATCCCAAAGCAGTATCAGAAGGGTTTGGAGCAGTAGTAAAGGAACAACCAAAACTTCACTCCAAACAAGCAGAGCTCCTCAACGGAGGAGTTGCAACATTAAACAGCGGCCTGCAATGCTTTGCGGCCGAAGGGAGCATCCGAAGATGCAGCCACATCAACCTTATAAAATCTTGAAAAGATATGAACGGACGACCAGGTCGCCGCCTTGCACACTTGTGCAACCGACGCTTGATGTCGGAAAGCCCATGAAGCACCAATTGCCTTGGTGGAATGTGCCGTAACCGGGAAGGGAGGCGCCCGCCCCTTAATGGCTAGGCCTGTATGACGGTCTGCCTGATCCACCTAAAGACGGTGGCACATGCCACCCCCCCCCCCCATGTTGGGTCAGGATGGGTCGGTCAGTTGGTCGGTGAACTTACCTCAACGACCTCCCAGACTCTCCTTTGCGGGCATCTCTTTCCTCTGCGGCTCCCTCTTCCTCAGTAGCCAATCAGAACTCTTCTCCTTTCGGCCAATCGGGAAACGCATCTCACACCTGTGCTTCCTGATTGGCGGAGAGATGATTCAGTGTTCGTGTAGCACACGCACCCTTCTCCTCCGTCTCTGGCTCACTCACAGGAGGAAAAGGCACACGATGCCACCATGCCCGTACCCTCTTGTTTGCAGAGGTTAAGCACACTTGTAACTTACGGGTCTTGCAGCAAGGTTCTCCCTTCAAATTGGTTCTCGCCCCCTAGAATATAAGTCTCTATACCCCAAGTATCTCCAAGGTCCACACCAATAGCAACTCCAACGTAGAGTTTTATTTTTCTTATGCACGAATAACCACAAATTTGAGAAGAGAGAAAGGTGTTAGCAAGGATAGATCAGATTCAGACACTATTGGCTTCTTCGCCACTCGATCCCGAGTGGGTATAGCTCACCTGGATAGTCACCCAATGGCACTAGCAGCTGACATGTAGCTTGAACTGTCTATTAGATCCCCTTAATAGATGCGATCGGGAGATCCCCTGCCACAGAATCTATAGTGTCCCGAACCTCCTAATGGTTACGTTGTTTAGATCCCTTTTTCAGATGGATGACATCCCTCCAGAGAGTTACTGGGCCCCTTCCTTCAATGTGATCTCTCACCAGTCCTTCGGAACGGTCCTCCCCCAGCCTCCTCTTCCAGATGCGGGTCCCCTTGCAAGGTGGCACCCTGAGATTCTTCCTCCCTGAAGTGGGCTCCAGCTAAAGGTGCAGGGCCCAGGGTTGCAGTTGCAGTCCCAGGACTAAAGGTGCCTGGGACTGAGGTGCACGTGACCTCATGGCCTGGAGGGCCATGCACTTGAACTTGGACCATAGGTTCTCCCTCCGGGCATGGGCCCCGGGAATTGCTCGCTCTCTAATGGCGTCTGCCCCTTTTGTACCCTCTCCCGCATGCACAGCGGGTAGACCACGCCCACTGCACGGCTGCCGAGAGAGGACACCCAATCGCCACTCCATCACCTGTGGTTCAACCCCGAGTACAAGTGACAGCGCCACCCATACTTCTAAGGGGAACTGCACGCCAGGTGAAACGGCAGCAAGGCAGAGTCCAACAAATTGGAAGATCCGAGCCAACTACCACTCGAATCACCCCTAAATTTAGCACAGCTGCCCCCTAAATTGGGGCCCCCGCTACATTAGAATAGCAAATATTCATTCACTATTCTAACACACCTGGGTGGGCTCTGAGCGCAATGCTTTGTGTCCGGAGCCCACCCTATTTTGAAGCCTATTCGAGCCTCTGGCTCTAATCGGGTGCTTAAAAAAAAACACAGCTGTAATTCATGCGCCCAGCGTCCCGAAAGGGGCCGGACGTATGAATAGGGGGTGGCGGCGGCTATGAAAAGGGTAGGCAGCGCCCGTGTGCCCTTAATGGACGGGACGCCCCTTTTTATCTCAGAACTCTGTTTAAGAATTAAACCTACTTAGACCCCCTTGCAATAGATGGCAGTTTATACAACATGCTTCTGGGCCAGGGATGTCTGCACCCAATGTGCTCTCTGGTTTCATCTAACAATCCCAGGCTACTACAGGACACAAAAAAAAATTTGGTTAAATGTACAAACAGTGATTTGACTCTAAGCCATCATCACAGCCCATGTGGCTTCTAGGGGCTCGAGATTGGGAAGGGGGCCCAAATAGGGAGGTATTCTGATCTCAATTCCAGAAGAGCAGATGGACCATGCACAGGAACATGCTTTGGGATCAAGCAATTGCTAATCGCATTCCCTTATCTGTGAGTACATTTATACCCTTCTGAGCTTCTCTTCGTCCTAGCCAGCACTTTGTATGCCTAATGCCCCGTACACACGCTCGGGATTTCCGACAGGAAAAAGTCAGTCGGGAATCCCGACGGGAAAAAGAGCTGGTTCTCTTTTTTTTTTTTTTTTTTCATTTTTTTTTTCTTTTTTTTTTTTGACGGCGGATTTGGCAGGTTTACCGTTGGAAAAACCCGGTCGTGTATACGAGGCATTACACGGTATTCCTGAGGCCAAAAAAAATCAAAAAAAAACTGATAAGATATGTGAGGTTTGTAATTCCAAAAAAGCCACTGGATAAAGAAGTGCATTAAACCCAAAAGTAATCGTGTATTATGGTGGCCCTCAAAGGGCCAGTTGTATCTAAGATGCGCTACATACAAAGTGCATGGTTCATGGTTGCGCTATGTACACAGTGCAGAGTTCAGGGGTGTGCTGTGTACAGAGTGCAGGGTGTGCAACACCCCCCTCCCCCAAAGCTTCCTCACATCTCTCTCTCTCCTACCTGGCCCTGCTCTAATACCTCCCTGTGTAGGTGGCTCTGCCTCACCTTGCAGGGAGACCATTCTCTCCCTCAGATTCTGGTTGGAGATCTGCCCCTGCTCTGCCCCAGTGTGAGCACATGAAGAGATCTGGGAGATCTGGGAGTCGCTGAGCGCAAAGCTGTCCCTTGTAAACACAGAGGGCTTCTGTGTTTACAAGTGACAGTGGGGAGCGGGAGCAGAAGGCAAGAGCTGGAGGTGATGGATGGAGGTTCGCCACATTCCAGCTGCAAAACTGGATGCAAGGGCCACATGACAAGGCCTGGCGGGCCGGATTCAGCCCCCTGGCCTTGTGTTTGACATATGTGCCCTAGACTGACAATGCTGTTGTCCAAATATGCCCCCTGTGCTCCTTCATCTAGAGCAGGGGTGCAGAGCAGAGCAGAGCAGACTAAATTTCATTGCTGGCCGCATAAGCATTATGGTTGCCCTCAAAGGCTGTTTGTATCTGTAAGACTAAATGTCCAGAGCAAGCCCCTCCATGGTCATAAGTCAAGAGTCCCTCACCCTCCCTTACATCACAGTGCCAACCCCCCCCCCCCTTACCATGTACTGCTGCCGGGAAGAAGCGGGGGTCACGGGTTGAGCTGGGAAGCAGAAAGTGCAGGGTCTGGAGGTGGACCAGAGGAGAGTAGGAGTCTGCTGAATGCTGAGACCAGGGGAGGCGGACACGGGGTGGTGCTGCAGCTATAGAGAGAGGCACATAATCTGTAGGAGGAATTGTGTCCTCTCTGCTGCTGACTGCTGAGACGAGGGGGCAGAGACAAGCCTCTCAGCAACTGCATAGAGCAGGATCTGTCAGAGGAGTTCTGTCCTCCTGGGGTGCTACAGCTGTAGGAGAGGTGCAAGGCCCACGTGAAATGGCCTGGAGGGCCGGATTCAGCCCACAGGCCTTGTGTTTGACACATGTGATCTAGAGTGTAGGCACTCTAATACAAGAGGTGTGTTACTGGCTAGATCACTAGGTGAAAGCGGAGGGGAAAAAAGCCCAAAAAAACAACAAATGCAGCCACCACATCTAATGATTGGTAAGCTGTAATATATAAAATTTTTGGTTTTGGGTTTAATACCGCTTTAAAGTGTATATAAAGTCAAAATGTAAAATCATATTGATTTTCACATTGTATTTTATTGTAGTGGTTTTGCACAGCCCCGATCCTCCTCTTCTTGGGTCCCTCGCCGGTGCTCCTGGCCCCTCCTTCCTTTTGAGTGACCCACAGCAACCAGCTTGCATTGGGGGCAACCAAGCAAGTGTGCTCCCGAGCTGCTGCTCTGTGTGTCCATATAGACACAAAGCTGTGGCTCAGCCCCACCCCCTCTCTCTCCTGATTGGCTCACTGTCTCAGGCAATGAGGAGCGACAGTCCCTAGAGAGACAATGCTCTTATAGACATCGCTGGATCAAGAGGGAGCTCAGGTAAGTATGCATAGAATCCAAGAAGGAAAAAACTTCCGCCTTTAGGGCCAGTTCACACCATATGCAGTTCCTTTTTTTCTGCGCCAATACAGTCAGTTCCGGTTAGTTTCTGCACCGTAAACTGACTAGAAACTGACTGCACTGGTGTGAACTAGAGCATTTGGAAAACACAGTGCATGCATTTTTAGTGCAGAAAAAAAGAACTGCGTCTGGTGTGAACTAGCACTTGGAACCACTTTAAATTCAGTGACACTTAATGTCCTGTCATACATGTCACAGTGCCTGCCTTCTGAACTACAGAGGTGGTGAAAGGAGGAGTTTCAGGAGGTGGAGTCAGTACAGAAATCACTGCCTTCAGACAGCAAGGTACCATGGGATATTTAGTCCTTAGAAATCGAAAGTAAACCAAAAGATTGAGCAGAGGAGAAGCTGCAAAGCATGCAGCGGATCCAGGAAGTTGTGGAAAGAAATGGGCAGCAGACAGGCAGAACTCACACCATGAAGGATATTTATCAAGTAAGCTTATATTGAATTGTCAAAAAGAACCATAATTTGTTTTTCTGATGTTATAAAATTAAACTGTATGCGGTGACCATAGATTTAAAAGTAATCTGGCTTCAAAGAATTGTGTAATTTTTTTTTTTTTTTCAGAACTTGCTGGGTGGGATGAGAGGGCTTAGAATTTTATACCCAAACCTTTAACCACTTGTCCACTGGGCACGTTTACCCCCTTCCTGCCCAGGCTTTCAGCGCTGTCACACTTTGAATGACAATTGTGCAGTCATGCAACACTGTACTTAAATGACATTTTTTTTTCACATAAATAAGCCCCATACACTCTATCAGTTTTCCTGCAGGTTTTTGTCTTCAGGTTTACCAAAACCATCTAATATGAGGTCAAACCTTAATGCCGCGTACACACGGCCGTTTTTCTCGTCGAGAAAAACGAAATTTTTTCCTTTCGGCGAGAAAAACGATCGTCTGTGGGCTTTATGTCGTTTTTCTCGACGAGAAAAATGGCATTAAAAACGACGAGAAAAATTAGAGCATGTTGTAATTTTTCTCGTCGTTTTTGTCCGACATTTTTTCCGCGGCAGTTTTCCCATAGGGAAACACTGCCGCGGATCCCACAGACGGTCGTTTTTCTCGACAAGAGAAAAAAACGACGTGAAAAACGACCGTGTGTGGGGAACAAGCCGTTCCCTCATTTTAAATGACATTATGATCGTGTGTACGCGGCATAAGAGTTTCAATTCGTATGCAATCAGGCAGGCCCTTACACTACATGGTTTTGGTAAACCTGAAGACAAAAATCCGTAGGAAAACTGATAGTGTGTATGGGGCTATAGAGCTTTATTTTGGTGGTAGTTAATCACCACTGGGTTTTTTTTTTTTTTTTTGCTAAATAAACTAATCAAGATCGAAAATATTGAAATAACCCCAAACTTTTTCATAGTTTGTTATATCATTTTGCAAACAGGTCATTTTTCTTCTTCACTAATGTGTGCTGATGAGGCTGCACTGATGAGGCTGCACTGGTAGGCTGCACTGATGGGCACTGGTGAGCACTGATTGGCAGCACTGGTGGAGGATGGGACGCTGTCATTCGGCTATAGCGCAGTCGGCAAGTTTTTAAAGTAGAAGTTCAGCTTAAAACTGCCTCTAAATCTGCCGGCAGCCACATTCTTAAGGCCCATACACACGATCAGACAATCCGACCGTGTGTATGCTCCATCGGACAATTGTTTTTGGTTTTTCATTGGAAAAATGTTTGCTGTGAATGCTCTCAAACTTTTAGACAACAAATGTCCAATGGAGGATAATCCAATCGTGTGTACACAAGTCCATCGGACTAAAGTCCAAAGTACAATTACACATGCTCAGAACCAATGCTAAAGATCAGCCAACAATAGCAGAAGTTGCCCAAAGGGTGGCACTAAAGAGCTAAAAAAACACGTAGTACATCTATTACGTCACTATGTTCGTGTTTGTTGGCTGAAAATGTTCTGCCGTGTGTATGCATACCAAGTTCATGGACAACGCCCTTCGGACAAAAATTGTGTGTACGAGGCTTTAGACTACCCTATCTAGCCCTGTAAAGAAGAAATTGATATACATACCTTTTCTGAAGCCGATCCGGTCCGATTCCACACTGAGCTGTCAGTGGCGGCTTCTCTGTGTAGGCGGGTGCAGAAGAAACAGCCAACAACAGAATCCCCATAGTAAGTCTATGGGTGATGTCCTTTCCCAGCCCTTGTGGGCTGTCTACTGCACATAGCATCTGCCGCTGGAGACCGGACCGGATCAGCTTCAGAAAAAGTATGTATAGCGTTTTTTGCTTTTCAGTGTTAGATAGGTCAGTCTTAAGCCTCATACACACGATCGGACTTCCATCAGACTTTTCTGTGGATTTTTGTCCGAATGGGCGTTGGCCATGAACTTGTTCTGCATACACACGGCAGAACATTTTCAGCCAACTTTCACCAAATCACGTGGTTTTTCCGCTCTTTACTGCCACCCTTTGGGCAACTTGTGCTATTGTTGGCTGATCTTTAGCATTGGTTCTGAGCATGTGTGTTTGTACTTTGGACTTTAGTCCCATGGACTTGTGTACACACGATCGGATTATCCTCCATCGGACATTTGTTGTCAAAGTTTGAGAGCATTCACAGCGAACATTTGTCCGATGAAAAACCGAATTTTTTTTCCGATGGAGCATACACACGGTTGGATTGTCCGATCAAACACGTCTGTCGGACTGTTGTTGTCAAGAAGTCAGATCGTGTGTATGGGCCTTTAGAATGTGGCTGCCAGTAGATTTAGAGATAGTTTTTGGGCTGAACTTCCACTTTAAATTTTATGCTTTGACAGAGATCAGTTGATTCTGAAAAGTGTTGTGGAGCTCCTGGGCAGCTAGATAATCAGGCCCAAAGCTCCAAAATCCTCAACCTGCAAAATCCCATGGCTTTTTTTTTTTGTTTGTACCTGATCACACATGAGTGTAGTGTCACTTAAAGTTTGTATCTCAGAAAAAATATACTGTTATTTTGAGCCACAAGCTTCAAGTATTCTTGACCCCAATAGATTTTAGTGGTAGTGACTAAAAAAAGTGCCATAGTAACTAACTTTCCCTTGGCTAAAAATAATGATAATAAGAAACAATCTAAAACATATGGACAAACACTACAACAAAAAGCCTGTACAAAAAAAAGACACTTGGCTCATGTGTGAATGCAGCCTTAAAGTAGAAGTTCACCCTAAAACTAAAATCTGTAAATCTACTTGCAACCACAGTCAAACACTAACCTATCTAGCCCTGTAAAGAAGAAATCGCTATACATACCTTTTCTGAAGTCGCACCGGTCCGGTCTCTAACGGTGGAAGCTCTGTGCAGGACACGACCGACAACGGCTGTGAAATGCTGGGGAAGTGACATCACCCATAGACTTACTATGAGGCTTCTGTTGTCAGCTGCTTCCTCTGCACCCACCTACACAGAGAAGCCGTCGCTGGCAGCGGAGCGATTCAGAACAGGTTTGTATAGCAATTTCTTCTTTACAGGGCTAGATGGGTTAGTCTAAAGCCTCGTACACACGGTCGGACTTCAAACAAACTTTTCCGTGGATTTTTGTCAGAAGGGAGTTGGCTGGGGGAACTTTTGTCCGATTGAAAACCGAAAAAGTTTGTCCGATGGAGCGTACACACGGTCAGATTTTTTAGAAAACTTGCTCATTTTGAAGTTTGTTGGCAAAAAGTCAGACCGTGTGTACGGGCCTTTAGATTGTGGATGCCTGTAGATTTTCAGACTTAGAGTGAATTTCTACTTTAACCACTTCTCCACTGAGGACGTCATATGACGTCTTTGACTTTGTGCAGTGATATCTGAATGATGCCTGCAGCTACAGGCATCATTCAGATATCACTGTTTTCTGCCGGCGATTCTGTGCACAATGAGAATGATCATAGCAGCAGTTCCACCGATTGATTGTTCTTATAGGCGGCAGGAGGGGACGTTCCCCCCCCCCCCCCTCCACCGCCATCCGGTGCTTCTCCAGGCTCTCCCGTGCCATCGGGGGGCCCGGAGAACGAATCGGCCGGCGTCGGCTCACGACGATAGAGATTTCCGGTCATCTCTATGATCGTCTGAGGCCCGGGCGCGACGTTGTGACACCACATCTCTTATTGACCTCACATCTCTCCATAAAGAGGACCTGTCACAATGATTCCTATTACAAGGGATGTTTTACATTCCTTGTAATAGGAATAAAAGTGATCAAAAAAATAAAAATTTTAAAAAAGTGTAAAGACAAAAAAAATTAAGTAAAATAAAAAAATAAATAATAATAAAAAAAAATTAAAAGGCCTCTGTCCCCGGTAGCTCGCGCTCAGAAGCGAACGCGCATGTAAGTCCCGCCCACACTTGTAACCGCCATTCAAATCCCACATTTGAGGTATCGCCGCGTGCGTTAGAGCATGTGCAACAATTCTAGAATCCTCTGTAACTCGAAAATAGTAACTTGTAAAAAAAATTAAAGCGTCGCCTATGGAGATTTTTAAGTACCGAAGTTTGGCGCCATTCCACGAGTGTGCGAAGTTTTAAAAAGTGACATGTTAGGTATTTATCTACTCGGCGTAACATCATCTTTCACATTATATAAAAACATTGGGCTAACTTTACTGTTTTGTTATTTTGTAATTCATGAAACTGTTTGTTTGTTTTTTTCCCAAAAAAAGGCGTTTGAAAAATTATTGTGCAAATACCTTGCGAGATAAAAAGTTGCAATGACCGCCATTTTATTCCCTAGGGTGTCTGATAAAAAAATGTTTGGGGGTTCTGATTAATTTTATAGCAAAAAAAATTATGATTTTTACATGAAGGAGAGAAGTGCCAGAATAGGCTTGGTGGAGAAGTGGTTAAAGTGACACTAAACACTGGTTTGAAAAAATTTATTTCCAGTATGTATGCCTAACTAAAAAAAGTCCCTTTTTTATTGCGCTCAGCCTCCTTCAAATCTCCAAATGTCTTATTTTTGGCTGCTGTTATCAGTGTTAAAGAGGTTGTAAACCCTTGTGTAGGGATGAGCTCCGGCGTGTTCGCATTGAACACGTGCAGAGCCCGCCAGGATGTCGGCACCCGCGCTGCGCTAATCATAGCCAGGGAGACATTTCCCGATCTCTGCAGCTGAGCCTCGGGAAATGTCTCCCCTGCCTGTCATTAGCGCAACGCGGTGCCGACATCCTGGCAGGCTCTGCACGTGTTCAATGCGAACACGCCGGAGCTCATCCCTACCCTTGTGTAGTGCCTCAGCACCCCCATTTTACTCACCTGAGCTCGTTCGTTCCCACGTCGGAGACGCGCACACCCTCTCTGGCCCGTGTCTTGGCTCTTAATTGGATAGATTGATGGCAGCACAGCAGGGGGGGGCAGGGCCGAGCCGCTGCCAAACTGCCTGTGTCTTATGGACGCATACAGCAGCAAATTGGGTGCAAGTATGCAGCGGTGCCCCAGGGCAAGCAGCTTTCTCTGGGGGCATTACCTGAGAGGGAGGAGACAGGAGTGCCAGCGAGAAGAGGATTATTGGGGCTGCTCCGTGCAAAACCATTACACACAGCAGGTAGGTATAACCTGTGTGTTTTATTTTAGGAAAAAAGCACTTTTCGGCCACTAGCGGGGCGCTTTTAACCACAGAAAAAGGGTTAAAAACTCCCCTATTGCGGCGCATTCAAAGCGCTTTTCAGGTGCTTTGAAATCGCTGCCCATTCATTCCAATGGCAGGGCATTTTGTGAACGCTGTATACAGTGCTCCCAACCCACCCCAAAGATGCTGCTTGCAGAACTTTTCCTAACGTCCCGCAAGTGCACCACCCCAGTGTGAAAAGTAACACTTCAATGAATGGGAGGCGGTTTTCAGGCGCCTAGCAGAAGCTATTTCTAGAGCTAAAGTGCCTGAAACCTGCCCCAGTGTGAAAGGGGTCTTAGTATTTAAGTAGTGGCTGAATTATTTTTAGAGAATAAGGATATTGTTTATGTAGCGGGGTCTCTTCTAAGGCCCCAGGACTACGTTACCCAGAACCCCATTCGGCCCCAGGGCGGAGGTTCCACCGCAGAGACTCATGGGAGGGGTTACTTATAAGAGAGGCGAGGCGGAGCTCGCTCTCTTGGGACACGGCGCGTCAAGCGACAAGTCATCCTGTGCGTATCGGCTGTGAAGAAAGGCCTGAAGCCTGAGGCCTTGCTTGAAGTCCGAAGAGCCTTCCACCATACTGCGGAGCCTGGGTGGATCCTGACCCATCGTGATAGGATGTGAGTTGGATCGAGGACTCGATCGAAGCAGACGCTGTGTGTGACACACAGGAGGTGGAAGTCCCAGGCTGGGATCGCGCCTGGAGTGGTGAGCGGGCACCTGCCCATATCAGTAGACTGAGTTGTGTTCAGGCCTGTAGACTGCCTAGGCCCGCTGTTCGCTCACCAGTGTTTCTTGGGGGGTCCGGTAGCAGGACAGAGTTGAAGAATCCACCCCCCCCCCCGTTTTGCCTTGTTATTTCAAGTTAACACCCAATGTGGATTACAAATGGTTATTTCTTTAAGTGCACCAACGAAAGCTGGCCGGTGAAGAAACCTTCCTTCCTTAGGGAAAAGAGACTCAGTTCCATCCCATGTCAGGCCTGACTTAGGCGGGGAGTTTAGAAAGTTTGTGTTACTACGCCATAGGCGAGCGCACACCATAATAGCTCCGCGTGGTGGACACTGCGCATCGCCATATTATTGTGCTGCACCTAGTACATTGATTGATGCAGGGCTCTGCAGGCCCATGTATATGTTGCATGTTATACCTTGAATCCTTCATTACCAGTAAAAGCTCAAATATATATTTTATATTTTTGCCTCAGCGTGTTGTCTGACTGTTTAGAGATTATTAAGTATAATACACCTAAGAAGAGATAAAAGTTTAACCCTAGACTGACTGTGCCAGAGTGGGTCGAGTAAGATTGCTGGGGGTTGGCGGTACTGCGTGCAGGGCCCAAAATCAAATCAGCGGTTCTCTTAACTGGGGGTAGCGCTACACGTGGGGGCTCGTGAGTCCGGGATCCTGTTGCAGCAAATAGCAGCCAAAAAGTACCAGCATGGACCCACTAGAAGTAGTGAAGTGGTGCGCAGCAGCCAACACAGATCCAAATGGGGCAGAGATCATAGAACTCCCAGGGATCTGGCAAGAAGATGCAGTGAAACAGTTAGTGATGTCACTGTCCCCACAACAGAAGGCATGGATAGTGGATGTCAGATCAGAACCTCCTTTGACATATGTACTGATAAAATGGAAGGATGGAATTCCAGAAGACTTCAAGAAGCCAAGCATAGAAACGGTGGATAAACAAACTTATAAGTTAATACGCGTCCCACCCAACCTAAAAGATGTAAAGAAAGAAGAGAGTCCCGGGTCGCCGCAGGGCACCCTCAGCACAGAATGATTCGCGGTTCTAGGGGAAATCATAGCGCAATGCAAGAAAAACCCGGCAGATTATCAAATATCAGGATACCAGAAACTCTGAATGTTTTCAGGAAGGAAACCTGTACCTTCAGGCGAAGAAGGATTTGAGGAGTGGTTAGACGGTGCAACTCAGGCTCTGGAGGAGTGGGAAGTCCCAGACCACAGGAAGAAGCAGAGAATTGCTGAGAGCTTGAAGGGGCCTGCTTTAGAGGCCGTACGCAACCTCAAGATGAGCAAGACAGACTGTACTGCGCAGGACTATCTAGACATTCTGCAGAATGTGTTCGGCGGAACAGAGAAGATCACTGAACTTACCTACCAACTGGAGCATTGCTATCAAAAGGCAGGGGAGAAGCTATCAGAGTTCATGATGCGCCTAGATAAAATACTGCACAAGATGATCTTAAAGAAGGGGATTGACCCGAAGAAGGTGGATGAGGCCCGGGTCCAACAGGTGATGAGAGGATCTCAACCCCTGGATCCCATCGCACTGGCGCTACGTACAAGACAGGACGGGAAGAGCCTGGAGAACCCTGACTTGATCCGAGTAGTCCGAGAGGAAGAAGCTATGCTGGAGGAGAAAAAGAGGAGCCAACCAGTTGAGACGGTGAACCCTCCTCCGGTGATGGTCAGGACGGCCATGACCTTAGAAAGAGATGCAGAGGTGGATACCTTGAAGTCGCAGATGTCCCAAGTGCTGGGAATGTTGACCTCCTTGATGGAAAAGGAGTCAAGGGTACCAGAGAGGGAAAGTCCGAGGAAAGAATTTGTTCCGAATACCTCAGCACCCGCATCCCTGGAAAATTGGGGAAATGTGATCTGTTTCAATTGGCCATCTTGCCAAAGTATGTGCCAGTCCCAAGAAGAAGAGACTGAATAACCGCAAGCCGCCGGAAAACTTCAACGGGCCCCGGTGAAGGAGTCAACCGGGTGCCCATTATCATCAAGGCACTCTATACTGAATGCAGAAGCTACGGAGTTCATTCCATCTAGTCACTGGTCAGATGCTTGGGAGAGTGTCTGTGAACTATCCCCTGAAGAGGACCCAAGGGAAGCCATGTATCTTCCTGCTCCGGAGCCAGATGCTCCTGAATTAGAAGGAACCCCCGAGTTGGTTACAGAAGAAGAATCTGTTCCTACAGAAAGTCCCAGAGGACAGAGGAAGCGGAGGGCAATAAAACCTCCCAGGAGATTAACCTACCCACAAATGGGGAAGAGTGCGGAAGACACTGTATTCACTGCCAGAAGGAGTATGGAAGACCCTGACCCTCCCACTGTTCATTTGGTGGGAGGCAACCCCAGCTCACTCTCTGGCACAGTTAGACAGGATGCTGTTGTTAATGTGTCCTGTGGGCAGAGGAGTTCACCGCCTCGTTTCTGGTGGGAATTTCCTCTGCCTACATCATATGGAGAATTGATGGATGTTGTTAAATGTGTAGCTTGAAGTTATGTTATCTTTGGGGACCAAAGAGTTCAAGTGGGGGGAGTGTGTAGCGGGGTCTCTTCTAAGGCCCCAGGACTACGTTACTCAGAACCCCATTCGGCCCCAGGGCGGAGGTTCCACCGCAGAGACTCATGGGAGGGGTTACTTAAGAGAGAGGCGAGGCGGAGTTCGCTCTCTTGGGACACGGCGCGTCAAGCGACAAGTCATCCTGTGCGGATCGGCTGTGAAGAAAGGCCTGAAGCCTGAGGCCTTGCTTGAAGTCCGAAGAGCCTTCCACCATACTGCGGAGCCTGGGTGGATCCTGACCCGTCGTGATAGGACGTGAGTTGGATCGAGGACTCGATCGGAGCAGACGCTGTGTGCGACACACAGGAGGTGGAAGTCCCAGGCTGGGATCGCGCCTGGAGTGGTGAGCGGGCACCTGCCCATATCAATAGACTGAGTTGTGTTCAGGCCTGTAGACTGCCTAGGCCTGTTGTTCGCTCAC
Organism: Rana muscosa; assembly: GCA_029206835.1. Lineage (NCBI taxonomy): Eukaryota > Metazoa > Chordata > Amphibia > Anura > Ranidae > Rana > Rana muscosa. The sequence continues at coordinate 505,594,569 of CM055118.1, read as the reverse complement.
CAGTGTTTCTTAGGGAGTCCGGTAGCCGGGACAGAGTTGAAGTACCTACCCCCCCCCCCCCCCCCCCGTTTTGCCTTGTTATTTCAAGTTAACACCCAATGTGGATTACAAATGGTTATTTCTTTAAGTGCACCAACGAAAGCTGGCCGGTGAAGAAACCTTCCTTCCTTAGGGAAAAGAGACTCAGTTCCATCCCATGTCAGGCCTGACTTAGGCGGGGAGTTTAGAAAGTTTGTGTTACTACGCCATAGGCGAGCGCACGCCATAATAGCTCCGCGTGGTGGACACTGCGCGTCGCCATATTATTGTGCTGCACCTAGTACATTGATTGATGCAGGGCTCTGCAGGCCCATGTATATGTTGCATGTTATACCTTGAATCCTTCATTACCAGTAAAGCGGATATATATATTTTATATTCTTGCCTCAGCGTGTTGTCTGACTGTTTAGAGATTATTAAGTATAATACACCTGAGAAGAGATAGGAGTTTAACCCTAGACTGACTGTGCCAGAGTGGGTCGAGTAAGATTGCCGGGGGTTGGCGGTACTGCGTGCAGGGCCCGAAATCAAATCAGCGGCTCTCTTAACTGGGGGTAGCGCTACATTTAGTTTCACTAAGGCCCCTTTCACACTTGTGCGACTTGTTCTGTGACTTGGGACTGCAAAGTTGCATGACAAGTCGTACCCCATGATTTCCAATGAGTGCCATTCATATCTGTGCGACTTCAAGTCGCACAGACTTCAAAGTAGTCCCTGTACTACTTTGGTCTGACTTTGATGCGAGTTGGGGTCCATAGACCTCAAGTTTACACAGGAATTCCCTGATATTGCTTCAAAATCACGGCCGCAAAATCGCTGTAATTTTGTGTCAAAATCACGCGACTTTCAAGTCTTGGCAGTGTGAAAGTGGCCTAAATCTGTCAATAGGACCAGTTGATGTATTACTTTGACGTGTCCATTTCTAAGCATTTTGTTTGCTTCCAAATATTGAAATCTGTGATGACTTGGTATTCTATCTACTGTACAAACTGCCATTGAAATGTACCTTGTTGGAAGGAATTACATTAGGCTCTTCAGGCATATAAATATTTTGGTGCTTGTTTCCCAGGTGGCATCTGAAGAAAGGAATTAGGAATTATAACCTGGCATGCTCAGGCGGCACCACCACGCCGTCACATGGCAAGTCACAGTCCATGGTATTTTGCAACCTTAGTGGTGACAAGCCCCGTCACGTTCATTTCACTTGCATTTGCAATTATGTTTATGACTTCTCGCATGTCTAGTAGCAAGTTCCTTAGTGTGATCGGGAACCGCCCTGGTAGCACTGCTATCTGGAGTGTTGATGGAGTAAAACAATGTTTCTTTCTTTCACAGTCACCAAGTGTACATTATTTGGGAAAGCAGAAGCTGATTCTGTCACAAGGGCAGGTTCTGTTTATACTGATCTGTATCTGTCTGAAGTGATTAAAGCAGAACTCCAGGCAGATATAAAAGACACAAAGTAATACAGATCTATTTTTATTAATATAGCCTTAAAGTGACCCTAAATGATATCCTTATTCTCCAAAAGTCCACATCCACTACCTATTGGCCATGTAATCTATTTTTCAATAAATTGTTTCTTAGTGTTTTTCTTCTTCCTTGTAATGTCCACTGTGAACTCCCAAACCTCTCCTTTCCTCCCCCTTACTTCCGTTTATTTGGAACTTGCATTGTGCGTAGTTTCAGTCATGCACACTGCTCTATGCACGCTACAAATCCCATAGTCGACCTTGAGAGCAAGCAAGGGTGGCTACGTTCCTAGTGGAGCCACTCTCCAACAGGAAGTCTGATCATACCAGTTAAAAAAAAAAGAATAGAAATTGGGGGATTTAGGAGGAGGCTGAGAGCAATAAAAGACTTTAAAAAATAAATAAAATAACAAACGTATACTTACCTGCTATGTGCAATGGTTTTACACAGAGTAGCCTCAATCCTCCTCTTCTCGGGTCCCCCCTCCCCCACCAAGTGCCCCCATTGCAAGCCCACTCCCTCCTTACTGTCCCTGAGCCATAGAGGAGAGCTGGGATGGCAGCTGCTCTTATGCACATTGCTGGATCAAGATTGGACTCAAGTATTAGGGGGAGTTGTATACTGACGGTTTTTTACCTTCACACATAGAATGCATTAAGGTAAAAAAATAAATTAAAATAAAATACACGCTGGAATAGAATGGGTGATAAAATAAATGTGTTCACATAATACAAAGCCTTCCATAATTGGGCAAGAGGAGATAAGGGGGAGGCAGGACAGCTGCAAATGACTCTACATCTGCTGTATCGGAGACCCTAAGGTCCAGTGTCAAAGTGCCAGAAGTATAGCAATAGCTGAACTCCCAGTGCTAAGTAAAAATGTTAATAGTAAATGAAAGAGAAAAGTTCATAAGGTGGCATACATACATCTCGTTGAATGTAACCCCTTAAAAGCCAGTGGATGTTTAAAGGCGCTGCAATTCCTGGGAGTTCTGCTTTAAAATCTCTATGGTAGATGGATACATATCCTCATATTATGTTTGCCATTAAGATTCCCCGGCTTCAATACTTGAGTCACTGAACTAGAAAATGATATATGCAAATAAGGGCCCCTCACTTTTCTTTGACTTTCTTGATCTACATACCAGTGGTGGCCCAACCATTAGGGCCCCCCCCCCCATCCATGCGTCTGGCCCCCTGATCTACATGCAGGGCGCCGGACCATGCATTCCAATCATTCCAATGGGGGGGGGGGGGTTTGAAGCATGTGATTAGAGCCAGAGGTACTAATGGGCTTAAAAAAAAAAGGGTGGGCCCGGGGCGCAGAGCACTGCGCTCTGAGCCCACCCAGGTATGTGACAATAGCAAATAAACATTCACTATTGCTACACTGATCCTCCTCCCGGCCAATCAGGAAGTGGGTCTTGAGACCAGTCACCCGATTAACTAAAAAGGACAGGCGACCCTTTTGGATGCCTAGGAGGGAGGAGATGCACGGCAGAAGCCGTCGTGAGGCAGAAGAGGAGGAGAGGACAGCGCTGCCCTCCTGCAACCTAGATGGGGTAAGTGCCGGGCTGGATTACCGACCGACCTAGAGCCACCACTGCTGAATACTTGTTCCAGGTCTGTGAAAGTACTCGAGCCAGAGTGTTAGCTTAACCACTTAAGACCCGGACCAATATGCAGCATAAGGACCAGGCCCCTTTTTTGCGATTCGGCACTGCGTCGCTTTAACTGACAATTGCGTGGTCGTGCGACGTGGCTACCAAACAAAATTGGCGTCCTTTTTTTCCCACAAATAGAGCTTTCTTTTGGTGGTATTTGATCACCTCTGCGTTTTTTTTTTTTGCGCTATAAACAAAAATAGAGCGACAATTTTGAAAAATGCAATATTTTGCAATAAGCGTTTATTAATTGGTTTGCGCAAAAGTTGTAGCGTTTACAAAATAGGGGGTATTTTTATGGCATTTTTATTATTTTATTTTTTTTGTACTAGTAATGGCGGCGATCAGTGATTTTTTTCATGACTGCGACATTATGGCGGACACATCGGACACTTTTGACACTATTTTGGGACCATTGTCATTTTTACAGCGACCAGTGCTATAAAAATGCAGTGCTTACTGTAAAAATTACACTGGCAGTGAAGGGGTTAACCAGGAGGGGGCAATGTAGTGGTTAAGTGTGCCCTGATTTGTGTTTCTTACTGTGGGTGGAGGGGCGGCGTGGCTTAACGTGTGACGTCACTGATCGTCGTTCCCTATTACAGGAAACAGACGATCAGTGACGGCTCACTAGGAAGCACGGGGAGAGGTTTGTTTACACTTGCCTCTCCCTGTTCTTCCTCTCTGTGACCCGATCGCGGGACACCAGCAGCGATCGGGTCCGCTGTTCCCGCGGGATGGTCACGGAGAAGAGGACCGGGTCGCGAGCGCTTGCGACCCACGGCTGGGCTCTTAAAGAGGACGTACCTGTACGCCCATGTGCCCAGCCGTGCCATTCTGCGACGTACATCGGCTGTAAACCTTCGTGTTTTTTCACCTTAATGCATCCTATGCATTAAGGTAAAAAAACACCTTGCTGTCACCGGCCCCCCCGAGCTTACCTGAGTCCCGAATCTCCATGGGCGCGATCCCTCGTTGCTTTCCCCCAGCTCCCATCGGCTCTTCATTGGATGATTGATAGCAGCGCAGCCATTGGCTCCCGCTGCGGTCAATCAAATCAATGACGTGCGCACTGGGGGCGGGGCCGAGTTATACACTTGGCGGCCGTGGCCGCCGAGTGTATCTGCCTTGGGAGACAGCTTCCCAGAGGGGGTTAGCTCTTGCTGGGAGGAGCCGAGAGAGCCGTCGTGGAACCCCAGAAGAGGACTATTGGGAACACTCTGCAAAACGAAGTGCACAGTGGAGGTAAGTATGATATGTTTGTTTTTTTTTTTTGTTTTTTTTAAACCCGAACCTTTAGGCCCCTTTCACACTGGGCTGGTGGGAGCGGTGGTGGTGTAGTGCCGCTATTTTTAGCGGCGTTATACCGTCAGAATCGCAGCGGTATTCGGCTGCTAGCGGTGCGGTATTACCCCCGCTAACGGCCGAAAAAGGGTTAATACCGCCCGCAATGCGCGTCTGCAGGTTTCCCATTACTTTCAATGGGAAGGAGCGGTGAAGGAGCGGTAAACACACCGCTCCTCTCACCGCTCCAAAGATGCTGCTAGCAGGACTTTTGGAGCGGTCCTGCTAGCGCACCGCCTCAGTGTGAAAGCCATCGGGAGGAGTTTTCAGTCGGTATTTAGGTGCTATTTTTAGCGCTAAACCGCCTGAAAAACTCCTCAGTGTGAAAGGGATCTTAGTTTCGCTTTAACTGTTAACAAGCATCTTTAAAAGGAGGTTAGAAACGGCAGCCAGCAAAATGTTGTCATAAGGGCTCGTTTACACTGGCATTTGATAGGTGGTGAGGAGGCTTTGTGTCACCTCCTCATTGCCTGCTTTAACCCTTTAAAACTGGCACTGCCACTCCACAACCATGTGCATTGTGGGGCAGGCCAGTTGAACACGACCGGTATCATAATTTTTGCTGCACAGCGATGCAAAGCATTGGGCCCAGGGCTTGTGTGGATCCCTGTTTGCTGCCTTTACAGCCTAAGGGAGAGAGGTTGGGGCAGTAATAACAAGGCTCAACTGCATGTTTTATGTTTTTACTCCCCCCCAACTGCAAGTGTAAACTAGGCCTACATTTTTTAAAAGAAAAGAATGTATTTCCTCTATGGTTGTAATCACTTGGGGTGGTTATTCAAGAAGTATATTGTAAAACAGTAGTTTCTCTGTTTGGCCTGGGTTTTTTTTTGTTTTTTTATATAGAAAGGTTTTTTCTTGGATTATGAAGGTATCCCAAGGTTCTGTAATTCCTGTATGAGCATCTTTTCTTTTAGGACCTGGAGTAAATTTAAGTCCTTTTTTAGCTTCCAAGTTGATTGACCCGGCACTGGCAATACATGTCCCTAAAAAAAGGCATCACAGTGAGAAAATCAGAAGCCTCAAAGTACTCAAGTCGTACGTGATAAAGCTATGAAACTTCCGCTTCTATTTCTTCTGGATTTAGGCTCGGTTCACACTGGTGCGACATGGGATCTGACTTGTGAGAGCACAAGTCACATGACATGTCAAATTAAATGTTTCCCTATAAGAGCCGACCTTTGAAAAGTCACTCCGACCTTTGAAAAGGTTCCTGCACTACTTTGATACGACTTCAATGCCACAGAGCATAAAATGTCACTTCAAAGTCGGATTCCAAAGTTGCACTAAAAGTTGCACGACTTTGGAGTCGGGCTAGTATGAACTGAGCCTAAATCGGCAGATAAAAAATATTATATTATAATATAAGTAACAAAATATTTAGACTTTCACACTGATTTTTTCTGGTAGGCCAAGGGAAGAAGATGCAGTTTTGAAGACCGTAAGGGCTAGTTTACAATTGCTTCAAAACAATTCGGATACGCTTTGTTAACCACTTCCCTACTGCAGGACGACTATAAACGTCCTGTCTTTGAAGAGGAATACCGTTGTTATGGTAGCAGCTAGCTACCATAACCCCGGTATCCTCTTTAAGAGCCGGCGATTCTCTTTCAGATAAAAGTGGTCTCTGCGGTGGATTCGCTGCAAGATCACTTTTATCGGCGGCGGGAGAGGGCCTTCCGCCGCACTCCGGTGCCCTCCGCCACTTACCGTGGCAGTCGGTAACGGCGGAGGCGATCCGGACCGGACCTGTGCCTTCTGTGACATGGAGACGAGTGAGGGGAAGATGGCTGCCACCCGTCTCCAAGTCATTGCAGGGCGTACGCGACGTCAAAACGTCACTTTCGCCCATATCTCTTAAAGAGACATTTTATTATTATTATTTTTTTTTTTTATTGTTGCATTTTAGTCTAAATATGAGATCTGAGGTTTTTTTGACCCCAGATCTCATATTTAAGAGGACCTGTCATGCTCTTTTCTATTACAAGGGATGTTTACATTCCTTGTAATAGGAATAAAAGTGACACCATTTTTTTTTTTTTTAAAGAACAGTGAAAAAAATATAAATAGATAAAAAAATAAAAATTTAACGCGCCCCGTCCCGCCGAGCTCGCGTGCAGAAGCGAACGCATATGTGAGTAGCGCCCGCATATGAAAACTGTGTTCAAACCACACATGTGAGGTATCGCCGCGATCGGTAGAGTGAGAGCAATAATTCTAGCCCTAGACCTCCTCTGTAACTTAAAACATGCAACCTGTAGAATTTTTTGAACGTCGCCTATGGAGATTTTTAAGGGTAAAAGTTTGTCGCCATTCCACGAGCGGGCGCAATTTTGAAGCGTGACATGTTGGGTATCAATTTACTCGGCGTAACATTTATCTTTCACAATATAAAAAAAATGGGCTAACTTTACTGTTGTCTTATTTTTTACTTCAAAAAAGTTTTTTTTTTTTCCAAAAAAAGTGCTCTTGTAAGACCGCTGCGCAAGTACAGTGTGACAGTATTGCAACAACTGCCATTTTATTCTCTAGGGTGTTATATATATTTTAAGTGGGTTTTAAGTAATTTTGTCTAGCAAAAAAAACATTTTTTAACTTGTAAACACCAAATCTCAGAAATGGGCTCGGTAATGTAGTGGTTAAAGCTCTCTGAATGCCAAACAAAGCCCCTGTCACTAAATAAAATGGTTAGCTTACAGTCCTGTTTACACCTTGCCTTTACTTGATTCTTCGATGAGGCTTTGATGAGCCTTCGATGAGGCTTTGATGAGCCTTCGATGAGGCTTTGATGAGCCTTCGGTGGGGCTTTGATGAGCCTTCGATGAGGCTTTGATGAGCCTTCGATGAGGCTTTGATGAGCCTTCGGTGGGGCTTTGATGAGCCTTCGGTGGGGCTTTGATGAGCCTTAGGTGGGGCTTTGATGAGCCTTAGGTGGGGCTTTGATGAGCCTTAGGTGGGGCTTTGATGAGCCTTAGGTGGGGCTTTGATGAGCCTTCGGTGGGGCTTTGATGAGCCTTCGGTGGGGCTTTGATGAGCCTTCGGTGGGGCTTTGATGAGCCTTCGGTGGGGCTTTGATGAGCCTTCGGTGGGGCTTTGATGAGCCTTAGGTGGGGCTTTGATGAGCCTTAGGTGGGGCTTTGATGAGCCTTAGGTGGGGCTTTGATGAGCCTTAGGTGGGGCTTTGATGAGCCTTCGGTGGGGCTTTGATGAGCCTTCGGTGGGGCTTTGATGAGCCTTCGGTGGGGCTTCGGTGGGGCTTTGGTGGGGCTTTGATGAGCCTTTGGTGGGGCTTTGATGGGGCTTTGATGAGCCTTCGGTGGGGCTTTGATGAGCCTTCGGTGGGGCTTTGATGAGCCTTCGGTGGGGCTTTGATGAGCCTTCGGTGGGGCTTTGATGAGCCTTCGGTGGGGCTTTGGTGGGGCTTTGGTGGGGCTTTGGTGGGGCTTTGGTGGGGCTTTGATGAGCCTTCGGTGGGGCTTTGATGAGCCTTCGGTGGGGCTTTGATGAGCCTTCGGTGGGGCTTTGATGAGCCTTCGGTGGGGCTTTGATGAGCCTTCGGTGGGGCTTTGATGAGCCTTCGGTGGGGCTTTGGTGGGGCTTTGATGAGCCTTTGGTGGGGCTTTGATGAGCCTTTGGTGGGGCTTTGATGAGCCTTCGGTGGGGCTTTGATGAGCCTTCGGTGGGGCTTTGATGAGCCTTCGGTGGGGCTTTGATGAGCCTTCGGTGGGGCTTTGGTGGGGCTTTGGTGGGGCTTTGGTGGGGCTTTGATGAGCCTTCGGTGGGGCTTTGATGAGCCTTCGGTGGGGCTTTGATGAGCCTTCGGTGGGGCTTTGATGAGCCTTCGGTGGGGCTTTGATGAGCCTTCGGTGGGGCTTTGATGAGCCTTTGGTGGGGCTTTGATGAGCCTTAGGTGGGGCTTTGATGAGCCTTCGGTGGGGCTTTGATGAGCCTTCGGTGGGGCTTTGATGAGCCTTCGGTGGGGCTTTGATGAGCCTTCGGTGGGGCTTTGATGAGCCTTCGGTGAGCCTTTGATGGGGCTTTGATGAGCCTTTGGTGGGGCTTTGATGAGCCTTTGGTGGGGCTTTGATGAGCCTTTGGTGGGGCTTTGATGAGCCTTTGGTGGGGCTTTGATGAGCCTTTGGTGGGGCTTCAGGCGAGCTTTGCCATAGACTTCTATGGAGGCTTTGAAGACGCTTTGAAGCACCAAGAAAGCTACATGGGGTATAATTTTTGAAGCAAAGCAAAAGCAAGGTGTAAACAGGACTGTAAGCTATCCATTTTATTTAGTGACAGCGTTCGGAGAGCTTTAACAAAGCCTGTCCGAAACCTTGTGTAGCGGACACCCCAAATTTGGGGATCGCTATGTTCTAAATTTAGGGGTAGTATGAGCCATAGTTGGCTCAGGTTCTCTAATTTTGCTAGGTATGGACTCTGTTCTGCTACGGTAATGCCTAATGTATGGTTCCCCTTGTCCTGTGGTGGCGCTGTTGCCCAGGTCTCGGGTTGAACCACGGGTGGCATTGTGGTGTGATTGGGTGTCCTCTCTCTGCTACCGTGTGGTGGACGGGGTTTCGCCTGCTGTGCATGCCGGGAGAGGGTACATAAAAGGCAGACGCCATGATCTGGTGGCGAAGTCGCACCCTTTGGCCCTGCTGGCCGGGGGGTGCGTGAACTGGCCGAGGAGTCTCGGACACCTTTAGCCCAAGGCTACAATGTTCCAGGTAGGCCCAGTACCTTCAACTGGGTCTACAGCCAACACACTGGAGTCCCAGGGAGCCCGTGTGAAGGTGGCCCACACTGAGAGAGAGGAAACCGGGGGAGGACCTGTCCGATGGATCGGTGATGGATTTCACGATGAAGGAGAGGCCTGGTTACCTATCAGAGGGAAGGATTCGTGAGTTGCAGTACAGCCCCTGTAGTGTGTCCAACTGACACCTATGGTCTCTACTAATCTACGGGGTTTTGTTCAGAAGTCATAATTCAATCATCAGGGATTCTGTGGCAGAGGATCTCTAGGACTTGTCCGTGAAGGGGACTAAATTCAAGTAGCAACTGTTCGTGCTTCATTCCGGCTGCTAGAACTGTGAGAGGGATCTATCCGGGTGAGCAAAATTCATACTCCGGTTCAGGCACGCGGCACCCAGTTACCCTATTCTTTACTCAAGCCTATCTCCCTACCTACTTTGTCACTATCTTCAACCTGTTCCCAAATCTGTTTGAGCAAGATAAAAATAAACTCGGCTGTTTGGAGTTTGAATACTGTTTGGCCATGGAGTTTCTTTGGGGAAAGAACACAAACTTTTCCCTACATTCTTGGGACGAGAACCAGTGAACGGGAGGTAACTCGCTGCAGGACCCAAAAATAAAGAACACCGCTCAATAGGGGTGCAACGGATCAAAAAACTCACGGATCGGATCGATCTTCGGATCAGAGCCACGGATCGGATCATTTTCGGATCGGCTAAAAAATAAAATAAAAAAAATAATAATGTAACACCCACCGGAATTTTCGATTTCACAGTTATTTTCAACACAAAACAGAGTTTATATGCTTAAATACAGTATTTGTAAATCCAACGGACTCTTTACATGTTAAATTTTAAAAGCAGCAGCAAACCTGCTGACCATACGTGGTTGCTAATGTTACAGAACACCTCTGTTTTTCACATTTAACTAAATGTTAAATGTGAAAATCAGAGGTGTTCCGTCACATTAGCAATCATGTAAGGTTTGCTGCTGCTTTTAAAATTTAAAATGTAAACAGTCCGATGGATTTCCAAATAATGTATTAAAGCTGATAAGCTCCGTTTTGGGTTGAAATCCTAAAACTCGTTGGGTGTAACAAGATGTCCGCTTGGCCCCCCCCCCTATCATTACTGTGCAGGAGTGTGGGGTGGAGCAAGATGGCAGCGAAACGTCACTACAGCGGCCGCCGCCAGGTGTACCAAATGGCCGCCGCTCCGGAGCTAGGCCGAAGCCGTGGCCTTTCCTATGGCAGAGGCTCCAGAGCGCTCCGCGGATCGCGTGGTGATCCGATCAGGATGACCCGTTCGGATCACGAATCACCCCCGATCCGTTGCACCACTACCCCTCAACCTTCTAAACCAGGAGGATCCGGGCATGTGGCACAGTGTGCCTTTATCCCTGCAAGGAGAAGGTAGGCAGGAGAAAAGGGTCCGTGTGCTACACTTGTTTTGAAGCAAGTGTAAACTAGCCGTTAATGTGTGTTGAAGCCGAAGCAAGTGTAAATAAACCCTAAAAGTCCCAAACTTTCTCTGTGTTCACCCCGATTGGCCAGTCCTGAAAATCATATGATCAGAAAAAACTGCAGCGACCTGAGGCTGTGCTCGCTCCGAAGCAAATTAGAAAAAAAGAAAATAATTGGAGGTCTCTGATGGGCCATTGAGAGGGGGGCGCTCATTTATTTCAGAGTGACCAAAAGGGGTTAATGGAATGACTCGCCAACAATTCGGTGCTATGCAGAGAAATATCAGTTCCCACTAACAGTTTTATCTTAAATATCTTTCATTTCTGATAAGGTGCTGAAATGTTACTTCCTTTGCTATAAAACACATTACTGATACTAGCACTTTCAGCGCCTGATTTAATCGCTTATCGAGTATGTTGCTTCTTTCTTTTAATCCTTCCCTATATTCCAGTTTAAGCTGGTGCCGTGATGCTGTCCAAGGTTTCCTATTTTAGGGTGGCTCTTTTCTCTTGCAAGCATCCTATGGAGCCACCCTTGCATGTAGGGACCAGAGTTGAAACGCATATCCCCTTAGCCTAAGATGGCAAGAAACTCCCCCTGCTCCTCCCTCCCTTCATCAAAGTGGTGACTGCACTGTTAACACTTTCTTGTGAATACCAAAAGTTCAGGGAAGCAGCATTGAGAGAACAGAAGCCGACAGCATTGAAAGTTATACATTGAAAGTTCTGGGTTAAAGTAGAACTATAGGTAAAACTTTTTTTCCATTTTTGGATAGAACAAGGGAGGGTTATAACCCCTGTCAAATAAAAAAAATTTACAGCTTAAAAACACCTGTCCATTATTGTATACATTTTTCGACCGTATATAAAAAAAAAAACGCCGGAGCTCAAAACGTTTTTGCACGTTTAAAGCTTCGCGTTTTTTTTTTATGCCTAACACGGACGCTGGGGAACGCACTGGTCCTGGGTTTTTTTTACGTTCTAAAAACGCCTATGCTATTTGCAGCTCAAAAACGCCTAGGTGGGCATGAAGCTATAGACTAACATGGACAGGCGTTTTTGAGCTGTAAAAAACGCTCAAAAACGCGGCTGTAAAAACGTCCGTGGGCATGAGGCCTTAGGGTACAACCCAAAATTTGGTATTTTCTTTTACTTTCAATGATAATGGTAACCGTAAACAGAACAAACAGAGAGAGTAAATCTTTAACAGTGCACAGACAGCAATAAAAACTGCAAGGTGTTCTAATCCCTCTCCACTCCATCCAAAAAAAGTTTTACCATTTAGTTATACCTTAAGAAGTTTAGAATAGTTTACTGGGAAATGTTTAGTTTATTAAACTATTTTCTTAAAGGGGAGTTCCAGGCTTTTTTTTGTCCAGCGATGTAGCCGCTTGGAGCGTCGCTTTTCTCCGCCGGCACCGTCATAGCCACTGTGGGTACCCGGCCGTGACAGCTTTTGACTTCACGGCCGGGCATGCACTGCGCATGCGCGAGTCGCGCTGCGCTCTCCCAGGGGACAGGCAATCTTCTGGGACCTGTCCCAGAAGATTGTCGAGAGGGAGGGGCCGCCTAGGGGTAGAGGAGGAGTCGCAAAGGTGGCCCGTAGGCGGAAGGAGGAAGTGGGGAAAAAAAATGCTGTTTTCAATGCTACTTTAATAACTGTTATTTTGACCAGCTTGTATTTAAAGTGGTAATAAACTCCACTTTTTTTTATGATTTTTTTTTTTTTTTTTACCTACAGTTAAACTTATAATAAAGCTGCTGGAGGGCTTCAATTTAAGGTAAGTCTTTCATAATGTGTCCTTAGTTTTACTACTGCTTTAATTTTATCTCTTGAAACCCAGTAACTCCTTTTCACACGGACAGATTAGATCGGGTGCGCCTGTCAGTTCTGAGGCGGACCTATTCGGACCCGAGTGGACACTGACCTGTCATCCGCCTGCTCAGCCCGGATCAGCAAAGAGACCCCCTGCTGAGCAGGCGGACTCCTCCAGTGTGAAAGGGGCCTGGTTCAATCCAATGCAGGTTGCGGTTGATGTGTTTTTCCGGTGCGTTTTGGTATTTTTTGCAAGGTGTCTGTTGTCTTGCAGTAGAAACTAGCAAAAATGCATCAAATATGCAAACTGTATCTTTGATGCATTTCCGCTGCATTTCCATTGAAGTCTATGAAACCAAAAATGCAACTTGCTGCAGGAAAAAAAAAGTCTCTGACCCTTTCCAAAAAACACACCAGTGGAAAACACACAGATGTGACTGTGACCCATAGAAAACCATGTTAAATGGACTGTAGTGCGTTTCCAGGAAAACTGAAATGGCTGAGAGAGTTGACCTGTCAGAACACAATAGAACAGCAGGGGAGATCGATGTACTAACGTCGGATTTAGTACAGCGGTTTTGACCTGAGCTGCCAGTGTTTTTCCGTTCAACCCAAAAAAAAACAACTAGTATTTATTATTATTATTATTATTATTATTATTATTATTATTGTGGATTTATATAGTGTCAACAGGTTTCACAGCGTTTTACAAAATGAAGGCAGACATTACAGTTAAAATGCAATTTGGTACAGTAGGAATCAGAGGTTACAATCTAAGAGGGAGGGTCAAGTAATACAAAAGGTAATAACTGTGGGGGATGAGCTGATGGAGAAAGTGGATGGTGTATTAGTTAGAAGCAGAATAGGCTTCTCTAAAGTGAAGGGTTTTCAGGGATCGTCTAAAGATGGACAAAGTAGGAGATAGTCGGACAGATTGGGGTAGGGAGTTCCAAAGGATGGGAGAAGCTTGAGAGAAATCCTGGAGGCGAGCATGGGAGGAGGTGACCAGGGAGCTAGAGAAGGGGAGGTCTTGGGAGGACCGAAGAGAGCGGCTTGGTTGATATTTTGAGATCGGGCTAGTGATGTAGCTGGGGGCAGAGTTGTGAATGGCTTTGTAGGTTGTTGTTGGTACGTTGAATTGTATTTGTAGGGTGAACAGGAGCCAGTGGAGGGATTTGTAGAGGGTGGTGGAGAACACTGAACAGTTGGTAAGGTAGATGAGTCTTACAGAAGCATTCATGATGGACTGAATGGGGGATAGACTATGTAAAGGTAATCCAATGAGGAAGGAGTTGCAGTAGTCAAGGCGAGAGATAACCAGGGATTGAATTAAAAGCTTTGTGGTGTCAATGGTTAAAAAGGGGCCTATTCTGGAGATGTTGAGGCGGCATGATTTGGTCAGGGATTGGCTGTGGGCCTGAAAGAACAATTCAGAGTCCAGGGTTACCCCTAGCACCCTGGCATGTAGGGACAGACTGATAGTTGTGCCATTTTCCTATGGTACAAATCTACTGTATTTATCAGGGGAAAATCGTTTATGCGTGTTATACGCTGATATAGGGCTGCCTTGGAGGGGAAAGAGGGAACGAGCGTCACTGAAATGGACAGAGCCACGATCTCCTGTGTACTAGTGTAGCGCCCTCACCTCTCCCCCTACCTGCCTTTTTTGTATGTGTTTTCGGCTCCTCGCAGGGAGGGGAGAGGCACACCGCACCACAAGCCCGTACCCTCCTGAGTAAGGAGGTTGAGCGGTGTTACTTTTCGGGCCTGCCTGCGGCTGGAGTTGAATCCTACCGAGGATGATTCTCACCTCTACCTTAGATAGATGCAAGTCCTTATGTTTCCCCAGGAATATAACTGTCCACACCAACTGAAAGTCCAACTTCTATATTTATTTCACACGGATAATAAATATGCTGTTTTAGATTTCACAAACCGTTATGGCGCACGATCTCTGCCACAGACCGTAAGGTTGGTCCCTGCCACAGACCAGGTGAATAGAAAGTCACTGCCACTGACTTGGAGAACAGGTCACTGCCACTGACTGGGTGAATAGGGCCTTGCCCTATGAAGTCACTGCCACTGACTTGAAGCGAGTAGGGTCACTGCCACTGACCTGCTGAACTTCCTTCTTAAAGTATTGGCCCATGTCAAGGAGAAAACCATCCCTCCGGAGAGTTACCAGAGGCCCTCACCGTCACCACGACTCTGCGCTGGGTCTGCAGAAAGCCTGGAAGCTCTCGATCCCTAGCGGACCCCAGCCGAAGGTTGCTGGGCCCCGGGCCTTCAAAATAGTACCTCACCCCAGACTGAAGGTGTCTGAGAGCACCCGGAGATAACAAACCCAGGCCGAAGGTGCCTGGGCGTCGACGAAGACAAACCCCAAACACCCAGGCCGAAGGTGCCTGGGCGTGGACGACCCCCAATGGAAGATGGCCGCCCCTTTTTATACCCTCTCCCGACAGGCACAGCAGGTTCCCCACCCCGCAGTACTGCTGCCGAAAGGGGACAAAAAAAGGCCCAACCCTGTATTGCGGTTCAACCCGGACCCAGGGCGACAGCGCCACCTGTAGGTCCCAGGGAACTACACACCAATACCAACTCCCATGGTACACAAATGGTCCCTTAACCCTAACAATAGTGTGTCTGAGCCCAACTACCACTCGGACACTCCCCTAAATTGTGCACCCCGCTACACTAGGCTCGGCTCAACTCGCAGTTACGCCCAGTTCCACCTCCTAGCATTGACATCCCGCCATTGGACTGGTGTTATGTCCATCTTAGGAGCCGGGCCAAGGGGCGGGACTGGACATGATTGTGAGCCGAGTACACAGGAGATCCGGCTCTGTCTATTTCCGCAATAACAAGGCTGCAATGATGGGCAAGGCTGCAGGTGGGCACTGATCAGGCTGCAATGATGGGCAAGGCTGCAGATGGGCACTGATCAGGCTGCAATGATGGGCAATAGTGAGGCTGCAGATTGGAACTGATTAGGCTTCATTAATGGGCGAGGCTGCAGATGGGCACTGATAAGGCTGCATTGATGGGCACTGACCCTTATTGCGCTTCAAATTTTTTTTTTTTTTTAAATGTACATTTTTTTTCTGAAACTTCCCTCTTAAAATTAAGGTCCGTGTTATATGCCGATAAATATGGTAACTATATCTATTTCCTATTTCTGTTGGTATACAACTTGTTTTACTCTTCTGTTCTTTTTGCTTTTTTTGGCTCTAAGCTTTAAATATATATACTTTTATATTTACTTTTACTTCAGTTCATTTGATAATTATTTCACCAAGGGTTATAACACTATAATTTTGGAGAGGTTGTGAGAAACGGGATATATGGCAGAATACAAGTTATACTTTGTGTCTAGAATAAGCATAGCTTTATTATAAAATGATACTTGATAAATATTATACTTACCTCTTCTTCTTGGGTCCCCCGCCAGTGCTTCTAGTTCCTCCCTCCTACCAAGTGCCCCTATAGCCAGCCACTGGCTATGGGGGCACTCATGTAGGCTCTCATTGACACACACTGTGGCTCGGACTAGTCCACCGCTCCCGCCTCACAGGTTGTTACTGACAGTAGTAGGAGCCAATGGTCAGCGAGGAGACAGAGAACATAGAGCACCACTGCTCTCGGGCACAGTGCAGGATTGACATCAGGTAAACATAATATATGAGGAGGAGCTGCATGCAGAAGGTTCATAGAATGCATTTATATAAAAAGCCTCCTACTTTTGCAACCACTTTAAGATTATATGTAAGAAGCCTCTTCAGACCTTTGCAGTTGATTGCAGTGTGTCACAGAGTAACACGCTATTTCCCATGTTTAGGCATGTTGCATTGATGAGCTAACAATGAAAGTGCATTGTCCCCTACTTTACTTGTGCATAGGGGTGCTACATTACATGAATGGTACTGCAATGCACAGCACAAAAAAAAGATAATAACCTGCATTGTGGTGATACACTATAACCATATAACCAAACATAAGAGTGCAACACCAGCATGCCATAAAAACTCCACTTTTGCTAAAAACAAATAAAAAAAAATGAATTCTTACAAAACATGATGTATAGAAAACAATACACAAGCTATTTATTTTCATTAAAATTACCTGATCCGCAGTCCCTATAATGTTTTAAAGTTGATAAAAAAAATTCAAATTTCTATATCCTAAAGAGGAAATGTTCTGTAGTTCAGTAGAAGAGAACTGGGCAGGGTTGACAACACTTTATGGGTTTTCAGAGCAGCAGAGGCAGCATTTTTAGATTCATCATGAAATTAGGAGCTCATTGGATTTCCTTTGGGAACCACGGGTGTTTCTCTGTATTTGCAGCATTTTAAAGAGACACAACATGGAGAAATGGCACGTATTGCAGATATGTTCTTTAATTATTTCACGCCGCCGCACCTGAGGGTTTAGAGCGGCGGCCATCTTTGCAAGTCTGGCCCTGTTTGTGTACACGAGACGTAATGCTGCTATTTGTTTGAATTGCATTTTATAATAAAATACTACACTATACATTATTTCTTGGGCTCTGTGCGGTGAGCATTTTTTGGCCAGGATTGACCTTGATTGGGCTCTGATCACCGTGAGGACTGGCTGTATGATCGCTGGGGATCCCTTCAGATTGGATTAACATTTAATGCTATTTACCAATGGCATTCTCAGTGCATATTGGTGAAGGAAGTGCACTGGAGTCACTTTTAATGGAAGAGCACTACAGTCACTTTATATGGAAGAACACGGAAGTCCCTTTATAAGTGTGTGTTGTCACTTGGGAAGTGTCACCTTTAGAAGATTCTTTGATTCTTCCTTCCTTCCTTTTTGATTCTTATTTTTATTTTATTTCCATATACATTGTACATTCAAATCAGTCCCTGCCCTCAAGGAGCTTACAAACGAAGGTCCCTAACACACATTCATACATATACTAGGGCCAATTTAGACAGTATCCAATTAACCTACCAGCATGTCTTTTAGAGTGTTGGAGGAAACCGGAATACCCGGAGGAAACCCACACAGGCACAGGGAGAACATATAAACTCCAGGCAGATGGTGTTGTGGTCGGAATGCAAACCAGTGACCCTTTTTGCTGCTTGGTGAAAGTGCTAACCACTACACCACGGTGCTGCCTTCCTTCTTTCCTTCATTTGATCCTTCCTTCCTTCCCTCCTTGTCTTGTCACTATGGACTTTTTGATCTACAGTATGTGAATACTGAATTAATAAAACACCATATGCATACATTCATAATTTCAGGTTCACTTGCACATATTTTTATTTTGATATTTTTAGCGCTGCAATTTCTTTGGGTTTTTATTATTATATTAGGTTGGTCACCTTTTTGTGCCAGCAGTTCCCCCACCAAAGCACTCACTGATTCTGTATTAATATGATTAACATTAGGGTTGCACCGATACCGGTGCCGATATTAAGCATTTGCACCAGTACTCATACTGGTGCAAATGCTCCAATACCTGAAAACGATATCTTTACAGTGCAATTTGAGCCTATATAAAATGAATGAGCTCAAATGGCACTGCAAAGAATCGCATGTGATTTGAACAGGAATGCGGTGCGATTCCTGTCCGAATCACATGCGGTTTCCCCCCTTAGCTCCTATGTGAACCCAGGCTTGTCATAGTGATATCAGCCTGGGTTGGTTCACACAGGAGTGGTGCAGGAAACCGCATGCGAGTCTTCGCAGTGAGCT
Source organism: Rana muscosa (assembly GCA_029206835.1). Lineage (NCBI taxonomy): Eukaryota > Metazoa > Chordata > Amphibia > Anura > Ranidae > Rana > Rana muscosa. The sequence continues at coordinate 505,576,303 of CM055118.1, read as the reverse complement.
AAAATCGCACCACAAAGGTTGGTACTCGTACTCGCCGGTAAAAAAACCTCAACGGTACAACCCTAATTAACATTTTTAAATGTTCCCTAGAACATAGCAAATCTTTTTGAAGTTGGGTTTACTTTAAGCCATACACAAGGCTCAATCTTCAACACAGGATTGTTCAAACCTATCTTTGATCAACTAAATAAATTCAATTTTAGACCTGAATTACGTAACATGTAGTATTGTAGTTGCACTGACCTCTTGAAAGTAGGCAATAAAACAATTAAACCAATGTTTATCATGTAACATTAAATACACCTATAACTTGTCTTCATGAAGTTTCAACTGCATTTCCTTTAACTGTCCGTGCAGAAGATCTCTAATTGTAATCCTTGCATTCCAGATCAGTCTGGAATTTAGAAATTGCCTGTGTTGGAACATTTTTCTTATCATTTCCAGCAAGGTATTTATGTAATGGTGCATACTTGCAGAGCAGTGTGATTATATAAATGACCAGTAAATGGGTTAGAAAGAGCCAAACAGCTCCTTCAATGCCAGAGATTCATTGCAGACCAGTACGGATGGGTCCATCCTAACAAACACCAGATACATATACGAGGGAGGAGGGGTTTATACATGCCAGCCTCTGCAAAAGAATGTGATGGTTCCAGAGCACATTATCATCATTTGTGTTGACACAACCAGAGCCTATGGTGTTTAAGAGAAACATGGGCACAATAAAAATTAATTTGTAGTAAAAGACTAGGACCATGCCTATAATATTATTCTAATAAAAATAACAATGTTTCTATCATATATGGACTTTTGTGTGGTCACATTAGAAAATGTAAAGTCGTTTTTCATCAGACAATAATAAACTGGAAAGATCAATGACCAATATAGGGCTTATATTTATTTATTACAAGTACTGATATAGCTCCATCAATTTATAGAGCACTATACATATACATTGTACATTCACATCAGTCCCTGCCCTCAAGGAGTTTACAATCTAAGGTCCCTAATCCACATTCATACATACACATACTAGGACCAATTTAGACAGGAGCCAATTAACCTACCAGCATGTTGAGTGTGGAAGGAAATCCACTCAGACACAGGGAGAACATGCAATCTCTCTAGGCATGTAGTGCCGTGGTTGGGATTCGAACTAACAACCCTAGTGCTGCTAGGCAGAAGCGCTAACCACTTAGCCACCGTGATGAAAAACCCTGTAGGTAAAAAGTAGAAGCTTCAATTTAGGCAGAAAGGATATGGTGGAGTGGGTAGAGGTAAGTGTAGTGTAATTCTCATGTGCATAACACACTTCCAAGACCAACATTCCGCTCTTTCATCTGGGCAGTAGTGCCAGTGTTAACAGTGCTTTACAAGTATATCAGGAAAACTCCAACCTCTGACTCCAACCTCTGGATGGGCAGTTTTTGGCCTCAGTTCTTGGAGACAGACCACACAGAGCTTTCCAAACACAAAGGTGGTTGTATTTTCAGTAAAAAAAAAATATATTACACTAAACTTTCTTAACATTTTATACAGTAAAGTTGATTTGAACTTTCTGTGAAAAAAGACATTACCCTCTAGGTCAGTGATATGCAATTAGCGGACCTCCAGCTGTTGCCAAACTACAAGTCCCATGAGGCATAGCGAGACTCTGACAGCATCAAGCATGACACCCAGAGGCATGATGGGACTTGTAGTTTGGCAACAGCTGGAGGTCCGCTAATTGCATATCCCTGCTCTAGGTGATCTATGTACATTGCAGGGATTTTAACAAACTGTTGGAAGATTCCGAACTTTTGTTATTCTGAAGAAATAGTGGTTTGTGTCTATGTGCAAAGTGAATGTGAAGGGGAGTGACTTTAAAATGATCAATCAGCTGCTGCACTTGCAGGGTTCTAATTAGGAAAGTGGCAGGGTCTGAATCCCTTTTTAGATGTGATTTCCCTTTTTGGGAGTATTTTACCAAAAATTACATCTTTGTTGCAGGGGGTGCCCAAAACTTGACTTGTATCTTAGTGCAGACTTCTGGGAAAATCAGGAAGCCAATCACACAAACGGGATGAAATTTCTGGGGATGTTCCATACACCATCTGTGTACAGAACACCTCCAGGCTGCCATATTGCATTTTACAGAATATTACAGTACTGCAGTTTGAAAAAAGGTACTTTTAATAACATTCAAATACAATATGACTTTTGTAGCAATTATACATGCTATATATTTATTTATTTTTTTGCAATTTATTTTTCCCACAAAAGTGGAGTTACCCTTTTAACCACTTAACGACCGCTCACTGTATATATACGTCGGCAGAATGGCACCGACAGGCACAATCACGTAGAGTGTACGTGATTGCCTTTGTACAGTTGGGGGGTCCAATCGGACCCCCCTCCTATACAGTGAGCGGTGGCTAAGTGTCCGGGAGCGTTCCGGGATGAGGGGGCAGCCATTCATTTCTGGCCACCCCCTCGCGATCGCTCCCGGCGAATGGAAATGCCCCCTCTGTCTGTGTCAGACAGAGGGAGCAGGAGGAAGTGATGTCATCTCTGGTGCGGCGCTCACATATACCGAGCGCCGTACAAGAGAAGATATCAGGTCAGTGCACACAACACTACACTGACACCAGGACACATAGGGACATAAATCGCCCCCCCCCAGACACCCCAGATTACCCCCCAGATCACCCCCCCAGCCCCCAGTCACAGTGTCACTGATTGCAGTGACCATTTATTTAGTGATCACTGCAATCAGTGACATTTGTGACTGTAAAAGTGTCACCAAAGTTTAGTCTTAGGTCCAGTGTAGCCCCCTAACCCCCCCTAATAAAGGTTTAACCCCCTGATCACCACCCAGATAACCCTTTCACCGCCTATCACCACTGTCGCTTAGCGATCATTTTTCTGATCGCTGTCTTAGCGTCAGTGATGCCGATCGGCAGCCAGTAATTTTTTTAGGTTCACCGCAGGTTTTTATAGCGTCAGGTACCCCAATATATTATCTAATAAAGGTTTAACCCCCTTGATCGCCCCCCAGGTAACCCTTTCACCCCCTATCACCACTGTCACTAAGCGATCGTTTTTCTAAACGCTGTCTTAGTGTCTGTGATGCAGATCGGTAGCCGGTAATTTTTTTTAGGTTCGCCGCAGGTTTTTATAGCGTCAGGTACCCCAATATATTATCTAATAAAGGTTTAACCCCCTTGATCGCCCCCCCAGGTAACCCTTTCACCCCCATCACCACTGTCGCTAAGCAATCGTTTTTCTAAACGCTGTCTTAGTGTCGGTGATGCAGATCGGTAGCTGGTAATTTTTTTTAGGTTCACCGCAGGTTTTTATAGCGTCAGGTACCCCCATATATTATCTAATAAAGGTTTTAACCCCCTGATTGCCCCTAGTTAACCCTTTCACCAGTGATCACCATATAAGTGTTACGGGTGATGCTGGTTAGTTAGTTTGCTTTTTATAGTGTCAGGGCACCCGCCGTGTATATAACCCAATAAAGGTTTAACCCCCTGATCGCCCGGCGGGTGATATCAATTAGGTTTTAGCGTCAGAGAGGGTCTGCGTCACACCCCAGGCAGCGTCAGGTTAGTGCCAGTAACGCTAACACCCACGCGTGAAGCATACACCCCCCTTAGTGGTATAGTATCTGAACAGATCAATATCTGATCTGATCTGATCAGATCTATACTAGCGTCCCCAGCAGTTTAGGGTTCCCAAAAACGCAGTGTTAGCGGGATCAGCCCAGATACCTGCTGGCACCTGCGTTTTGCCCCTCCGTCCAGCCCAGGCCACCCAAGTGCAGTATCGATCGATCACTGTCACTTACAAAACAAAAACACACATAACTGCAGCGTTCGCAGAGACAGGCCTGATCCCTGCGACTCCAGTGCTGTAGGAGGTGATTTCACCACCACAGTTAAAAAAAAAAAGCAAATATGCCGAAGCATTGGGGCAGCAGGGGCGGAGGAGCGATTTTGCTCCTAATGCCGCGTACATACGGTCGAAATTCCGACGGAGGCTTGCCCGTGGAAAAGTCCGACCATGTGTGTGCGGCATAACTTTTTTGCGGGAGGATGCCCCCATGCTTCGGCATATATAAATGGTGCGTGTATGCCCATCATTGGAAGTGGGTGGATGAAGGGCGGTATTCTAATGGTGGGCATACCCACCGATCAATCTCTTTTTTCGTTCAGCCAACTGGCTGCATGAAAAAAAAAGATTACAATACATGTCCAACAAGGACCAGCAACGTACTGGTATGTTGCTGGACTTTGAATGTTTATACCAGAATGATGCCTGCGGGTTTAGGTATCATCTTGGTATCATTCTTTTCAGCCTGCGGCCGGCTTTCACGTAAAAGCAATCCTAGCGGCTAATTAGCCTCTGGACTGCTTTTACAAGCAGTGGGAGGGAATGCCCCCCCCCCCCGGATATAAAAAGCGCCATTGGGAAATTGGGAAAGCATTTTATCACACCGATCTTGGTGTGGTCAGATGCTTTGAGGGCAGAGGAAAAATCTAGGGTCTAGAAGACCCCAGTTTTTTCAAAAAAAGAGTACCTGTCACTACCTATTGCTATCATAGGGGATATTTACATTCCCTGAGATAACAATAAAAATGATAAAAAAAAAAATACTTGGAAGGAACAATTTAAAAATAAAATAAAAAAGCAAAATTAATAATAAAAATAAAATAAAAATAAAAATAAAAAAAGCACCCCTGTCCTGCCCTGCTCTTGCCCAATGGCGAACGCAAGCGTCGGTCTGGCGTCATATGTAAACAGCAATTGCACCATGCATGTGAGGTATCACCGCGAAGGTCAGATCGAGGGCAATCATTTTAGCAGTAGACCTCCTCTGTAAATCTACTGGGGTAACCTGTAAAGGCTTTTAAAGGCTTTTAAAAATGTATGTAGTTTGTCGCCAATGCGCGTTTGTGCGAAATTTTAAAGCATGTCGTGTTTGGTATCTATGTACTCGGCCTAAGATCATCTTTTTTATTTCATCAAACATTTGGGCAATATAGTGTGTTTTAGTGCATTAAAATTAAAAAAAGTGTATTTTTTAACCCAAAAAATGCGTTTGAAAAATCGCTGCGCAAATACTGTGTAGAAAAAAAAAAATGCAACACCCACCATTTTAATCTGTAGGGCCTTTGCTTTAAAAATATATATAATGTTTGGGGGTTCAACATAATTTTCTTGCAAAAAAAAAAATGTTTTCATGTAAACAAAAAGTGTCAAAAAGGGCTTTGTCTTCAAGTGGTTAGAAGAGTGGATGTAAGCTTCCTAATGTTGTGTATAAAATGCCAGAACAGTTCAAAACCCCCCCAAATGACCCCATTTTGGAAAGTAGACACCCCAAGCTATATACTGAGAGGCATGTCGAGTCCATGGAATATTTTATATGTTGACACAAGTTGCGGAAAAACGACAATTTTTTTTTTTTTTTTTTTGCACAAAGTTGTCACTAAATGATATATTGCTCAAACATGCCATGGGCATATGTGGAATTACACCCCAAAATACATTCTGTTGCTTCTCCTGAGTACGGGGATACCACATGTGTGAGACTTTTTGGGAGCCTAGCCACGTACGGGACCCCAAAAACCAAGCACCGCCTTCAGGCTTTCTAAGGGTGTACATTTTTGATTTCACTTCTCACTGCCTATCACAGTTTCGGAGGCCATGGAATGCCCAGATAGCACAAAACCCCCCCAAATGACCCCATTTTGGAAAGTAGACACCCCAAGCTATTTGCTGAGAGGTATTGTGAGTATTTTGCAGATCTCGCTTTTTGTCACAAAGTTTTGAAAATTGAAAAAAAAAAAAAAATATATATATATATTTTCTTTCTTCATTTTCAAAAACAAATGAGAGCTGTAAAATACTCGCCATTCCTCTCAGCAAATAGCTTGGGGTGTCTATATTCCAAAATGGGGTCATTTGGGGGGGTTTTGTGCGATTTTGGCATTTTATGGCCTTCGAAACTGTGATAGGTAGTGAGGAGTGAAATCAAAAATTTGTGCCTAGAAATCCTGAAGGCGGTGCTTGGTTTTCGGGGTCCCGTACGCGGCTAGGCTCCTAAAAAGTCCCACACATATGGTATCCCCATACTCAGGAGAAGCAGAAAAATGTATTTTGGGGTGTAATTCCACATATAACCATGGCATGTGTGAGCAATATATCATTTAGTGACAACTTTTTGTAATTTTTTTTTTTTTTGTCATTATTCAATCACTTGGGACAAAAAAAAATATATTCAATGGGCTCAACAGGCCTCTCAGCAATTTCCTTGGGGTGTCTACTTTCTAAAATGGGGTCATTTGGGGGGGGGGGTTTTGTGCTATTTTGGCATTTTATGGCCTTCGAAACTGTGATAGGTAGTGAGGAGTGAAATCAAAAATTTGCGCCCTTAGAAATCCTGAAGGCGGTGCTTGGTTTCCGGGGTCCCGTACGCGGCTAGGCTCCCAAAAAGTCCCACACATGTGGTATCCCCGTACTCAGGAGAAGCAGCAAAATGTATTTTGGGGTGAAATTCCACATATAACCATGGCATGTGTGAGCAATATATCATTTAGTGACAACTTTTTGTAATTTTTTTTTTTGTCATTATTCAATCACTTGGGACAAAAAATAAAAAATTCAATGGGCTCAACATGCCTCTCAGCAATTTCCTTGGGGTGTCTACTTTCCAAAATGGGGTCATTTGGGGGGGTTTTGTACTGCCCTGTCATTTTAGCACCTCAAGAAATGAGATAGGCAGTCATAAATTTAAAGCTGTGTAAATTTCAGAAAATGTACCCTAGTTTGTAAACTCTAACTTTTGCACAAACCAATAAATATACGCTTATTGACATTTTTTTTACTAAAAACATGTGGCTGAATACATTTTGGCCTAAATGTATGACTACAATTGAGTTTATTCGATTTTTCTTATAACAAAAAGTAGAAAATATCATTTTTTTTCAAAATTTTCGGTCTTTTTCCGTTTATATCGCAAAAAATAAAAATCGCAGAGGCAATCAAATACCATTAAAAGAAAGCTCTATTTGTGGGAAGAAAAGGACGCAAATTTCGTTTGGGTACAACATTGCATGTCCGCACAATTTACAGTTAAAGCAGCGCAGTGCAAAATTCTGAATTCACCTCTGGTCCTCTAGCTACCAAATGGTCCGGGGCTTAAGTGGTTAAATAAGTCACTGGGGCATAAGTACTCCCACCCCACAAGCAAAAGCCTAAATCCTTGACTGCTACAGCTTCTACCTCTACTCAACTAAAGGGACCATTAAGTCCACCAAGCCTTCCCAGAAGCCCTCTGTTTGTGGAGGCAGACCACACAGAGCTTTCCAAACACAAAGGTGATTGTAATTTTCAGTAAAAAAAATAATATTACACTAAACTTTCCTAACATTTTATACAGTAAAGTCGATTTTAAAGGGGTTGTAAAGGTTCATGTTTTTTTACCTTAATGCATTCTATGCATTAAGGTGAAAAAACATCTGACGCTTACCAGCCCCCCGTAGGCTTGTTTTTTTCCTGGGCATTCCCCAGGCTTTTGTTGTTTTTCCCCCATTTTACTTACCTGAGCCCTGGAAAGTCCCGCGTCGCGAACGCACTCGATCATTGCCCGGGCTTCTCGGCTCTTCATTGGATAGATTGATAGCAGCGCAGCCATTGGCTCACGCTGCTGTCAATCAAATCCAATGAAGCCGGGGGGCAGGGTCGAGTCCTGCAATTGGCGGTTATGGACGCCGAATGCAGGACTCGGGAGCGCGCCGGCAAGGTAACCCCCTTGGGACAGCGCTTCCCAGGGGGGGGGGGGGTTATCTTAAGCGGGGAGGAGCCGAGGGAGCCGCCGAGGGACCCCAGAACAGGAGGATCGGGGCCACTCTGTGCAAAACTAACTGCACAGGGGAGGTAAGTATAACAAAAAAATAAAAAAAATAATCGAACATTTACAACCCCTTTAACGTTAAACTTGGCCTTAATTCTCATCAGAAGTAACTGCAAAGCTTGAATCCACTGTTGGTTTACATTGTCTATCCTCGGTAATGTAACAATCTACATTCCTTTCATCAATGGACAAACTATTTTCAAAGACTGTGTTTCACAAGTTGGTTGCATGGGCTCGTCTGACGCATAAAGTCCAATGAAGGGCAGACCTTTATGTAGGAAGGAGAGACTTTGAATGTTCCCTCCACTGAACATTGAGTATCGGGAAATTTAACGCTGGTAGTTTTTGTTACAGATGAGAGTGGTGACTTATTTAAAAGTAGAACTAAATTTAATCTTTTTTTATTTTATTTTTATCATCTGTGTCCTATTGGAGAGATTTCTGTTCATCTCCTGTCTGATAGTCAAAAATAGAAGCAAGCAAGAGGAAATTCCTCAGAATTGAGGGAATCCCTAGTCGGCTGCAGAACTGTTGTCCCCATTACTGTTCTGGGAAAAACCCAACATTTGGGATTGTCTTTCATGTTCAGTGATAACGGTAAATAGGACAAATGGAGAGGGTCAATCTCCTTAATGGGGACGCAGACCACAAGTAAAAAAGTGGCAGGTGTTCTGTTTCAATCCTTCTTATTAAGATTTCAAGTAACAATGAAAACATAAAGTAGCAAAATCAAGTACAATAAGGAACTGTCATCATAGTCAGTATATAGGAAAATGGCAACATGTCTCATGGAAAGTCCATTAGTAGGTATAAAAAACTGTGCCAAGGTGGTCAACTATGAAGAGCCCCTCATAGTCGTATATGTTTGGCCATGTTCTAAGATGAGGCCAAACAACAAATAGGCCTTGAATCAGACCAACATTGTAGATGTGGCAGGTGTTCTAATCCCACTCCACTCTATCAGAAACAAAAAAAAATTGCCTTCAGGTATACCTAAGGGATTGTAATGTTTTGTGTCTTTTTTTTTTTTTTTTTATTAAATAACAAACGTTATACTTGCTGCTCTGTGCAATGGTTTTACACAGAGCAGCCCTAATCCTCCTTCTCTGGTCCCCTGCCAGCGCTCCCAGCTACCCCCCTCCGTACCCCCCAGAGTGCCCTCATAGCAAGCCATTAGTTACAGGGGCGCTCGCGCTTGTTCGCTTCTGGGTCCTTGCTCTGTGTGCCCTTAAGACGCACAGAGCGGGGCTCAGCCCAGCCCCCTGCTCCCTCATCACTGGCTCTGAGTGACAGCAGTGGGAGCCAATGACTCCAGCTGCTGTATCTGATCCAATCAAGCGTGAGAGAGCATCACTGGATCAAGATTGGGCTCAGGTATGCATGGGGGGGAACTGCACGCAGAAGGTTTTTTACCTTACTGCATATAATGCAGTAAGGTAAAAAACCTCCTACCTTTGCAACTACTTTAAGGCCCCCTTTACTTAATCCCACTGGATTAAATCTGAATTCTGAGGCTAGTTCTAAAATTACAAATACTGTATCTAATTCAATAAGTATGGGTATTTATGGTGTAGTCTTGTTTGCTTATTAGTTTATGTGTTGTACAGTTATTCTTATAAGTGCTGCTTCTGATAATAAATGGTTGACCTCATTCAGTAATGGTCAGTTGTGAAAGTGAGTTTTGCATGGCCTTATTATAGGGAATATTGTGATAAATTGTGATACATTTTTGGAATAATATACCTTATGCATACCCGTTATCTATTATGTTAAGATATATTTAAAGTGTAACTGAAGGCAAAACTTTTTTTATCCAGGGGTCCCTCTCCACTCTATCCAAAACTACAAACTAAAAAAAAAGGTAGCAGTTTCCAGATTGGTTATCCTGTGTGGGATCAGTCTGTGATGTTTGCTTTGGGCTCTGGATCCTGCATTAGGTGCTTACCTTGACACAAAGTGCAACATGTGAAATTAGTTGCAGGAGGCTATACAAGTCCAGGGCTCCCAGACCCTGAAGACCCCTTTGGGGGTGCCCACCAAGATGGATAAAGCCTGGATCTCTAATAGGCCCAGCATAGTCAATAAGGGAAGACAGGATGTCTCTGTATATTAACACCAACAAGACAAATGAACAGAGGCCAGGAACCTGTCTCTGAAGACCCTTCTCTATTATAACAACTACAGCTGATGGCTTCAGCCTAATTGTTTTGTGTTGATGCTCTTAAGAATGTAATTTACTAAGTCTCTTATCTCTATGCACACGTGCTGGATTTTGTGTCAAAAATTTCAGAAATGTCTTCTACACGCCATTTAATTCCATTATGCCCTGTACACACGATCAGATTTCCGATGGGCTAAAATCTGATGGAATTTTTCGTCGGAATTCCGTTCAAAGCTGTCTTGCATACACACCATCAGACCAAATTCCGACCGTTCAAAACGCTGTGACGTACAACACGTACGACGTCACTATAAAGGGGAAGTTCAAATCCAACGGCGTCACCCTTTGGGCTGCTTTTGCTGATTTCGTGTTAGTGAAAGTTTGGTGTTAGCCGATTCGCGCTTAAAATAAATATTAAGATATTTTGGAGACCTGGCTTTAAAATAAAATACGAAGATTCATGAGATCACAAGAAACAAAGAAATAAGTTTGTCAGAACTCGGTGTGAATATCCTAAGCGAAAAATAAAATTTGTTCTAGCATTAGAAAAAAGAAAAGAATGCACTACATTTAACGATGCAACAATTTGCAGCATGAGGAATGTGCTATCTCCATTACGAATGTTAGTTTTACCAAAACGAGCGCTCCCGTCTCCTAATTTAGTCTGAGCATGCGTGTATTTTTCTCCGATGGAGTTCCACACAGACGATCAGAATTTATCGGTTTTTTTCCATTGGAAAAATTGAAAACAAGTTCTATTTTTTTACACCGATGGAAAAAAGTCAGATGGGGCCCACACACGATCGGAATTTCCGATGAAACAAGTCCATCGGACTTGTTTCATCGGAAATTCCGATCGTGTGTACAAGGCATTAGAGTACCTCCACTTTTTCTGTGAAAAAAACATTACCCTCTCGGTGATCTATGTACATTGCAGGGATTTTAACAAACTGTTGAAGATTGCTACCTTTTGTTATTCTGAAGAAATAGTTGTTTGTGTCTATGTGCAAAGTGAATGTTAAGGGGAGTGACTTTAAAATTATCAATCTGTTGCTGCACTTGCAGAGTTCTAACTAGGAAAGTGGCAGGGTCTGAATCCCTTGAAGCCTCGTACACACGACCATTTTTCTCGGCAAGAAAACTGCTGGGAGAGCTCTTTGCCGTGAAAACCGTTCGTGTGTATGGTTTCTCGTCGTGAAAACTGCCGGGAATCTCGACGAGAAAAATAGAGAACCTGCTCTCTATTTTTGTCGTCGTGATTCCCGTCGGACTATTTCTCGTTGTGAAAACCGGTCATGTGTATGCTTGTCCGAGGGGAAAAAAAATGTGCATGCTCAGAATCAAGTTTGAGACAGGAGCGCTCTTTCTGGATAAACTAGCGTTCGTCTTGGAGATATCGCATTCGTCACGCTGTAACGTAACAGACTGAAGCAAACTTTTACTAACACAAGATCAGCAAAAGCAAGCCCAAAGGGTGGCGCCATTGGAATGGAAGTTCCCCTTTATAGTGCCGTCGTACGTGTTGTACGTCACCGTGCTTTAGAACGACGAGATTTTGAATGTCCGTCTGTACGCAAGACAAGTTTAGCAGAATCCCGCCAAGCTTGACAGGAATCCCGTCGAGAAAACCAACGTTTTTTTACGACGGGATTCACGCCCGTGTCTACAGGGCTTTAGATGTGATTTCCCCTTTGGGTGTATCTCACCAAAAATTAAATTTTTGTTGCAGGGGGTGCCCAAAACCTGACTTGTATCTTAGTGCAGACTTTTGGGGAAATCGGGAAGGCAATCACACAAACAGGAGATTACATTTCTGGGTGTGTCCCATACACCATCTGTGTACAGAACACCTCCGGGCTGCCATATTGCATTGCATTTTACAGAATATTACAGTACTGAATTTTTAAAAAAGGTACTTTTTAATATCATTCAAATACAATGACTTGTGTAGCAATTATATATGCTGTATTTTTTTTATTTGCAATTTGTTTTTCCGACAAAAGTGGAGTTACCCTTTTATAGGTTTGACTTCATGGACTTGTGTCTTTTTTTTCAACCTCACCTACTATGTAAATAAGTCACTGGGGCAAAAGTACTCCCACCCAACAAGCAAAAGCCTAAATCTTTGACTGCTACAGCTTCTACCTCTTCTCAGCTAAAGGACCATTAAGCCTACCAAGCCTTCCCAGAAGCCCTCCCCAGACCTCTGGGCCCAATCTGTAATTTCAAAGGGGTACAAAATAGAACTACTGTGCCTGCCCCCTGCCCCCGTTTTTTACCTCATAATCTGCCAACCTGAGAACAAAGGAAAGCGGCTTTATTTACCACCTTGCACCAACTTCAAAGACAGAGGGTGGTTGCACCAGTTCCTTTAGAAGAGCGGTTTGAAAGTTTCTATTCAAACCTATTCCGAGTCCCAAAACCAAATGGGGGCATCTGCTCAAAACTGGTCCTACAATATGTAAATCGATTTCTTGGTGTACCAATTATAATCCATGAGATCTGTCATTACTTCTCCCACACAAGTGGAATTTCTTGCTTTTTAATAAACATACAAGGTGCCTATCAACAGATTCCCCATATTCCCCAAAATGTTTTCTTCGTTTTGCTGTGGGAGACCAGCACTTTTAATTTGCTTGCCCAACTGCTAGCTCTTCTATGAACCCAGATCATTCATGTCACAGGCTACCTCTAACTGAAGGACACCTCAGCCATAACTTTGTCAGCATCCAAAGTACAGTTTAATTATTTTAAGCATGCAGCTGGATAATCAACTTTCCATAGTCTGCTCTCTATCCCTCACACCATCAGGAGTACCTAGGTCTAATCCTGGGCACAGCCCAGACCAGAATCCGCCTTCCTCAGAAGATTTTAGCCCCCCACATGGACCCTCAAAACTGCACCCATCACTTCATGGTGAATACTCCCGCGCTATCACTTTAAATAGAATAAAATGACCAACTGCTGCAGACACCTGCTAGCTTATCTGTAGCTAATGTGGTAGTGATTTGTATAGACTAGTGCACTGCTGTATTGGTTGTGAAAATAATCTATACAACCATCCTAGCTTGCTATTGGTGTGCAAAAATGTAAACAATAGTGGTTCAAATGTGCAATTGCACAATAACTTGAAAAACTCAAAAAATCATTGGTTACATAATTCATCACATTTGAAGTGCTGATAGCCATGAAAATAAATAATAGAAGAAAGTGTTGCAAATAAATATGTAAAAAACTTAAAGGTGTTTTTTCACCTTCGTGCATCCTATGCATTAAGGTGAAAAAACTTCTGGCAGTCACCAGCCCCCCCCCCCCCTGTTTTACTTACCTGAGCCCTGGAATGTCCCATGGCGAGGACGCACAGTCTCCCTGCCTGGGGTTCTTAGCTCTTGATTGGATAGATTGATAGCAGCGCAGCCATTGAGGGTCGGGGCCGAGTCCTGCATTCGGCCGCTATGGACGTCAAATGCTGGACACAGGAGCGCACCCGAAAGGTATCCCCCCGGGAGAGCGCTTCTCCTAGGGCAGGGATATGCAATTAGCGGACCTCCAGCTGTTGCAAAACTACAAGTCCCATCATGCCTCTGCCTCTGGGTGTTATGCTTGCTGCTGTCAGAGTCTCGCTATGCCTCATGGGACTTGTAGTTTGGCAACAGCTGGAGGTCCGCTAATTGCATATCCCTGTCCTAGGGGGTTATCTGATGCAGGGAGGAGCCGCAAGAGCCACCGGGGGACCCCAAAAGATGGCGTTCGGGCCACTCTGTGCAAAACAAACTGCACAGTGGAGGCAAGTATGATATGTTTGTTTTAAAAAAAAAAAAAAAAACAACAAACCTTTAGTATTCATTTCTTAGTTTCAGTGATTGAATTTTAAACAACATATTCGTACTGGTGAACTGTAAACATAAGTCCAAGAATAAATAGGGTGATGAATATTCAAATAATGCTGTCTCTGATGATCCTTTGAAATTGGTGTGTCCCTTCACCATACAGGTAAGTGAGTGGTATTGTCAGGAAAGGCGTTTTTACAATCTGCCTGGCAACAGTGCCGCCAGGAGATTGTCTACACTCCATAGGTCCACTCCGCGCATGCACAATAGCGCGATCGGCGTGCGCGGGCGTGCGCGTTCACGGGAGCGCGCGCGCGTGCGTTCGCGGGAGCGCGCGCGGTGACAGCATTTGGCGCCAAACAAGGTATTTAAACTATCTGCCTACCTTGCTTCTTGCTGTCTGGTCTACAGCGTTCCCGAGACCCCTGCTATTGACTTCTGATTCCTGTACTCCTGTTATCTGATCCGGCTTGTCTCTGTTAACCCCGATTGCTGCCCGCCCCGACTTCGGCTTGCTCTGACAACTCTCTTGGTCATCCCTGTACCTAGTCGCCTGCTGGTCCGACCCATCGGTCTGCTCGAACTATAAGGCACCTCCACCTGAACTACAGTGCACCCTGCCTGAAGCCACCGTGCATCTCTGCCTGAATCATAGCGCACCTCTGCCTGAACTACCCTGCACCTGTGCCTGAGCTACAGCACACCTCAGCCTGTACTACAATACACCACCTTGTTTCCGCAGTCTGATCTGGGACTTTTATACATCTGCCTGCCGTCTGCATTCTGATTAGTCCTACTGTGCACCTTCCAGCTATCTTCGGACTGTTCCAGTTTGCCGTGCACCATCTGCTGCCGCAACTACCCAATATCCTGCTTACCTGCCAGGCACTTGTGCCCCCTGTCCTCCTGAGCCTCTGTCTGCTCTATCAGGGGCTCTCGAGCCAGGGGTTTACGAGAGGCCGCTCCCTGCACGTTGGGCTCCCATCACAAGGTACGTGACAGTACCAGACAGCCATGTCGGAGCCTACGCAGGGGGCCTCTCCCATGGAGGAACTATGCCGCCACCTGGACGGACTTACTGCTGCAGTCAGGAGTTTGCAAGAGGGATATACCCGGCTAGAGGAGCGTGTCCAGACCCTGGCTACCTCAGCACCTGTCGCATCAGGTACCTCACCTGCACCGTCGGTTGTCATGTTGCCACCTGAACCCAGGGTCCCTACTCCGGAGAGGTTCTCTGGGGACCGCGGCAAGTACAGGGCCTTTCGTAACGCCTGCGAACTTTTCTTTGCGCTACAGCCCAGGACCTTCTCCCTGGAATCTACCAAGGTGGGCTTTGTCATAGCCCTATTGTCCGGTGAACCTCAGGCCTGGGCACACCGCCTCCTGGAACAGAAAAACACCTGCCTTGACCAACTAAGTACTTTCCTCCAGGCCATGGACCTCCTCTATGAGGACCCTCAACTGGCCGCTACCGCCGAAGCAGCATTATGCTCTCTCCAGCAGGGTCGCAGAGCCGCTGAAGACTATGTATCGGACTTTAGGCGCTGGAGCGCCGATACCAGCTGGAACGACGCCGCCCTGCGACACCAATTCAGGCTGGGACTATCTGAGCCCTTAAAGGACGAGTTGGCCCGGGTCGGTATACCGAACACGCTCGATGCCTTGATCCTTCAAGCTATTCAGATCGACAGGCGACTAAGGGAGCGTAGAGCTGAACGGTCAGCGGGACCATCCCGTCCAGTATGGATGTTGCCACGGGTACCCTATCCTCCTCATTCCGCTTCTTCGACCTCCCCACGCTCCACTACCGATGCCTCTGAACCCATGCAACTGGGGTTGATCCGACCTTCACTTACTCCGGAGGAGCGCCAGCGACGCCGGGTTCACAACCTCTGCCTCTACTGCGGGGACTCAGGACATTACGTGAGGATGTGCCCCGCTAAACTGCGTAAGTGCCACCTCTCCTCTACTGTCTCGCCTGTTCTGCCTAACCATTCCGCTCACCTGATCGTTTCCATCTCTCTACAGCTCCCAGGAAGGAACATCCGGACTCCCGCCATTATTGACTCCGGTGCCTGCAGCGGCTTCATGGACCTTTCCTTCGCCTTGAAACATCAAGTCCCTTTGAGGCCCAGACCTAAAGAACTCACGGTCCACCTTGCCGACGGATCGGCCATCAGATCAGGACCAGTGAAACAGCAGACTATTCCCCTGCGCACAACCACTGCGGACAAGCATCAAGAACTATTGTGCTTGGACATTATAGAATCCCCTCTCTTCCCAATTATCTTGGGGATACCATGGCTAAAAGCTCATAATCCTCAGATCGACTGGAACACTGGAGAGGTTCGCTTTCCATCTCTCTATTGCCGTGAACACTGTTTTCCAGCATCATCCGACACCTCGTCCCCATTACTTTGTCTGGGGAGTGATATGGAGAACCGGCGGCTGGTCCCGGAGGCCTATCACAACTTTCTAGATGTCTTTAGCAAGAAGGGCGCGGAGACTCTACCTCCGCACAGGCCCTACGATTGCCCTATTGACCTTCTTCCGGGGGCAGAGGTCCCTTTTGGAAGAATTTTCCCCTTATCTGAACTAGAGCTTGGAACTCTCAAGACGTATCTGGATGACAACTTAGAGAAGGGATTCATACGTCCCTCCACCTCTCCTGCCGGAGCCGGTATATTCTTTGTAGAAAAGAAGGACCACTCCCTACGCCCCTGTGTGGATTACAGAGCCCTGAATAAAATAACTATTAAAAATAGGTATCCCCTGCCATTAGTACCCGAACTTTTTCAAAGACTTGGGACAGCAGCCATTTTCACTAAACTGGACCTCCGCGGCGCCTACAACTTAGTCCGCATTCGGAGCGGTGATGAATGGAAAACAGCGTTTCGCACCAGATTCGGGCACTTTGAATACCTGGTCATGCCCTTCGGGCTATGCAATGCCCCTGCCACGTTCCAACATTTCATAAACTATATTTTTAGAGACTACCTAGATCTGTTCGTTATCGTCTACCTAGACGATATCCTGGTCTTCTCTTCCTCCTTAACCGACCATCGTGAACACGTCCGGAAGGTATTGGCCCGACTTCGCCAACATGGTTTGTACGCCAAGCCCGAGAAATGTGCATTCGAACAACAAGATATTCAGTTCCTAGGGCTAATCATTTCGGTAGAGGGTATTAAGATGGACCCTCAGAAGGTCACGGCCATTCTGGACTGGCCAGCCCCCAGCGATAAGAAGGGGATCCAACGCTTCGTGGGCTTTGCGAACTTCTACCGGAAATTCATTAAAGGATTCTCCTCTATCATTGCCCCCATTACCAACTTAACTAAGCAAGGTAACCGGTTTCACTGGTCCCCCGAAGCTCAGGCCGCCTTCGCTAACCTTAAGAATCTGTTCATCTCGGCCTCTGTCCTAAAGCACCCTAACCCGGCCTTACCTTACATCTTGGAGGTGGATGCCTCTGAAGTGGCAGTTGGAGCAATACTTTCCCAGAGACAAGGCCCAAAGGCCGCATTGCATCCAGTAGCCTTCTTCTCCCGTAAACTAACAGAGGCCGAGAAAAACTACGACGTCGGGGACAGGGAACTTCTGGCAATAAAGTCCGCACTTGAGGAATGGCGCTACCTCCTGGAAGGAGCAGCACATCCTATTCTGATCTATACCGACCATAAGAACTTGGAATACTTAAAGATTGCCAAGAGACTGAGACCACGCCAGGCGGGCACTCTTTTTTACCCGATTTTCGTTTCACATCACGTACCGACCCGGATCAAAGAACACCAAACCGGACGCCCTTTCCCGGATGTTTGCCGAACCTAAGGTCCTTTCCCCTCCGGATACCATTCTACCTCCCGGTAACTTCCTCCTGTTACAAGAGGACCTCCTGTCCCAAATCAGACAGGCCTCCTCAGGACCATGCCCAGTTCCTGGCCTTGCCCTACAGTCTAAAGACGGTCTGCTGTGGAACAAGGACAAGATTTTTGTACCTCAACAACTTCGGGTGGCCGTCTTGAAATCCTGTCATGACCACCAGTTAGCCGGCCACTTCGGTGTGTACAAAACTTCCGAACTTCTCCAGCGGACATTCTGGTGGCCACGATTATCCCAAGATTGCAAGCGCTATGTGGAATCTTGTACCACCTGCATCCAGAACAAAAACAGCAAAACCAGAGCCTGGGGGTTACTAAAACCACTACCCGTCCCGGAGAGGCCATGGAGGATGATCTCAATGGACTTCATAGTTGAACTACCTCCATCAGAAGACTTTACGACCATCTTTGTAGTGGTGGATAGA
Organism: Rana muscosa; assembly: GCA_029206835.1. Taxonomy (NCBI): domain Eukaryota; kingdom Metazoa; phylum Chordata; class Amphibia; order Anura; family Ranidae; genus Rana; species Rana muscosa. Next base: position 505,558,106 of record CM055118.1, on the reverse strand, counting down.
CTCTCCAAGATGGCCCATTTCCTACCCATGAGGGGCGTCCCCTCGGCCTCTGAGACTGCAAAGATCTTCATCAGGGAAATAGTAAGGCTGCACGGTGTACCTGCTAACATTACATCTGACCGGGGGGTACAGTTTACATCAAGATTTTGGAGAGCACTATGTAAATCACTGAAGATCGATCTGTTCTTTTCCTCAGCATACCATCCCCAAACCAACGGCCAAACAGAACGCACCAATCAAACGCTCGAGCAGTACCTGCGCTGCTTTTCAAGCTTCTCCCAGAACGATTGGGCCCCTCTTTTGCCTCTTGCTGAGTTTGCCTACAACAACTCTGTTCATTCTGCCATCAAGCAATCCCCATTTTTCGCAAACTACGGGTTTCACCCATTATTTCTATCTAACAACATGCCCGAATGTCCGGTACCAGCCGCCCAGGAAACTCTAAATTTCTTCTCCACCAACAATAAACTTCTCCAGGAGACCATGACTAAGGCACAAAGCTACAACAAGGAAATTTTCGACAGGAAGAGGAGAGGGGAGCTCAACCTGGCACCTGGGGACCAAGTTTGGCTCTCTACCCTGAATCTAAAATTGGCATGCCCATCCAAGAAGTTGGGCCCTAAATTCGTGGGTCCCTTCCCTATAACAAGGAAGATTAACGAGGTAGCTTACGAATTGAAACTGCCTGAGTCCTTCCGGATCCACCCAGTTTTTCATGTAGCCCTGCTTAGGCCCACGGTCCCCGATCCCTTTACAGATCGGGACATCAATCCTCCCGAACCCGTGCTTATCGATGGAGAAGAGGAATTTGAGGTTGAGTCCATTCTGGGTTGTAGACGAAGACGAAACCAGATCCAATACCTGGTGAAATGGAAGGGTTACGGCCCAGAAGAAAACTCATGGGAGCCAGAGATGAATGTCCACGCGGAAAGGCTAATCAAGGACTTTGAGAGATCTCACCCAGACAAAGTGGCCCAGTTGGGCATCCGGAGGCTGCCCCTTGGGGGGGGGCAATGTCAGGAAAGGCGTTTTTACAATCTGCCTGGCAACAGTGCCGCCAGGAGATTGTCTACACTCCATAGGTCCACTCCGCGCATGCGCATGCACAATAGCGCGATCGGCGTGCGCGGGCGTGCGCGTTCACGGGAGCGCGCGCGCGTGCAATCGCGGGAGCGCGCGCGGTGACAGCATTTGGCGCCAAACAAGGTATTTAAACTATCTGCCTACCTTGCTTCTTGCTGTCTGGTCTACAGCGTTCCCGAGACCCCTGCTATTGACTTCTGATTCCTGTACTCCTGTTATCTGATCCGGCTTGTCTCTGTTAACCCCGATTGCTGCCCGCCCCGACTTCGGCTTGCTCTGACAACTCTCTTGGTCATCCCTGTACCTAGTCGCCTGCTGGTCCGACCCATCGGTCTGCTCGAACTATAAGGCACCTCCACCTGAACTACAGTGCACCCTGCCTGAAGCCACCGTGCATCTCTGCCTGAATCATAGCGCACCTCTGCCTGAACTACCCTGCACCTGTGCCTGAGCTACAGCACACCTCAGCCTGTACTACAATACACCACCTTGTTTCCGCAGTCTGATCTGGGACTTTTATACATCTGCCTGCCGTCTGCATTCTGATTAGTCCTACTGTGCACCTTCCAGCTATCTTCGGACTGTTCCAGTTTGCCGTGCACCATCTGCTGCCGCAACTACCCAATATCCTGCTTACCTGCCAGGCACTTGTGCCCCCTGTCCTCCTGAGCCTCTGTCTGCTCTATCAGGGGCTCTCGAGCCAGGGGTTTACGAGAGGCCGCTCCCTGCACGTTGGGCTCCCATCACAAGGTACGTGACAGGTATCTTCTCTTTTCAGTGTTGGGACACCTATGTGCTCACTAGCCTCTCCTTATTGCTGTAAGGTAATAGCCAGTGGCATACCAATAGGGGGGAGGGCTGTCCGCCCCGGGTGCCACACATTGGGGGGTGTCAAGCCGGAGCAGCTTAGGGGTTTTAAACAGGCACAGACTAGCCATATGGGACACTGGGCACTTGCCTGGTGGGCGGGGGTTGCCGGGCCACTACAGGCTCCGGAACAAAAACAAAAAGAGTCTTGTAGTGCTAAAACCAGCAGCAATATGTAAAACGTAATGTCATATGAATATAAATCTTGAAAATCTAACCTCCAGTGCAGCTGGCAACCTCCGGAACTACAGGCTCCCGGTCTGGTTTCTGCAGGTGGAGCAGTGGCCGTCCTTAAAAAATATGGCTGCACACCAACTTTGGAACTGCAGGCTGGGCTCGGGCAGGACTCGGGAGTTGGGCAAGCCTAACAAGGGCTTGGACAGGGGGCTGGGTGCGTGGTGATGTCACGGAGCGGTGGGACTCAGGAGTCACAGCGCGGGCTGCTCTACCATTGGGCTAACTGACATTCAAGCCACGAATCATACAGCAGAGTGTTAAGCAGCTTTGCCCTGGTCCCTGTCACAATGACCTTGGAAACTAACATATGTGACATAGACTGGGTTGGGAGCATGAAAATAACACATGTATATGTACACAAAAAAAATCTAAATCAGAATTGATCTACAGGTGTTCTCTTCCCTGTGAGTTGAAACCTAATAATCCAGCGTAAGATTATAGTGATCTTTTGTGAGAGGCAATCTGGAACGGCAATCTGTGACCATCTCTTCAGTTTCTGACCATCTCCTGTATCAAGCCTACAGTCTCTGACCATCTTCTGTATCATGCCCGCAGTCTGACCATCTCCTGTACTACTTTAGCTACTTCAGTAATTTTGTCTTCAATTAATTTTCGGTTCTATCCTTTATTGATGAACTGGTCTCCCATATTGGAAGAGGATAACAAAATTTATCACAAAAACGCACTTCAAAACCATAAATCGGAACAGTTGCCTCCCGATAAAATGCTGCCACCACAAAAACTGGCTTTATAATATACCTAAGGGTCACCTCATGCAACTGAGAAGCAACTGTACAAATATAAGAGATTATGCAGAACAAGCAACGCAAATGGGAGACCGGTTCATCAACAAAGGATACAACCGAAAACGAATTGAAGACAAAATTACTGAAGTAGCTAAGATGGACAGAATGGGATTGGTTAAGAAAAAGAAAAGACAAAACCAACAAACAGACCAAGTATTATTATTATTATTATAGAGGATTTATATAGCGCCGACCGTTTGCACAGCACTTTACAACAGTAGGGCAGAGAGTACAATTACAATACAATACAATTCAGTACAGGAGGAATCAGAGGGCCCTGCTCGTTAGAGCTTACAATCTAGGAGAGATGGTCCAGTGATATGAAAGGGTAATAACTGTGGGGGAAGAGCTGATGAAGAAAGAGAAAAGTTTTCAGGGATCGCCTAAAAGTAGATATATTTGGAGATAGTCTGACAGATTGGGGTGGGGTATTCCAGAGGATGGGAGAGGCTCAGGAGAAGTCCTGAAGGCGAATTTGGGAGGAAGTGATGAGGGAGCTAGAGAGCAGGAGGACTTGGGAGGAACGAAGAGGACGATTAGGTTGGTATTTTGAGACTAGGCTAGTGATGTAGCTAGGGGCAGAGTTGTGGATGGCTTTGTAAGTTGTTGTTAGAATTTTTTATTTAATTTGTTGGGTGAGTGGAAGCCAGTGGAGGGACTGGCACAGAGGGGTAGCAAACACAGAGTGGTTGGTAAGGTGGATGAGCCTGGCAGCATCATTCTTGATGGACTGAAGGGGGGGGGGGGATAGTCTATGTAAAGGTAAGCCAATGAGGAGGGAGTTGCAGTAGTGGAGGTGAGAGATAACCAGGGAGTGAATCGGGACCTTTATGGTTTCCTTGGTTAGGAAGGGACGTAGTTTTGGGATGTTGCAGAGGTTGAGGTGAAAAGCTTTGGAAAGGGATTGGATGGGCCGAAAGGAGAGTTCAGAGTCCAGGATAGCACCTAGCACCCTGGCATGTGGGGATGGGCAGATGGTTGCGCCATTTCTCTTGACAGAGAAGTCAGGGGAAGAGGCACATGGGTGAGGAAATATTATGAGCTCGGTTTTGGACAAGTTGAGGAAGTGGTGAAACATCTAGACAGATATGTCTGTTAGTAAGGCTGGATTCACACCTATGCATTTTTTGTGCTTTTTGCATTTTGCAGATTTGCACTACAGAACGTTTTCCATAGGAAACCATGGTAAATGGACTGTAGTGCAAATCTGCAAAATGCAAAAAGCACTAAAACTGCATAGGTGTGAATCCAGCCTTAGTTAGTGATGCGTGAGGAGACTGATGGATGAATTGAGGGGAGGAGAGAGAGATTTGGGTGTCATCAGCGTAGAAATTATATTGAAAGCCGCGTGAGGCAATCAGCTGACCCAGGGAAGAGGTGTAGATTTGAAAATAAGAGAGGTCCAAGAACAGAACCTTGGGGGACCCTGACAGAGTAGAGGAGAGGAGAGGAGGAAGTAGAATTGTAATTGTAGGAATAAAGTACCCATTATTCTGATTATAATGTACAATATAAACAAATAGAAACGAGCGTACAACGTAATTGGTACATACTAGAAACAGATAAGCATCTTCAACCCATATTACCCAGTAAACCCAAATTTTTATATAAAAAAGAGCCAACCATTCGAGGTAAAGTGGAAAAAAGACATAGTAGACCCTCCCAAAAATAATTTCACTTTCTTCACAGGAAAAGGGTTTTATCACTGCAAGAAATGCTATGCATGTTCATGTACTAAATGTCCAAATGAAAAGAAATTCAATTTCCAATCCACCAGTACAGGCACAATATCAAAGATTTTATAGGATGCAACACAGAGGGGGCGGTATATGCCCTGGAATGCAGCTACCTGTATGGCGAAGGGACACACCAATTTTAAAGGATCACCAGAGATGGCATTATTTGAATATTTACCACCCTATTTATTTTTGGACTTATTATGTTTATAATTCATCAGTACTAATATGTTGTTTAAATTCAGTCACTGAAACTAAGATTATTATTATTTATTATTATTATTATTCAGGATTTATATAGCGCCAACAGTTTTCGCAGTGCTTTACAACATGGGGGCAAGACAGTACAGTTACAATAAAAATCAATACAGGAGGAATCAGAGGGCCCTGCTCGTTAGAGCTTACAATCTAGAAGGGAGGGTCAAGTGGAACAAAAGGTAATAACTGTGGGGGATGAGGTGATGGAGAAAATGAAAATACAGTTGTTAGGTGTGTGTAAGATAGGCTTCTCTGAAGAGAAGTGTTCTCAGGGATTGTCTAAAAGCTAATAGAGTAGGAGATAATGAATGTTTGCTTTTATATATTTATTTGCGATATTTGCACCACTTTCTTCTACTATTTATTTTCATTGCTACCAGCACTTCACATGTGATAAATTATGTACGTTTTTAGATTTTTTTTATTTTTTTGTGCAATTGCACTACATTTGAGCCACTATTATCTTTGCACATCAATAGCAAGCTTAGATGGCTGTATAGATTATTTTCACAACCAATACAGCAGCTCAGCATCACTATTCTATACAAAGCACCAATTACTACACTTCTGCATGAGGGTTCTGGGCCTATTGATGGTTCTTGAGGCAGTTTCCTTTGCCCAGTTTCGTTCCAGTCCTCTTCAATTCAACACGCTCAAGATGTCAAACAAGCAAATCAAATCCTTGGATGGCCCAATGCTTCTGTCCAGCCAAACAAAAATCTCCCTGCCATTTTGGATCACCAATCCTGCCCTGAAATTGGGAAAGTCATACCTTCACATGCCTTGGAAGGAGGTAACAAATGCCGGCCTTACAGTCTGGGGCAGAGTTTACAGCTCCCTACAGGAAGAGTAAAAACTCCTCCGTTTAATATTCTGGAACTGAGAGCCATCTGATTGTCTCTACAACACTGGGCCCACTTTCTGCAAGGTCAGAGTGCAGTCAGACAATGCAACAGTAGTGGCCTACATAAAAGAGAAAAGTCTGAGTCTCTCCTGGGTGGAAACTTACATTCCAGCTCTCTTTGCATTCCCCTTCCTAGAGTGGACAATTGGCAAGTGGACTTCCTAAGCCACCAACAGCTAGACCCAGGGTTTATGCAACCTTCGATCTTTTCAAATCTTCGTCAAAGGTGGGGATATCCACTGTCCTCCCATCCCTTTTTGTTCTGCTGAAAAATATGACAAGAAAATTAGCTTGCACTGTTTAGGTGAGGTTACAGCTGTCAGTATGCTTGGCAGCCATGGCCTCTATTTGCAAGATATCTGAAGGAAAAAGTATGCCCATGGGACTTTTAGAGTTGTGCCAAGGGAAAAGTTAATACCACATTACATAAAATTTATACTTCCTTTTTTTATTTCATATCATATTAAAAATAGACAAAATGAGCCATTCATATGTCATGGTCCATAAAGACATGGATGAGTGAGTTTGGGGTGTAGGAACTTGACTGGCCTGCAGAGAGTCCTGACTTCAACCCGATAGAACACCTTTGGGATGAGTTGGAGCAGAGATTGCAAGTCAGGCCTTCCCGTCCAACATCAGTGTCTGACCTCACAAATGCGCTTCTGGAAGAATGGTCAAACATTCCCATAGACACACTCCTAAACCTTGGGGACAGCTTTCCCAGAAGAGTTGACGTTGTTATAGCTGCAAAGGGTGGGCCAACTCAATATTGAACCCTACGGACTAAGACTGGGATGCCATGTGTGTATAAAGGCAGGCACCCCAATACTTTTGACAATATAATGTATCTATAAAAGTGGTACCCATGTGAAAGAAATATTTTATCCCTTTTTGTTCTTACTGAAGGTCCTCATAAGACATCCTGCTTCCTTTTCCACCATTGCCAGGTGGATCAGACAACTTGTTCCCCTAAAGAAGGGGTTCCCCCTTTACCTATTAGAGCTCAGTCCACCAGGGCTGTTGGTGTCTCGTGTGGTTTTCACCATCAAGCATCTGTAGCCCAGATTTTCAAGGCCATCACCTAATCCTCTGTTTACACACTTTCCATGTTCTTTCAAGTTCAGATCTCAGCTGATGTGAGCTTCTGTTGTATTTTGTTCAGGTTCTTTAAACCCTTGTGTTTCATGTGGGCCCATTGGCAGGTCTTTGTTGCTATGTTGTTTTCTACCCCTTTAGTTTTATGGGTCTGCCCCATGGTCTAAGAATACCAGTCTTGTACTGTACGATTTAAGATAATATTATTTTTGACTAGTTAGACTCCTTCCCCTCCGTGTCCTGACTCCTTATTACTTGCTAAAAAAACTGGAGCTTCAGAGTGAATGTGTGTTTGGGTGGGGAGTTATATGGGCGACCAGCATCTATATACCTCATGGTCTAATGCCGCGTACACACAACCGTTTTTAATGTCATTGAAAAAAACTGCATTTTTCTCAACGTGATTCTTCTCAAGCCTGCCTTGCCTACACACTATCGTGGAAAAAAAATGCTCAAATTAAAGCGCGGTGACGTACAACACGTACAATGGCACTATAAAGGGGAAGTTCCATTCGGATGGCGCCACCCTTCATGTTAGTAAAGTTTGTTGAGCGACGATTCGCGCTTTTCAGCCTCGTGCTTTTCAGTCCGTTACAGCGTGACAAATGTGCTATCTCCATTACGAACGCTAGTTTTACCAGAACGAGCGCTCCCGTCTCATACTTGATTCTGAGCATTCGCATTTTTTTTCACGTCGTTAAAGCCTACACACCATCGTTTTTCATGACGAGAAAAACGACGTGAAAAATTAGAGCATGTTCCAATTTTTTCATGGGCGTTTTTCACATCGTGAAAAATACTCTGAAGCCCACACACGATCATTTTTAATGACCATTTTAAAAAATTTAATTTTTCTCGTCATTAAAAACGGCCGTGTGTACGCAGCATTAGAATACCAGTCATGTGTCCTAGTCTAAGAAAATAAGTTTCTAAGTAAGTCAAAATTCCTGGTTTTATTTTTTTTATTTTTTTCATTTCGGGCACAAACCCTGGAGCCCCTCACCATAATCTAGGTGACACATATACACCATCCACAATCGGGGCAGCAAGCACCTCACAATATACACTCACTGGGAACTTTATTAGGTGCACTTGTTCATTTGCTTGGTAACACAAATTGCTAATCAGCCAATCACATGGCATTAACTAAATGCATTTAGGCATCTCGTTACAGCCAAGGTATGCAGAATACCATCTCTGAATGCACAACACATCGAACCTTGAAGCAGATGGGCTACAGCAGCAGAAGACCACACCAGGTGCCACTCTTTTTCGCTAAGAACCGCAAACTGAGGCTACAATTCGCACAGGCTCACCAAAATTGGACGAAAGAAGATTGGAAAAACTTTGCCTGGCCTGATGAGTCTGGATTTCAGCTACGACATTCAGATGGTAGCATCAGAATTTGGGGTAAACAACATGAAAGCATGGATCCATCCTGTCTTGTATCAACGGTTCAGGCTGGTGGTGGTGTAACAGTATGGGGGATATTTTCTTGGCACATTTTGGACCCCTTAGTACCACTTGAGCATCGTTTAAACCCCCCAGGTCTACCTGAGTATTGTTGCTGACCGTGTCCATCCCTCTATGACTACAGTGGACCTTCCAGCTGGATAATGCACCATGTCACAAAGCTCAAATGATCTCAAACTGGTTTCTTGAACATGACAATGAGGTCACTGTACTCCAATGGCCTCCACAGTCACCAGATCTCAATCCAATAGAGCACCTTTTGGGATGTGGTGGAATGGGAGATTTGCATCATGGTTGTGCAGCCGACAATTCTGCAGCAACTGCGTGATGCTATCATGTCAATATGGACCAAAATCTCAGGAATGTTTCTAATCTAATCTATGCCATGAAGAATTAAGGCAGTTCTGAAGGCAAAAGGGGGTCCAACCCAGTACTAGCAAGGTGTACCTAATAAAGTGGCCGGTGAGTGTACATGTCAGTGTTAATACAGTAATAAGACTTATGGGACTTGCAGCAGCACAATCTGCTGTGTGGGAATGTGTCAGTCGTGACTCACTGTCGGACTTTCCAGTGCAATCTTACTATCTTTAATCTTATGCCATACTATTGTTTATATATTTTGTTGTCTTGGAGAGAGAGAGAGAGAGAGAAATTGCTGCAGGTGATACAGAAATGTTTAATAGTCAGTTGTGAGTTTACAGCCAAGTTGTAATGTCTAAGGTGTCGCTCAGTGTGACACAGAGAAGCATTCTTCCTGTGTTATTTACCCGGTAATGTCAGCCCTGTCTGACAAAAGCAGCAGCAGAACTTTTTCTTTTCATACATTTTTGTAATTTCTGGGGGAGAAGGGAAGGGAAATACTTAAGTGTCACTTGAATGACCGCTCTGAGGCAGTTGACCTCACATCCAAGATGGCGGTACCCAACAGCAGTCTTGGGGGTTTTGGATGTCTACACAATGGAAGCTTTTTCTGCACATGATGATTATTGTTGACATGAATGGTCTGGATCTCATTAGAGTTTAACCACTTCAGCTCTGGAAGATTTACCCCCCTTCATGATCAGGCAGTTTTTTACGATATAGTACTGTGCTACTTTAACTGACAATTGCGCGGTCATGCGACGCTGTACCCAAATAAAATGTATCTCCTTTGTTTTCCACAAATTGAGCTTTCTTTTGGTGGCATTTGATCACTACTGCGTTTTTATTGTTTGCGCTAATAAAAAGAAAACTGCAATTTTTTTAAAAAAATCAATTTCTTACTTTTCTGCCATAAAACATTCAAGGTTTTTTTTTTTTTCTAAAAAATCGAATTTCTTCAGATTTAGGCCAAAATGTATTCAGCTACATATTTTTGTTAAAAAAATAAAAAAAAATCCCGAAAAGCGTATATTGATTTGTTTGCGCAAATGTTGTAGTGTCTACAAACTATGGGATATATACTGAAATTTGTATTTATTTATTTTTTAACCACTTAATGAGGAAGTAAACCCTGGGTTTTCCTTCCTTTCTTCTTCCCTGAAAAGTTAAGGCATAACATTATATGACACTTACCTGCAAACAAAGCCCGCGTCGTCCCTGCTGCAGGCCGCATTCCTCTTCGCTCGTCTTCCTTCCAGGGCCATGGCTTACCTATAGGTACAACTTGCAGCGGGAGGTTTACAGCCTCTTTAAAGTGGATGTAAACCTCCAAAAAAATGTTTTAAATAAAGCTTGTACCTTTGTAGAGTATAGGATTTCATGTCATCTGTGCCCAGTCTTGCCACAAAGAGTTAATTCAGCTTTGAGCAATCCTCATAGTTTTTTCAGTCAGATAAAAAACAGACACACAGAGAAATAGGTGTCTGTTCTTCCCCCTTAGATTTTCTGCAGATTTTTGTCTTCAGATTTACCAAAACCATATAATATGAGGTTAAACCTTAAGAGTTTTTAAATTTGTATGCAATCAGGCAGGCCCTTGCACTACATGGTTTTGGTAAATCTGAAGACAAAAATCTGCAGAAAATCCAATAGTGTGTATGGGGTCTAACAGGTGATTTCCTTATCCCATGCACGAGCGTGAGAGAGACATTGGGGGTTGATTTACTAAAACTGGAGAGTGCAAAATCTGGTGCAGCTCTGCATAGAAACCAATCGGCTTCCATGTTTTTTTGTCAGCTTAATTGAACAAGCTGAAGTTAGAAGCTGTTTGGCTACCATGCACAGCTGCATCATATTTTGCACTCTCCAGGTTTAGTAAATCAACCACATTGTGTGTACTTTCCCAGTTTAATCACCCCCCTCTCTCAGCGTCTCACAGCTATTACCACAGCTCTCCACTACAGCCTGTGTTGTGTAGCACATGCGCAGGAGTCACGGGGCCGTGAGGGCGCTCTGCTTATGCCCAGAACGTGCTTTGTGTCCCCTGTGCACGCACTTCACACATAACATACGCGAGGTTCGTCCTCACAACACTGCCTGTCCAAATGGGAGTGTAGAGGTGGGCGGGGAGTCTAGTGACGTCACGACTCCGCCCACTAAACTCCGGAACATAGACCCTCCCATGCATTTTTGGAGATTTGCGGGGCTCGGTGTGCAGAAGGTGGTGATTTTTAAAAGGTAGGGATACATGCGGGAGGCATATATACAAATATACATTTGAAAGATGGCAATCGTTTATTATCATGAGTAGTGGGTTTACATCCACTTTAAGGACCAAGCCTATTTTTGACACTTGTTTACAAGTTAAAATCATGTTTGTTTGCTAGAAAATTACTTAGACCCCCACACACTATATCAACGCTCTCCATTTTATTCTCTAGGGTCCCTGCTAAAATATATATATATATATATATATATATATATATATATATATATATATTTTAGCAGGGACCCTAGAGAATAAAATGGAGAGCGTTGATATACTTTATGTCACACCGTATTTGCGCAGCGGTCTTACAAACGCAATTTAAAAAAAAAAAAGATTTTGAAGTAAAAAAATAAGAACACAGTAAAGTTAGCTCAATTTTTTTCTATAATGTGAAAGATAATGTTACGCCGAGTAAATTGATACTTAACATGTGATGCTTCAAAATTGTGTACGCTCGTGGAACGGTGACAAACTTTGGTACTTAAAAATCTCCATAGGCAACATTTAAAAATGTCTACAGGTTACCACTTTAGAGTTACAAAGGAGGTCTATTGCTAGAATTATTGCTTTCGCTCTAATGATCGTGACGATACCTCACATGTGGGGTTTGAACACCGTTTATATATTGGTTCTCGTAGCTGTCAATCATAGCCAGTGAGGAGGGAGTAGGGGAGGAGCCGAGCCGCCCTGTTTTTGTTAAGACGCAGATGGCAGTGGCTTTCTATGGGGGCACTTGGCGGAGGGGAAGGATGTAATGGCCAGGACTGCCAGTGGGGGATCCGAGAAGACGAGGATCGGGACTGCTTTGTGTAAAACGATTGCACAGTACAGTACAGGTAAGTACAACATACTTGTTATCCGAAAAAAAAAAAATTACCTTTTTAGAAATTTATTACATAAATTATAAAAATACATTTGAAAATATTTGACTAAGTTCCATAAAATATTTTAGCAGCTTCTTAATGCAGCAAACCTACCTGTCTACAGAAGCTCGAACTTCCTGTGTAAGATTTTATTTTGTTTCCTCATCCCTGTTTGAGCAAGCATTAGCCGTCTGCTGCAATAATCATGATTTTCATCCGTCAGTTTGACATGGCCCCTGGCAATTTGCTAATTTTCAGTCTCTTAGCTCTTGACAAGGACAGTACTTGTATGTTATTGTTGTTCAGATTAACCTGTTTTCTGCTGCATGCTACTGGGCCATCTTCTACACGGCAATGTAAAATTCTATTTTGAAAAAATAGCTTAAAGAAAATTGGAATGAAAGTGGTATTTTTCCCATAATATAAAAAACAAAAACAAAACAGATTATCTTAATTGTACAGTACAGGGCAGAGGACTGGTATTCTTAGACCATATGTTACTGTATATGCTGGATACTGTAAGGTGATTAGACATTAGCAAAAAACTTGCAAGAGCATACCCATAAAACCCCATCCACTCTGAGGCTCAATTTTTTTGTCCTTGGATGATGGACCAGTTCTCAGAAGTATTTCCTTTTTAAACCAATGAATTGTTTTCATCTGAAGCACTTATTTGACTGCTTATTGTCTTGGGCTGTCTAGTAGTTCCTGAATCAGTTACCCTCGGTGTGTAGCTTGGGGAATAGACCCCACCGCATTGGGCCAACCTGCAATGTTTATGCTGGGCACTGAATCCTGTGTTAGATGCTCATCTTGGCACAAAGTGCAATGTGTGAAGTTGGCTGCCGGGTGCTGTACAGGTCCAGAGCCATGGTCTATTTCTATGGCTCTCAGATCCTGAACTCCCCTTTGGGGGTATGCCCACCGTGATGGGGGAAGCCTGGAACTTTAAGAGGCCCAGCATTGTTGATAAGGTAAGACAGGATTTCCCTGTATATTAACACCAGTTCCTGGCATTTAATAACAAAATTTGCAGTGTGTAGCACAGTATGTAGTTTTATTGAACAGAGGATTTGGGAATTATTCAGTGTATTGTAGTAATGCCTGCCATTTTGACTCCCCTTTGACCAGGGGAGGAGAGACAGGAGGAGACTGCCTGGGAGCAAGGGGAGAGATACTACGAGGCAAGGGAGAAGACCGGAAGCAGAAAGAGGTTGCTGCTCCACAGAGCCGGTGTGACTGTTTCCTACCAGCAGTTCCATGGTCGGAAGCAGACCCACCGCCTCAGGCACCCTATCTGCCATGTGGGTGACCGTACAGACATCGCTGGCCACTTCAGTCACCAGGTGGCCAGTCAGGCAACCTGCAAGAGCCTGCTCCAAGATTATTTTAACCTTGGGCCTTGGTGTCGCAGGATTGATGAGCAAGCACTTGCCCATGTAGCAAAGGACACTGCATGCAGACATCGTTAATTTGTCACTCTAACCAAGCTTGAGAGTGACCCTTTGCTGCATTTACTCTTTGGGGGAGCAACGACAGTATTCCTCCTGCTTTCAGGACACTACAAGTATACTTTATATCACCTTGCTTACCAGGACACCACAAGCATACTTTAATTCACCCTGCTTTTCAAGACACTTCAAGCACACCACTAAAGAACTAACTGAAGATGCAAGGCCATCTTTTCTTCTAAGAGACTACAACATATTCTCTCCCCCCACAAGGGATTAAAGCCATTGGTGCCATAAGGGCCCATACTTTCACCCAGGACTCTATCTACTAAAGGAGCGTGTCTAAATACTTGAAGTGGTTGTAAACCCACTTATGCAACTTGCACCTACAGGTAAGCCTAGATTAAGGCTTACCTGTAGGTGTTTGCAATATCTTCTACACGGTTTAGGAGATATTTTCCAAAAAATAATGCACCATTGTCTACGGCGCATGCGCGCCATAGACAACGGCGCTGCCGCACTGTCAATGCCGGCTTTGACAGCTCCCGCGCGCATGCGCAGTGACGTCATTGCTGCTCAGGCCAATCAGAGCGCAGGAGCGGCGATACCCGGAAGTAACCTTCCGGAGCGATGTCTGCGGCCGGAGGGGGAGACGAGGACGGCTTCGGGGGCTTCGATCTAAGGTAAGTAATGCATAATGAGCTAGTATGCTAGTCATACTAGCTCATTATGCCTCTCTTGCAGGTTATTTTTTTTTTTTTTTTATATATATATTTGGGTTTACAACCACTTTAAAGGCTTTTTGAATTGAACTCATTACAGTGTTTGTGGTTCTTTGGGACTGTGGTGTCAGGGAATAGGTGATCTATTACGCGTCTGGTCATTCCTCTTCCCTCCTCCTGCCAGAACTCATAGAGCTCAATTCAAGCAGAGTTGTTGGTTCTGTGTAAGTGTTCATATCATACTGCACTCAGTTATCTTTATTTATGGTCTCTGCTCTCTGGGTTACTTGCCTTAAAGCAGATGTCCCGTGGCCAATCGTTTTTTTTTTTGTGCATTCAATGAGTTTTTACATCACAAAGTAATACTCACTGGTTTGATGTCTTTAAATATCCCCTGTCCGTTTTCGTGCAAAAGAAGAACTTATCAAATCCGATATAGGCAGTTTACATTTTGCTTGTGGACATTGTGACGCCCACAAGCACTGATTTCCTGGAAGCGGTGAATGCTCATCTCCCAGCATTCACCCCTCTTTCCTGTGCATGTGCAGTGTTTATGGCGAGCAGTGCCAAAAACTTCCTGGTTGTCATCACAACGGGCAGCGTCATTGAAAGTTCACGCCCCGTTGTGATGGCATTCACAACCATAGAAGTCAGATACGCCCTCGTCACGTGACCGGCGTCACTTCTTATTTGAAAATCTTGTGAGATTTCGCAGGACGGCGTTCCGCATGGACTCTTGGGAAGCATGACACTGTGCTCCCAGGAGACATTGTGGTAAGCTCCCAGATAACAGTGCGGTGCCGAGGAAAGGAGTAGAAACGCCTACTCCCGCGGCAGTGAAAAACCAGAAGTCAAACTTTAAACATCAATAATACGGTATTTAAATCACAAAAAAAAGTTGTTGTGTCAATTCAACATGTATGTATTGTAATGAAGGTGATAGGATATTGTTGTTATTTTGGGTGGACATCCGCTTTAATAAGTCCCCTAAAAGTAGTCAGTTTATCTTGCTGAATTTCATTGCTATTTATCTTTCAGTGAACAAGACTCAGTTGATTTATTTGGGTTATATTTAATTATCACTTGTTTATATTATTACCGTTTGCTTTATCCTAAAAGAAAGTCTTCCAGTAAAAAATACTTTCTGGTTTACCACGGTTTGTGTCTATCTACTATTGTGTCTGCAGTAACACTGTTTACTGTGTGTTAGAGGGGCTGAGCCTGTTCTTGGGTTTGAGAGCTAGAACAAAGAACATAATATACTCAAGCAGCTCCTTCGGGGTGGCGCTACACACACAAACCCCTATTCTGCACTTCATAGCTATGAGTACCCCATTGAGGACCCCCCTTACTAGCAATGGCAGATCTCAGTCACAAGAGATATAGGACTAAAGGCCCAAATAACATAAAGACAGCCGAAAGGAAACACAGAACATCGCTCATGGCGATGGGTGCTCCCTTGTTCCAGAGCAATATCCTTTTATTGACACCGCTCTTCCACAGTCTTAAGCCTCGTACACACGACCGGTTTTCTCGTCAAGAAACGACAAGAAAACTGTTGGGAGAGCTTTCTTGCCGAGAAAACCGGTCATGTGTATGCTTTTCCGAGTCTTAAAAAAATCGCGCATGCTCAGAATCAAGTATAAGACGGGAGCGCTCCTTCTTCTGGTAATACTAGCGTTCGTAATGGAGATAGCACATTCGTCACGCTAAAACGAACTGACCAGCGAACTGAAAGCACGAAGACTGAAAAGCGTGAATCGTCTCTCCCCAAACTTTTACTAACACGCGGTAATACGAGATCAGCAAAAGCAGCCCAAGGGGTGGCGCCATTGGAATCAAACTTCCCCTTTATACTGCCATTGTACATGTTGTACGTGAGTGCGCTTCACAATGACGAGATTTGGAATTGACAGTGTGTATGCAAGGAAAGCTTGACAAGAATCTCGTCAAGCTTAACAAGAATCTCGTCGAAAAACAACGGGTTTTTTTACGACGAGACTCTCGGTCGCGTGTTCTTGGCTTTACTCTTCGGAAAACTCTTGCACTTCACTCTTGCACTTCTAGAACTTCAGTTTCCAAAGGCAAGAAATGCTCCATGTTCTCTATTCCCTCTGATCCTTTTCAGGAACCTCCTTTACTTGCAGATATTATGGAGAAAGTTATTGAGGACCCTGATTTTGTTCCAAGACTGCAGATGATTTACCATCTCTTGCATTTATGTGAGGTACAAGCTACAGCCTTGTGCCAAAGGCTTTCTACTGTTATCATACTAAATGATGCTGTGCCCATTAGTCTTTGCCTAATAGCACCTGATTTTCCACAGCCAAAACAAGTTCATATGGGTACTAAGACTGACTAAGTTTAGAAATACTTTTCTCATACATGCATGATTGTGCACTTTATCAGGACTTGCTCAACCCGAAGAGGGTTTTCACTTCTAAGCTTTTTGCTGAAATGTATCCAATGGAAAAATGGACTGTTCTATTAGGGGATCCTGCTATTTGCGTTCTCAATAAACACATTACAGTTCCCATTTAAAGATTCTGTTAGGTGTTTTTGAAGCTCTCCTTAAAGGCTTAATTTGCTCTTACAGGTCCAGCTATGCAGCCGATAATTGTTGCCATGTCTATTTGCCAGACTATTGCTAACTGGACAAGACAATTGAACAGAGACCAGGCACCTGTTTTGATGGCCCTGCTCGCTTAGGACAATTACAGTTGATTTTGTGTTCTCTTCTGAGAATGTAATTTTCCAAGTTTCAAGAAGTTTTCTTGTTTCTGCATTTGTGCAATATTTTGTGGCTTAAAGTTGATCTGTTGAACATGCTTGTAAGAAATTACTTCTACACATGCCATTTGATTGTGAACATCTTTTTGGTTAATACGTTGATAAATTAATCAAAGAAGTCACTGGGGGAAAGGTGTACTTTTACCCCACAAGCAAAAGCTTAGGTGTTCAACTCCTAGGGCTTTTACTTCTACTCAGCGAAAGGAACCTTTTCATTCTCCACAGGCACCAACATCCAGATCAAGGCTTAAGTCAAGGCCAAGTCTACCAAGGAACTCTCCTCATGATGAAGGCACACCCCACTCCTCGGAGCTAGGGAACATTTTTTGGAGTTTGCTCCAATCTGGACCTGGGACATCCCAGAACTTTGGGTCCCATTTGTAATTTCAATGGGGCACAAAATAATAGAATTTCTTTGCCCCCTCTCCACATTTTACCTTCCAATCTGCCAGCCTCAGAACAAAGGAGAGCAGCGTTAATAATCGCCTTGCACCAACTTCACGCCTATTCAAACCTAGTCAGGGTCCCAAAAATTAATGGGTACCTTCATCCAATACTGGATTTAAAATCCAAAGTTCTGAATGAAATCCACAAGATCTATTTATTATTGCTTTTCTCAGACAAGGGGAATTTCCTGCATCACTAGACATACATCCTCATTTTCCCATTTTTCCACCTTTTGCTGTGGGAGACCAGCATTTTCAATTTGCTTGCCCTGCTTCTGACTCTTCTACAATCCCAGGGCATTCTTGTCAATTTTCCTGGACAACCTTCTACAGAAGGACTCCTCAGCCATAACTGTGTCCAAAAGACAATTTGTTTCCTTTGAGCCTTTGGCTGGATAATCAGCTTTCCAAAGTTTTTTCCCAGCCCCCTTCCTGCTTGGAGTACCTTGGTATTATACATGAAGGGTCAGTCCCACATAAGGCCCTGATCGCCAGTAGTGATAGGACTGTTACAGTACCCAGATATGAGACAATTGGTTAAAATTAACAATTTATTACAAAAATAATTAACACAGAATTACAAGATTATCTTATAGTTCTGTGTTTAGGGCTGCAACTAACGATTATTTTCATAATCGATTAGTTGGCCGATTATTGTTTCGATTAATCGATAAATTGGTTAATAACCTTCAAAAAGGTAATTTTGCTGCGATTTGCATTTTTACATATTTTTTTTGACCAATTTGTTGTTGGGCAGATTAAAAAACACAAATTGCCGCAAAAACGCATTGCTTGCTTTTCTGCAGGTTCTTCATTGAAGTATATTGAACCAAAAAAACAAAATGGCACAGTTTTGCGTTAAAAAAAAAGTCCTTGCCTTTTCCAAATACGCAGCAGCTGAAAAAATCATGGATGTGAACGTGTCCCATAGGAATCCATGTAAATTAACTGTAGTGTGTTTCTGCAAAAAGCACCAAAAAACACAGAGGTGTGACCCAGGCCTGAGATGTTTAGTAACATATTGGAGTTAAAAAAACTAAAATTAGTACAAAAAGAGCAAATAATCGCTACTGTAAAGGGTTAATTTTTTTACTTTGGGACAGTGAAAGTAATATTTACAGTAGCGATTTTTGCTCTTTTTGTACTATAAAGGGCTAATTTCAGTTTTTTTAACCCCATTATGTTACTGGCCGATTAATCGATTATGAAAATGGTAATCGATTAATTTCATAATCGATTAGTTGTCGATTAATCGATTAGTTGTTTCGGCCTTATCTGTGTTCATTATTTTTGTAATAAATTGTTAATTTTTACCAATTGTCTCGTATCTGGGTACCGTAACAGTCCTATCACTACTGGCAAAACAATAGCAAATGCAAGCGCTTGGGAAGCCTGCACAGACAAACACTATTAATCCTAAATGTGTAAAGGATATTATACAAAGGTTGAAAATCAAAAAACAAAAAAAGTATTCCAATCGGGTGGACATAAAGTTATTATTGTTACCAAGGGATGGCAGGTAGCATAAGGTTTTGAAAAACTCTATAGTAACAATTGTGGATAGGAAGTCTTTAATAAAAACTCAGTTGCCCAGGGCAGCTCTTCTCCAAGTTGAAGCCGACTCAAGGAAAATGACATGAAAGGAAAAATAGAAAAGCACCTCTTAGCAAAACAGATTTATTATGTAGCAGACAATTTGTATCAAACACTTACATCATGGTAAGTTTCAGGTGTCATCCAGTAGGATCAATGTTTATATTGCGTCCAGGATCTCTGACGCTAGTCCACGGATTTCCCAGGTCCCGGTTATGGCGGCCGCAAGTAGCCGGGATGCAGGCTGGCTTGTCCGTGATAGGAGACAGCAGCGAAAGATGGCAACGGTCGGTCCGGAGAGGAGCGTCTGACGTCAGCTGGATGGTGCAGGGAACCACAACGCGTTTCAGAGCATGCGCAGCTCTCGTACAGGGCATGCGCGCTCCTTTCTCAAGTGTACAAGGAGACAGGAAGGACGGATGTTTTAAAAGTAATTCTGCCCGTCAGCGCAGCAGAATTCAATAATTGCTATGACAAGTGTGTTGCATGGAACAAAACGGGAGTTTTAACCCCACTAACTTGGGATAGCTTAAATAGCAGAAAAATAATAATAAAATAGAAAATAATAAAATTAATAAAAAAATATATATATAATAAAAATAATAATGATAATAAAGGTAATGAATAGTAATGAAATAATATTGCTCATAATAAATTAATTAAAGAAGTAATGAAATAATATTGCTCATAATAAAATAATTATGAAGTAATTAAGGCATAACGTTTATAATAGCAAAAAATTATTATTGTATGATAAAAGCTTTTTAAGGGAATGTCTATATAGACATTTTAGTGTTAAAATTTTTTAAAAAAATTATTAATATATGACAGGGATATGATGCCTGCCAACAAAATATTTGGGTGCAAGCTCTTAAATGTTACGATAAATACAATCAAAGTGATAAAATATAATGAGTATGATATAGGCACAGTGAATAATCATCAATCACTAGTCATTATAGAGGATTATCAGCGTAGCTGTATACAAAACAGAAGGAAATAATAAGAATAAAATATATATATATATATATATATATATATATATATACACACACACACATATATATATATATATATATATATATATATATATATATATATATATATATATATGCTCGTGTGCCTATGTGTGCCCACGTGCACACACACGTATAAAGGGACACACATACACATATATGCTAGTGCACACAAGCGCTCGCCCACACATGCGTGGAGGCTTGCGCTGTGTAACAAAAGAGCTAAAATTAAAAAATGATAATGGTAATAATAGTATTGTATAATTATTATAAATGATAATAAATGAAGGGATTATATATATGTAAATATGTAAAAAGGAGAAGCCATAAGATTCCTTAATGGAAAAGCACACACATATAGGTGCTAACACTACAATATGTACATGCACACTTGCAACCGTGCATCATAGGGAGAGGGCAAATAAGAGAAGGGGAACATTTTTTAGAGGATCGTGTTAACCTCTAGTTCCTCGTTTAACCCATTCGGCACAAGGGTATCCAGAGTAAAGATCCAATAAGTTTCGCGCTCACACAGTCTGGAAAAACGCTCGGCTTCAGATAGGCCTTTAGGTATGGCTTCTATCACCCAAACCTGTAGGCCCTCCGTGGACTGGCCATGAAATTCCAAGAAGTGCCGTGGTACACTGTGTTCATCACAACCAGTTTCCACAAAGCGACGATGTTTGCCAAAACGCTGTCTTAGTGGGTTAATAGTGCGACCCACATATAGCATTTTGCATGGGCATGTTAGGCAATAAACGACATAATCACTTGAACAGTTGAAAAAATTGTCAAGTTGATAAGTCTTATCCCTATGAGAGAAGTTTTTTTTTTTGTCCATGTTGGACAAAATTGCAAGTTTTGCACAGGGCTTTATTGCATCTATACATCCCTTTAAGGGGGGCCGGACAAATAGCACTAATTGGTTTAGTGTGTTTTAACTTGCTAGGCGCTATTTTGTTTTTTAGAGTCGGTGCCCTTCTGTAGGTAACTTTAGGTTTATCACAAGCAATTGTAGCTAGGTGGGGGTCTTGCTTCAAGATGTTCCAGTGTTTATGAATGATATGTTCCATTTTTCTATACTGTCCATGGAACCCAGTGACAAATCGAACAACCGGTTTTTCTGGCGATTTTATTCTCTTGGGTTTCTTGCCAGAAAGATAGATGGTATGGGCATGGTCTATAATTTTTTCTGGGTATCCTTTATCCAAAAAATTTTGTTTCAAGTGTGCACTTTGTAGTATGTAGTCGCTGTCCCTGGTGCAGTTCTGTCTTAATCTACAGTATTGACCCTTAGGTATATTTTTTACCCAGAGGGGATGGTGACAGCTATCGTAATGGAGGTAAGAGTTACCTGCAGTGGGTTTAGTATAATTACGAGTAAAGATCTTATCTAGCTCATGATTGAGTTCTAAATCAAGGAAGGCCAAACTGTCCTTATTCCAGACAGCGGAAAAGGAGAGTCCCATGTCATTGGTATTGCAGTATGTGACAAAGTCATCAACCTGGGAGGAGGAGCCATCCCAGATGATGACAATATCGTCGATATACCTGCCATAGAATACTATGTATCTAGCAAAGGGGTTATTTTTCCATATGAGTAGATTCTCCCACAGTCCCATGGTCAGGTTGGCATAGGAGGGGGCAAAATTAGCCCCCATCGCTGTACCATGGGTCTGTAGGTAGAAATCTCCCTCGAAATGGAAATAATTATGCGTAAGGCAAAACAGAGTAGCGTCCAGAATAAATTCAGCTTGTTTATTGTTGAGCATAGGGTTGGAGGATAGATAATGTTGTACGGCCAAAAGGCCTATATTATGGGGGATGGAGGTATATAGGGAGTTAACATCTAATGACAGCCAAGAATAGCTGTCAAGCCAAGTATATGGAGACAGAAGTTCCATGAGATGTATAGAGTCCCGTATATATGATGGGAGATCCTGAGCGAGCGGTTGTAGAAAAGAATCAATGTATTGTGAGAAGCCACCAGTTACGCTGTTCATAGAGGCAACGATCGGCCTACCGGGAGGGTTCTTTAGATCTTTGTGTACTTTAGGTAAATGATAAAAGTACGGCGTACTGTAGTAGTTTTTTTGTAAAAAGGCTGCTTCTTTTTTGTCGATGACTTGATCTACTAGAGCTTTCTTAACCAATGTCTCTGCTTCTATACGAAACAGAGGTAAAGGATCAGATGGAAGTTTTCTATAAGTGTTTTGATCGGACAGCAGCCTCATGGCCTCAGCCACATAATCTGTTCAATCTTGGATAATGATCCCACCCCCCTTATCTGCAGGCTTAATGATAAGATTGGGGTTGTCAAGGAAGCATTTAAGTGAAGCTCTCTCACCGGGTTTAAGATTATAATGGCGATGTTTGCCGGCATTTTCTGTAGCTTGGCATAATTTTTGGAGGTCAGCAAACACAACTCTATAGTAAGATTCTAGATAGGGTCCCTTGGATTTGGTAGGGTAAAAAATGGACTTAGGCTGTAAAGGTGTATGTGTAACCGGGGGTGATGTTTGAAAATGTTGAGTGAATAATTCAAGATCAACGTCTAGATCCAGCTCGCCAGGTTCTAGATCATACATGTTAAATTGGCTATCAGGAATATAGGAAGAAGCTTCTGTAATTGCCTCAGCAACAGTGGCAGGAGAAAGTGTGCTGTCAGGATCAGCTAATTTGCCTTTGGTAGATTGTATATTATAAAATCTTTTAAGAGTAAGGTTTCTTATGAATTTGTTAAGATCCTTAAATAATTGGAAGGAATTGGGTTGTATGGTGGGAGAAAAAGTGAGGCCTCTACCCAAAAGGGAGACATCATCAGGTGACAATACATGGGAGGAAAGATTGAACAACTTTATAGTTTCTGTTGTTTTGCATTGATTTTTGGATTTTCTGCGTCCTCCCCTACATCCTCGTCTGTGTGCTTTCTTTTTAATCTGTGTTTTGGGTGTGAGCCCTTTTCTAAAAAAGGCGAGAAGGACAGGGAGGCAGAATAAGTTGGTATGTCATGGATGTTAAAATCACCGAGGAGAAGATCAAAGGTGGTAGATGCTTGGGGAGTGGTAGGGATTAAAGAGTCATCTTGGCTCACAATTTGAGCTGCAATACCAAGACTGGTAATAGAAGATTGTGTTGGTATATCAATGGAATTGGAATCAGAGGTAGTGCCAGAGGGGATATCATCTATAGATACAAGCGGCATATTACCATCAGGAACTATGCCAGTAGATAATGTGTTTTCATCTAGGACGGAAGCCACATTATCTCTAGGCGAGGGAATTTCCCTAAGTGGTTGGCATTTATTTCCAAATCTTCGTCTAGAATGAATTCGTTGGGGTAGTGGGCTAGCTGTACGTGAATTGTTGGTGTTAACAAAACTAAATTTATCCTTGGGTCTGGATATGACATTAGAAATCACTCTAGCATAGGGTGCTATAGACATGAGTGCTGGTATTTTTCCCTTAAAGGGATGTATAGATGCAATAAAGCCCTGTGCAAAACTTGCAATTTTGTCCAACATGGACAAAAAAACTTCTCTCATAGGGATAAGACTTATCAACTTGACAATTTTTTCAACTGTTCAAGTGATTATGTCGTTTATTGCCTAACATGCCCATGCAAAATGCTATATGTGGGTCGCACTATTAACCCACTAAGACAGCGTTTTGGCAAACATCGTCGCTTTGTGGAAACTGGTTGTGATGAACACAGTGTACCACGGCACTTCTTGGAATTTCATGGCCAGTCCACGGAGGGCCTACAGGTTTGGGTGATAGGCCTTTAGGTATGGCTTCTATCTGAGGCCGAGCGTTTTTCCAGACTGTGTGAGCGCGAAACTTATTGGATCTTTACTCTGGATACCCTTGTGCCGAATGGGTTAAACGAGGAACTAGAGGTTAACACGATCCTCTAAAAAATGTTCCCCTTCTCTTATTTGCCCTCTCCCTATGATGCACGGTTGCAAGTGTGCATGTACATATTGTAGTGTTAGCACCTATATGTGTGTGCTTTTCCATTAAGGAATCTTATGGCTTCTCCTTTTTACATATTTACATATATATAATCCCTTCATTTATTATCATTTATTATAATTATACAATACTATTATTACCATTATCATTTTTTAATTTTAGCTCTTTTGTTACACAGCGCAAGCCTCCACGCATGTGTGGGCGAGCGCTTGTGTGCACTAGCATATATGTGTATGTGTGTCCCTTTATACGTGTGTGTGCACGTGGGCACACATAGGCACACAAGTATATATATATATATATATATATATATATATATATATATATTGTGACAGCAGGAAGGTAAAGTCACCTGGTTGCATCCAGGGGGGTAGATATATTTCGCCCAGATTCAGGCTTTACGCCGACTTATACAACTAGGTGGAGAGTTGTATAAGCCCAGCTGGGGCTAGTGGGCTCATGGATGACTCATACCTCTAGGGAGAGTGTGGGGCGTCGTGCAGACAGGGAGTTGATGAGACCAGCTGAAGCTTGTCAGCTCATTTAGGCCTCTATAAGAACTCCCAGCTTCATTAGATGTTAGCTCATGCCTGGAACCAGACCTGTGTGGACTGTCTAGGGAGAGTGAACCCCTGTGCGGTGAGACAAAGCCTGTGTGGCTATTTGCTTGGACATTTAAAACCAGGGACTTAGGGACTAGGACAGCACTAGGCTGATCCCAGTTGTTAGTTAGGAAACCTGTATGTTTAGTCAGAGGTCAAGTTGACCAGGATTTATTTTGTTTATGTTTCTTTTGCTTTGCTGTGTTTTGTCACTGTAAATAGAAAATAAACCGCACCTTTTTGATTTTGAAAACCACAACCTCCGTTTGCTGGGCCTGTTTTTGTGTGGGGAGCCCATCTCGGGGGTCACACACACCCGCTGCCGAGCTAACCCCCTCACAGTTGGTGGAGAATGCGGGCAGTTTTTTTTTAAGCCAGCATGGAGGAGATACTGAAGCAGCTGGCTCTAGCAAATGCCAATCAACAGCAGACAAATGCAGGTTTGCAAAAGAGCCTTGCAGCTCAACAACAGAACTTCGCAGCCCAGCAGCAAGCTCATCAACAGAGCCTTGCAGCCCAGCAGCAAGCTCATCAACAGAGCCTTGCAGCCCAGCAGCAGACAAACGCAACTTTGCAACAGAGTCTGGAGGCTCAGCAACAAGCCCAGCAGCAATCTGAGGCCCGCTTCATAGACCTGTTACAGAAGCAAGAGCAGAGACTACAACAACAGATGGAAGCAGCAATGCAGCAACGTCCGCAGACCAGTGAGGAAAGCCGTCCCACTAATACCGCGTCCTTTGGGGTGAGTCGTTTATTGACAAAAATGACTGGAGAGGATGATCCAGAGGTATTTTTGACCACATTTGAAAGGACCGCTGAAAGAGAAAAGTGGCCTGAGGAGCAGTGGGCTGGACTGGTGGCTCCTCTGTTAACTGGTGAATCGCAGAAAGCTTACTATGACCTAGAGCCTAACCAAGCAAAAGACTATGCGATGCTAAAAGCTGAAATATTGGCAAGGCTGGGTGTCACCCAGGCTGTCCGGGCTCAGCGTGTGCATAACTGGACTTTCCAGCTTGGAAAACCCCCCAGGTCTCAAATGTATGATCTCATTCACCTGAGCAGAAAGTGGCTACAGCCAGAGACTTTGTCCGCACCAAAGATTGTGGAACGTGTTGTAATGGATCGGTTTTTGAGAGCTCTTCCTACTGCCATCCAAAAGTGGGTAAGCCATGGAGACCCAGAGACGGCCGATGGTCTTGTGGATCGTGTGGAGAAATACTTGGCTACAGAGAACCTGACGGCCTCTTCCAGAGACACTCGGACTTTCCACCCTAAGACCAAACCATCCCCAGGGGCGGATAAGAGGATTCCAAGGGGTGAGGGTGGAGAGAGTGAGAGGGTGGGAGCTCTACCCCAAGTTTGGCGAGAACAGCCTGGGAAATCAGCGGCTCAAGAGGCCGCAAGAAGGATCGTTTGCTACCGCTGCCGGCAAGCGGGACATATTGCAGCCAATTGCCCGGTTGTGGAGGAACCCATGCAGTGTGACTTTCTGACGGGCAGACGTCAGTCGCTGTGTGCGACAGTCGCATGCACTGCCATTCGAGGAACTGAGAAACATTTATGCAAAATGTGTGTTAATGGTAGAAATGTTGTGGTATTGCTGGATTCAGGTAGCCTTGTGACCCTGATAAAGGCTGAGTTAGTTAAAACAGAGGTCTCTGGGAATAGCAAGGTAGCTGTTATTTGTGTGCATGGGGACACCCGAGAGTATCCAGTGACTACAGTGTGTTTCGAGACCCCCAAAGGTACCCTCTCTCATCCAGTGGGCTTAGTATCTCAGTTACCGCATGACGCCATTGTGGGAAGGGATTTTCCAAAGTTCTGGGAACTGTGGGATGATCCTGAGCCCCCCACTGGTGCCCCTATGTACCAGGAATGTGATAGCCAGAACTCCCCTGAGAGTGGTGAGGACTCTCCGGAATTTCCCTTATCAGTTTTGGCAGGGGAGACTCAAGAAACTGGAGAGGAGCCCACCTCCTCAGACGAAAACCTACCGTCTGTGGAGTTTTCTGATCTTGAGGTTCACAGGGAAAACTTTGCCACAGAACAGTTGAAAGACCCCGCCCTAATAAAGGCACGGGAAAACGTAGTGAAAATAGATGGCGAGTTAGTGAACCCAGATAATACCTGCACTTACCCATACTTCAGCGTAGAGAAGGACCTACTGTATCGGGTGGCAAAAAGGGCAGAAGAAACCGTTGAGCAGCTTGTGGTGCCCAAACCTTACAGGAAGTTGGTGTTGGAGTTGGCCCATGGGCACATTCTTGGAGGTCATCTGGGGACAGAGAAAACCCGAGAGAGGGTATTACAGAGATTCTATTGGCCGGGGGTGATGAAGGACATAGAAAATTATTGTTCCTCCTGCCCTGTGTGTCAGAGGTCGGCCCCGATGCCACATTTCCGTAGCCCGCTGGTCCCTCTACCCATCATTGAGGTCCCGTTTGAGAGGATCGCCATGG
Source organism: Rana muscosa (assembly GCA_029206835.1). Lineage (NCBI taxonomy): Eukaryota > Metazoa > Chordata > Amphibia > Anura > Ranidae > Rana > Rana muscosa. The sequence continues at coordinate 505,531,102 of CM055118.1, read as the reverse complement.
ATTTGGTAGGTCCTATAATCAAGTCCGCTAGGGGGCACCAGTACATATTAGTTATAATGGACTATGCCACCCGTTATCCAGAAGCGATCCCTCTCCGAAATACCTCGGCCAAAACCATAGCCAAAGAGCTATCTCTTGTGTTTAGCCGGGTGGGTATTTGTAAAGAACTGCTTACGGACCAAGGTACACCCTTTATGTCCCGGGTTATGAAGGAGCTGTGTAAATTGTTCAAAGTGACGCAATTACGTACATCTGTGTATCACCCCCAAACCGATGGGCTGGTTGAAAGGTTCAACAAAACCCTAAAACAAATGTTGAAGAAAGTGGTGGATAGAGATGGAAAGGATTGGGACTGTCTACTTCCTTATCTGATGTTTGCTATTAGGGAGGTGCCCCAATCCTCTACGGGATTCTCCCCCTTTGAGTTACTGTATGGGAGACACCCAAGAGGGCTGTTGGATATTGCCAAGGAAACTTGGGAAAGTGAGAGTTCTCCCCACAGGAGTGTGATTGAGCATGTCGCCCTGATGCAAGACCGAATTGCACAGGTAATGCCCATCGTGAAGGAACATTTGGCCCAAGCGCAGTTAGCACAGCAGAGAGTGTACAACCGTGGAGCCAAGACCCGTACCTTTTCCCCGGGGGATAGGATATTGGTACTTGTCCCTACGGTTGAAAGTAAATTCCTTGCCAAATGGCAAGGCCCCTACGAGATAATGGAAAAAGTGAGCGAAGTGAATTACAAGGTCAGACAACCAGGAAGGCGAAAGCCCGAACAGATCTATCACGTTAATCTGTTGAAAGCCTGGAGGGATAGAGAGTCCCTAGTCGCAGACACTTGGTCACCAGCTCAAACTGGTTGCGTGATTCCGGAGGTTGGAATAGCAGCCACCTTGTCACAACCCCAACAACAGGAGGTTAAGGAGTTTGTGCTTCGCAACAAGGAGGTATTCTCTGAGCTGCCGGGACAAACATCTGGGGTAGAGCATGACATCATTACCCCGCCCGGTGAAAGGGTGAAGTTAAAACCCTATCGGATCCCAGAGGCCCGACGGGAGGCAATACGGGAGGAAGTACAGAAAATGCTGAACTTAGGGGTGATAGAGGAGTCCCAAAGTGATTGGTCTAGTCCCATTGTGTTGGTGCCTAAACCGGATGGGAGCTGGCGATTTTGTAACGATTTTCGACAGTTGAACAAAGTTACAAAATTTGACACCTACCCCATGCCACGTATAGATGAGTTGATCGACCGGCTGGGAACAGCCCGATACATGACGACTCTTGACCTCACAAAAGGGTATTGGCAAATCCCCCTGGCCAAGTCGGCCAAAGAGAAAACCGCATTTGTAACCCCAGACGGGGCGTTCCAATGTAAAAGAATGCCGTTCGGGTTACAGAATGCGCCGGCCACATTCCAGCGGAAAATGGACCAGATGCTGAGGCCCCATCGGAAGTATGCTGCGGCTTACCTGGATGACATAATTGTCCATAGCACAGATTGGGCCTCACATCTGCCAAAAGTGCAAGCAGTCCTGGACTCTGTTCGGGAAGCGGGGTTTACGGCTAACCCCAAGAAGTGTACCATTGGGCAGGAGGAGGCCAAATATCTTGGGTACACCATTGGGAGGGGAGTAATAAAACCCCAACTCAACAAAGTCGAGGCCATCCAGAGTTGGCCACGTCCCAACAGCAAGAAGCAGGTACGAGCCTTTCTGGGAATCGCTGGGTATTATCGGCGATTCATTCCCCACTTTGCTTCTAAGGCTGTGCCCCTAACCAACCTGACGAAGGGGAAAGGGTCGGTCATGATTAAATGGACCCCCGAGGCTGAGGCAGCATTCCAATTCTTGAAACAAGCCTTATGTAGCCAGCCAGTGTTGTACTCACCCGACTTCTCTAAAGACTTTGTCGTACAAAGTGATGCGTCAGATGTGGGGTTAGGAGCAGTATTGTCCCAGGTCTGGAACGGGGAAGAGCACCCAGTCATTTACCTCAGCAGGAAGTTGAAGTCCCATGAGGTAAATTACGCCACCGTTGAAAAGGAGTGTTTAGCGGTGAAGTGGGCTCTAGATTCCCTTCGGTACTACCTGCTAGGTAGGCACTTTGACATGGTTACGGATCACGCTCCGTTAAAGTGGATGGCTCAAAACAAGGAAACAAATAGAAGAGTGAATAGGTGGTTCCTGGCCCTCCAGGAATTCAACTTCACAGTAAAGCATCGCCCTGGCGTTCAAATGGGGAATGTGGATGCTTTGTCTCGAGTACATGAATGCCTGATTGCTGGTGTTCCAACCCCGAGGTTAAAACAAGAGGAGGGGGGGTATGTGACAGCAGGAAGGTAAAGTCACCTGGTTGCATCCAGGGGGGTAGATATATTTCGCCCAGATTCAGGCTTTACGCCGACTTATACAACTAGGTGGAGAGTTGTATAAGCCCAGCTGGGGCTAGTGGGCTCATGGATGACTCATACCTCTAGGGAGAGTGTGGGGCGTCGTGCAGACAGGGAGTTGATGAGACCAGCTGAAGCTTGTCAGCTCATTTAGGCCTCTATAAGAACTCCCAGCTTCATTAGATGTTAGCTCATGCCTGGAACCAGACCTGTGTGGACTGTCTAGGGAGAGTGAACCCCTGTGCGGTGAGACAAAGCGTGTGTGGCTATTTGCTTGGACATTTAAAACCAGGGACTTAGGGACTAGGAAAGCACTAGGCTGATCCCAGTTGTTAGTTAGGAAACCTGTATGTTTAGTCAGAGGTCAAGTTGACCAGGATTTATTTTGTTTATGTTTCTTTTGCTTTGCTGTGTTTTGTCACTGTAAATAGAAAATAAACCGCACCTTTTTGATTTTGAAAACCACAACCTCCGTTTGCTGGGCCTGTTTTTGTGTGGGGAGCCCATCTCGGGGGTCACACACACCCGCTGCCGAGCTAACCCCCTCACAATATATATATATTATTCTTATTATTTCCTTCTGTTTTGTATACAGCTACGCTGATAATCCTCTATAATGACTAGTGATTGATGATTATTCACTGTGCCTATATCATACTCATTATATTTTATCACTTTGATTGTATTTATCGTAACATTTAAGAGCTTGCACCCAAATATTTTGTTGGCAGGCATCATATCCCTGTCATATATTAATAATTTTTTTTAAAAATTTTAACACTAAAATGTCTATATAGACATTCCCTTAAAAAGCTTTTATCATACAATAATAATTTTTTGCTATTATAAACATTATGCCTTAGTTACTTCATAATTATTTTATTATGAGCAATATTATTTCATTACTTCTTTAATTTATTATGAGCAATATTATTTCATTACTATTCGTTACCTTTATTATCATTATTATTTTTATTATATGTATATTTTTTTATTAATTTTATTATTTTCTATTTTATTATAATTTTTCTGCTATTTAAGCTATCCCAAGTTAGTGGGGTTAAAACTCCCGTTTTGTTCCATGCAACACACTTGTCATAGCAATTATTGAATTCTGCTGCGCTGACGGGCAGAATTACTTTTAAAACATCCGTCCTTCCTGTCTCCTTGTACACTTGAGAAAGGAGCGCGCATGCCCTGTACGAGAGCTGCGCATGCTCTGAAACGCGTTGTGGTTCCCTGCACCATCCAGCTGACGTCAGACGCTCCTCTCCGGACCGACCGTTGCCATCTTTCGCTGCTGTCTCCTATCACGGACAAGCCAGCCTGCATCCCGGCTACTTGCGGCCGCCATAACCGGGACCTGGGAAATCCGTGGACTAGCGTCAGAGATCCTGGACGCAATATAAACATTGATCCTACTGGATGACACCTGAAACTTACCATGATGTAAGTGTTTGATACAAATTGTCTGCTACATAATAAATCTGTTTTGCTAAGAGGCGCTTTTCTATTTTTCCTTTCATGTCATTTTCCTTGAGTCGGCTTCAACTTGGAGAAGAGGTGCCCTGGGCAACTGAGTTTTTATTAAAGACTTCCTATCCACAATTGTTACTATAGAGTTTTTCAAAACCTTATGCTACCTGCCATCCCTTGGTAACAATAATAACTTTATGTCCACCCGATTGGAATACTTTTTTTGTTTTTTGATTTTCAACCTTTGTATAATATCCTTTACACATTTAGGATTAATAGTGTTTGTCTGTGCAGGCTTCCCAAGCGCTTGCATTTGCTATTGTTTTTCTTGTCTTTCTGAAGTCTTGTATAGCAGCTGGGACTGCAGGCACGGTTAACACAACTACTTCAGTCATTTAATAACAATTAATTTATATAATTTTTTTTTTTTTTTTTTTATGAGATAGCACTCTAGCTCTTTTGCCTTCCTGATCAAGCTCGACTTAGTTCAGCCTATCATTCCTTTAAAATGGAATTGATTAACGAAATTGAATATCACAAATATGATGTACTCGATATATTGTATTCAAGCTTACCCCCTGATCTATTTAGTAACTCAGCGAAACTTAAACGTTCAGACCGATACATTCTTTGTGGAAAGTTCAAAAAACTAGAAAGATTAATTCACTCCACCAACACACAGTGGTGGGATGAGTTTTTTCTAAAAAAATATGCTGAACATAAAATTTCTCCTAGAGGCCTAAGAATCCTTAAAACCTGTTCTTTCCTAGATACTGCCCATAATAAGGAATGGGAAGGGATAGCCGAATTTTGCACCAATAAATTGATAGAGATCATTATTAGTCAGCGGCACATCAAATATAATGAATTGGTGCATCATGTACAAATGCTTTCATTGGAGATTATAGGCTCACAGCAAAAAATTCCATTGACCTGGCTGGACACACTTAAAAGGAACACCAAAACTAAAGAGAATTCACTAATACAGACTAAACTAGGCAAATTTCACAGGGATCTAGATGATTACCGCCAAAAAAATATTTTTTCTTGGAAAAATAATACAAAAATACCAGCACTCATGTCTATAGCACCCTATGCTAGAGTGATTTCTAATGTCATATCCAGACCCAAGGATAAATTTAGTTTTGTTAACACCAACAATTCACGTACAGCTAGCCCACTACCCCAACGAATTCATTCTAGACGAAGATTTGGAAATAAATGCCAACCACTTAGGGAAATTCCCTCGCCTAGAGATAATGTGGCTTCCGTCCTAGATGAAAACACATTATCTACTGGCATAGTTCCTGATGGTAATATGCCGCTTGTATCTATAGATGATATCCCCTCTGGCACTACCTCTGATTCCAATTCCATTGATATACCAACACAATCTTCTATTACCAGTCTTGGTATTGCAGCTCAAATTGTGAGCCAAGATGACTCTTTAATCCCTACCACTCCCCAAGCATCTACCACCTTTGATCTTCTCCTCGGTGATTTTAACATCCATGACATACCAACTTATTCTGCCTCCCTGTCCTTCTCGCCTTTTTTAGAAAAGGGCTCACACCCAAAACACAGATTAAAAAGAAAGCACACAGACGAGGATGTAGGGGAGGACGCAGAAAATCCAAAAATCAATGCAAAACAACAGAAACTATAAAGTTGTTCAATCTTTCCTCCCATGTATTGTCACCTGATGATGTCTCCCTTTTGGGTAGAGGCCTCACTTTTTCTCCCACCATACAACCCAATTCCTTCCAATTATTTAAGGATCTTAACAAATTCATAAGAAACCTTACTCTTAAAAGATTTTATAATATACAATCTACCAAAGGCAAATTAGCTGATCCTGACAGCACACTTTCTCCTGCCACTGTTGCTGAGGCAATTACAGAAGCTTCTTCCTATATTCCTGATAGCCAATTTAACATGTATGATCTAGAACCTGGCGAGCTGGATCTAGACGTTGATCTTGAATTATTCACTCAACATTTTCAAACATCACCCCCGGTTACACATACACCTTTACAGCCTAAGTCCATTTTTTACCCTACCAAATCCAAGGGACCCTATCTAGAATCTTACTATAGAGTTGTGTTTGCTGACCTCCAAAAATTATGCCAAGCTACAGAAAATGCCGGCAAACATCGCCATTATAATCTTAAACCCGGTGAGAGAGCTTCACTTAAATGCTTCCTTGACAACCCCAATCTTATCATTAAGCCTGCAGATAAGGGGGGTGGGATCATTATCCAAGATTGAACAGATTATGTGGCTGAGGCCATGAGGCTGCTGTCCGATCAAAACACTTATAGAAAACTTCCATCTGATCCTTTACCTCTGTTTCGTATAGAAGCAGAGACATTGGTTAAGAAAGCTCTAGTAGATCAAGTCATCGACAAAAAAGAAGCAGCCTTTTTACAAAAAAACTACTACAGTACGCCGTACTTTTATCATTTACCTAAAGTACACAAAGATCTAAAGAACCCTCCCGGTAGGCCGATCGTTGCCTCTATGAACAGCGTAACTGGTGGCTTCTCACAATACATTGATTCTTTTCTACAACCGCTCGCTCAGGATCTCCCATCATATATACGGGACTCTATACATCTCATGGAACTTCTGTCTTCATATACTTGGCTTGACAGCTATTCTTGGCTGTCATTAGATGTTAACTCCCTATATACCTCCATCCCCCATAATATAGGCCTTTTGGCCGTACAACATTATCTATCCTCCAACCCTATGCTCAACAATAAACAAGCTGAATTTATTCTGGACGCTACTCTGTTTTGCCTTACGCATAAATATTTCCATTTCGAGGGAGATTTCTACCTACAGACCCATGGTACAGCGATGGGGGCTAATTTTGCCCCCTCCTATGCCAACCTGACCATGGGACTGTGGGAGAATCTACTCATATGGAAAAATAACCCCTTTGCTAGATACATAGTATTCTATGGCAGGTATATCGACGATATTGTCATCATCTGGGATGGCTCCTCCTCCCAGGTTGATGACTTTGTCACATACTGCAATACCAATGACATGGGACTCTCCTTTTCCGCTGTCTGGAATAAGGACAGTTTGGCCTTCCTTGATTTATAGAACTCAATCATGAGCTAGATAAGATCTTTACTCGTAATTATACTAAACCCACTGCAGGTAACTCTTACCTCCATTACGATAGCTGTCACCATCCCCTCTGGGTAAAAAATATACCTAAGGGTCAATACTGTAGATTAAGACAGAACTGCACCAGGGACAGCGACTACATACTACAAAGTGCACACTTGAAACAAAATTTTTTGGATAAAGGATACCCAGAAAAAATTATAGACCATGCCCATACCATCTATCTTTCTGGCAAGAAACCCAAGAGAATAAAATCGCCAGAAAAACCGGTTGTTCGATTTGTCACTGGGTTCCATGGACAGTATAGAAAAATGGAACATATCATTCATAAACACTGGAACATCTTGAAGCAAGACCCCCACCTAGCTACAATTGCTTGTGATAAACCTAAAGTTACCTACAGAAGGGCACCGACTCTAAAAAACAAAATAGCGCCTAGCAAGTTAAAACACACTAAACCAATTAGTGCTATTTGTCCGGCCCCCCTTAAAGGGATGTATAGATGCAATAAAGCCCTGTGCAAAACTTGCAATTTTGTCCAACATGGACAAAAAAAAAAAACTTCTCTCATAGGGATAAGACTTATCAACTTGACAATTTTTTCAACTGTTCAAGTGATTATGTCGTTTATTGCCTAACATGCCCATGCAAAATGCTATATGTGGGTCGCACTATTAACCCACTAAGACAGCGTTTTGGCAAACATCGTCGCTTTGTGGAAACTGGTTGTGATGAACACAGTGTACCACGGCACTTCTTGGAATTTCATGGCCAGTCCACGGAGGGCCTACAGGTTTGGGTGATAGAAGCCATACCTAAAGGCCTATCTGAAGCCGAGCGTTTTTCCAGACTGTGTGAGCGCGAAACTTATTGGATCTTTACTCTGGACCCTTGTGCCGAATGGGTTAAACGAGGAACTAGAGGTTAACACGATCCTCTAAAAAATGTTCCCCTTCTCTTATTTGCCCTCTCCCTATGATGCACGGTTGCAAGTGTGCATGTACATATTGTAGTGTTAGCACCTATATGTGTGTGCTTTTCCATTAAGGAATCTTATGGCTTCTCCTTTTTACATATTTACATATATATAATCCCTTCATTTATTATAATTATACAATACTATTATTACCATTATCATTTTTTAATTTTAGCTCTTTTGTTACACAGCGCAAGCCTCCACGCATGTGTGGGCGAGCACTTGTGTGCACTAGCATATATGTGTATGTGTGTCCCTTTATACGTGTGTGTGCACGTGGGCACACATAGGCACACGAGCATATATATATATATATATATATATATATATATATATATATATATATATATATATATATATATGTGTGTGTATATATATATATATATATATATATATATATATATATATATTTTATTCTTATTATTTCCTTCTGTTTTGTATACAGCTACGCTGATAATCCTCTATAATGACTAGTGATTGATGATTATTCACTGTGCCTATATCATACTCATTATATTTTATCACTTTGATTGTATTTATCGTAACATTTAAGAGCTTGCACCCAAATATTTTGTTGGCAGGCATCATATCCCTGTCATATATTAATCATTTTTTTAATTTTTTTTAACACTAAAATGTCTATATAGACATTCCCTTAAAAAGCTTTTATCATACAATAATAATTTTTTGCTATTATAAACGTTATGCCTTAATTACTTCATAATTATTTTATTATGAGCAATATTATTTCATTACTTCTTTAATTAATTTATTATGAGCAATATTATTTCATTACTATTCATTACCTTTATTATCATTATTATTTTTATTATATATATATATTTTTTTATTAATTTTATTATTTTCTATTTTATTATTATTTTTCTGCTATTTAACCACTTAAGCCCCGGACCATTGCGGGCCATTAGGACCAGGCCTGTTTTTGGGATTCGGCACTGCGCTGCTTTAACTGTAAATTGTGCGGACATGCAATGTTGTACCCAAATGAAATTTGCGTCCTTTTCTTCCCACAAATAGAGCTTTCTTTTAATGGTATTTGATTGCCTCTGCGATTTTTATTTTTTGCGATATAAACAGAAAAAGACCGAAAATTTTGAAAAAAAATTATATTTTCTACTTTTTGTTATAAGAAAAATCGAATAAACTCAATTTTAGTCATACATTTAGGCCAAAATGTATTCAGCCACATGTCTTTAGTAAAAAAAATGTCAATAAGCGTATATTTATTGGTTTGCGCAAAAGTTATAGCGTTTACAAACTAGGGTACATTTTCTGAAATTTACACAGCTTTAAATTTATGACTGCCTATCTCATTTCTTGAGGTGCTAAAATGGCAGGGCAGTACAAAACCCCCCCAAATGACCCCATTTTGGAAAGTAGACACCCCAAGGAAATTGCTGAGAGGCATGTTGAGCCCATTGAATATTTTTTTTTTGTCCCAAGTGATTGAATAATGACAAAAAAAAATAAAAAATTACAAAAAGTTGTCACTAAATGATATATTGCTCACACATGCCATGGTTATATGTGGAATTGCACCCCAAAATACATTCTGCTGCTTCTCCTGAGTACGGGGATACCACATGTGTGGGACTTTTTAGGAGCCTAGCCACGTACGGGACCCCGGAAACCAAGCACCGCCTTCAGGATTTCTAAGGGCGCAAATTTTTGATTTCACTCCTCACTACCTATCATAGTTTCGAAGGCCATAAAATGCCAAAATAGCACAAAACCCCCCCAAATGACCCCATTTTGGAAAGTAGACACCCCAAGCTATTTACTGAGAGGCATGTTCAGTCCATGGAATATTTTATATTTTGCCACAAGTTGCGGGAATATGACAAACTTTTTTTTTTTGCACAAAGTTGTCACTAAATGATATATTGCTCACACATGCCATGGGCATATGTGAAATTACACCCCAAAATACATTCTGCTGCTTCTCCTGAGTACGGGGATACCACATGTGTGGGACTTTTTGGGAGCCTAGCCGCGTACGGGACCCCAAAAACCAAGCACCGCCTTCAAGGTTTCTAAGGGCATACATTTTTGATTTCACTCCTCACTACCTATCACAGTTTTGAAGGCCATAAAATGTCAAAATAGCCCAAAACCCCCACAAATGACCCCATTTTGGAAAGTAGACACCCCAAGCTATTTGCTGAGAGGCATGGTGAGTATTTTACAGCTCTCATTTGTTTTTGAAAATTAAGAAAGAATTTTTTTTTTCTTTTTTTTTTTCTTTTTTTACATTTTCAAAACTTTGTGACAAAAAGCGAGATCTGCAAAATACTGAACATACCTCTCAGCAAATAGCTTGGGGTGTCTACTTTCCAAAATGGGGTCATTTGGGGGGGTTTTGTGCCATCTGGGCATTCCATGGCCTCCGAAACTGTGATAGGCAGTGAGGAGTGAAATCAAAAATTTACACCCATAGAAATCCTGAAGGCGGTGCTTGGTTTTTGGGGTCCCGTACGTGACTAGGCTCCCAAAAAGTCCCACACATGTGGTATCCCCGTACTCAGGAGAAGCAACAGAATGTATTTTGGGGTGTAATTCCACATATGCCCATGGCATGTTTGAGCAATATATAATTTAGTGACAACTTTTTGTACATTTTTTTTTTTTTTTTTGGTCATTATTCAATCACTTGGGACAAAAAAAAAAAAAATATTCAATGGGCTCAACATGCCTCTCAGCAAATAGCTTGAGGTGTCTACTTTACAAAATGGGGTCATTTGGGGGGGTTTTGAACTGTCCTGGCATTTTATGCACAACATTAGGAAGCTTATGTCACACATCATCCACTCTTCTAACCACTTGAAGACAAAGCCCTTTCTGACACTTTTTGTTTACATGAAAAAAAATTTTTTTTTGCAAGAAAATTATGTTGAACCCCCAAACATTATATATTTTTTTAAAGCAAAGGCCCTACAGATTAAAATAGTGGGTGTTGCATTTTTTTTTTCCACACAGTATTTGCGCAGCGATTTTTCAAACGCATTTTTTGGGGGAAAAACACACTTTTTTTATTTTTAATGCACTAAAAAACACTATATTGCCCAAATGTTTGATGAAATAAAAAAGATGATCATAGGCCGAGTACATGGATACCAAACACGACATGCTTTAAAATTGCGCACAAACGCGCAGCGGCGACAAACTACATTCATTTTTAAAAGCATTTAAAAGCCTTTACAGGTTACCACGTTAGATTTACAGAGGAGGTCTACTGCTAAAATGACTGCCCTCGATCTGACCTTCGCGGTGATACCTCACATGCATGATGCAATTGCTGTTTACATATGACGCTAGACCGACGCTTGCGTTCACCTTTGCGCAAGAGCAGGGGGGGACAGCGGTGCTTTTTTTTTTTTTTATTATTTATTTGGCTTTTTTATTTTATTTTTAAACTGTGCCTTCCATATTTTATTTTTTTACCATTTTTATCGTTATCTCAGGGAATGTAAATATCCCCTATGATAGCAATAGGTAGTGACAGGTACTCTTTTTTTGAAAAAAATTGGGGGGTTAGACCCTAGATCTTTCCTCTGCCCTCAAAGCATCTGACCACACCAAGATCGGTGTGATAAAATGCTTTCCCAATTTCCCAATGGCGCTTTTTATATCCGGGGGGGGGGGACATTCCCTCCCACTGCTTGTAAAAGCAGTCTAGAGGCTAATTATCTGCTAGAATTGCTTTTACATGAAAGCCGGCTGCTGGCTGAAAAGAAGGATACCAAGATGATACCTAAACCCGCAGGCATCATTCTGGTATAAACATTCAAAGTCCAGCAACATACCAGTACGTTGCTGGTCCTTGTTGGACATGTATTGTAATCTTTTTTTTCATACAGCCTATTGGCTGAACGAAAAAAAGAGATTGCTTGGTGGGTATGCCCACCATTAGAATACCTCCCTTCATCCACCCACTTCTAATGATGGGCATATATGCCGAAGCATGGGTCATCCTCCCGCAAAAAAGTTATGCCGCGTACACACGGTCAAGCCTTCGTCGGAATTTCGACCGTATGTACGCGGCATAAAAGGTTATGCCGCGTACACACGGTCGGACTTTTCCACGGGCAAGCCTCCGTTGGAATTTCGACCGTATATACGCGGCATTAGGAGCAAAATCGCTCCTCCGCCCCTGCTGCCCCCATGCTTCGGCATATATGCTCTTTTTTTTAACTGTGGTGGTGAAATCACCTCCTACAGCGTTGGAGTCACGGCTTTATGTATCGTGGGAGCAAACGCTGTTGCTGTCAAGATAAATAGATCCGCGCTGCAACTGAATGGCGTACCTGCTAAGCAAATGGTGGTTAACATTAAAACAAAGTAACATTACAGTACAACAGTAAGACCTTACCATGCCATACCTGCAAAGCAAATACCAAAACAAAACCTAGTAAAAAATAAAAAAATGTTTTAACGCAACCTGTGCCTAAAATATATATATGCCGAAGCATGGGGGCATCCTCCCGCAAAAAAGTTATGCCGCGTACACACGGTCGGAATTTTCCACGGGCAGGCCTCCGTCGGAATTTCGACCGTATGTACGCGGCATTAGGAGCAAAATCGCTCCTCCGCCCCTGCTGCCCCCATGCTTCGGCATATATGCTCTTTTTTTTAACTGTGGTGGTGAAATCACCTCCTACAGCGTTGGAGTCACGGATTTATGTATCGTGGGAGCAAACGCTGTTGCTGTCAAGATAAATAATTCCGCGCTGCAGTTGAATGGCGCACCTGAAAACAAAAAATTACATACCTGAAAAGCAAGCATGATAAAACATTGCAGAATAGAATACAGTAAAAAAGAGCAGAACAATAGAGAGAAAATAGAGAGAGAGAGAACAATAAAACGACAACTATTTTTGGTTTTTTTAATTTATATTTTTTTTGTGTTTTGTTTTTTACGTTTTTTTTTTTCTTTTTTACACTTTTTTTGGAACTTTACAACTGTAATGGTTCGGGTCTCTCAAAATGTAATGGCATCTTGGGAGACCCTGTGTAAGTGTGTCCTTGTCTGTGAAATGCTGTACCCTACGCTAAAACTTCACTTTTGAGTGGTAGCGTTCAAAACATTCACCTTGGCAAAGACCAGGCTTGTCAGGACAGAGTGGACAAAAACTACGGGTGTCACGCCTAAATCCGCGCTTGCTACAGACACGACATCTTTTTTGGGGGTGGCTTTGGGTAGGGGTACTCGGGAGGACATACGAATAATGCCTCTCATGCAGCCGGCTTACTGCATTTGGTTGGGGATGGTGAGGTGCAGAACCGCCTGGATACAGGAGTTCTGTGACTATCTCATTCTGGAATTTTAGAAGCGATTAACGTCCCGCCTGAAGCTCTGTATAGCACATGAGCGTTCAGCAAAGCCAATTGGAATAATGATAGAGACACTTTTTTGTACCAGCGTCTCGCCTTACGGTCAATTAGATACGGCGCCATCAACTGGTCGTTGAGGTCCACCCCTCCCATATTTTGGTTATATTCGTGGACACAGAGGGGTTTCTCCACAACACCAGTCGCCGTACGAATTTGGACTGTCGTGTCTGCATGAAGGGAGGTAAGAAGGAAAACATTCTTATTGTCCCTCCACTTCATAGCGAGCAAGTTATTACACTTCAAGCAGGCTCTCTCCCCCAGCCTAAGACGGGCATCTACAAGCCGCTGGGGAAAGCCCCGGCGATTAGGTCGCACGGTGCCACATGCTCCAATCTGATGATCAAACAAGTGACTAAACAGTGGCACGCTCGTGTAATAATTGTCCACATACAAGTGGTACCCCTTTCCGAATAAGGGTGACACCAAGTTCCACACTATCTTGCCAGCGCTCCCTATGTAATCCGGGCAGTTGACCGACTCAATCTGACTGTCTTTTCCCTCATAAACCGTAAAGTTCACTACATAGCCTGTTGCCCTGTCACAGAACTTATAGAGCTTGACCCCGTATCTGGCACGCTTGCTGGGAAGGTACTGCTTGAAAGACAAGCGGCCAGAAAATTTAATCAGGGACTCATCAACGCAGACAACTTGATCGGGAGTAAACAAGGCTGCAAAACGTTCGTTGAAGTGGTTTATGAGGGGCCGAATTTTATAGAGCCGGTCGTATTCAGGGTCCCCACGTGGACGACAAAGTTCATTGTCGTTGAAGTGCATGAACCGCAAAATCTGCTCGTATCGTGCCCTGGACATGGAGGCAGAGAACACGGGCATGTGGTCAATTGGGTGCGTGGACCAATAAGCACGCAATGACGGAAATTTATGTGTGCCCATGTTGAGGGAAAGGCCCAGAAAGGTCTTAAATTCGGAAACCGTAATTGGTTTCCAATTTCTGGCAATTTTAGGCAACTGGGGGTTAGCGGCGATAAATTGACCAGCATATAAATTACTCTGGTCCACAATAGATCTATAGAGATCTTCCGTGAAAAACAGCGAATAAAAATCAATTGGAATAAAATCAGCTGTTGGGCAGTGAATGGGGGAAGTACGGGTTCTGCAGAAGTGGTGGGGACCCAATCAGGATAGGCGAATTCTGCAGGAAGGGCAGTATGGGCACGACGGGCCTGCCTTTGTCTTCTTGGTGGCAGCGGGACACTACTTGTGCTTGCCACCTCGCCAGCTTGAACTGCACTTATGGGACTCGCCACGTCACCAAGTGTTACTGCAGTGCTGGATGTACGTCCAGGCTGTACTAGGCCGCTGGTGCTTGCCAGTTCACCAGAAGGAATAGCGGCGCTAGTACTACTCTGCTCCATGATACGAGAGACCTGCGGTTCTTGCTCCTCAACAACCTCAGAAGATCGGGATCGGGTACACCTGACCTTAGCAGGGACCTCAACTTCGTCGTCAGAGCTATCTGACGTGGGGCCGCTGACGTCACTGTCTTCTACGGGAAGATATTCTGAGCCTGAATCTGACAGATCCGTGACCTCCTCTTCACTATCTGTCATGCTCAGAATCTTGTAGGCCTCTTTACTAGTGTACCTTCGTCTTGCCATTTTGGGCTCTAAATTTAGGGGTACACTAGTAAGATTCACAGGAAAAAAAGCACCTGACTGTCGTCAGCAAATATATCAAACGCTACAAAAAAACTGTTAGCGATCGCAGGGATCAGGCCTGTCTCTGCGAACGCTGCAGTTATGTGTGTTGTGTTTGGTAAGTGACAGTGATCGATCGATACTGCACTTGGGTGGGCTGGGCTGGGCTGGGCTGGGCGGAGGGGCTAAACGCAGGCGCTAGCAGGTATCTGGGCTGATCCCGCTAACACTGCGTTTTTGGGAACCCTAAACAGCTGGGGATGCTAGTATAGATCTGATCAGATACTATACCACTAAGGGGGGTGTATGCTTTGCGCGTGGGTGTTAGCGTTACTGGCACTAACCTAACACTGCCTGGGGCGACGCAGACCCTCTCTGGCGCTAAAACCTAATTGATCTCACCCGCCGGGCGATCAGGGGGGTTAAACCTTTATTGGGTTATATACGGCGGGTGCCCTGATGCTATAAAAAGCAAACTAATCAACCAGCGTCACCCGTAACCTTTATATGGTGATCACTGGTGAAAGGGTTAACTAGGGGCAATCAGGGGGTTAAAACCTTTATTAGGTTAAATATGGGGGTACCTGACACTATATAAAAACCTGACGGGTAACCTAAATAACTAAATAACTTACTGGCTAACCAGTGACACCAGTGACGCTTATACGGCGATCACTGGTGAAAGGGTTAACTCTAGGGGCAATCAGGGGGTTAAAATAATATATAGGGGTACCTGACACTAATAAAAACCTGCGGCGAACCTAAAAAAAAAAACAACTGCCTATCTAAAACACCAGCGACACGAATACAGCGATCGGAAAAACAATCGCTTAGTGACGCTGAAGTTAGGGGGTGAAAGGGTTACCTGGGGGGTGATCAAGGGGTTAAACCTTTATTAGGGGGGGTTAGGGGGCTACCCTGGACCTAAAGGGGCCTAATCCTAACTGCCCTGCAACTTTTTACAATCACAGATGACACTAAATGCAGTGATCAGTAAAATAAATGATCACTGCAATCAGTGACACTGTGATTGGGGGCTTTGGGGTGACCTGGGGGGTGATCTGGGGGTGACTGGGGGGTGATTTGTGTGCCTATGTGTACCTACGTGTCAGTGGACTGTTGGCGCACTAACCTCTGTCTTCTCTCCTCGGCGCCGGGAACGAAAAGACCGCGGCGAGGGAGATGACATCACTTCCTCCAGCCTGTGTTTACATCACATGGCGGAGGAAGCATTTTCATTGGCCGGGAGCGATCGCGAGGGGGGGGGGCGGAATCGAGCGGCCGCCCCCTCATGCCTGATCGCTCCCGAACACTTAACGGCCGCTCACTGCAGTGAAGGGGGGTCCGGATGGACCCCCCCAACTGCACAAAGGCGATCACGTAGATCTACGTGATTCTGCCTGTCCGTGCCATTCTGCCGACGTAAATCGGCGGTGGGCGGTCGTTAAGTGGTTAAGCTATCCCAAGTTAGTGGGGTTAAAACTCCCTTTTTGTTCCATGCAACACACTTGTCATAGCAATTATTGAATTCTGCTGCGCTGACGGGCAGAATTACTTTTAAAACATCCGTCCTTCCTGTCTCCTTGTACACTTGAGAAAGGAGCGCGCATGCCCTGTACGAGAGCTGCGCATGCTCTGAAACGCGTTGTGGTTCCCTGCACCATCCAGCTGACGTCAGACGCTCCTCTCCGGACCGACCGTTGCCATCTTTCGCTGCTGTCTCCTATCACGGACAAGCCAGCCTGCATCCCGGCTACTTGCGGCCGCCATAACCGGGACCTGGGAAATCCGTGGACTAGCGTCAGAAATCCTGGACGCAATATAA
Source organism: Rana muscosa (assembly GCA_029206835.1). NCBI lineage: Eukaryota > Metazoa > Chordata > Amphibia > Anura > Ranidae > Rana > Rana muscosa. Next base: position 505,514,228 of record CM055118.1, on the reverse strand, counting down.
ACATTGATCCTACTGGATGACACCTGAAACTTACCATGATGTAAGTGTTTGATACAAATTGTCTGCTACATAATAAATCTGTTTTGCTAAGAGGCGCTTTTCTATTTTTCCTATCACTACTGGCGATCAGGACCTTATGTGGGAGTGACCCTCCATGTACCTCCATCTTTCTTTCCAATTTCATAATTCAGGATGATGGTACCCACCCCTATCTCTACTTTAATAATGAGGCAACCCCTTTGTATCTTGGTATTATTCTGGACACAGCCCAAGCCAGAATATTCCTTCCTCAGGAGGAAATTGGCACCCTAAAATCCCACACTTTGACCCTCAGACCAAGAGAGCATTGTGAGTTCACTTCTGGACTTCTTCTAGGTCAAATCTCTAATTTTAAAAGGATACAGAATAATAGAAATTACATTTCTGCCCCTTCCTCACTTTTTTTCACCTTCCAATCTGCCAGTCTCAGAACAAATGAAAGCAGATCTAATCACAGCCTTGCACCAACTTCAGGCAGTTGGTTGAGGTGGTTGTTTTAACATTTTAGTACCTTCAAAAGAATGTTTTCTAATGAAACCTATTCAGAGTCCTAAAATCAAATGAGGGCATCTGCCCAATATTGGATTGAAAATATGTTAACAGATTTTTCCGTACTGAAATTCCTGATAGAATCAATTATATCTGTCATTGCTTCTCTCAGACAATTTTTTGCATAAGTAGGCATACAAGATTCCTGTCTGCACATCCCCATCCTTCCATCACACCAACGTATTCTGCGTTTTTGCTATGGGAGGCCAGCAATTCCAATTTGTAACATTGCCATTTGGGTACTCCTCTACAACCAAAGTGTTCACAAGAGAACTTTTTTCCACTTCTGGCTCTTCCAAGAACCTAGAAGATTTATGTCACAGGTTACCTGAATGACCTTCTACTGAAGGACACCTCATGCATAACAATGTAATTTCTTTTAAGAGTAGTTTGTATGAATAATCAACTTTCCAAAGTCTGCTCTCCAGCCCTCACACCATCTGGAGCACCTGGGTCTAATCCTGGACACAGTCCAGAATCTTCTTTTCTCTGGAGAAGATTGCCGCTCTATAGTCCCATACTCAGACCCCCAGGTTAAAATGGCACCCCTTAGTTTGCTTCTGTAGGGTTCTGGGCTATATAGAGGCCTCCTTCAAGGCAGTTCCCTTTGTCCAGTTTCACTCCAGGCCTCTTTAATCCACCATATTCAAGATATGAAACAAGCAAATGCAGTCCTTGGACTGCCCAGTGTTTCTGTTCAGCCAAGCAAGATCTCCCTGGCATGTTGGATCTCTAATCCAGCCCTAAAATTAGGAAAGTCGTTTTTTCACATACTTTGGAAGGTGGTAATGACAGGCTGGGATGAAGTTTACAATTTCCTGATTGTCCAGGGTACTCCATCCCTGGAGGAGTCTAAACTCCCCATCAACATTCTGGAACTGAGAGCCGTTAGAATGTCTCTACAACACTGGACCTTATTTCTGCAAAGTCACCTAGTCAGGGTGCAGTCACACAATGCCAAATCTGGCAAGTGGACTTCCTTCGTTTCCAAAGCCTAGAGCCAGGAGAGTGACCTCTATACCCCGAGATCTTTGAAAACCTCTGTCACAGGTGGGGAAAGCCAGATGTGGACATCATGGCATCCAGGTTCATCAACAAATTGAACAAATTCATAACCAACACAAGGGATCCTCTAGCCTTCACAGTAGATGCTAATGTGATTCCTTGGACTCCCATTCCAACTGATTTATCATTTCTCCAATGAAGATCGCCTCATATAAGAGGAGGACAGGGTCCCAGTAATTTTCATTGCACCAAAGTGGTCCAGAAGAACCGGGTACACACATACATAGAATTCTGGCAGATGAACCTTGGCCTGTTCCAAATAGCCCAGACTTACTAGCCCAAGCCCCCCTGTTCTAACCCCTTTCTTAGTCATTGCATTAAACAGCATGGTTGTTGAAACCCAGATCCTTAAAATAAATAAATATAGGGGTATCTTTACCTGGGTTATTCCAACCCTACTCAGAGCAAGGAAACCCAACTCCCACAAGATTTAACATCGCACGTGGCTGGCTTTTTTTTTGCATTGTGAGAGGACAGACGGCAGAACCCTAGGGAATATTCTATCACACTTCCCACTGTCACTTTTGGCCTTTCTTCAGTCTTGTCTTGACCAGTGTCTGGCCCTGAATATCCTCAAGGGGCAGGTTTCTGCTTTATCCATTCTTGCCTCACAATCTCTGATCAAGACCTTTTTTGAAGTTGCTCATATAAATGCCCTAATTCATAGTTACATAGTTACATAGTTAGTCAGGTTGAAAAAAGACAAAGTCCATCCAGTTCAACCATAAAAAAATAAATAAATAAAAAATATCGTACAATCCCATATACCCAATTCTATACCCACAATTCAACCACTTGTGTTACCTTGTCACCTTGGGATCTCAACCTGGTGCTCTCTGAGACTTTCCTTTGGAAGACCTCAAATGTAAGGTTGCTTGCTGGTTTCTCTTATGTCTGTTAAACATGTTTCTGAGTTGGCAGTTTTTTCTTGAAAAATGCCTTTTCTCTTATCGTCCATGGACCGACGCAGCTCTCATACTGATTACATGTGGGTATATGTCCCTGCTCGCAGGAGAAGACCTAGGCAGAATGTTAGAGGTTAAAACATTCTAGAACAAGCCAGAGCTGAACAGCCCCGCCCAGGGGGGCGGTCCCTCCGGACATTACCCTTCCACCTGCAGCTAATCAGCCCCAGTTTTTTTCTGCCTAGCAGAAGGAGAAGACGTGGCTCTCAGGAGCCAGTCTCCTGGAAGATTTTACTTTTGATTTTTATTCCTTTGGGAATTTTATTATTTTATTTTTGAGACCTTCAATCAACTGTCGGCTGGGCAACAGGTTGGGTACACTAGTATCCTCGTAGTCTTCCCTGTCCGACCATCGAGCGTGCTGATCCTCGCCTTGCGTGCGTGAGACTCAGTTCACGACATATCCCATGGCTCCAGGGGTGGCCGGGTTGCTTTCATGCTCCCGCGGTCCTCTCAAGATTGAACAGTACTTGACTGACTGTATCTCTCGCGGTGGACCGGGCCGACAGCTACGCAGTACGACTCTGTGATAGGTCTGTCTGAAACAAGCCAGTGAGTCCCTGAAAGGGACGGGTAAGTAGTCTCTCCTACTGCAGGTGAGTACATGCTGGCTGTGTTTCTGTGTGTGGGGGTTTTTCCCTGTCCCCCCCCCCCCTGTTATGCTGCTCTCTGCACCCTGTACTGGTGCTGTGCTGTGGGGTGTTTGGGGGTCACTCTGGCCTGGTTGGGCGCTCATGTCTGCAGTTTTTTCTGGTGTGTGAGGTGATTATTGCGTGCGCCATTGGCGCTGTTTGAGGTGGTTATTGCGTGCGCCATTGGCGCGCATTAGAGCTTTGAATTTTGCGCTCGGCGGCCATCTTGGCGTTCAGTGGCACAGTTATTGTCAGGTCTGCCAGGAAACTACAACCGTCCCTCCGCTTTCCTGACCGGTAGTCTTGTTATCCCGGTGTCAGGTGGAGGGACGGCTGAGATCTCCCACAGACAGGAAATAAGGAACCACAAAGGAAGGTGCAGATAGCCTAACCACAACCCCCAGCAACAACTCACGGTTAGTAGGCAGAAGACAGGATCCCAGGAGGGAAAAGGACAATCCAGGTAACGTAGTCAGAACAAGCCAGGGAGGGTCGGCAGCAAGGTTAACCAGGTTCAAGGGATAATCCAGGAATCGTAGTCAAGACGAGCCAAGTAGGTAACCAAAAAGCAAGAGCATCCATAAACAGGAACCTATCCTAAGGCACGGACAGGAAGGGGAAGTGGGAATATATAGGGACTCTAATGAGAAGACTGCTGACAGCTGGTCCCAGGGTGGAGCAAACATCCCCACTAGAGAAAAAGAACATAACTACGATGCTAACATAAAACCAGTTCACTGGTGGTTCAGGACATAGGAAAACAGTCTATGAACACCAGGCCCTGGGATCAAATCCCAGACACGGCGTGACAGTTATAGCTGCGGACGGCGGCCATTTTCTTGTGGCCGCCGCGCATTTATTTCTGGCGGCGGCGCGATTCCCCTCACAATCTCCTCACAGACTGAGCTGTCCTTAAGGGTTGGTGGGTCCTCCCGGGTATCCCCTCCTCAGCGTAGCCAGTGGGTGAACTGTATATTCACTGCATAGTGTATAAGGTCTCAGAGGGTGGCGTTATGGAGTCTGATACACCTGCTCTCCACATTGCCTGGGGCAACTGGCAGTGCTGTACAGTTAAACATGTTCATATGTTTCCTGCACCTGCGGTCCTTATGGACCAGTTGTCAGCAGTCCTGGAATCATTCCTGTCAGAATGGAAGCGGTGTGCGAGCAAAAGGAGCTATAAGCCCCCTCCCCCCACAAAAATCTTTAGTGAAGGAGTGCTCTGAGTCAGATATGGGCCTAGCTACTATGCTCAGGACCCGATCTCTGAATATTTAATGTTTATGAACAGGACATTCCCTTGTGAGGAAGACTCCAGTTCTGTGTCAGTGAATGACAGGGCGCTTGTAAGTGATCTCATTGATGATGTGAGAATCACACTCAGGCTGAAATTGCTGTGACAAGCTTTTCTTTTACACAGTTTCCTCAGTTTTCCTCACACGCTGCCTCAAGAGCAGCATGGATGAGGGAGGACTTTATTCATTTATGTCTCTAATCCCTGTGAGCCTTGTGTGTGATACCTGAGGTAACATTTCCCGCCATTTCCTGGGGAATGATTTGAGCTCTGACAGACACACGGTCTGAGGATCAGAGGTTACCTGAATGCTGCTTCAGCAGCACAGTCAAGCAGGTTGGAATGATACAGAGAAGATTATGCGCCTCTGCGCCATAATTTAAACTCATCCTATACCTCTACACTGCATACATTCACAGTGTATGTATGTGTTATTGGTCTCTGTGTCTCTGTGTCTGCGTGGCTGTCCCCACGTTCCAATGCTGTGTTTCAGTGCCATACATGATATAAACGTACAAAATATGTTTATGCACGACTCCAGATACATTCACAGTATATGTATGTATCATACTCTCTGGGCTGGCGGGGGCTCCGGTGTCCTCCCGCACTCTCGTGGTATGTGCGCTTCGGCTCTCTGCACAGTATAGACATGTTCAATATGTTTATTGCACATATTATACATGTTTACAGTATTTGTTTATCTTTTTGCGTGGGGTTCCTCCGGGTACTCCGGTTTCCCCCCACGCTCCAATGGAAATGCACAGCATAAACATGTGCAATATTATGTTGATTCACATGCTATCATTCCTACACGGTATCTGTGTGCTGTCTGCGTGGAGTTGTACCGAGTGGGCGCTTCGGCGCTATGCACAGTCTAAATTTGTGCGATTGGACCTACCCGGTATGTCTTTGCAGTCTGCGTGGGTTTCCGCCCACGCTACATGACATGCATGCCTTTGGTGCAATACACGATGTAAACATACACATTATGTTTATACACTACACTAAATACATTCACAGTAGTTGTAGGTATTGCATTCTCTGAGTATGCGTGGGGTACTTCGGTTCCTCCCACGCGCCAACGGTCTGCGCGCCTTCGGTGCTATGCACACATGAGCTTGTGCAAAAGGTTTAGCACACACACTATAATACCTATACGGTATGCGTATGCAGTCTGCGTGGGTTTCTGCCCATGCTACATGACATGCATGCCTTTGGTGCAATACACGGTGTAAACATACACATTATGTCTATACACTACACTAAATACATTTACAGTAGTTGTAGGTATTGCATTCTCTGAGTATGCGTGGGGTACTTCGGTTCCTCACACGCGCCAACGGTGTGCGCGCCTTCGGTGCTTTGCACACATGAGCTTGTGCAAAAGGTTTAGCGCACACACACTATAATACCTACACGGTATGCGGATGCAGTCTGCATGGGTTTCTGCCCATGCTACATGACATGCATGCCTTTGGTGCAATACACGGTGTAAACATACACATTATGTCTATACACTACACTAAATACATTTACAGTAGCTGTAGGTATTGCATTCTCTGAGTATGCGTGGGGTACTTCGGTTCCTCCCACGCGCCAACAGTGTGCGCGCCTTCGGTGCTATGCACACATGGGCTTGTGCAAAATGTTTAGCACACATACTATAATACCATACACGGTATGCGTATGCAGTCTGCATGGGTTTCATCCGGGTGCTCAGGTTTCTCCCCTGCGTTCCAATGGTGTGCGCATTCTCAGCGCTATGCACAGTATAAACATGTGCAATTTGTTTATTCGCAGGCTAACATACCTACACGGTTGTGTACGCAATCTGTGTGGCTGGTTTACGTTCAGGCCCCGATGATGTGCGCGCCTTCGTCGCTGGCACAGTATATACGCGTTTAATAGGTTTATCCACAAATACTAAACTACATACGCCGTATGTGGTGGTATTATGCTCTTTGTGGCTGCGTGGGTTTCCTCCCACACTCTCCATTTGTGCGTTTGACGCAATACATAGTATAAACTATGTGTTTGCACAATCAGCACCTATCCATGGGTAGCTGCTGGATGGAGCATTGTCACAAGGACCCCTGGTTTCAGGGGTATCACTTTCCACCTGCTTTCAGTGGTGATCAGAAGCGCTGGCTTGGACTGTGTTCGCCAGGCTGGGGTTGGCGTTGCGCCCGTTAGTGGCTGCGTCTCTGGCATTTTTTGTAGCTCAATGACTGGGCAAAAGCCTCTGCTTCATTCATCAGTCGTCTAGCAGGTGCACTACAACTGCTTTAGCCTTTAGGGTCTCTGTGCCCGGGGTGGGTTTGCGCCACCTGTGGAGGCTGAGGTACTAGTCCTCTGACCGAGTTTCTAGGGAAGTTCCGTCAAGTTGCCTTTATTGGCCAACATTTGAGGCACCCTGTACACTGGGGCCTCCCTTCTCCGATACATTGCGGAGTCTCTTTGGGATTTTCATACGTCTCGCTGCAAGACGGTCCTGTCGGCCGTGTGCATTGCAGGCGAAGGGTCCTTGCATCCGGAGGTGTTTCCACCTTCTTTACCGGAGGTGGGGCACCGGAAGTGTACCTTGTAGCCTCTCGACTCACTCGCAAGGTGGCAAGATCGTGGTCAGGTCCAGGGACCCCTGGGCAGATGCGTTAGACGTGTTGGAAGCCCGTGGGGGCAGTATCGCCTGATATATGCTTACCCTCTGCTACTGTTGTTGCCTCGCCGGCTTTGCAGAGCATACTTCATCCTGCTTTACAGTCCTTGGCTTTAATGGCATGGCTGTTTAAAGCCAGGTGCTAAAGGACCGAGTTCTCTCGTATTCGGTCATCTCTTCTATGTTGTTGACACGGGAATCTTCCTCCAGAAAGATATCTCACCGTACCTGAAAGGCTTACATCGCTATGTGCGAGGAACTTGAGTGGCATCCTCGGATGTTTTCCGTTCCCAGGATTTTGCTGTTCTTACAGCGTGGTGGGACCCAAAAGCTGGCCTTGCATACCTTTTTTTTTTTTTTTTTTTTTTGAGGGTCGGATTTCGGCCCGGACTGTCTTTTTCAACGACCGCTGCCGGGCCATTCCTTGATTAGCACCTTTTGGGCAGGGGGTTCGCCATGTGGTCCCCCCTGTCAAGCCTCCTCTCCCTACTTGGGATCTGATTTTGATGCATCTCGGTTCTCCAAGAACATCCCTTTGAGAATATCGGAGAGATTCCTCTCTTGACCTTGTCCCGGAAGTTGGCCTTATTGGCCATTGCTTCGGTTAGACGGATGTCTGAGTTGGCAGCCTTGTCTGGCAAGTCGCCTTACTTGGTCCTCCATAAGGATATGTTGGTGTTGCGCCCACGACCATCCTTCTTTTCTAAGGATGGTCTTGGCCTTTCACCTTATGAAGGACATTGTTCTTCCGTCCTTGTGTCCTCACCCATCGCTTCCCTGAGAGTTTGCGCTTCATACATTAAGATGGGTACAAGCCTTACGAGTGTACCTGTCTGCTACTGTTTCCATTCGGAAATCTGTGTCTGGTCCAAAACAGGGCCGAGCGGTGTCGTCTGCCACCGTCTTTAGGTGGATCAGGCAGACCGTCATACAGGCCTATGCCCTTAAGGGGCGGGCGCCTCCCTTTCCGGTTGCGGCGCATTCCACCAAGGCAATTGGTGCTTCCCGGGCCTTCCGACATCAAGCGTCGGTTGCACAAGTGTGCAAGGCGACGACCTGGTCGTCCGTTCATACCTTTTCAAAGTTCTACAAGGTTGATGTGGCTGTATCTTCGGATGCTTCCTTCGGCCTCAAAGTGTTGCAGGCCGCTGTCTAATGTTGCAACTCCTCCGTTGAGGGGCTCTGCTGGTTTGGAGTGAAGTTTTGGTTGTTCCTTACTTTTTTTGCTCCCACCCTTTTCTTATACTGCTTTGGGACGTCCCACATGTAATCAGTATGAGAGCTGCGTCGGTCCATGGACGATAAGAGAAAATAGGATTTTTGTACTCACCGTAAAATCCGTTTCTCTGACGTCCATGGACCGACGCAGCACCCACCCTTCCTTTTAAGTTTGTACTGCTTTGTTACGAACTGAGGCTGATTAGCTGCAGGTGGAAGGGTAATGTCCGGAGGGACCGCCCCCCTGGGCGGGGCTGTTCAGCTCTGGCTTGTTCTAGAATGTTTTAACCTCTAACATTCTGCCTAGGTCTTCTCCTGCGAGCAGGGACATATACCCACATGTAATCAGTATGAGAGCTGCGTCGGTCCATGGACGTCAGAGAAACTGATTTTACGGTGAGTACAAAAATCCTATTTTCTTGTATTACACTACGACAAAGTGGTTTTCAGACCAAAACCTTCTTTTTACCTAAGGCAAATTTTTCACCTCAATGAGGACATTGTCCTCCCGTCTCTCTGTCCTTCTCCAAAGCATGACAAAATTGCCTTACACTGTTTGGATGTGGTTAGGGCACTCAGGGTCTACTTGGCAGCCACAAGCCTCTAGTCATAAGACTGAGTCCCTTTTTGTTCTTCCTGGAGGTCCAGGTGGATCAGACAACTTGTCTCCAGGGCACACACCCTTAAAGTTTAAGTTCACCTTTAGGCTGGGTTCACACTGCCGCACGGAGCGTCTCACAGCAGGGGTCTGGTGCGTCCCTGTTCACTGTTTCAGGTCCTATTTCCGTCAGAATTTTTGGCTGAATTTGGACCTGAAATGGACAAGAAGATGCACAGGACCTCTGTACAATTTGCTCCTGAGCCACTTTGGAGATGTGTGAACCGGTCACAATCTCCTGACATGCAAATTGGATATGGGGAAACGTGCATTAAATTCGCAATAGTATGAACCCAGCCTTACAGGTGACCTCCCATCCCCCCTGGTCCTACTGTACCAGACTGCCACGATCCCCAGCTGTCAGACATTGAAAAGCAGCTTCACCGTTTCAGGGATTTGAAACACCTGCGGCTTAATCTCGTCCATTACAGATCCACAACCTTGATTCCCCCAACCCCAATAGGGCTTATTCTCCTGACTTACTTCACTGGGCACAGGCCTTAAGTATACTAAAATTTGGCATTGAAAGCATCAGTCAACAAGGACATACTCCTTTGTCTCCACCACTTACAAATCCCGCTGCAGGATTAATATGGCCTTTGGAAATGCCCGTGCCCTGTCGGTTGTGAAGGTGGTATCTTACTTGCCTGCAGGCCTCTCTGACAGGGTGGGTTTGATTTAAATCAAGTCATGTTAAATCACGCTTTAAATCATGATTCAAATCACTAGTAAAAAGGACCGAGCCTCTTTTTCAGATGTGTTGTTTACAAGTTAAAAACATATTATTTTTTTTTGCTCGAAAATTACTTCGAACCCCCCCAAACATTATACATTTTTTTTCTAACACCCTAGAGAATAAAATGGCAGTCATTGCAATGCTTTTTGTCACACCGTATTTGCACAGCGGTCTTACAAGCGCACTTTTTAAAAAAAAAATACACTTTTTTTAATTAAAAAAATAAGGCAACAGTAAAGTTAGCCCAATTTTTTTATATTGTGAAATATAATGTTACGCCGAGTAAATTGATACCCAACATGTCACGCTTCAAAATTGCGCCCGCTCGTGGAATGGCAACAAACTTTTACCCTTAAAAATCTCCATAGGCGACGTTTTAAAAATTCTACAGGTTGCATGTTTTTGAGTTACAGAGGAGGTCTAGGGCTAGAATTATTGCTCTCACTCTAACGATCGTGGGGATACCTCACGTAGATCGCTGTATTAACATGAAATAGTTTTAGTACATAGACGTCCTCCTGAGTTCCTCCGTTTTTTGTTGTTTTTTCAGCTTGCTGGGCTGAATGGAAAAAAAACTCAATGTGTACCAGGCATTACTGAGCTGCAGGAACTTTTTATTTGGATCTTTTTGGTCGTGAGTCGCGTAAATAAGGCATGCACTAGCACCTGTCATCTGGATCATTTTGTTGAGAACCACTAGATGAACTGCACTATATGGTTTTAAAAGGTTAAGGACTTTTTTGAAGGATCATATTTTATATTATTATTATATTATGCACTGAAAATTTTGTTTGGGGTAAGTTATACATGCAAAAGCACTTTAATGATATGCAAGTCATGGTATAAAATTTCTATAGAAATGTTTTAATACATACAGCACAGAGGGTAGAGGCACAGCAAGATTTGCACTTTTTATTTACTTCACTTTGTGGGAACACAATTGGGTTGGATGAGGCCACCCATTATTAGCCCAGTCGTACTTCATTTTTTGGTAGTGCGGGATAACACGTTTGTTTTTTTTGAGCTGCAGGAACTGTTGGTGAACTACCAGGGTGCTGATCAGTGTCCTCGTAGTTCATTGAGAACTACAAGCCGTCTGGTGTAGTGGAAGATGAGACTTGTAGTTTTTTCATTCACTGATGCCTGTGCGCCATTTTTAGAATATGACAGCGGATGCAGGGAGAAGAACTCCTACCCCCTTTCACAGGTAATTGGAGGGAATAAGGGGGTGAGGGGAGGATGCTGAATTTGTTATACCGGTCCCAGTGTAAAGCCCTGTACACACGGGCGAGAATCCCGTCGGGAAAAAAAAAACGTTGGTTTTCTCAACGGGATTCCTGGCAAGCTTTTCTTGCCAAGCCCTGTGTACACACGCACATTCAAAAGAACCGCCGTTCTTTTAAATGGCAAGAACGCGGTGACATCATCGACTACGACGAGCATGCGCTCGTCACATTCGATGCCATCGCTGCCATCTTGCTTCACCCTACACTACCCTTGTAAGCTACCGCACATGCGTCAAAGTCTCATCGAGCATGTGCGGGCTTACCTGGTTACCTGGGGACAGGTAAGCATGTAGCCTCGTACACACGCACGGTTTTCTCGTTGGGAAACAGGCCGACGAGAATCCCCGACGAGAAAATAGAGAGCTGTTTCTCTATTTTTCTCGTCGAGATTTCCAGCAGTTATTCTTATGAGAAACCATACACACAAACGTTTTTTGACGGCAAAAAGCTCTCCCAGCAGTTTTCTTGCCGAGAAAACCGGTCGTGTGTACGAGGCTTAACATGTAACATGTTGAAAGGGTGAATTTATCCACTTTAATGGATATGTAAAGGTTTGTTTTAAAAAAAAAATTTAAAAAATGGCATACTTGCCTCCTCTGTGGCCCCGATCCTCCTCTTCTGGGGTCCCTCAGCGGCGCTCCTGGCTCCTCCTGTTCTTCTTGAGTGCCCCATTGGAGAGCCGCTCTCCCTCGGGGCACTCCTGCGGGCACGCTCACGTGTTCTGCTGCTGCGCCCATTGACACAGACAGCAGGATTGGGCCCTGCCCACGGCTCCCACGTCATTGGATTTGATTGGCCGCAGCGGGAGTCAATGGCTGCGCTGCTATCAATCTATCCCATCAGGTCCCAAGACACTGGCTGGGGTTGGTGTGCTCGTCCCCGTCGATTAAAGGACCGGGTTCAGGTAATTAAAGGGGGGGCTCTGGGGGGCAGCTGCATCACAGGAGGGGTTTTACCTTAATGCATAGAATGCATAGAATTTACAACCCCTTTAAGTCACTTATGCAGAATTTTTTTTTTATCTCCTGTTGTCCATTTTATACTTGATCACCCATTGGAGCAATTGTTTCGGCTGTAATATGAATCCCAAATCTTTGGAATACCTTGTATATATTATTATTATTATACAGGATTTATATAGCGCCAACAGTTTACGCAGTGCTTTTAAATATAAGAGGGAGACCATACGGTTATAATACAATAAAATACAAGAGGATTAAGTTATATATAACTTCTCTTTAAATGAGTTGTAAAGGTAAAAAAAAATATTTTCTAAATAGGTTCCTTTAAGCTAGTGCATTGTTTGTTCACTTACCTTTCTTTTTCGTACATCACGGGACACAGAGCGACATAGTCATTACTAATGGGTTATATAGTTACCGTCAGGTGCTGGCACTGGCAACTTCCAAAACCGGAAGTACCCTCCCCTATATAAGCCCCTCCCATCCGGGAGCACCTCAGTTTTTTGCCAGTGTCTAAGGTGTTGGCCAAGAAGAAACATGTGTTTTTCACTGAGCTTGCGTACAGGTTCTTTTGGGCCTCAGTAAGCTATTCCGGATCCGACCAAAAAAGCTTCATAGCTAAACGGTCGGTACCCGGGCCTTGCAGAGAAGAGCAAGGTTCTGCCTGTAATGCTTCTCTTAGGAGAGCTGGACCCTGGGATCCAGAGCTCTGGTCATACCCACGACCAAGATGTTTTCTGTGCAGGGTGCTATACAGGTCCAGGGGAGTGGAATCCTTGGGAACCCGGTCCCTGAAGGTTTGATTACAATGCCTGCCGTGATAGGTGAAGTTTGGGCTTTTGTGGACCAAACAAAGTCCTGCGGCGGGGAACAGGTAAGTGGGGGCCCCCAGGAACTTGGTTCTATTGGGGGACCCCCAAGCCTAATTTGTCTTTCTGTCTGTTACCTAATGGTATTCCCGCTAATATCTGTGCATGCCTGTAACTACTAAAAAAATGTAATAATTTTTAATAGTGGTCAAGAAAAAAAAAAAAAAAAAAGAATGTTTTTTTATATATGTTTAGTATATTAAACTGCGGTACCTGTGTTTGTCCACTAGAGGCCGCTGTGGAATGTTTTTCTTGTCATATGGACTAGTTTCTTCTCAGAGAGCAAAGTCCAGGCAGCTGGTGAGTTCTCCTACAGGAAACTGTTTCCTCTGCCATGTTGCAGTGTTCGTCTATCCCCCGGCCTGCGGCAAAAGGGGCCCTGGCTCCTGTCCCTGGTTTCCATGTTTGAAAATTAGCGCCGAGGCGCACGTGGCCGCGCGCATGCACGCGCCTCTATATATAGAGGTGGCCGGAAAAAGGGGCGGGGCCTGGGGGATGACGCTCTGTGCGCGCCGCAGCGCTTCTGCGCATGTGCGGGCGTCCCAGCAGGTTTTAAAAAGCCACATTATTGCAGTAAGCTGGCTATGAAGTACAGAGACAGAGCTGACAACATTTAAAGGCATACAGCAAGCGGTTGATACAGGCATCCCCTAGAAAGGCACATTAGTAGACACCAACTGTTTATTATAGCAGCATTTATGCTAGACTATTATCAGTAACTGGTGTATTTTCGGCTGGAATACCTCAGCTTTGTGGCTTAGGAATATGCCGTCTAAAAACTCCGGGACTAGAAATTCCAGGAGGAATAGGGGGTATCCATCGGGCTCTGAGGATCTTGGGCATGCTTTGGCTGCACCAGTCTCCCCTGAAGAATCAGAGGTTAGTGACCGTAGGGCACCCCCAGGAGTACCTGGTACTGTGGCTGTCCCCAGTTCACCTGCTCCTGTGTATGTAACAGAGGAGGTTTTTTCCTCAGCTCTGGGAGGGCTGGAAGAGAGATTGTCAGCACTAATTGCTGCTTCCCTGTCACAGGAGAAAAGTGCTCGATCTCCGTCTCCTCCCTCAGAGTGCCTGTTAACAGAGCAACAGTCCCATACAGAGGTCGACCTACCTGGGGGGGATCAGGATGAGGTTGATTCAGTTGTAGAGGAATCAACAGTGGAGGAGCCGTTCTCAGCATCACATGCTGAGAGGTTATGGGTTCAGTCCCTGACTAATATGGTCCGATCAGCATTTAAAATGCCACTTGCGGAGCCATCCTCCTCTTCTGTCTCCTCGTTGGGGTCGCTAAAAGCTCCCCAGACTGTTTGTTCTTTCCCGATCCATCCTTTATTGGAGGGGCTCATTTACCAGGATTGGGAGCATCCTGACAAAATATTTACTCCCCCCAAGAGATTTCCGGTGGTCTATCCTATGGAGGATAAGTTCGCCAGAAAATGGAAGGTCCCTACAGTGGACGCAGCCATCTCTTGTGTGAATAAATCACTGACATGTCCGGTGGAAAATGTCCAAATGTTCAAGGACCCAATAGATAAAAAATTGGAGTCCTTATTGAAATCTGCTTTTTCTACAGCAGGATTGGTGACACAACCAGCAGTGGCAGCTATAGGGGTCTGCCAAGCAGTGAAGGATCAGTTGAAACAGGTCTTAAGGGACGTGCCAGATCAGCAGGCGCTTGCTCTAGCTGATCTACCTAGAGCCTTATGCTTTGCGGTGGACGCTATAAAGGATTCAATCCATCAGGCCTCCCGCCTTACGCTGTCTGTAGTACATATGCGCAGGCTTCTATGGCTCAAAAACTGGTCTGCTGAAGCTCCCTGTAAAAAATTGCTGGTCAGCTTCCCATTTCATGGGGAGCGTTTATTCGGGGAAGACCTGGACAAGTATATCCAGAGAATTTCCAGCGGTAAAAGTACACTCTTGCCGGTCAAAAATAGAGTTAGAGGTCCCTCTTTTAAGAGGCCGGCTTCTCCAGTCCCTAGGACATCGGCTGTGAAACAGTTCCGACGGCCTCCCCGGTCAAATCCCGGAGGTAAAAATCAGGGACAGTTGCAGGGTAACAAGAAGCCCTGGAGCAGGAGAGGTACAAAACCTCCCCCAAAGTCAAATGCATGAAGGGTTGCCCCCACCCAATCGGGTGGGGGGAAGACTTCAGTTGTTCACAGAAACCTGGCGGGACACGATCCGAGACAGATGGGTGCTCTCCGCAGTAAATCTGGGATACAAATTGGAGTTAAAAAACTCCCCTCCTTCCCGCTTTATAAGGTCGAACGTGCCAAGGGATCCCCAGAAGAGAGGATCCCTCCTGTTGGCACTGGAACAATTATTGCTTCAAGCAGTAATTATAGAGGTCCCCCTGGAAGAATGGGGGTTCGGGTTTTACTCAAACCTCTTTACAGTTCCGAAGCCAAACGGGGACGTGAGGCCCATATTAAATCTAAAAGGGCTAAACAAATTCCTGCATATCAGGACTTTCCGGATGGAGTCGATCCGATCGGTAGCCACTGCCCTACAAGGGGAGGAATGGTTAGCCTCGATCGACATCAAAGATGCGTATTTGCACATCCCCATCTTTCCAGCCCACCAAAAATTTCTACGCTTTGCGATAGAAGGGCGCCATTTTCAGTTCAGAGCCTTACCCTTCGGTCTGGCCACAGCACCAAGAGTGTTCACAAAAATTCTGGCCCCATTATTGGCCAATCTAAGAACACGAGGTGTAACGATAATGGCATATCTAGACGACTTGTTGCTGATAGACCACTCAGTGGAAAAACTAGAAGTGGTTGTTCACGAGACAATCAAGTATCTGGAATATCACGGTTGGATTATCAACCGAGACAAGTCAGCCCTAGAACCAGTCAAAAGTCTGGAATACTTGGGGCTAAGGCTGGATTCAGACCAGAGAAAAATTTTCTTGCCTCGAGAAAAGGGGTCGTCTTTGAGAGATTTGATCCACTTAGTGGGTTCAAAAAGACAGCCATCCATACGCCTGTGCATGAGGCTGCTGGGAAAAATGGTGGCATCATTCGAAGCAGTACCCTACGGTCAATTCCATTCAAGGAAGTTGCAAAGGGCCATACTGTCAGCCTGGAACAAAAAAGTTCAGGCTCTGGACGTACCAATGTCCTTGTCCCCTTCCGTTCGCAGAAGCCTCCGTTGGTGGTTGGTTCCCCGGAATCTGGAAAGAGGGAAATCCTTCAGTCCGATTTCCTGGAAGGTGGTCACTACAGATGCCAGCCTTTTAGGCTGGGGAGCAGTACTGGAGCAATGGTCTCTCCAGGGCAGATGGTCGGATGCGGAAAAGGCCCTGCCCATCAATCTCTTAGAGATACGAGCAGCCCGGTATGCCCTAGTAGCATGGACATCCAAACTCCAAGGGTCCCCTGTCAGAGTTCAGTCAGACAATGCCACAGCAGTGGCATATATCAATCGTCAGGGGGGCACCAGGAGTCGTGCAGCCCAAAGGGAAGTAAATTACATCCTGAGATGGGCAGAAAGATATGTCCCAGCCATATCTGCGGTATTCATTCCAGGGGTGGAGAATTGGAAGGCGGACTTTCTAAGTCGCCAACAATTATGCCCAGGGGAATGGTCCCTTCATCCCGAGGTTTTCCGGACAATATGTCAGCGGTGGGGAACACCGGATGTAGATCTGCTAGCATCCAGGTTCAACACGAAAGTGGACAGGTTTGTCTCTTGGACAAGGGATCCCCTAGCGTGCGGCTCGGATGCCCTAGTGTTCCCTTGGGATCAGTTCAAGCTGATATATGCATTCCCACCGCCACAATTGTTACCTCGATTACTCCGCAGAATCAGGGTAGAAAAGAAACCAGTGATTCTGGTGGCTCCAGCGTGGCCCCGAAGAGCATGGTACGCGGAGATCGTAAAAATGTCTGTGGGGAGTCCTTGGACCCTCCCACATCGTCCGGACCTGCTTTCGCAGGGACCGATATACCACCCTTCCTTACCAGCCCTAGGTTTGACGGCCTGGCTATTGAAGCCCACATTCTAAAAAAGAGAGGGCTCTCTAATGCTGTGGTGTCTACCATGATCAATGCCAGGAAACCGGTATCCAGGCAGATCTACTATAGAATCTGGAAGGCGTACATCGCCTGGTGTGAAGCCAAGAAATGGCATCCACGTAAATACGTAATAGGTAGAATTCTGGACTTCCTACAATGGGCTGTAGATAGGAAGCTTGCCTTGAGTACTATCAAAGGTCAGATTTCGGCCTTGTCAATATTTTTTCAAAGGCCCTTGGCTTCGCATTCACTAGTCAAAGCCTTTATACAAGGAGTGATGCGTATTAGTCCTCCGGTTAGTATTCCCATATGTCCATGGGATCTAAACTTGGTTCTGTCGGTTCTACAGAAACAACCATTTGAACCATTACAGCATATTTCCTTAGTGCTTCTCACCAGGAAATTGATTTTTCTAGTAGCCATTTGTTCGGCTAAAAGAGTATCGGAATTAGCAGCTATGTCCTGTAAGGAGCCATATCTGGTTATCCATAAGGACAGAGTAGTGTTACGTCCTCATCCAGCCTTTCTTCCTAAGGTGGTATTGAGGTTTCATTTGAACCAAGATGTGGTTCTTCCTTCTTTTTTCCCCAAACCTACTTCGGTAGAGGAAAAGTTATTGCATTCTTTGGATGTAGTAAGAGCAGTTAAAGCTTATCTAAAAGCCACTGCTCAGATTCGCAGAACGGATACTTTGTTTATACTGCCGGAAGGCCCCAGAAAGGGTCAGGCAGCGTCAAAATCTACTTTAGCCAAGTGGATTCGACAGGTCATTATGCAAGCTTATGGCTTGAGAAGGAGACCGCCTCCGTTCAAAGTTAGAGCGCACTCCACGAGAGCAGTTGGAACTTCATGGGCAGTGCATCACCAGGCCTCCCTGGCTCAAGTCTGTAAGGCCGCAACATGGTCTTCAGTACACACGTTTACTAGGTTCTACCAGGTGGACGTTAGAAGTCAGGAGGATGTCGCCTTTGGGCGCAGTGTGTTGCAGGCCGCAAAAGATCCTCATGTCTGATAGCGCTCAGCTTATATATGGTGTATCCCCCCCCCTCATTTGGCATTGCTTTAGGACATCCCATTAGTAATGACTATGTCGCTCTGTGTCCCGTGATGTACGAAAAAGAAAATAGGATTTTTATAACAGCTTACCTGTAAAATCCTTTTCTTGGAGTACATCACGGGACACAGAGCTCCCGCCCCTCTTTGGGGACACTTATTGCTTTGCTACAAAACTGAGGTGCTCCCGGATGGGAGGGGCTTATATAGGGGAGGGTACTTCCGGTTTTGGAAGTTGCCAGTGCCAGCACCTGACGGTAACTATATAACCCATTAGTAATGACTATGTCGCTCTGTGTCCCGTGATGTACTCCAAGAAAAGGATTTTACAGGTAAGCTGTTATAAAAATCCTATTTTTCCTTCGATTTCCCTTCTAAATGTTTTTTTTCTTTGTCTGAATTTCTCACTTCCTGTTTCTCCTCACTAAACTAACACCATCATCCGAGCGGTGTTTAGTCAGCCAGAACAGCTTACTGAACAGTTTACTGAGGAGGAACAGGAAGTGACAAATTCAGACACAGAAAACAAAGAAAAAAACATTTAGAAGGGAAATCAAAGGAAAAAGTAAGTGAACCAACAATGCACTAGCTTAAAGGAACCTATTTAGAAAATAAAAAACAAACCTTTACAACCCCTTTAAGGAATAAAACGTATTGAATAAATAAGTATGCACTTATTATGTGCTATGAATAAAGCTTCAGAAATTTGTTAGAATATCTGGGCGAGTTTAGTAAATCGCTCCACCTCTGAAAATGCTACCTTTTTTACATAAATTGGTGTAGTTATTAAAGTGTTAAAAATGGAAGGTGTTGCAAGGTTTGTTTATTTTGTTTCATGTGCTGTCTTGAATGCCTAAAACCAGTGCGCCTATCAAATCTGCTTCTGGCCAGGAGTTCTCTCGCTAATCTTCACTGCACTAGGTTCCCCCCTCCTTTTTCCTTGGTGTCATGTAGCAGAGCGTTCCTCCTTGTTCCATTGTGGGGTTAAAGCATCCGACCTCATGAAGACATCTGGCAGAAGCTGTGGGTGTTGGCTGTGGCAGATCCTAGGTTCGTACCAGTCTCTACAAGGGAGCTGTCACGCCTGCTGATTTATCATTCCATAATGTCACGGGATATGGGATGTTGAAACTGTGGCGAGAATGTGAAATACCAAAAACATGAAGTTTATGATTTAGTGTCTGGGGAGGATCACTGCTGGCCTTGTGTTCATGACTTGTAGATGAGAGGCATGTGTGTTCTGAAGACCTCTGTGATGTCCAGGGGCATCCCTAATGTTGCCATTCCTGTTTTCTTTCCTCCAAACATCTCAGAAGATACCACATGTATGGAACTGCATGAATAATGTATGCCCTGTATGAAGATAGAAATTTGTGTTTTTTGGACAATTTTTTATATTGTTTTACTTAGGATCTTGGGTAGTCTATAATAATGTACTATTAAACTCAATTTTTTTTAAATATATTCTAAGGTAGTAGTGAGACATTCTCCCAGTACATTGTTTAGCTAATAAATGTGCCCAAGTACTTACCGTACTTTTTGTAAACTTCACTGCCACCAGCTCCAGGTCTCTTAATGCAGCTTCCCCAATCTTTCTGTCGGGGAGCATGTGCACATAATTGTAAAGTGGAAAGAAAATAGTAAATGTCATTTACATTTTTTTACAAATAAATATCTGAAAAGTGTGGCGTGCATTTGTATTCAGCCCCCTGTAGAACCACCTTTCACTGCAATTACAGCTGCAATTCATTTTGGGGATGTCTCTACCAGCTTTGCACATCTACAGAGTGAAATTTTTGCCCATTCTTCTTTGCAAAATAGCTCATGTTCTGTCAGATTGGATGGAGCGTGTCTGTGAACAGCAATTTTCAAGTCTTGCCACAGATTCTCAATTGGATTTAGGTCTGGACTTTGACTGGGTTCAGGGTGATGTTCAGTGTTAGTTTTTCGCCACACATAGCGTTTTGCTTTTAGGATAAAAAGTTAAATTTTGGTCTCATCTGACCAGAGCACCTTCTTCCACATGTTTGCTGTGTCCCCCACATGGCTTCTTGCAAACTGCAAACGGGACTTCCTTCGGCTTTCTTTGAACAATGGCTTTCTTCTTGCCACTGTAGCACACAGACCCTTTTCTCGCCTGGCTCACTTGCAAGTCAAGGCACACCGTGCTATATGCCCGTACCCTCCTGTTTGAAGAGGTTAAGCGGTGTTCACAAATTTTGGGTTCTGCAGCGAGTTACCTTCTTCCATTGGTTCTCTTCCCCAGAGTATGGGGTCAAGTCTCTATTTCTTCCCCCAAAGAAGCCAATGTCCAGAAACACTTTAACTCCAACAGAGAATTTATTTTCTATTTGCTGCGTAGTAGACAGAGACAGATGGATGAAAGAAGGAAAGAGTTCGGGATTAGATCCAGGCACAACTAGTAACCTCGTCGCCACTCGATCCCGAGTGGGTTTAGCTCACCCGGATAGTCCTCTCTCACAGTCCTAGCAGCCGGTGTGGAGCTCGAACAGTTCCCCTCCAGGGACGGGTACAGGAGATACTCTAACCTCTGTAGACTTTTAACAGAATAATGCCAATGGGCACTCTACAGGTTAGCTTCCGGAATAAAGAATCCTTCCCTCTGACAGGTCACCAGGCCTCTCCTGAGACAGCGATCTTCCATCACTCATCTCCTCAGTGGGACCGATCCTCCCCTGGCTTCCTCTCGGTCAGAGCGGGTACCCTCACCTGGGCACCCTGGGACTCCAATGGGCGAACTGTAGACCCAGTTAAAGGTACTGGGCCTACCTGGAATGTTGCAGCCTCGGGCCAAAGGTGCCCGAGACCCCTCGGCCAGTCATCGCACCCCCGAGGGGCACACCCTTCCAGCTCCTTCACTCCAACTCTCCTCTCCTCCACCTCCTCGACTCCTCCTAAAGATGGCGTCTGCCCCTTATGTACCCTCTCCCAGCATGCACAGCAGGCCGACCACGCCCTCTGTACCGCCTGCGGCCCCCCACCCCAAAGCTCCGATTTATATAGGCCTCTCATGACGTCAGTCACAAGGTCCGGGTGGCCCCGGAGCATGTGACTGTGACGTCATGGGAGCATGTGGCCACCCGGAGCATGTGACTGTGACGTCATGAGAGGCCTATATAAATCAGAGCGCACCGCACACCCAGCATTACAGCGGGAGGAAGCGACGTGTCAACATCGAAGAGGAGAAGAGGGAAGAAGGCGACGAAGAAGACCAGGCCCCCGCTAGCAAAAGAGCTGGAAGAAGATAGCGGAGGCCCGGCAGATGGAAGAAAGAACCGAAGAGCGAGAGAAGAAGAGGGAAGAAGGCGACGAAGAAGACCAGGCCCCCGCTAGCAAAAGAGCTGAAAGAAGATAGCAGAGGCCCGGCAGAAGGAAGAAAGAACCGGAGAGCGCGGAGACGACACCGGAGACCCCCGAAGTCGGAAGAAGACCCCCGGAGCTGTGTAATAAATTACTTTAAAAACCTGTGTAGTGTTTTTTTATTGACATTTTTTTTCCACCAGGTGAATGGGTAGGGGTACGATGTACCCCATACTCATTCACATAGGGTGGGGGGCCGGGATCTGGGGGCCCCCTTATTAAAGTGGGCTCCCGGATTCCGATAAGCCCCGGCCCGCAGACCCCGACAACCAACGGCCAGGGTTGTCGGGAAGAGGCCCTGTCCTCATCAACATAGGGGCAGGGTGCTTTGGGGTGGGGAGGCCGCCGGTCGCCCCCCTGCCCCAAAGCACCAAACTCCCCATGTTGAGGGCATGCGGCCTGGTACGGTTCAAGAGGGAGGGGGGCGCTCTCTCGGCCCCCCCTCTTCTCCTGCGGCTTGCCAGGTTGCGTGCTCGGATAAGGGTCTGGTTTGGATTTTGGGGGACCCCCACGCTGTTTTTTTCGGCTTAGGGGGTTCCCCTTAAAATCCATACCAGACCGAAGGGCCTGGTATGCTCCTGGAGGGGGAACCCATGCCGGTTTTTTACTTAAAATTTGGCGTGGAGTTCCCCCTCAAGATTTATACCAAACACAGTGCCTGGTATTGGCGGGGATCCAAGTGGGATCCCCGTTCATTGAAAGTCGGACATATGTCGGCTTCATGTCGCAGGGCAAGGTCGGATCCAAAGTAGGACGGCTGTCGTGTCGCACAAGTGTGAACCCAGCCTCAGGTTCTCTAACAAACCTCCGAGGGCTTCACAGAACAGCTGCATTAATACTGAGATTAAATTACACACACTATTTACTAATTAGGTGACTTCTGAAGGCAATTGGTTCCACTAGATTTTAGTTGGGGGTATCGGAGTAAAGGGGCTGAATACTAATGCACGCCACACATTTTTTAAATATTTATTTGTAAAAAAAAATGAAAACCATTTATCATTTTCCTCCCACTTCACAATTATGTGCCACTTTTGTGTTGGTCTATCACATAAAATCCCACCATTGTAACCGGACGAAAAGTGGAAAATTTCAAGGGGTATGAATACTTTTTCAATGCACTGTATCTTCCTTTATTAATGTAGCGCCCCCCCCAATATTTGGGGTCGCTATGTACAAATTTAGGGGTAGTCTGAGCCAGTAGTTAGGCTCAGACCACTTACATTTTCAATTATTTGCTTCTGCTCTGGGTGTGATGCTGCCTGGCAGTACAGTTCCCTGTTGCCTGTGGGTGGCACTGTCACCGCTGGCTCAGGTTGAACCACAGGGGGTATCACAGCACCATTGGGTGTCCTTTCTCGGCAGCCGTACAGTGGGAGTGGTCAACCCGCTGTGCATGGGTACATAAGGGGCAGACGCCATTATTCTAGGGGACCCCTTGGTCCTGGAGGACGTTCAGCACGTACCCCACCTCTTATGGCCCTCATGGCCAGGGGTGCGTGCGTGTGTTTCAGTCCCGGGCACCTTTAGCCCGAGGCTGCATTGCTGCTTTGTAGGCCCAGCTCGGCTGGCTAGGGCCTACACCTCACAGAAGGATCCCAGGCTGCCCATTGGAAGGGGGCCCAACTTTAGGAAAGGAGTTACAGGGGAAGATCAGTCCTGTCGGAGATAGTGACGGTACTGCTGTCTCAGGGAGAGGCCTGGAGGCCTACCTAAAGAGGGATCCATCATCGTTGATACAAGCCCTGCAATACCCTAAAGGTTTCTCTCATTGTTGCTTGGCTGGGAGGTTTGCGAATGGATAATCCTGTGGTAGAAGTTTCCCAATCGCATCCCCATTTCATAAAGGACAGATTAATTTGTGCTCTACTCCGGCTGCTAGGACCTATTTCAAAAGGGACTATCCGGGTGAGCAAATCCCACTCAGGCTTGAGTGGCGACGGTACTGAGTCTTAAGTGTTGCGTGCCTGAAATTTTTCCCTACTTCGTCTATTCTCTCTCTCTCAAAGTTTTACCTCAAGATAAAAGAATAAAACCTTGCTGCTTAGGTTTTACATCTGTGTGGACATTGGCTTTATTACAAAGGGACTTCTGCCTAGACAACGGAGACTGGGGATCCACGCGTGAGAGGTATTTTGCTGCAGACCCAAAGGTAACTAAACAGTGGATTTTCACACTTAACAAAGTGTGGATCCGGCGTAGCCGCAGGGGTGGAGGAGTGGAGGGAAGCCCATTCCCCCCCCCCCCCCAAGAGAAAGCAAAACCCCTGGGAGCTACATTAAAATGCAGAAATTGGTACTAATAATAAGTGATGGTTTAACTCAGAAGGAACAGATATGAGGCTGATGTAGTAACATCAACAACTCCCGTCACAATGCTTTCCTAAATGTAAACCCCGGTAAGACTCATTCAAGTCTAATGCCCAGTAGCCACAGTAAGTTGTTAAAAAAACTGAGCAGCTCGCGAGGAGTTCTCTACTAACTATTCAATGTTGGTACAACAATCTCCCCACTGTGCTATTCTCCAGAACACACCGGTCAACGCTCGCAGCCATTGGCTTAGAGCACTGATCAGATGCCAATCGGCGCACCTTTTTTGGTCATGCCCCTTCGAACGGCCAGCTTCTGTCAGACCGGCTGCTGTACACATGGGCCGAATGTCGGCTGGTTTCTATTGAATTGACCGATGCCGCCTAGCATACCCGTTTGACAGTTGTGAGATCGGCTTCTGTCAAACAAGGACCTATACATTCGGCCTCTGTGTATGGGGCTTAAGGGAAATGTTTGACACCCAACATAGGTTTGCTGCAGAAAGACTGGTCATTGAAATGTGCAGTGCAGGAATTTTAATAAGGATAGGCAGATAATATGAATTCTTTGGAAATTTGGCTTCTTCCCCTAGATAACTAGCAACTTTAATCTTATTTTTCCCTTAACCACTTAAGCCCCGGACCATTTGGCTGGCCAAAAACCAGAGGACTTTTTGCAATTCGGTACTGCGTCGCTTTAACTGACAATTGCGCGGTCATGCGACGTGGCTCCCAAACAAAATTGATGTCCTTTTTTCCCACAAATAGGACTTTCTTTTGGTGGTATTTGATCACCCCTGCGGTTTTTATTTTTTACGTTATAAATAAAAATAGAGTGACAATTTTGAAATAAATGCAATATTTTTTTCTTTTTGCTATGATAATTATCCCCAAAAAAATCTATAAAAAAACAAAATTTTCCCACAGTTTAGGTCGATACGTATTCTTCTGCATATTTTTGGTAAACAAGATTTCAATAAGTGTATATTGGTTTGTGCAAAAGTTATAGCATCTACAAAATAGGGGTAGTTTTATGCCATTTTTTTATTATTATTTTTTACTAGTAATGGGGGCGATCTGCGATTTTTATCTTGACTGCGACTTTATAGCGGACACATCGGACACTTTTGACACATTTTTGGGACCATTGTAATTTTTACAGCGATCAGTGCTATAAAAATGTACTGATTACTTTGAAAATGACACTGGCAGTGAAGGGGTTAACCACTAGGTGGCTCTGAAGGGGTTAAGTGTGTCCTAGGGAGTGATTCTAACTGTTAAGGGGCGTGGCTACGAGTGACACGTCACTGATCGCTGCTCCCGATGAGAGGGAGCAGACGATCAGTGACAGTGTCACTAGGCAGAACAAGGAGATGCTTGTTTACACTTGCCTCTCCCTGTTCTGCAGCTCTGTGACACGATCGCGGGACACCGGCGGACATCGAGCCCGCGGGCACGGTCACGGAGCTCGCGGCAGGGGGGCATGCGCGCACCCGCACGGCGGGACATTTAAAGTGACGTATATATACGTTACTCTGCCCAGCCGTGCCATTCTGCCGACGTATATGTGCAGGAGCCGGTCGTTAACTGGTTAAACTTCAGCTATAGTGGCTTGATGGTATAATATTTTTGACATGGTTTCAAACATCCACTATTTTATGTAAGAATTATTTTGCATTTAAAAATTCATGTATGCTAGTTTTCAATTCTGATATACTTGAAGGTAATTATGTATTTCTACTCACTATGCTTGTTCCCACCATTGTGTGTGACACATTGTGTTCAATCAAGCCCTGGTGAAGGGGATGTTTTTGGACCCCTGAAACACGTTGGCTACTCTTTGGATCTGGACTTTGTAGCAGCAGTGTGGAGCGTCAATTTCCATTTCTGTTACATTACACTACCAACCAAGGAGACTGTGGACATCCTCTGTTGTGTAGAAGCCTCCTGGGAACCAGATTATTTACATCCTTACTCCTTACCCCATACTTTAGCCTGGTCCTGGAAGATTTTACCACATTCAAGACCAGGCCATTTTTTTGCAATTCGGCACTGCTACTTTAACTGGCTACTGTGTGGTGATGCGCACAAACAAAATTTTAGATTTTTTTTATTTATTTTTTTCACACAAATAGAGATTTCTTTTGGTGGTATTTGATCACCACTGTGTTTTTTATATTTTGCAATCTAAACGAAAATAAGATGCAAAATAAAAAAAAAGCAATATATTCTACTTTCTAATATAAAACATATCCAATAATAAAAAAAAAAAAATCTTCATAAATGTTGCTATATGTCTTTTGGTAAAAACTAACTGACACTGGGGAGGGGGGACTAACTAATTGCCACTGACCTCTCCAGTGTCACAGATACAGCGATCAGTGCTAAAAACTTACACTGTACCTGTACTGACACTGGCTGGGAAGGGGTCATCTAGGGTGATCAAGGGGTTAAATGTGGGCCTAACAATGTTTACTGTGTGGTGTTTTACTAAGCAATGTGCCGGTTTTTACTCCCTACTTTGCAGGGGAAAAAAAAAACGGTACATCGCTGCTGTATGAAGAGAGCCCTGTGTTTACCAACGCGAGGCTCTCTTCTGCCATTCACTGTGCCGATCAGTGGGTCCTGGCCATAAATCATTTGCCGGGACATGCTGATAGGCTTGTGCTGCATCAAATGACAGTACAGTCTTCCAGGTCCACGCGCACATGTGTAAGTGGACATGGAAGAAAGCCATGACATGCAGGTACGTGATTGTGCCTGTACAAGCTGACCTGCCACAGTAAAGCCTAGTACACACTAGTAGTCTTTCTTCATTCAACCCAGTGGGCTGAACGAAAAAAAAAAAAAACGAAGCGCTCAGGAGGAGCCGCTGTACTAACTAACCAATGTTAGTACAACAATCTCACCTGCTGAGCTATTGTTTTCTGACATTGTTTTATTGTTTTCAGCCCCCCCGCCAGAACACATCGATCAGCACTCTCAGCCATTGGCTGAGAGCGCTGATCGGGTGCCGATTGGCAGACCTTTTCTGATAATGCCCCTTCAACAGAAGCCAGTGGGACCGGCTGCGGTACACTCGGGCTGAATGCCACCCGATATTCGGCCCATGTGTGTACAGCCTTTTAAATATACTGTGGTGGATTAGCAAATGGTTAAGCTGGCAATACCAATAAGGTAATCTTAATGGTCCAGTGCTATGTTACTACTTTAATCAACTATGTAAAATAAAGATTCAATAAAAGTAAATGTTTGGTGGCAGATTCACAGCTTTATAAATATTCTCTTATATTCTGCCACTTTCATTCCATAACGGGTGTCTTGGGCAGCGGTCCCCAACCTTTTTAGCACCGGGGACCAGCTGCTTGGAAAAAAAATCTGCCAAGTCCCGGGGGTGGTGCAATGTGGGAGGTAATCTTTTTTCCCAGGCAATTTGTCGGGGCAATGGCTGGTGTTAGCGCTTCAATCATCCCGGCACCATGCTTGATATGGTGTCAGGGTGATTGAAGCGCATTATTTCTATTACATTGTAGCAATAAATTAAATAGTTCAACTCGCCATAATGCAGAATCAGTGGCAGCCTTGAGCTTGTTACTTGCCACATCGCCTGTCACCAGATTGGGATTGTCACTTACCACGTTGCCTGTCTTTAGATGCAGCTTGTCACTTGCCATGTCGCCTGCCACTAGATGCAGCTTGTCACTTGCCACTTCGCCTGCCACTAGATGCGGAATGTCACTACACCTGACAGTGGCACCAGATGTGGATTGTCACTTGCCACATCACCTGCCTTCAGATGCAGCTTGTCACCTGCCATGTCGCCTGTCACCAGACGCGGATTTAATTTGCCACGCTGCCTGCCACCAGATGTGAATTGTCACTTGCCACGTCGCCTGTCACCACATGCGGATTATCATTTGCCACACTGCCTGCCACCAGATGTGAATTGTCACTTGCCAATGTCACCTGCCGGTACCACCAGATGTGGCTTGTCACTTGCCACGTCACCTGCCAGTGCCACTAGATGTGGATTGGTGGCAGCACTGGTCCATTTAGCACTGAGGCAGGCCTCTGTGCAGTGCTGGGTTCCGAGTGAAGGCAGGAGAG
The DNA here is from genome assembly GCA_029206835.1 of Rana muscosa. Classification (NCBI taxonomy): domain Eukaryota; kingdom Metazoa; phylum Chordata; class Amphibia; order Anura; family Ranidae; genus Rana; species Rana muscosa. Next base: position 505,486,428 of record CM055118.1, on the reverse strand, counting down.
CGGTTATGCAGGGTGGGTGGTGAGAGATGTCATCTCTCTGATCCCTGCCGCACCTCTGACATTGAAGAGGCTGACAGAACACCGGCTGTGAGGGCGGAAGAGTGGTCATGCGGGGCGGGCAGAGAGAGATGATGTAACCTCTGCTTGCCCGTCCACCCGTTTCTCTCATCTGCCTGCCCGCTCATGTCTGTCATCCACCCGGCTCTCATGCCGCCCGCCTCTCTCATCCGCCCGCCTGGCTCTTTATTACCAGCCGCACTCGCGGCCTGGCTGCAGAGAGGCCCCAGCCTGGTAGTGGGCCACGACCCAGTGGTTGGGGACCTTTATATATTTACAGAATTTTATTGTACGATTCTGTTATTCAGTTTAACCACCATAAAGGGCCAGCTTTACAGTGGCTGTATTACTTTTCATTGTTGTCCCTGATAACCGAGATGGCTGAGCTCAAAATCTGCATAAGACCGTTCTCCATGATTTGGGCTCTTTAGCACATATCTTTTTTGGATATGTAGCGGTATGTGAATTCTGACTTTATGTGCCCGCCTTGTAGACATATTGATAGTTTCAGAAGTTTATTCTCTTTACAGGTGTATTTAAAAACATAGTGAAAAGAGACCATAAAACTATTTTAGCAGTTAAGTTAAAGTGTTACTAAACCCAGCACCCTGCATTCACTATATCTGGTCTCCCACAGTACACCGAACATGGAAAAGCTATTTTAGTAAATATAAACTGCTAAACACCTTTTTCTCATCAGCAGTATCTGGTTAGGCCTCATGCCCACGGACGTTTTTACAGCCGCGTTTTTGAGCTTAAAAACACCTGTCCATGTTAGTCTATAGCTTCATGCCCACCTAGGCGTTTTTGAGCTGCAAATAGCATAGGCGTTTTTAAGCTGTAAAAAAAACCCAGGACCAGTGCGTTCCGCGGCGTCGGCGTTAGGCATAAAAAAACGCGAAGTGTTAAAAAACGCCGCGGCGCCGTTTTTGAGCTCCGGCGTTTTTATCTTTTTTTTTATTTATTTTTTAAATACGGTCGAAAAATTTATACAATAACATGGACAGGCGTTTTTAAGCTGTAAAAAACGCTCAAAAACGCGGCTGTAAAAACGTCTGTGGGCATGACGCCTTAAGGTGACTGTAAAGTCTTGTTTATTTTTTTGCTCTAAAAATAACAAACATGTCATACTTACCTGTCCGGGGCAGTGGATTTGCACAGAGCAGCCCAGATCCTCCTCTTCTCGGGTCCCTCGCTTGAGCTCCTGCACCTCCCTCTTGCTGAGTGTCCCCACAGCAAGCAGCTTGCTATGGGTGCACCCGAGCCGAGACGCAGCTCCCTGTGTCCATTCAGACACGGAGCTGCGACCCAGCCCTGCCCCCTTTCTCTACTGATTGGCTGATTGGTTTTAATAGTAGCAGGAGCCACGCCGCTGTCTCTCAGCCAATGAGGAGGGGTGCCCCAGGCAGACGAGACACTCGTGCAACATCGCTGGACAGAGAGGGGGCTCAGGTAAGTATTAAGGGGGGCTTGGGCAGCTGCTGCGCACAGAAGGTTTGTTATCTTAAAGTATGGAATGCATTAAAGAGGAACTGCAGTCTGCTCACATAATTTGTAATAAAAACATATTTGATATTCTGAAGCTTCCCTCCAACCACTTTGCATATTATATATACTGTGATTCTGTACTTGCTAAATATGCTGCAAAAATCTCCCTCCACAGAGTCTGGCTGCATCCATTTTAACTGTGGGCAGCCGAAGCTACTGCCTGTTCACTTCCTGGATATACAAAGACACACAGAGGCACACCTCCAGCTCTGCAGCCCTGCAGCTCTCATTAACCCTCTTATGACTCACCCCCCTCTGTCCTTGGCAAACTCTCACGAGAGTGAGAGAGAGAGCTGTGCATGATGTCATAAGCCTAGGCTTATTACTAGACAAGAAACAGGAAGTGGGCTGTATAAGGTATTTACTGGCAGAATTATTTTTTTTACTATCCAAAGTTAAAATAACAAGGGCAGAAGATTTAATAGATGGAAAGTTGAAAAAATGACTGAGACTGCATTCACACTTGAGCGTTTCAAATTCATGTGTTTTTACCGTGATTTTGCTGCAAATTTGTACAGGTCACCAATGTAAAAAGCAGAAAAAAGCAGAAAAACGCCTGTAATCTGCCCCAAAGAAGCTCATGTTCTTTTTTGAGCTTAAGGCGTTTTTCAGGCATTTTGCTTCAGGTGACAAAACTTTTAGATGTGAACAGGTGCCATTTAAAATGAATGGGATTTTGCTTGTTGTTTTCTGGCGTTTTATAAGCTGAAAACGCTCAGGTGTGAATGCAGCCTGAAGGTCCACTTTAAAGCGGAGTTCCACCCAAAAATTGAACTTCCGCTTTTTGGAATCCTATCTAATACAAGCATTTGCTCCCACTTCCGGGCATAGATATCCGTGGATATCTACGCCACGTCCGGCGCCTCCTCCGTCCCCCCGCTGTCTTCTGGGAGACGAACAGGTCCCAGAAGACAGCAGAGACTATTCAGAGCGCGCAGCGCGACTCGCGCATGCGCAGTAGGGAACCAAGAAGTGAAGCCGCAAGGCTTCACTTCCTGATTCCCTTACCGAAGATGGCGGCGGCAGCACCTGAAAGCCGAGGGACAGATCGGCTTCGGATGCCAACATCGCGGGCACCCTGGACAGGTAAGTGTCCATATCTCCATAAGTTAGCAGCTGCAGTATTTGTAGCTACTGACTTTTAAAAAATAAAAAATAAAATTTGGTGGAACTCCGCTTTTAGATAAAAAAAACAATTCTGTCTTTACAACCCCTTTAAAGCTTGCAGGAGGAGTTTTCATTCTTCTAACTGTCCTATGAGGCCGCAAAACCTCTGACTCTCTGTCTGGACAGTGCTGATTGGCCCTGTGCTGATCACATGCACGCCCCCCCCCCCAAAAAAAACAACCTAGCAATACACACTAAACTGAGCATGTCCAGAGTGACTCCAAAGGCTCTGTTCTAACAGGAGAGGGATTGGGGACTGTGAAAGAAGGGGAGGATCAGAGAAGACCGGATCAAACAGCCTTTTTACACATTGCAGAGGATTAACCCTTTTGGTTCCACCGTGAGTATAACGAGCATGCTTTACTGCATATATAATATACTTACAGTAAACCCTCCTTCAATTAATAATCTTCAAATAAAATATTTTATAACATATCCACCAGTTAATCAAACTGGAGTTCTCTTATCACTGTTGACTTAAAATAGAAAATATCTATAAAATACATCCCACCAGTGCTGCTACATTGTGTGATGTTTTTACAAACTGATGCAGCCATTGACAAAGGCAGAACATTGTAGTATATAATAATGCAGAGAGAAGCAGATTTCTTTTTTTTTTTTCAAATATACAGAATGTTTAATCTCTGAAAGATCACAAGTGGCAGGGTATAAACCTGACATTTTGCTTTAAAGTTTTCCAGGATTGAGTTTAAAATTGCTCTCTAAACCAGAGCTAATTGGATGTGGAGCACTGAATTTTGTTGTCTGGAAATTGTAGCATTAGTCAGAGTTCAACATTCTTCTTTGTCGGGGTCAATGATACAAGATCGTCTGTAGCATATAAACTATTGCTGCTAGTTTCCACTACTTTTTAATTATGGGGAGGTCTTAGTCTAGATCTGATGTTGGGGGGCGGCGGGTGAACGTTGCTGTATTAATTTCATGACTGCTCCATGTGTAATTCTGCTGACAACAGGGATAAGGCCACATCATAAAGTACCCTTTGGACTGGAGTCAAGAATGGAGCAGTCACAGTCCACACAAGTTCTAGATTACAGATTTCAAGTGATGTCCTTATATTACTGATGTCCATTACAAAGCCTTGCCTGCCTGTGAAAATGGACTTGATTTTTATTTATTTTTATTAAATGCATTTGTAGTGCAATGTCTTCCTGTTTATTATTATTATTATTATTATTATTATTAAGGATTTATATAGCGCCAACAGTTTGCGCAGTGCTTTAGAACATGAGGGCAGACAGTACAGTTGCGAAACAAATCAATACAGGAGGGATCAGAGGGCCCTGCTCGTTAGAGCTTACAATCTAGAAGGGAGGGTCAAGTGGAAGAAAGGGTAGTAGCTGTGGGTATGATCAGATGGAGATTGGAGTAAGGAGTTCCATAGAATTGGAGAGGCTCTGGAAAAGTCCTGGAGGCGAGCATAGAAGGAGGTGATGAGGGAGTTAGAGAGCAGGATGTAGCTGGGGGCAGAGTTGTGGATGGCTTCGTAAGTATTTATTTGCATTTTGCATTTCATTTGTTGGGTGAGTGGAAGCTAGTGGAGGGATTGACAGAGAGGAATAGCAGACACAGCGCGATTGGTAAGGTGTTTGCAATAATCATATAGATTCATTAGGCATAATAGATGTAAAGAACAACCATTAGCTAAGAAGATAGAAAACAGATTAAAGCAACACTCCAGCCAAAAACAACAAGATAAAAATAAACAATCTAATGAAATGAATTGAATAAGCCAGCTTTTATGACCAAAAATATTCAATCCACTTCCTCTCTTCAAAAATATTCAATCCACTTCTAGATCACCCTAGACCAGCACTAGCCTGTGACTGGACATTGAAAGGAGAAGACGCACATGCACATAGTTCCATATAGTTACATAGTTAGGTTGAAAAAGACACAAGTCCATCCAGTTCAACGAGAAAAAAAAAAAAACCATACAATCCCATATACACAATCCTTCACCCACAGTTGATCCAGAGAAAGGCAAAAAACCCCAGCAGAGCATGATCCAGTTTGCTCCAGCAGGGGAAAGAATTCCTTCCTGATCCCCCGAGAGGCAATCGTATTTTCTCTGGATCAACTTTACCTATAAATGTTAGTACCCAGTTATATTCTGTGCATTAAAGGAGAAGTCCAGCCTGAGCTCGTTTGGCTGAGCTTCTCCTATGGGTCACAGAAGTACAATTCAATTTGCACTCCTGTGACCCATTTTCAGCAGAGAGTGGTCTGAAATCTGCTCTTTGCCACTTATGTATTTGTACATGTTGATCATATCCCCCCTTAATCTCCTCTTCTCAAGAGGGAATAAATTCAGTTCCTCTAATCTTTCCTCATAGCTGAGCTCCTCCATGCCTCTTATCAGTTTGGTTGCCCTTCTCTGCACTTTCTCCAGTTCCCCAATATCCTTTTTGAGAACTGGTGCTCAAAACTGAACTGCATATTCCAGATGAGGTCTTACGAATGATTTGTACAGGGGCAAAATTATATCTCTCTCTCTCTGGAGTCCATACCTCTCTTAATACAATAAAGGACTTTGCTCACTTTGGAAACTGCAGCTTGGCATTGCATGTTATTATTGAGCTTATGATCTACCAAAACCCCCAGATCCTTCTCCACTATGGATTCCCTCAGTTGTACTCCCCTTATGTATGATGCATTCATATTCTTAGCCCCCAATTGCATAACCTTACTATTATTAACATTAAACTTCATTTGCCGCCTACTTGCCTAATTAAACAGTGCATTGAGGTCGGCTTGTAAGTTGGAGACATCCTGTAAGGACGTTATTCCACTGCATAGCTTGGTGTCATCTGCAAACACTAAAATTGTACTTTTAGTGTTGGCTCCTTGTGCAGCTTCTTCATCTCATACTACAGCCCTGCTGTACAAAGGTACCAGGTCAAACTCCGGTTAATGCATTGTTTGCATTTCAAGTGGAATAGAACTAAAAAAGTAAATATTTTCTTTTATAGGGAACATCTAGAAATGTAATTGTGCCTAGACAGTAGCCTAAAATATAAACCACTCTGTCTGAAATACCGCCTGAAAAGCAACAGTGCACGTCCAGGTATGCAAGTGTGTCTAGGCACTACTATGCCTATAGCCTCATAGCTGTACTGTATATCAGCAGTGTGAGAGTGAAGGCACTGCTGCCTTGGGCTGCTAGGCTGCTAGCTGTCGGCAGTAATCGCATTTAAAAAAAAAAATCAAAGGATCGACTTGGGTACAGCCAGCCTGCCCATAGATGGATCGAATCTCGTCTGGTCCCGGCTGAACTGGTCAAGATTTCTGTGGCCAGGACCACTTGGAAGAGGTGGTCTTGGGCACGGTTCACTTGTGGTCTGGCGTGGTTCACTTCAGTGTGAGTGTAAACCATGCCTGAGCACAGAATTCTCTATAGATGACACAGAAGCAAGGATCACTATGGTCTGGTTGGCACAGGTGATGATGCAAATGTGCCCAGGAACACTTGTTTATAGTCCAGTGTGAGTGCTGACCAGTGGGGAGAGGGAACTATAGAACTTGAGCATGGTCCAGTTTAACCATACACAGCGTGAGTGCGCCCTAAGATATAATGATGATCTTGAGTGGTGATATTTCTAAGGTCAGAATAGAGCCTCAACTGTACATGGCATTAATGAAAAAACAGATGTAGATGTGGTGCATGCTGGATATCCTCTTATCTACAGCAGGAAAAACAGAAAAAAATCCGTGTAATAGCCCATCATGCATGAGCTGTCTGATAATGAAGCCCTTAATGTTCCTGCATGCTATCCAGGTACACTGATGTAATGTAAGGGTCATTTCACACGGGCTTGTCCGCTTGCTCAGCGAGGGATTGATCAGTTGATCTCCGCTAAGCAGGCGGATGACAGGCCCGTCTCTGCTCACTGTGCTGAGACGGACCTGTCAGAGCCCCGCTCTCCTCTGGGGGGATCGTATGAAAACTGACTACCTGTCCATTTTCATCCGATCCGATCTTCCAGACGGAGGGAAAATAGGGTTTCCATTTGTCTAGATTTTGGGGACAGGATCGGATCAGATACCGGCGGATGTCAGCGGACATGTCACCGCTGACCAGTGTTGCCAACCTACCAGATTGAAATTTACTGACATGACACCCAAAATTTGCTGGCACCACCACGTTTTTACTGCCATTTTCAAAAATTACGGGATTACAGCTTTAAGTACAAATTTCAGTATATAAGCTACAAATAAGTACAATATGCAATTAGAAATGTGATTTAAGGTAGATATTAAGACAAAAAATTATTTCCCATTTTATTTTCAATATAGTAAGTAAGTAGCTCAGGGACAGGAGGGCAAGAAATTAGAATGGGCGGTACACACACACATGAAATTGACTCTCACGGTGACACTGACAGCAGTGTGCAACAGCACGGATCACCAACACATCCCCTCCGGAGTCACAGTGACAATCTCTCTCCACACCAGGTGGTCCCTCCACTCCGAACAGCACTGACAGTCCTGCTCTTAGCTTGCCTTGCTCCCTCAGACCCGAACACAAGGCTCTGGCTGCTTCACTTTGCTCCCTTGCACCATGACATCACACAACACTCTCAGACACCACCTCCACCAGTCCCGTTCCCTGCTGGCACCGACTGAACACACTGTAGTAGGCACTCAGACGGTCTAGATCTCCTCCAGACCTAAACTGCGCATGGGTAGTTCCGAGGGTCACAGCCATATTTCTCTTTCGTCCATGGACGGACACAGCTTCCTTAAGTCTTGACATTAGGGTTATGTTCCATCTAATAGGAGAGGACTAGGTAGACATGTTAGATTTAAAACATGTAATTATACCAAAGCTGAACAGCCCCGCCCAGGTGGCGGTCCCTCTGGTCATAACCCCTCACCCTTCACTCAGCAGCTCGGTTTTTTTCTGCCTAGTGTAGGAGAAGGACCTGGCTCCCTAGGGGCCCATTGGTCCTGGAGAACTTTTTACTTTTATTTGTATTTTTACTTTTTGATCCTGAGATCTACTATCAACTGCCGGCTGGGTAACAGGCTGGATAATATAGATCCTTGTAGTCTCCCCAGTCCGGCCATCGAGCATAAGCAGGCCTTTAGCTATGCGCTGGGTCGGCCACGACATACCCCGTTTGCTCCAGGGGTGGCCGGTGAGCTATATGCTCCGGGGCCCACATATGACCGGGCTACTGCTGTCCAGTCACCGTGGGCAGTGGCCGATAGCCACTCCATACTGCTCAGTGATGGGTCTGTCAGGAACGCGTCCAGCAGTCCTCGCAGGGATGGGTAAGTAAGGCTCCTCCTGTCTTGGCAGGATGGAACAGCTGGGCATTTCTGGGGTGGTCGATTAGGGGATCTCTAGTCCTCCCTTTCCTCTCTCCCCATCCATCCCTCCTCCCCATGCTTTGCTGGGCTTGCTGTGTACCTCACTGGGGGGTCCCTGAGGGGTGCTCCGGGTCCTGGCTGGGGGCTGCGCGGGGTGCCCGGTTCCGCTCTAGTGTGGGTGGTATGCCTTTTGAGGCGCCTCTGTTTGGGTACCCAGTGTTTTCGTGGCCTTTATTTTTACCTCAGATGCGCCGGCGCCATTTTCCTGTAGCCTCGCTGTTCTTAATGCTAATACAGCGTCGGCCATTTTCTTGTAGCTCGCGCTCTTTTTTCCTGAGGCAGCCGGCGGCCATCTTTTTGGGGCTTTTAACAATGGTTTTGGCCTCTAGCGCTAGTTTGTCATTCTGAACGGCGCGAACGGCAGATTACCTCAGAGACACCTTAGGCACACACTGTGCAGGAGTTAGAGCGGACGGCAGCGCTGGGCAGTGCCTGGGTCAGGGCGGTGAGTCCTCTGGGAATACCCCTCGGTCTGGGCAGCTAGGAGGGTGGGCCTTTTATTGTACCTTGACTTGGTCCCTTAGTGGCTGTCAGGTGAGCAGGTCAGCATGGCGTCAGAAGTTGGCGTTTCTTCCCCAGACATTCCGGTGGTAGCAACCGGTGCCCCTGCACCTGCGGTACCTGTGGTACCTGTGGACGCTTTGTCGGCGGTCCTGGAATCATTTGTTGCCAGGGTGGAGGCGGTGTGCGGGCCAAAGGGGGGTAAAAAATGCCCCCACCATCTGCTGGGGAAAGCTCTGACTCGGACTCAGGCCTGGCTGTGACACAGGACCCCTGTTCTGAAGTGTCAGAGTATGAGGACCAGGACAGTGAGGAAGACTCCGTGTCCGTGTCAGCGCAGGAGAAGGCGCTTGTTGAAGCACTTGTCACCGCAGTGCGGGAAACCCTCAAGCTGGAGGATGCGGCTGGGGCATCTTCTGAGGTGTCGGTCCCTTTTGGGTCCGACAAGCCAACCCGCACTACTAAGGTGTTTCCTTGTGTAACTTATTTTGATAAGTTTATAGACAGAATGGGAACGACCGCAGAGGACCTTTTCGGTCCCAAAACGCATGGCGGTCCGTTACAATTTTGAGGAGAGCCTTCTGAAAAAATGGGCATCTCCCCCGGTTGTGGACCCCCGGTATCCAGGTTAAACAAAGTAACCATGATTCCGCTTGAGGGGACCCCTGCATTTAAGGATCCTGCAGATAAGAGGTCCGAGGCGGTGGCCCGGTCCATGTTCACTATGCTTCACTATGCTTCACTATGCTTCACTAGGCCCTGGTGTCACAGACACTTACTGAATGGGCAAAATTGTTGCATCGGGAGTTGGAGAAGCAACAGGTTTTCCCGGTCTGCGTAGAACTGGCTGACCAGTTGGTGCATGGCCTCAAATATTTCTGCGATGCAGCCCTGGATACAGCTCCCCTGATTTCCAGAGCCTCAGTATCTGCTGTGGTACTGCGTCGCCTGATTTGGCTAAAATGCTGGTCCGCAGACCAGACTTCCAAGAAGGCTCTGGCTGATTTACCCTTCCAGGGTGAGAGGCTATTTTGAGCCTCGCTGGATGACATTATTAAGAATGTCACTGGGGGTAAGAGCACGCTGCTCCCACAATCCAGAAAAGGTGAGGAGCCACGCCGTAGGCCAGGGCCCTCCTTTTCCGCTCAAGTGTTTTTTTTCGTCAGTCCAGGCCCGCAGGTAAGCGTTCCCAGGCCGACAAGGGGCCAGCTGAGGGACAAAAGCGTCCCTGGGTTCGCAAGCCAAACAAGCTGCGAACAAATCTGCGACTGCATGAAGGTTTACCCCCACCCGACTCTAGGGTGGGGGGGCGCCTTCGCGAGTTTGCAGCTCGGTGGACCTCCCTGCTTTCCGACCAGTGGGTTTGCGAAGTGGTTTCATCAGGGTACAAGATAGAATTTCATTCTTGTCCACCAAACAGATTTTTTCCCTCCAACCTTCATCTTCCTCCAGCTCGTCAGAGCGCCCTATTTGGGGCAGTGCAGGACCTGCTGAGGAGCGGGGTAATAGTACCTGTGCCGCTGCCAGAAAGGTTTTAGGGATTCTACTCCAATCTGTTTGTATTTCCAAAGAAGGATGGGGTCCATCCAATCCTGGACCTCAAGGCTCTCAACTCCTTTGTAAAAGTCAGAAGGTTCAGGATGGAATCAGTTCGCTCTGTGGTCGCTGCACTCCATCCGGGGGATTTTCTGGCGTCCTTGGACATCAGGGACGCATTCTTGCATGTCCCCATATATGTCGGGCATCAGAGATTTCTGCATTTTGCAGTCGGGGACGATCACTACCAATTTGTGGCTCTCCCTTTTGGCCTGGCATCGGCACCAAGGGTTTTCACCAAGGTGCTAGTCCCAATTCTGGCTCTGCTGAGACGGCGAGGAATCGCTATCATGGGCTACCTGGGCGACCTCCTTCTGAGAGCACCTTCAGACTTAGAATTAGAGGAGGATGTGGCGATTGCCAGTCAGACCCATCAAGAATTTGGTTGGGTACTGAACCTCCAGTAGTCGGTGTTGGTGCCGACTCAGCGCCTGGAATATTTGGGCTTGATTCTGGGCTCTTCAGAGGCAAGAGTTTTTCTCCCTTTGGAAAAATTGCAGACTCTTCAGGCGGCGGTGAAGCTGTTGGCATCCCACAGGTGGTTGTCGCTGCGCTTTTGCATGTGAGTCCTGGGTCTCATGGTAGCCTCCTTCGAGGCGGTACCGTATGCTCAATTCCACACTCGAGTCTTGCAGAAGGAGATCCTGTCCAAGTGGGACAAGTCTCCGTTGTCCCTGGATTGTCAAATCCGGGTGAGCCAACTAGTCAGGACTTCCCTGGTCTGGTGGCTGAGATCTCCGGCCCTTCAGTCCGGAAAGTCGTTCCTTCCCTTTCACTGGACGGTGATCACAACGGACGCCAGCCTGACCGGTTGGGGGAGTTTGGGGTGTTCAGTCGACACAAGGTCGCTGGACACAGGAAGAATCCCGCCTGCCGATCAATGTACTGGAACTTTGGGCGGTCAGGCAGTCACTCTCCACATGGTCACAGAGGCTACAGGGGCGTCCAGCCAGGATCCAGTCGGACAACGCCACGGCGGAGGTGTATGTCAACCATCAAGGAGGAACAAGAAGCTCGGCTGCAGCATCGGAGGTCGCTCACATCTTGTGGTGGGCAGTACGGAGCGTGCCGGCTCTATCGGCCGTATACATTCCGGGCGTAGAAAACTGGAAAGCGGACTACCTAAGTCGCCAGATGCTGGACCAAGGAGAATAGTCGCTACACCCGGATGTGTTTCGACTCCTTTGCCTGAAATGGGACACACCAGACGTCGATCTCCTGGCTTCTAGACTCAATCGGAAGGTATTGAGGTTTGTGGCCAGGTCAAAAGATCCCTGGGTGGACGCGACAGACGCGTTGGTGGCCCCGTGGGGACAGTATCGGCTAATTTATGCCTTTCCCCCACTGAAACTTCTTCCTCGAGGGGATTCCGGTGATTCTAATTGCCCCAGATTGGCCTCGGCATCCTTGGTACGCCGACCTAGTGCGCCTGGTGGCGGATGCCCCTTGGTGACTGCCGATGCAAGAGGACCTTCTGTCGCAAGGTCCTATACTTCATCCTGCTTTACAGTCGCTGGATGGCATGGCTGTTGAAAGTCAGGTTCTGAGGGACCAAGGCCTGTCGGATTCAGTAATTTCCACCATGCTGAGGGCACAGAAGTCATCTTCTCGGAAGCTCTACCATCGTACGTGGAAGGCCTACATCTCTGTGTGAGGAGATGGGGTGGCGTCCATGGGCATATTCGGTTTCCAGGATCCTGCTGTTTTTACAGTGTGGAGTGGATCAGAAGCTTGTCTTAAGCACCATTAAGGGGCAGATTTCAGCCTTGGCTGTTTTCTTTCAACAACCCTTGGCGGCTCATTCACTGGTGAGTACATTTGTGCAAGGGGTCAGACATGTGGCTCCTCCGGTTCGACCACCACTACCTCCGTGGGATTTGAATCTGGTGCTCTCGGTACTTCAGAAACCTCCCTTTGAGAACATCAGAGAGATTCCTCTTTTGACACTCTCTCAGAAAGTTGCCTATCTGGTGGCCATTACATCTGTCAGGAGGGTTTCTAAGTTGGTGGCCTTGTCTTGCAAGTCCCCCTACTTGATCCTCCATAAGGATAAAGCGGTGCTACACCCGCAGTCTTTGTTTCTTCTTAAGGTGGTTTCGGATTTTCATCTAAATGAGGACATTGTACTTCCATCCTTGTGTCCTCGGCCGTCGCATCCCAAAGAGGTTGCGTTACATTCCTTAGAAGTGGTACGTGCTCTGCGGGTGTATCTGTCTGCTACGGCTCCCTTTCGGAGGTCAGACTCACTGTTTGTGTCGGTGACTGGTCCAAAGAAAGGCCTGGCGGTCTCGTCGGCCACCATTTCTCGGTGGATCAGACAGATTGTGATTCAGGCTTATGCCCTTAAAAGGCGGGCGCCTCCCTTTCCTGTCACGGCGCATTCGACCAGGGCAATTGGTGCCTCCTGGGCTTTCCAACATCAAGCGTCTGTCTCACAGGTGTGTAAGGCGGCGACCTGATCGTCCGTTCACACTTTCACTAAGTTTTACAAGGTTGACGTGCATGCATCTGCGGATGCTTGCTTCTACCGCAAGGTTTTGCAGGCGGCGGTTTAAGGTTGCAACTCCTCCGTTGAGGAGCTCTGTTTGTTTGATTGCTGTTCCCACCCCTCGTTTTTTGACACTGCTTGGGGACTACCCTAATGTCAAGACTTGAGGAAGCTGCGTCCGTCCATGGACGAAAGAGAAAATAGGATTTTTGTACTCACCGTAAAATCCTTTTCTCTAAAGTCCATGGACGGACACAGCACCCACCCCTCCTTTTTATGTTTGTACTGCTTTTTGACGAACTGAGCTGCTGAGTGCAGGGTGAGGGGTTATGACCAGAGGGGCCGCCCCCTGGGCGGGGCTGTTCAGCTTTGGTATAATTGCATGTTTTAAATATCTAACATGTCTGCCTAGTCCTCTCCTAATAGACGGAACATAACCCTAATGTCAAGACTTAAGGAAGCTGTGTCCGTCCATGAACTTTAGAAAAAAGGATTTTACGGTGAGTACTAAAATCCAGTTTTTTTACTGGCAAACTTTACTTCTCACTGGCATTTACTGTCAGGAGAAAAGTGCCCATTTTTTACTGTCTGGCAGTAAAAATACTGACAGTTGGCAACACTGCCGCTGACACCCGCCGCTCCATAGAGGTGCATAAAGTTTCCGGTCAGGTCCGCCTGAAAAACTGACAGGTGGACCAAATCGGAATGCCTGTGTGAAAGGGGCCTAATGCCCTGTACACACGACCGAAATTCCAGACGATCGATTTTCCCGTTGGGAAAACTCAGATGAGAGATTTTCCTCGGGAATCCCGACCGTGTTTATGCTCCATCTGAGTTTTTCCCCACAGAAAATTGGCCAAAAATGGCAGTTTTCTGCTACACATGGGCGGGTTTTCCGACGGGAATCCCGGGGGGAAAAAAGAGAGCTAGTTCTCTTTTTTTTTGGCTGGCGGGTTTTGCAGTTTTCCTATCGGAAAAACTGCGAGGGAGAAATACACACGGCCGGGATTCCCGGCCAAAAGCTCTCCTCGCAGTTTTCCCATCGGAAAACCCGGTCGTGTGTACAGGGCATAACAGTGGGACAGTGGTCTGTGGTAGGGCTCAGTTTTTAGTTTTCTACTTTTCTTTTTAAATAACCTTTTTTTCTTTTCATCTGCATTTGTGTGTACCTGGCAAATCCCGGGCATACTTTAGCACCAAGTAAATTACTGAACATTATGCAAATTCTAACAAAACTATGAACTGTGTACTCATATCAACTCCTTTCATCCATTTGAAAATTCTGTATTCATTTTGAAAAAAGCCCACCCTCACAAGTGTAGAAAAGAGAAGCTGTGCATTGACACAAGTGGGGAACCACTCGCTCTATGCAGTGAACTAGTGGAGAACCATTCCATTTGCTAGGACCCAGTGACATCACTTATGTTCTACCTGTCCTATATCGATGTAGCCCGTTATTATTCATAATGTACCATCCTTTGGGGAATTGATAAGTTGCATACTCATATTTAATGTATAGATCACTAAAAGCACCGGGCAGACCTGACAGTCTTAATGCATACCAGCACAAGTGTTGGACTTGTTATTTCAAATCAAAAAAAAATCTGCTGAGCTGCTAAATGAGCGATCTAGAAATGGAGTGACCTATACAAAAGAAAGCTGTTTAGTATTATGACAGTTTGCAAAATACAGTAACCCATAGCAACCCATCACATTTTGGTTTACTTTAGTCAGATCTGGTAGGACTTGTTTTTTTTTTTTTTTCTGATTGGTTGCTCTGGGTTACTGGAATATGTATATTTGTTACTAGCAAGTTTTAAGTTGTATCATTGCATTGAAGTTTTGGACCTAATAAGATCATTATGATTTTTCCTAAATATTTGTCTAAATGTGCTGTGTACATCGCCATGGCTTTCTCAACCATCTTGCAGCATTATGGTCCTAAGTTTGACCACAATCCTGGCATTCTCCATTGGTGCTTTGGTGTCCTCCACAAGTCCAGAAACCCAGTAGCTTCTTAAAGAGGAGCCCCAGTCTGTAAAAAAAATTAAGTCAGCAACTACAAATATTGTAGCTGCTGATTTTTAATATAAGGACACTCACCTGTCCAGGGATTCAGCGATGCCGGCGCCCTGGTGCAGATTCATCGATTTTGGCTTCGGGTGCAGGTGCTTCTATTGTAAATAAGGGAAACCGGCATTGAAGCCTTCAGGTTTCACAGCCAGTTTCCTACTGCGCATGTGTGAGTCGCACTGCGCTTTCTGAATGGTCCCGCAGTCTTTTGGGACCTGTGTGTGTCCCAGAGGCAGGGGGAAGGAGGAGGGGCCGGAATTGTTGTAGATCGCTAATTGGCGATCTTGCCTGGAAGTGGGAGCGGGTATTTGTCAAAAGCAGGTACCTGCTCCCCCCCCAAAAAAGTGCCAAATGTGGCAGTGGAGGAGGGGAGGGTGTGAACAATCGGAGCCTCCCCTTTTAGGTGGAGCTCTGCTTTAAAGTGTTTCTATACCGAGGACCCTGCATTTACTATATCAGGTCTTCCACAGTACACAGAACATGGAAATGCAATTATTTTAGTAAATATAAACTGCTTAAATACTTTTTCTCATCAGCAGTATATAGCAGTCTTGTGACTTCTATCAGTCTCTGGTTAAAGCCTATTAGAGGCATTTTTTATTCTACTCTGACTGACCTATGAGGCTGCAGGACCCTTGACACTCTGTCTGGACAGTGCTGATTGGCCCTGTGCTGATCACATGCACCACCCAAGAAACCAAAAAAACTCTCTAGCAATACGCACCAAGCTGAGCATTTGCTGAGTTCCCCCAAGGCTCTGTCTTATCAGGAAATGTATTTGAAGAAGGGGAGGATCAGAGAAGACAGGATCAAACAGCCTTTTTACACAATGTGGACGATTAATCCCTTAGGTTCCACAGTGAGTATAACAAGCATGCTTTCTTTCTCGTACATCACGGGACACAGAGCGACATAATCATTACTAATGGGTTATATAGTTACCGTCAGGTGCTGGCACTGGCAACTTCCAAAACCGGAAGTACCCTCCCCTATATAAGCCCCTCCCATCCGGGAGCACCTCAGTTTTTTGCCAGTGTCTAAGGTGTTGGCCAAGAAGAAACATGTGTTTTTCACTGAGCTTGCGTACAGGTTCTTTTGGGCCTCAGTAAGCTATTCCGGATCCGACCAAAAAAGCTTCATAGCTAAACGGTCGGTACCCGGGCCTTGCAGAGAAGAGCAAGGTTCTGCCTGTAATGCTTCTCTTAGGAGAGCTGGACCCTGGGATCCAGAGCTCTGGTCATACCCACGACCAAGATGTTTTCTGTGCAGGGTGCTATACAGGTCCAGGGGAGTGGAATCCTTGGGAACCCGGTCTCTGAAGGTTTGATTACAATGCCTGCCGTGATAGGTGAAGTTTGGGCTTTTGTGGACCAAACAAAGTCCTGCGGCGGGGAACAGGTAAGTGGGGGCCCCCAGGAACTTGGTTCTATTGGGGGACCCCCAAGCCTAATTTGTCTTTCTGTCTGTTACCTAACGGTATTCCCGCTAATATCTGTGCATGCCTGTAACTACTAAAAAAATGTAATAATTTTTAATGGTGGTCAAGAAAAAAAAAAAAAAAAAAAGAATGTTTTTTTATATATGTTTAGTATATTAAACTGCGGTACCTGTGTTTGTCCACTAGAGGCCGCTGTGCAATGTTTTTCTTGTCATATGGACTAGTTTCTTCTCAGAGAGCAAAGTCCAGGCAGCTGGTGAGTTCTCCTACAGGAAACTGTTTCCTCTGCCATGTTGCAGTGTTCGTCTATCCCCCGGCCTGCGGCAAAGGGGGCCCTGGCTCCTGTCCCTGGTTTCCATGTTTGAAAATTAGCGCCGAGGCGCACGTGGCCGCGTGCGTGCGCGTGCACGCGCCTCTATATATAGAGGTGGCCGGAAAAAGGGGCGGGGCCTGGGGGATGACGCTCTGTGCGCGCCGCAGCGCTTCTGCGCATGTGCGGGCGTCCCAGCAGGTTTTTAAAAAGCCACATTATTGCAGATAAGCTGGTTATGAAGTACAGAGACAGAGCTGGCAACATTTAAAGGCATACAGCATAGCGGTTGATACAGGCATCCCCTAGAAAGGCACATTAGTAGACACCAACTGTGATATAGCAGCAATTGTGCTAGACTATTCTCAGTAAAAGTGGTGTATTACGGCTGGAATACCTCAGCTTTAGGCTTAGGAATATGCCGTCCAGTAGCTCCGGAACTGAATCTTCCAGGAAGCGAAGGGGGTCTCATCGGGCTCTGAGGATCTTGGGCATACTCCTGCTGCACCAGTCTCCCCTGAAGTTCAGAGGTAAGTGACCGTAGAGACCCCGCAGGGGTACTTGGTACTGTGGCTGTCCTCAGTCACCTGCTCCTGTGTATGTAACAGAGGAGGTTTTTTCCTCAGCTCTGGGAGGATTAGAGAGAGATTGTCAAAATTTATCGCTGCCTCCCTGTCAGGGAAAGCACGCCCGATCTCCGTCTCCTCCTTCAGAGTGCCTGTTAGCAGAGCAACAGTCCCATACAGGGATCGACCTGCCTGAAGGGGATCAGGATAAGGTTGATTCTGTTATAGAGGAATCAACAGTGGGGGAACCTTTTCTCAGCATCTCAAGCTGAAAGATTATGGGTTCAGTCTCTGACTAACATGGTCCGATCAGCATTTAAAAATGCACCTTGCGGAACCATCAACCACTACTGTATCCTCGTTGGGGTCGCTAGAAGCCCCCAGACTGTTTGTTCTTTTCCACTTCACCCTTTACTGAAAGGGCTCATTTACCAGGATTGGGAACGTCCTGAGAAAATATTTATTCCCCCAAGAGATTTCCGGTGGTCTATCCCATGGAGGATAAGTTCATCAAAAAGAAAAAAAAAAAAAATGGAAGGTCCCTACAGTGGACGCAGCCATCTCTTGTATGTATAAATCACTGACATGTCCAGTGGATAATGTCCAAATGTTCAAGAACCCAATAGATAAAAGATTGGAGTCCTTATGAAAATCTGCTTGGTGATACAACCAGCAGTAGCAGCTATTGGGGTCTGCTAAGCAGTGAAGGATCAGTTGAAACAGGTCTTGAGGGACTTGACAGATCAGCAGGCTTTGCCCTAGCTGATCTACCTAGAGCCTTAGGCTTTGCGGTTGATGCCATAGAGGATTCAGTCCATCAGGCCTCCCGCCTTACGCTGTCTATAGTACATATGCGTAGGCTCCTATGGCTCAGAAACTGGTCTGCTGAAGCTCCCTGTAAAGAATGGCTGGTTAGCGTCCCATTTCATGGTGAACGCTTATTCAGGGAAAACCTGGACAAATATATCCAGAAAATTTCCAGCGGTAAAAATACGCTCTTGCCGGTTAAAAGCAGAGTTAGAGGTCCCTCTTTAAGAGGCCTGCTTCTCCAGTCCCTGGGGCATCGGCTGTGTAACAGTTCCGACGGCCTCCTCGGTCAAATCCCGGGGGTAAAAAACAGGGACAGTAGCAGGGTAATAAGAAACCCTGGGTCAGGGGAGGTACAAAACCTCCCCCAAAGTGAAATTCATTGAAGCCCCCACTCAGTCGGGTGGGGGGAGGACTCCAGTTGTTCGCAAGAGACCTGGCGGGACACGATCAAGACAGATAGGTGCTCTCCGCAGTAGGTTTGGGATACAGTTTGGAGTTAAAAGACTCTCCTCCTTCCCATTTTTTGAGGTCAAACGTGCCAAGGGATCCCCGGAAGAGAGAGTCCCTCCTGTTGGCACTAGAACAACTATTGCTCCAAGGAGTAATTATGGAGGTTCCCCTGGAAGAATGAGGGTTCGAGTTTTACTCAAACCTCTTTACAGTCCCGAAGCAAACGCGGTCGGGAGGCCCATATTAATTCTAAAAGGGCTATACAAATTCCTGTATATCAGGACTTTCCGATGGAGTCGATCCGATCGGTGGCCACTGCCCTACAAGGGGAGGATTGGTTAGCCACGATCGACATCAAAGATGCTTATTTGCACATTCCCATCTTTCCAGTCCACCAAAAATTTCTACGCTTTGCAGTAGAAGGGCGCCATTTTCAGTTCAGAGCCTTACCCTTCGGTTTGGCCACAGCACCACGAGTGTTTACAAAAATTCTGGCCCTTTATTGGCCAATCTAAGAACACAAGGTGTAATGATAATGGCATATCTGGATGACTGGTTGCTGATAGACCACTCAGTGAAAAAACTAGACGTGGTCGTTCACAAGACGTTCAAGTATCTGGAATCTCACGGTTGGATTATCAACCGAGACAAGTCAGCCCTAGAAACCAGTCAAAAGTCTGGAATACTTGGGGCTAAGGTTGGATTCAGGCCAGAGAAAAATATTCTTGCCTCGAGGAAAGGTGTTGTCTTTGAAAGATTTGATCCACTTAGTGGGTACAAAAAAGACAGCCGTCCATACGCCTGTATATGAGGCTGCTGGGAAAAATGGTGGCATCATTCGAAGCAGTACCCTACGGTCAATTCCATTCAAGGAATTTGCAAGGGGCCATACTGTCAGCCTGGAACAAAAAAGTTCAGGCCCTAGACTTACAATGTCCTTGTCCCCTTCCGTTCGCAAGAGCCTCCGTTGGTGGTTGGTTCCCCAGAATCTGGAAAAAAGGAAATCCTTCAGTCCGATTTCTTGGAAGGTGGTCACTACAGATGCCAGCCTTATAGGCTGGGGAGCAGTATTGGAGCAATAGTCTCTCCAGGGCAGATGGTCGGATGCAGAAAAGGCCCTGCCCATCAATCTCTTAGAGATACGAGCGGTATGCCCTAGTAGCATGGACATCCAAACTCCAAGGGTCCCCTGTCAGAATTCAATCAGACAATGCCACAGCAGTGGCATATATCAATCATCAGGGGGGCACCAGGAGTCGTGCAGCCCAGAGGGAAGTAAATTACATCCTGAAATGGGCAGAAAAATATGTCCCAGCCATATCTGCGGTATTCATTCCAGGAGTGGAGAATTGGAAGGCGGACTTTCTAAGTCGCCAGCAATTAGGCCCAGAGGAAGGGTCCCTTCACCCCGAGGTTTTCTGGACAATATGTCAGCGGTGGGGAACATCGGATGTAGATCTTCTAGCATCCAGATTCAACGCAAAGGGGGACAGGTTTGTCTCTCGGACAAGGGATCCCCTAGCTTGCGGCTCGGATGCCCTAGTGTTCCCTTGGGATCAGTTCAAGCTGATATATGCATTCACACCGCCAATGGTTACCTCGATTACTCCGCAGAATCAGGGTAGAAAAGAAACCAGTGATTCCGGTGGCTCCAGCGTGGCCCCGAAGAGCGTGGTACGCGGAGATTGTAAAATTTCAGTGGGGAGTCCTTGGACTCTCCCACGTCGTCCGGCTTTCGCAAGGACTGATATACCACCCTTCCTTACCAGCCCTAGGTTTGACGGCCTGGCTATTGAAGCCCACATTCTAAAAAAGAGAGGGCTCTCTAATGCTGTGGTATCTACCATGATCAATGCCAGGAAGCCGGTATCCAGGCAGATCTACTATAGAATCTGGAAGGCGTACATCGCGTGGTGTGAGGCCAAGAAATGGCATCCACATAAGTACGTAATAGGTAGGATTCTGGACTTCCTACAATGGGCTGTAGATAGGAAGCTTGCCTTGAGTACTATCAAGGGTCAGATTTCGGCCTTGTCAATATTTTTTCAAAGGCCCTTGGCTTCGCATTCACTAGTCAAAGCCTTTATACAAGGAGTGATGCGTATTAGTCCTCCGGTTAATATTCCCATATGTCCATGGGATCTAAACTTGGTTCTGTCGGTTCTACAGAAACAACCATTTGAACCATTATAGCATATTTCCTTAGTGCTTCTCACCAGGAAATTGATTTTTTTTAGTAGCCATTTGTTCGGCTAAAAGAGTATCGGAATTAGCAGCTATGTCCTGTAAGGAGCCATATCTGGTTATCCATAAGGACAGAGTAGTGTTACGTCCTCATCCAGCCTTTCTTCCTAGGGTGGTATCGAGGTTTCATTTGAACCAAGATGTGGTTCTTCCTTCTTTTTTCCCCAAGCCTACTTCGGTAGAGGAAAAGTTATTGCATTCTTTGGATGTAGTAAGAGCAGTTAAAGCTTATCTAAAAGCCACTGCTCAGATTCGCAGAACGGATACTTTGTTTATTCTGCCGGAAGGCCCCAGAAGGGGTCAGGCAGCGTCAAAATCTACTTTAGCCAAGTGGATTCGACAGGTCATAATACAAGCCTATAGCTTGAGAAGTAGACCGCCTCCGTTCAAAGTTAGGGCGCACTCCACGAGAGCAGTTGGAACTTCATGGGCAGTGCATCACCAGGCCTCCCTGGCTCAAGTCTGTAAGGCCGCAACATGGTCTTCAGTACACACGTTTACTAGGTTCTACCAGGTGGACGTTAGAAGTCAGGAGGATGTCGCCTTTGGGCGCAGTGTGTTGCAGGCCGCAAAAGATCCTCATGTCTGATAGCGCTCAGCTTATATATGGTGTATCCCCCCCCTCATTTGGCATTGCTTTAGGACATCCCATTAGTAATGATTATGTCGCTCTGTGTCCCGTGATGTACGAGAAAGAAAATAGGATTTTTATAACAGCTTACCTGTAAAATCCTTTTCTTGGAGTACATCACGGGACACAGAGCTCCCGCCCCTCTTTGGGGACACTTATTGCTTTGCTACAAAACTGAGGTGCTCCCGGATGGGAGGGGCTTATATAGGGGAGGGTACTTCCGGTTTTGGAAGTTGCCAGTGCCAGCACCTGACGGTAACTATATAACCCATTAGTAATGATTATGTCGCTCTGTGTCCCGTGATGTACTCCAAGAAAAGGATTTTACAGGTAAGCTGTTATAAAAATCCTATTTTTCTGCATATACAGACTGATTTTACTGTTGAGGGTTTGGTAACACTTTAACGAAATTGGTTTAAGAGTTTGTTGGTGTTTTACATTACAGTACATTTAATATTATAAGATTGTAGATTGTAAGCTCTAATGATCAGGGCCCTCTGATTCTTCCTTTATTGAATTGTATTGTAACTGTACTGTCTGCCCTCATGTTGTAAAGCGCTGCACAAACTGTTGGCGCTATATAAATCCTGTATAATAATAATTTATAATCCCTCCCAGGGAACAGGCACTGCTGCAACTGTATTCTCCCCTAAGAAATTTGGGGCACGCTATTTAAATATACCATTGTACCCAAATTAATGTTCATTAGCTAATTATTAAAAAATTGAGGCAATGAAACAAATGTATTTGATTATAAACGGCACATGGACGATTTCTCAGGTTTTTCACATCAGAGTTGGTAAAAGGTGAGAGCAGCATGAAGAGCGGGAGATCACTGAAGAGACATCACAATTTTGCTTCTTCACCTAAAAGCTGTCAGCTACATGACATTGAGAACATACTGTGTAGTCACTAGCTGTAATGACCAGCCAGTGCACCAGCTGCATCTGGAAAGTATAACAAGATTCACTCCAATGGGGTGCCCCCAGAAATCTTGTGCCAGCCACCAATCGGAATATCTTAGACATGCACAGGCAGCCTCTATCATCAGAAGTAGTTTGCTATAAAGTGTAAGGCCCGGTTCACATAGGGGTGACTCGCCAGGCGACTCGGTCGCCTGACGAGTCGCGCCCCGCTCTGTTGAATGGAACCGTTCTAATAGGAGCGACTCAGGTCGCTCCGACTTAGAAAAAGGTTCCTGTACTTCTTTTGGGGGCGACTCGGGACGACTTGCATTTACTTCTATACAGAAGTCATTATGCAAATCGCCTGAACCGGGCCTCTCAAGTCGTCTTGAGATCGCGTCGCCGAGTCGCCCCCAAAGTCGTGCCGCCCCTGTGTGAACCGGGCCTTAAGGGAGACTTATTGTTTTCATTAATTGTGTTTAAGTTGATTTCTTTCTTTCTTTCTTTTTAAGTAGGCTTTGTAAATCCCACAGGGGACCCAGTGTAGATGGCACTTGTCTTCGTTTAAAATCTGTGCTGTGGCCCAGGTTCCCTAATTGTGTAAATTAAGACTTGGGACTCACTTTCTGGCAAAATTAGGGCTGGGCGATTTCCCCCCCCCCCCCCCCCCCCAAAAAAAAATCTGCGAATTTTTTTTTTTTTTTTATAAAAAACTCGATTTACGATTCGATTCGATTTTTTTTTTTATTATATTAATTAAAGTTCATCAACAAACAAAATTGCAAAGGCAAACCCTTTCTCTAACTGCAAAGTCAGTGTGCAGTGTGCAACAAAGATTGTTAAACATCCAAATTGTTAATACTGTAAAAAGTCCTGAGGTTACTCTTAGTTGAATTGAACTGTGCCCATGCCTCACTGTGCCCATGCCTCACTGTACCCGTGTCTCACTGTGCCCATTCTTCACTGTGCCCGTGTCTCACTGTGTCCATGCCTCACTGTGCCCAATGCCTCACTGTGCCCGTGCTTCACTGTGCCCGTACCTGATGCAGATTTTCATGGTATACGGATTTTACTGCTACACCGGTGGCCATTCCAGTATTCAAAAGCCGCGCCTCCTCCTCGTCTGTGATAGGCGGAACACTCAATTTCCCAGCATTCAGTGTTCCGCCTACCACAGACATCCGCTCATCCTCATAACACAGATGAGGATGAGAGGATGTCCGTGATAGGCTGAACACTGCCTGCTGTGAAATTGAGTGTTCCACCTATTACAGACGACGAGGACTCGGGAGGCGCGGCTTTTGAACACTGCAATGGCTGCCGTCTGTCTGCATGACACGCTGATCAGGTAGGCAGACGGCGGCTTGCGGTTAGTTAGTGTTACATTACATCTACTCGTGGCGGCTGCGGCGAGTAGATGTAATTGGGGTAACGCCGCCCAGTGCCATTCCAGATACGCCCCCTGCAGCCCTGCTTCGGAAACTCTGAAGGGAAAAAAAAAATCGAAAAAAAAAACGATTTTCTTCAAATCTGAATCGATTTGATCTCAAAACTCGATTCAAGATTAAAATCGATTTTCCAGCCCTAGGCAAAATGAATCCCCCCCCCCTTTTTTTTTTCCAGTTTCTCTTTTCTAGTCTATAGTTCTACAAAAAAATTATTTATATATATATTGTGAGGGGGTTAGCTCGGCAGCGGGTGTGTGTGACCCCCGGGATGGGCTCCCCACACAAAACAGGCCCAGCAAACGGAGGTTGTGGTTTTCAAAATCAAAAAGGTGTGGTTTATTTTCTATTTACAGTGACAAAACACAGCAAAGCAAAAGAAACATAACCAAAATAAATCCTGGTCAAGTTGACCTCTGACTAAACATACAGGTTTCCTAACTAACAACTGGGATCAGCCTAGTGCTGTCCTAGTCCCTAAGTCCCTGGTTTTAAATGTCCAAGCAAATAGCCACACAGGCTTTTTCTCACCGCACAGGGGTTCACTCTCCCTAGACAGTCCACACAGGTCTGGTTCCAGGCATGAGCTAACATCTAATGAAGCTGGGAGTTCTTATAGAGGCCTAAATGAGCTGACAAGCTTCAGCTGGTCTCATCAACTCCCTGTCTGTACGACGCCCCACACTCTCCCTAGAGGTATGAGTCATCCATGAGCCCACTAGCCTTATACAACTCTCCACCTAGTTGTATAAGTCGGCGTAAAGCCTGAATCTGGGCGAAATATATCTACCCCCCTGGATGCAACCAGGTGACTTTACCTTCCTGCTGTCACATACCCCCCCCTCTTGTTTTAACCTCGGGGTTGGAACACCAGCAATCAGGCATTCATGTACTCGAGACAAAGCATCCACATTCCCCATTTGAACGCCAGGGCGATGCTTTACTGTGAAGTTGAATTCCTGGAGGGCCAGGAACCACCTATTCACTCTTCTATTTGTTTCCTTGTTTTGAGCCATCCACTTTAACGGAGCGTGATCCGTAACCATGTCAAAGTGCCTACCTAGCAGGTAGTACCGAAGGGAATCTAGAGCCCACTTCACCGCTAAACACTCCTTTTCAACAGTGGCGTAATTTACCTCATGGGACTTCAACTTCCTGCTGAGGTAAATGACTGGGTGCTCTTCCCCGTTCCAGACCTGGGACAATACTGCTCCTAACCCCACATCTGACGCATCACTTTGTACGACAAAGTCTTTAGAGAAGTCGGGTGAGTACAACACTGGCTGGCTACATAAGGCTTGTTTCAAGAATTGGAATGCTGCCTCAGCCTCGGGGGTCCATTTAATCATGACCGACCCTTTCCCTTTCGTCAGGTTGGTTAGGGGCACAGCCTTAGAAGCAAAGTGGGGAATGAAGCGCCGATAATAACCCGCGATTCCCAGAAAGGCCCGTACCTGCTTCTTGCTGTTGGGACGTGGCCAACTCTGGATGGCCTCGACTTTGTTGAGTTGGGGTTTTATTACTCCCCTGCCAATGGTGTACCCAAGATATTTGGCCTCCTCCTGCCCAATGGTACACTTCTTGGGGTTAGCCGTAAACCCCGCTTCCCGGATAGAGTCTAGGACTGCTTGCACTTTTGGCAGATGTGAGGCCCAATCTGTGCTATGGACAATTACGTCATCCAGGTAAGCCGCAGCATACTTCCGATGGGGCCTCAGTATCTGGTCCATTTTCCGCTGGAATGTGGCCGGCGCATTCTGTAACCCGAACGGCATTCTCTTATATTGGAACGCCCCGTCTGGGGTTACAAATGCGGTTTTCTCTTTGGCCGACTTGGCCAGGGGAATTTGCCAATACCCTTTTGTGAGGTCAAGAGTCGTCATGTATCGGGCTGTTCCCAGCCGGTCGATCAACTCATCTATACGTGGCATGGGGTAGGTGTCAAATTTTGTAACTTTGTTCAACTGACGAAAATCGTTACAAAATCGCCAGCTCCCATCCGGTTTAGGCACCAACACAATGGGACTAGACCAATCACTTTGGGACTCCTCTATCACCCCTAAGTTCAGCATTTTCTGTACTTCCTCCCGTATTGCCTCCCGTCGGGCCTCTGGGATCCGATAGGGTTTTAACTTCACCCTTTCACCGGGCGGGGTAATAATATCATGCTCTACCCCAGATGTTTGTCCCGGCAGCTCAGAGAACACCTCCTTGTTGCGAAGCACAAACTCCTTAACCTCCTGTTGTTGGGGTTGTGACAAGGTGGCTGCTATTCCAACCTCCGGAATCACGCAACCAGTTTGAGCTGGTGACCAAGTTTCTGCGACTAGGGACTCTCTATCCCTCCAGGCTTTCAACAGATTAACGTGATATATCTGTTCGGGCTTTCGCCTTCCTGGTTGTCTGACCTTGTAATTCACTTCGCTCACTTTTTCCATTATCTCGTAGGGGCCTTGCCATTTGGCAAGGAATTTACTTTCAACCGTAGGGACAAGTACCAATATCCTATCCCCCGGGGAAAAGGTACGGGTCTTGGCTCCACGGTTGTACACTCTCTGCTGTGCCAACTGCGCTTGGGCCAAATGTTCCTTCACGATGGGCATTACCTGTGCAATTCGATCTTGCATCAGGGCGACATGCTCAATCACACTCCTGTGGGGAGAACTCTCACTTTCCCAAGTTTCCTTGGCAATATCCAACAGCCCTCTTGGGTGTCTCCCATACAGTAACTCAAAGGGGGAGAATCCCGTAGAGGATTGGGGCACCTCCCTAATAGCAAACATCAAATAAGGAAGTAGACAGTCCCAATCCTTTCCATCTCTATCCACCACTTTCTTCAACATTTGTTTTAGGGTTTTGTTGAATCTTTCAACCAGCCCATCGGTTTGGGGGTGATACACAGATGTACGCAATTGCGTCACTTTGAACAATTTACACAGCTCTTTCATAACCCGGGACATAAAGGGTGTACCTTGGTCCGTAAGCAGTTCTTTACAAATACCCACCCGGCTAAAAACAAGAGATAGCTCTTTGGCTATGGTTTTGGCCGAGGTATTTCTGAGAGGGATCGCTTCTGGATAACGGGTGGCATAGTCCATTATAACCAATATGTACTGGTGCCCCCTAGCGGACTTGATTATAGGACCTACCAAATCCATTGCGATTCTCTCAAACGGGACCTCAATGATGGGTAGAGGGACCAGCGGGCTACGGAAATGTGGCATCGGGGCCGACCTCTGACACACAGGGCAGGAGGAACAATAATTTTCTATGTCCTTCATCACCCCAGGCCAATAGAATCTCTGTAATACCCTCTCTCGGGTTTTCTCTGTCCCCAGATGACCTCCAAGAATGTGCCCATGGGCCAACTCCAACACCAACTTCCTGTAAGGTTTGGGCACCACAAGCTGCTCAACGGTTTCTTCTGCCCTTTTTGCCACCCGATACAGTAGGTCCTTCTCTACGCTGAAGTATGGGTAAGTGCAGGTATTATCTGGGTTCACTAACTCGCCATCTATTTCCACTACGTTTTCCCGTGCCTTTATTAGGGCGGGGTCTTTTAACTGTTCTGTGGCAAAATTTTCCCTGTGAACCTCCAGATCAGAAAACTCCACAGACGGTAGGTTTTCGTCTGAGGAGGTGGGCTCCTCTCCAGTTTCTTGAGTCTCCCCTGCCAATACTGACAAGGGAAATTCTGGAGAGTCCTCACCACTCTCAGAGGAGTTCTGGCTATCACATTCCTGGTACATAGGGGCACCAGTGGGGGGCTCAGGATCATCCCACAGTTCCCAGAACTTCGGAAAATCTCTTCCCACAATGGCATCATGCGGTAATTGAGATACTAACCCCACTGGATGAGAGAGGGTACCTTTGGGGGTCTCGAAACACACTGTAGTCACTGGATACTCTCGGGTGTCCCCATACACACAAATAACAGCTACCTTGCTATTCCCAGAGACCTCTGTTTTAACTAACTCAGCCTTTATCAGGGTCACAAGGCTACCTGAATCCAGCAATACCACAACATTTCTACCATTAACACACATTTTGCATAAATGTTTCTCAGTTCCCCGAATGGCAGTGCATGCGACTGTCGCACACAGCGACTGACGTCTGTCCGTCAGAAAGTCACATTGCATGGGTTCCTCCACAACCGGGCAATTTGCTGCAATATGTCCCGCTTGCCGGCAGCGGTAGCAAACAATCCATTTGGCTGCCTCTTGAGCCCCTGACTTCCCAGGCTGTTCTCGCCAAACTTTGGGTAGAGCTCCCACCCTCTCACTCTCTCCACCCTCACCCCTTGGAATCCTCTTATCCGCCCCTGGGGATGGTCTGGTCTTAGGGTGGAAAGTCCGAGAGTCTCTGGAAGAGGCCGTCAGGTTCTCTGTAGCCAAGTATTTCTCTACACGATCCACAAGACCACCGGCCGTCTCTGGGTCTCCATGGCTTACCCACTTTTGGATGGCAGTAGGAAGAGCTCTCAAAAACCGATCCATTACAACACGTTCCACAATCTTTGGTGCGGACAAAGTCTCTGGCTGTAGCCACTTTCTGCTCAGGTG
Source organism: Rana muscosa (assembly GCA_029206835.1). Taxonomy (NCBI): domain Eukaryota; kingdom Metazoa; phylum Chordata; class Amphibia; order Anura; family Ranidae; genus Rana; species Rana muscosa. Next base: position 505,458,240 of record CM055118.1, on the reverse strand, counting down.
AATGAGATCATACATTTGAGACCTGGGGGGTTTTCCAAGCTGGAAAGTCCAGTTATGCACACGCTGAGCCCGGACAGCCAGGGTGACACCCAGCCTTGCCAATATTTCAGCTTTTAGCATCACATAGTCTTTTGCTTGGTCAGGCTCTAGGTCATAGTAAGCCTTCTGCGATTCACCAGTTAACAGAGGAGCCACCAGTCCAGCCCACTGCTCCTCAGGCCACTTTTCTCTTTCAGCAGTCCTTTCAAATGTGGTCAAAAATACCTCTGGATCATCCTCTCCAGTCATTTTTGTCAATAAACGACTCACCCCAAAGGACGCGGTATTAGTGGGACGGCTTTCCTCACTGGTCTGCGGACGTTGCTGCATTACTGCTTCCATTTGTTGTAGTCTCTGCTCTTGCTTCTGTAACAGGTCTATGAAGCGGGCCTCAGATTGCTGCTGGGCTTGTTGATGAGCTTGCTGCTGGGCTGCAAGGCTCCTTTGCAAACCTGCATTTGTCTGCTGTTGATTGGCATTTGCTAGAGCCAGCTGTTTCAGTATCTCCTCCATGCTGGCTTAAAAAAAAACTGCCACTGGTTCTCCACCAACTGTGAGGGGGTTAGCTCGGCAGCGGGTGTGTGTGACCCCCGGGATGGGCTCCCCACACAAAACAGGCCCAGCAAACGGAGGTTGTGGTTTTCAAAATCAAAAAGGTGCGGTTTATTTTCTATTTACAGTGACAAAACACAGCAAAGCAAAAGAAACATAACCAAAATAAATCCTGGTCAAGTTGACCTCTGACTAAACATACAGGTTTCCTAACTAACAACTGGGATCAGCCTAGTGCTGTCCTAGTCCCTAAGTCCCTGGTTTTAAATGTCCAAGCAAATAGCCACACAGGCTTTTTCTCACCGCACAGGGGTTCACTCTCCCTAGACAGTCCACACAGGTCTGGTTCCAGGCATGAGCTAACATCTAATGAAGCTGGGAGTTCTTATAGAGGCCTAAATGAGCTGACAAGCTTCAGCTGGTCTCATCAACTCCCTGTCTGTACGACGCCCCACACTCTCCCTAGAGGTATGAGTCATCCATGAGCCCACTAGCCTTATACAACTCTCCACCTAGTTGTATAAGTCGGCGTAAAGCCTGAATCTGGGCGAAATATATCTACCCCCCTGGATGCAACCAGGTGACTTTACCTTCCTGCTGTCACAATATATATATATATATATATATATATATATATATAAAATTTGCTACAATGTAAAGTAGTGAGTGTACAGCTTGTATAACAGTGTAAATTTTCTATCCCCTCAAAATAACTCAACACACAGCCATTAATGTCTAAACCGCTGACAACAAAAGTGAGTACACCCCTAAGAGAAAATGTCCAAATTGGGCCCAAATATCAATATTTTGTGTGGCCACCATTATTTTCCAGCACTGCCTTAACTCTTTTGGGCATGGAGTTTACCAGAGCTTCACAGGTTGCCACTGGAGTCCACTTCCACTGCTCCATGACGACATCAAGGAGCTGGTGGATGTTGGAGACCTTGCGCTCCTCCACCTTCCATTTGAGGATGCCCCACAGAAGCGCAATAGGCTTTAGGTCTGGAGACATGCTTGGCCAGTCCATCACCTTTACCCTCAGCTTCTTTAGCAAGGCAGGGGTCGTCTTGGAGGTGTGTTTGGGATCGTTTTGTTGGAATACTGCCCTGCGACCCAGTCTCCGAAGGGAGGGGCTCATGCTCTGCTTCAGTATGTCACAGTACATGTTGGCATTCATGGTTCTCTCAATGAACTGTAGCTCCCCAGTCCCGGCAGCTCCATGACACTCCCACCACCATGCTTGACTGTAGGCACACTTGTCTTTGTACTCCTCACCTGGTTGCCGCCACACACGCCTGACACCATCTGAACCAAATAAGTTTGAGTATGAGAGAGCGATAACATCAAATTAAACACACCTGCTACCCATTCACACCTGAGGCCCTGTAACACTAACAAGTCACATGACAACAGGGAGGGAAAATGGCTATTTGGGCCCAATTTGGACATTTACACTAATGCCGCGTACACACGATCGTGATTCACGGCGGTGAAAACACCGCCGTGAATCACGACATGAAAAAAAATGAAAAACGAGGGAACGGCATGTTCCCCCGCACACGACCGTTTTTCCCGTCATTTTTTTCTTTGTCGAGAAAAACGACCGTGTGTGGGCTCCGTGGCAGTGATTCCCTATGGGAAAACTGCCGCGGAAAAAAATGATGGAAAAAACGATGAGAAAAATTAGAACATGTTCTAATTTTTCTCATCGTGATTAATGCCGGTTTTCCCGTCGGGAAAAACGGCAAAAAAGCCCACAGACGATCGTTTTTCTCGTCCAAAGGAAAAAATGTCATTTTTCCCGACGGGAAAAATGATCGTGTGTACGTGGCATTAGGGGTGTACTCACTTTTGTTGCCAGCGGTTTAGACATTAATGGCTGTGTGTTGAGTTATTTTGAGGGGACAGCAAATTGACACAGTTATACAAGGTGTACACTCACTACTTTACATTGTAGCAAAGTGTAATTTCTTCAGTGTTGTCACATGGTGTGTATGTATTCGGGACTGATTCGGATAGTGCCATTGCCGGCAATGTCAAATTGCATGCCAAATCACTGCAATGTGAACCAGGGCTGCATTGCAGTAATGACTGTCAAGAGGCTGTTGTCCCTATCATTGTACTTTCCTACTACAGCACTAGATTTCCTGGACTACAGAAATAGTTCATTATTCTTTTCCTGACTATGTGTTGTAGCTATAAAAAACCTGCACACAGTATCACATTGTATAGATCAGTTCTAGGAAAGTTAAGTGATCATGTTAAAATCTAAGACTTTGTCGTTGGATAGAAATTACAAGCGTGTAAAAGCTATTCCGGATAGTGGATGTCACCTTGAAGGGCAGGATGATCAAAAACATTTCTGCAATAATGATGAATGAAGCTGTATTTAAGGTATTCACACCAGATCCCTGTGTGCCTGACATGCAGCCACCAGCATGTAGAATGCAGAGCAAGCTGCTGTTAACACGCTGTCCATCACAAATGTTTATTCTTGAAATGACAGCTTAACACATCTGGACTACATACTGCTTTTTGATGTGGACTAGCAGATGCTGTCCACCAGTATCGATGACAAAACCATGGTCAGGGTGAGGAGTTCAAATTGTAATATCTCAAGAGATGACTGTGCCAGGGACAGACTTTTCCTCGCTCTTGTTTTTATTTCTTTCATGTGGATTTCAGATATGAATATGTGCGTAGCTATGTTCTTGTCACCAGGGTTACTTCCATACCATCCAAGTATGTCTGGGCGATCATTGTTGTGGACACCACTCTTTGCAGCGTAGAAAACTTGCATCGAGTTTTTGACAAAATTTGATAGGTTAAAGTGTAAACTTTTACAATAAATTTCTATTATTTGGTCTGTTGAATATACCATTGAAAGCATTTTATTATACCTGTTTAACAAGTGCAAACAAATTGGTGTTTATCCAGCCAGACACCTTGTGAGTCGATAACGGTCCAGGGGCAGATTGAACAGGAAGTTATCAGTTAGCATTATTTCCTGCTATCTCTGTGGGCTACAAAACACATCCCCCTGTTATGGAGAAAAAAGGGAGGTGATACAGTATGTAGTCCTAACAGAGTGTTGTGCAGTCCTACCACACTCCGTGTCTAAGGTTGCCACCTGTCCGGGATTCACCCGGACAGTCCAGGTTTTGAATCGCGTCCGGGTTTCAGGCGGACTGAAACCCGGACACATTATTCAGACCAGGCTGTGGCTCCCCAAGATAGTCCCACACATCTGTCGCCGACTGGGAGCTGCGGGTGGGTGTCTGTGGGCAGGTTCTGCATCACTGGGGGGCAGGGTGATGGAGTCAGCAAGAGCAATTTGGCCACACCCACATTTTTTCTGCGGCACACTATGCGCACCGCATTACTACTCTCTTTGGAGCACTCACAGGTGTCCCAGGCTGCTAAAGTGTTCGGGTTTGGCTTGAAGAAAAGGTGGCAACCCTATCCGTGTCGTACGATGACAACACTGATCAATACAGTTGTCAACCTAGAACAGGAAACAAGTTAACTGCAGGATTACCAGGTTAAAATAAAGAGAGAAAGTGTGAAAAAAAAAAAAAATGAATGCAGCCACCGGACCGGTAACCTGAATTATCAAGTTTGGTTCTTGGGTTTGGATATGGTTTAGGCTGGGAAAGTGAAATCCTTAAATTTGTAAAGCTTGATTACTGGCAATGTGGTCCCATGGTGATTCTACTGGCTAGTATGAATAACTGTAGGCTTGTTTAGCAGCATACAAGTACATCAATTCATTCCACAGAGACAGCTTTGGTAAGAGAGTTTAAAGATTTAGTAGTAGAAGCATGAAGAACCCAACAATACAGAATGTAAAGATAAATATTATTGCGATTCTCTCATGGTGTACAATATACATTTTTGTAGGAAAAGTGGAAGTAGATTTTTAGCAATTTAGGAAACATCAGGGATCAGTGACATTGTCCAACTCCCTCTTTATAAAAATAGTTCTGCAGTGCAGTGCGTTTTTGAGAACGTGTCTGTTTTGTTTCTGCATTTTATTGCATTGGGAAGCCCAAATAAGTCAATGGAAATGCATGAAAACCCATGTTGGTAACAGGTATAAACAAGCCTTGGTCAATGGCGGTCAACCCTATCACTCCAAATTCTAAATTCAAAAATGCATTGAATGTGTGTTAAAATGCATGTCAACACACACAAAGGTTAATGTACATTCATGCATGACAACACAGCACAAAAAATCTAAATAGGCCTTGAATTAGATCTAAACCCAACCACTAAAATCTCAATATTCACTTTGCAATGTCTAAAGTAATTTTTGATCTTTTTAAAGTTGTTGTAAGGGCTGAAGGTTTTTTTTTTTACCTTCATGCATTCTATGCATGAAGGTAAAATAACCTTCAGTGTGCAGCTCCCCCAATACTTATCTGAGCCCGATCTCGATCCAGCGATGTGCACGAGACCCGAGGCTCTCCCGGGTCTCTCCCTCCTGATTGGCTGAGATGGGATTGCTGCTGTCAATCCCAACCAGTGAGGCAGGAGCTGGGGCCGGGCTGAGCCAAGCTCTCTTGGTCTAATGGACGCAGAGACCTGGCTCAGAACGGGAGCTAGCATGCACAAGTGCCCCCAAAGCAAGTGGCTTGCAATGGGGGCACTTGGCAGGGGAGGGGGGGGCCCAGAGCCCTAGCAGGGGACCCGAGAAGAGGGGGATTGGGGCTGCTCTGTGCAAAACCACTGCACAGAGCAGGTAAGTAGGATAAAAAAAAAAATTTATATAACATTTTTTAGTTTACAATCACTCTAAATATACAGCCTTCATTAAAACAATAACTCACCTTATATACTGAAATGGACTATTTTACTGCGACAGAGCGGCCATGTTGGAGCGCATGTGCAGTTAGCATTTTTTGCACAGAACGTCACTTCCGTTACATTTTCTGATGGTTAGCAGTATTCTGACAGGACACCGGCCCCTGCACCCAGAGCCGATTGACTGGTTGGCTTTGGGTGCCAACTTCATGGGCTCCCTGGACAGGTAAGTGTCCTTATATTAAAAGTCAGAAGCTACAATATTTGTAGCTGCTGACTTCTTTTTTTTTTTTTTTCACCTAGGCTGGAACTCCGCTTTAAGCTTTGACAAAAAAGCAAAACTGGAAGCCGATTGATTTATACGCAGAGCTGCACCAGATTTTGTACTCTCCAGTTTTAGTAAATCAATCCTACTGTATTAAGCCCTGTACACACGGCCGGGAATCCTGTCTATTAGAAAACCGTCGGTTTTCCTGATGCGATTCCTGGCACGCTTGCCTTGCAAAGCCGTGTATACACACGGCCATTCAAACGAACCGCCGTTCTTTTGAATGGTAAGAACGCGGTGACGTCAACGACTACGACGAGCCGGTGTCTCGTCACATTCGGCTCCCCATGTGAAGTGACGTCTCCGCCATCTTGCTACACCCCATACTAACGTTGTACCGCGCATGCGTCGAAGTGTTATCGAGCATGCACGTTTTTTCTCCCCTGCAGGTAAGCATACAGACGACCGGTTTTCTCGGCAGGAAACACTCTGCCCGGAATCCCGAGGGGAAAATAGAGAGCAAGTTCTCTATTTTTCCCGGGCAGTTTTCCTGTCGAGAAAACTGCTAGGGAGCACACACACGGCCGGGATTCCCAGCCAAAAGCTCTCCTGGCAGTTTTCCTGCCGGGAAAACCGGTCGTGTGTACGAGGCTTTACCCAGCTAACCCAGCTCAACAAAGTGTGGTTAAAAAAGAATAATACAATAGTGCTGGCTCATAACTTGTACTTTAAAATGTTTAAGTTGGTATATAAATACAGCGGACAAGCGCCATCTTACACTTTTTACATTTGTAGCGGCCTCACTCTCCCTCTCTGCTTTATCGCTTACTTGGCTGGTGTCTAGGGGTACCTGGGAGAGGAGAGTGCAGGAACACTATGCCAAGCTCTCACCTCGTATGTGTATGAGGGTTGAGCAAAGTCACTTGAATTACCTTTGGGTCTGTTCTCTGCATACGAAACCTCTGCTTGTTCCGTGGAGATGTGTCTGCCAGTAATAGAGCCCCACACCATTAAAAGTCCAACACACTTTTATTTCTCCATTTCAGGGTGAACATAATCAGTTGAACTTTAGTAACAGACAGACAGGGGTGTGGATACGAGTAGGCCCAGGCACAAATGAACGCTCCTATTCCTTTGCAAGCGAATAGGCTTGACGCACAGTCACTGCCATTGACCGTGAGATTGGTCGCTGCCACCGACCGGATGAACCGTTGAGGCCCCTGCCACAGGCCTAATAGCAGGTCTCTGCCACTGACCTGAGTTGACTAGTTGCCACCGCTGCCACCGGTCATAGAACATGAACCACCTTCCTCTATGAATTGGCCCCTGTTCGGGAAAGACATCCTTCCGGGCGGTCTCCAGAGGTTCACCCGGCACTGGCAATATGCTGCACCAGATCTTCAGTTGAATCCCTCCTCCGGTCCCTTACGCCTCTGGATTTGGGTGCCCAACACCCAGGGCACCCTAGGACAATCCCTCCCTTGCGGGACCCAGTGGAAGGTACTTGAGTACCTCACCCCAGACTGAAGGTGTCTGGGATGGAACACGAACTCCAAGTGTCCAGGCCTAGGCCGCCTGGACACCGACCGCAGACAGCAGCCCTCAGGCTGAAGGTGCCCGGGACTCGGACCTCGTGGCGAAGATGTCCGCCCCCTTTATAATCTCTCCCAGCAAGCACAGCGGGTTCCCCGCCCCACCGTACAACTGCGGCGAGAGGGCACAAAGGGTACGGCACTGCAGTGATGGTTCAACCCCGGCCCAAAGTGACAGCGCCACCTGCTGAGCCGCAGGGAACTAGACATCACTGATGTCTTCACCAGAATTTACACTCTGAAAAGTACATACCCACTACACTTTGTTAAAAAAAAAAAAATCCAGAGGTTTTTTCCTCCAATCACGCTGAGATTTATATATGTTATTTTGTCTTTCATAGACTGTATTTGATAATCGTGGATGCTGATTGATGTAAATTTGGCTTGAGTGGCCTTTTGGCATAGGTGGAACAGGTGTGTATGTGTCCCATACTGTAGCTAAGGTTTGCTCTATCATAGCACAATGAGGTCATTGTTTAACGCCAGCATTCCTACCAAGACGAGATACTTTAAGCAGAGTGCATGACATCTGGGAAATGGATCCCAGGTGAGAGATTGGAGCCATGTTGTTCAAAGACAAGACTCTGCATCTGCTTGTTCTATTTATTTAGCATGCATTGGCTCTTCAGTTCCTTCTTGGCGGTGTGATGAAATGTATTGTCACTCAGTATTTCATTCACAATTTTTTTTTTTCCAAGATAGTCTTCCTCTGGGTAAAAGACATTCCAGTATGGTGTAGTTTTATTTGGTATGGTATTCTCCTGGCATGTGTGCAAAATGTATAGTATTGGCACGTACACCCGTTACAGATCTATCTTATCCATCTATCTATCTTTTTGTAACATTGGGCAGGAGCAGCTGAAATAAAGGACCATGTACACTGATGTGCAGCAGAAGCACATCGTAAAATGCATTTTCTAATGCACATTAACACATACCGTAATATTTGACATGATCTGTGTTTCAGTTCCAGTAGCTCCGAACACACCTGTAGTACATACAGCACATTGCCTGAAAATGCTGCATGTGTGTGTGTATGTGTTTTTTTTTTTTTTTTTATACATTCACATTTACATTTTTTGCACTTCAGCTGTGGAAAGTATACCCCTCTTCATGAACAGGTCTTTTTTTTTTTTTTGCGATACGGCACTGCGTTACTTTGACTCACAATTGCGCGGTTGTGCGACGCTGTATCCAAATAAAATTGATGTCCTCTTTTTTCCCACAAATAGAGCTTTCTTTTGGTGGTATTTGATCACCTCTGTGCTTTTTATTCTTTACACTATAAACATAAGACTGACAATTTGTGCAAACAAACTTTTTTTACTTTCTGCTATAAACCCCCCCCCCCCCCAAAAAAAATGCCAAAAATCAAATCTCTTCATCAATTGAGGGAATGGAAGGGTTCGTAGCAAAGTGGAGTGATTGGATAAAGTATAAAGCCTCGTACACACGGTCGGACTTCAAACAAACTTTTCTGTGGATTTTTGTCCGAAGGGAGTTGGCCGGGCACACCCATAGCATACACACGCTCTGACTTTTCTGCAAACTTTCCCAAAACGTTTCCAACATCACGTGTTTTTTCTGCTCTTTTCTGCTCTTTACCGCCACCCTTTGGTCAACTTCTGCTATTGTTGGTTGATTTTAACATTATTTGTTTTGTCCATCAGACAAAAGTCCGATGGATTTCTGTACACACGATAGGACTTTGCTCCATCGGACTTTTGTTGGCGAAAAGTTTGTCCGTTTGCAGACCGAACATTTGTCCGATGAAAACCCAAAAAGTTTGTCCGATGGAGCGTACACACGGTCCGATTTTTTGTCAAACTTGCTCAAAATGAAGTTTGTTGGCAAAAAGTCCGACCGTGTGTACGGGGCTTAAGTATACAATAAGATTTGCCGAATTGATGGGAGTATAAACGAGGGGGAGAAGAAAAGAGATGTAGTAGAGATTAGGCGCAAGAAAGTAAGAATATAAAGTTTCAGGGGGGAAGGGGGGAGGGGGGTCTGAGTTGGGTTGGAGGTAGGGCTGGGCGATTTCCCCCCCCCAAAAAAAATCTGCGTTTTTTTTATAAAAAACTCTATTTACGATTCGATTCGATTTTTTTTTTAAATTATATTAATTAAAGTGCATCAACAAACAAAATTGCAAAGGCAAACCCTTTCTCTAACTGCAACAAACACACAATATATTCCAGCGCTCATGGAACATACATTATTAACTATTGAAAACTCTTGAAACTCTGTGTGTGATTCCTTCTGTCCCAGCCTTGTTGCGATCCTGGCTCTGCATCCTTTTGGGTTGGAGGGCCCTCCACACGCTGGTCTGCCTGTTGTCCATCATTCAAGGTACTGTGCTCACACGGAGATCATGACACAGGCTTTGTTTTGACTTTTTTAACCCCTCCTTGCTCCACGGATGTCACTGCAAGTTTAACAAGTTTGTCACCACTGGCAACTGGAGAGTTAAGATTCATTTGCCCTCTGCACATTTGGGATTGGATCCCTCTCTTTATTGTGATAAATGGACTAAGCTTTTTTATCAATTCTTCAAGAGTTTTCAATAGTTAATAATGTATGTTCCATGAGCGCTGGATTATATTGTGTGCATGTTGTGTATTTTGTACTTCTGGGTACGGATTTTTTCTTGCTGCGCTGGATCCTATTTTTTCCCCCTTTTGGATACTTTGTACTTCCCAAAATATTTGGGATTTTTTTCTTATTATTATTATTATCATCCATTATATTTTTTTCTTTATCCACCAATTTAGCGCTTGTGACCTTTTGTTGTTTTTTGCAGTGTGCAACAAAGCTTGTTAAACATCCAAATTATTAATACTGTATTTGGATTTAGCTAATAAAACAACAAAAAATCCTGAGGTTACTCTTAGTTGAATTGAACTGTGTCCATGCCTCACTGTGCACGTGTCTCACTGTGCCCGTGTCTCACTGTGCCCATGCTTCAATCACTGTGCCCGTACCTGATGCAGATTTTCATGGTATACGGATTTTACTGCTACACCGGTGGCCATTCCAGTATTCAAAAGCCGCGCCTCCTCCTCGTCTGTGATAGGCGGAACACTCAATTTCCCAGCATTCAGTGTTCCGCCTATCATGGTCATCCTCATAACACAGACGAGGATGAGAGGATGTCCGTGAAAGGGTGAATACTGCCTGCTGTGAAATTGAGTGTTCCGCCTATCACAGACGACGAGGACTCGGGAGGCGCGGCTTTTGAACACTGCAATGACCGCCGTCTGTCTGCATAACACGCTGATCGGGTAGGCAGAGGGCGGCTGCAGCGAATAGATGTAATTGGGGTAACGCTGCCCAGTGCCATTCCGGATACGCCCCCTGCAGTCCTGCTACAGAAACTTTGAAGGGAAAAAAATAAAAAATTATTTAAAAAAAAAAAAAAAAAAATCTAAAAAAAACGATTTTCTTCAAAACTGAATCAATTTGAGCTCAAAACTCAATTCAAGATTAAAATCGATTTTTTTTCCCAGCCCTAGTTGGAGGGGGTATTATATATGTATTATCTATGCAATATGTGATGTAATGTTGAGAAGAGTCCCTCAGTTTTTGTATTTTATAGATATAAAGAAATTTAATAAAGAAATTGAAAAAAAATGTCTTCATCAATTTAGGCCAATATGTATTCTGCTACATATTTTTGGTAAAAAAAAATCCCAATGAGTGTATATAGATGGGTTTGCACAAAAGTTATACCATCTACAAACTATGGGATAGATTTATGGAATATTTTTTTTTTTTTTTTTTTTTACTAGTAATGGTGGCAAGCAGTGATTTTTAGTGGGACTGCAACATTGCGGCGTACAAATCTGACACTAAGTGACACTTTTTGGGGACCAGTGACACCAATACAGTGATCAGTGCTAAAAAATATGCACTGTCATTATACTAATGACACTGGCAGGGAAGGGGTTAACAGGGGCGCTCAAGGGGTTAAATGTGTTCCCTGAGAGTGTTTTCTAACTGTGGGGGAGGTGCTTGTGCTGTTAGAAGACAGAGATCCGTGTTCCTGCTTAGCAGAAACACAAGATTTTGGTCTTCCCCTCTGACAGAACGTCAAACTGGCTTGTTGGGAATAATGGGGACATCGGGTCCGTGGGACTTGCTGATTGGCTCCCGCTGTGTCCAATCACAGCGGGAGCTGGTTACCGGCAGCGTGCCTGAACACCTCAGACCAGGAAGAGGCGATCGCGTACCTGTACATGATTTCACCTGTAGGAGCCGCCGCCCTGAAGTATATGTACGCAGGGCAGTCAGCAAGTGGTTAAAGGGGTTGTAAAGGTACAATTTTTTTTTTTTCCTAAATAGCTTCCTTTACCTTAGTGCAGTCCTCCTTCACTTACCTCATCCTTCGATTTTGCTTTTAAATGTCCTTATTTCTTCTGAGAAATCCTCACTTCCTGTTCTTCTGTCTGTAACTCCGCACAGTAATGCAAGCCTTTCTTCCTGGTGTGGAGTGTCGTGCTCGCCCCCTCCCTTGGACTACAGGAGAGTCAGGATGCTCACTAACACACAGCTCCTTTCTCTATCTGCAATGTAGAGAGCGTCCTGACTCTCCTGTAGTCCAAGGGAGGGGGGAGCACGACACTCCACACCAGGAAGAAAGGCTCACATTACTGTGTGGAGTTACAGACAGAAGAACAGGAAGTGAGGATTTCTCAGAAGAAATAAGGACATTTAAAATCAAAATCGAAGGATGAGGTAATTGAAGGAGGACTGCACTAAGGTAAAGGAAGCTATTTAGGAAAAAAAAATTGTACCTTTACAACCCCTTTTAGGTACAATACTGGTCCATTCAAAATGAATATTTTGCCTTAAGGCAGCTCATAGTGTGAATGGGCCCTACATGATAGTGTAAGGAATTTAGAATTGTCTAACAAACTGCCTGTAATGTGGATGTCTCAGAGAGACAAATCCACTCTTATTACAGACACGTTTAAAACATGATCCCCAAAACCCGGCCAGTACGGTGATTCAGCATCGCTGTCATGCAGCTGAGGTCCTGAGTCCAGGTCCTAATAGGGCAACAGATGTAAGGATTTCTCTTGTTCTCACTGACTATGCACGGGTTGCCTCCAGTACTTTATTTTTTTCTAATAAGTATTTTGAGGGGTTGTGTATGCTAGATGCAATGTAGGATCCTTAAGGCTGGGTCCACACTAGTGCGGATTGGATGTGGATTTCCCCGCATTCAAGTCGCATGTCAGGAGATTGTATGTAGCTGGTTCACATATCTCCGCAGTGGCTCCGGTGCGATTTGCAAAGAAGTCCTGTGCGTCTTTTGGTCCGTTTCAGGTCCAAATTCAGCCAAAAATTGGGGCCTAAATTGGACCTGAAACGATGAACGAGAACACACCAGACCTTTGCTGGGAGCCGCTGCGTGCTCATATGTGAACCCAGCCTAAAGTGGAAACAAACTTGCCGATTTAAAGCAGAACTTTACAATCTCCATCAACATTGACTATTTTTTAATCTTCTGCTGCTAGCATTAGTAAATAGGTAGGAAAGTATATCATGTGTACTTGGTTTAAACTTTTTTTTTTTTTTACATTTCTTTAGTTACTTCCTGGTTTCTATGCCTAGGCAGATGTCATCAGTGTTGTTCATCTTACGTTAAAAACGTAATTAGTTAGAGTTACAAATTACTTTTTCCAAAAAGTAATGGAGTTACTCACTCAGTTACTACATTGAAAAAGTAATTAGTTACTCAGCAAAGTAACTATATTGGTTATATTATATCTACGCTGGGGCGGGGCGGTAGAAGGATGATATGTATGTAATTTTTTCAGTGTATAAAAATAATAGGAGGGATAACAATAAATAATATTGGTACCCCATGCCTCACTGTGCCCCATGTTTCACTGTGCCTCACTGTGCCCCATGCTTCACTGTGCCTCACTGTGCCCCATGCTTCACTGTGCCTCACTGTGCCCCATGCCTCACTGTGCCTCACTGTGCCTCACTGTGCCCCATGCCTCACTGTGGCCATGCTTCACTGTGCCTCACTGTGTCCCATGCCTCACTGTGTCCCATGCCTCACTGTGCCCATGCTTCACTGTGCCTCACTGTGCCCCATGCCTCACTGTGCCCAATGCCTCACTGAGCCTCACTGTGCCCCATGCCTCACTGTGACTCACTGTGCCCATGCTTCACTGTGTCCCATGCCTCACTGTGCCCCATGCCATGCCTCACTGTGCCCCATGCCTCACTGTGCCCATGCCTCACTGTGCCCGTGTCTCACAGTCACTGTGCCCGCCGTGTACAGTACCTCAGATCGGCGGCGTCCCGACTTCCGGCGGCCATTCCATTATTCAAAAGCCGCGCCTCCTCCAGTCCTCCTCGTCTGTGATAGGCGGAACACTCAATTTCCCAGCATTCAGTGTTCCGCCTATCACGGACATCCGCTCATCCTCATAACACAGACGAGGATGAGAGGATGTCTGTGATAGGCGGAACACTGCCTGCTGGGAAATTGAGTGTTCCGCCTATCACAGGCGACGAGGACTCGGGAGGCGCGGCTTTTGAAAACTGCAATGGCCGCCGTCTGTCTGCATGACACGCTGATCAGGTAGGCAGATGGCGGCTTGCAGTTAGTTAAATGTTAAATTACATCTACTCGCGGCGGCTGCGGCGAGTAGATGTAATTAGGGTAACGCCGCCCAAGTAATGGGAACGGCGGTGCCACGAGGGTAAGAGTAATCAGTTAGATTACTCATTACCCCAAAAAGTGGCTACGTTACCTAACGTTGTTTATTTAACCACTTAAGCCCCGGACCATTTCGGGCCATTAGGACCAGGCCTGTTTTTGGGATTCGGCACTGCGCTGCTTTAACTGTAAATTGTGCGGACATGCAATGTTGTACCCAAATGAAATTTGCGTCCTTTTCTTCCCACAAATAGAGCTTTCTTTTAATGGTATTTGATTGCCTCTGCGATTTTTATTTTTTGCGATATAAACAGAAAAAGACCGAAAATTTTAAAAAAAAATGATATTTTCTACTTTTTGTTATAAGAAAAATCGAATAAACTCAATTTTAGTCATACATTTAGGCCAAAATGTATTCAGCCACATGTCTTTAGTAAAAAAAATGTCAATAAGCGTATATTTATTGGTTTGCGCAAAAGTTATAGCGTTTACAAACTAGGGTACATTTTCTGAAATTTACACAGATTTAAATTTATGACTGCCTATCTCATTTCTTGAGGTGCTAAAATGGCAGGGCAGTACAAAACCCCCCCAAATGACCCCATTTTGGAAAGTAGACACCCCAAGGAAATTGCTGAGAGGCATGTTGAGCCCATTGAATATTTTTTTTTTTTGTCCCAAGTGATTGAATAATGACAAAAAAAAAAAAAAAAAGTTGTCACTAAATGATATATTGCTCACACATGCCATGGTTATATGTGGAATTGCACCCCAAAATACATTCTGCTGCTTCTCCTGAGTACGGGGATACCACATGTGTGGGACTTTTTAGGAGCCTAGCCGCGTACAGGGCCCCAAAAACCAAGCACCGCCTTCAGGATTTCTAAGGGCGTAAATTTTTGATTTCACTCCTCACTACCTATCACAGTTTCGAAGGCCATAAAATGCCAAAATAGCACAAAACCCCCCAAATTACCCCATTTTGGAAAGTAGACACCCCAAGCTATTTGCTGAGAGGCATGTTGAGTCCATGGAATATTTTATATTTTGCCACAGGTTGCGGGAATATGACAAACTTTTTTTTTTTTGCACAAAGTTGTCACTAAATGATATATTGCTCACACATGCCATGGTCATATGTGAAATTACACCCCAAAATACATTCTGCTGCTTCTCCTGAGTACGGGGATACCACATGTGTGGGACTTTTTGGGAGCCTAGCCGCGTACGGGACCCCAAAAACCAAGCACCGCCTTCAAGGTTTCTAAGGGCATAAATTTTTGATTTCGCTCCTCACTACCTATCACAGTTTTGAAGGCCATAAAATGCCAAGATGGCACAAAACCCCCCCAAATGACCCCATTTTGGAAAGTAGACACCCCAAGCTATTTGCTGAGAGGCATGTTGAGCCCATTGAATATTTTTTTTTTGTCCCAAATGATTGAATAATGACAAAAAGAAAAAAAAAAATGTACAAAAAGTTGTCACTAAATGATATATTGCTCACACATGCCATGGTTATATGTGAAATTACACCCCAAAATACATTCTGCTGCTTCTCCTGAGTACGGGGATACCACATGTGTGGGACTTTTTGGGAGCCTAGCCGCGTACGGGACCCCAAAAACCAAGCACCGCCTTCAAGGTTTCTAAGGGCATAAATTTTTGATTTCACTCCTCACTACCTATCACAGTTTTGAAGGCCATAAAATGTCAAAATAGCCCAAAACCCCCACAAATGACCCCATTTTGGAAAGTAGACACCCCAAGCTATTTGCTGAGAGGCATGGTGAGTATTTTACAGCTCTCATTTGTTTTTGAAAATTAAGAAAGACATTTTTTTTTCTTTTTTTTTTTCTTTTTTTACATTTTCAAAACTTTGTGACAAAAAGCGAGATCTGCAAAATACTCAACATACCTCTCAGCAAATAGCTTGGGGTGTCTACTTTCCAAAATGGGGTCATTTGGGGGGGTTTTGTGCCATCTGGGCATTCCATGGCCTCCGAAACTGTGATAGGCAGTGAGGAGTGAAATCAAAAATTTACACCCATAGAAATCCTGAAGGCGGTGCTTGGTTTTTGGGGTCCCGTACGCGACTAGGCTCCCAAAAAGTCCCACACATGTGGTATCCCCGTACTCAGGAGAAGCAACAGAATGTATTTTGGGGTGTAATTCCACATATGCCCATGGCATGTTTGAGCAATATATAATTTAGTGACAACTTTTTGTACATTTTTTTTTTTTTTGGTCATTATTCAATCACTTGGGACAAAAAAAAAAAAATATTCAATGGGCTCAACATGCCTCTCAGCAAATAGCTTGAGGTGTCTACTTTACAAAATGGGGTCATTTGGGGGGGGTTTTGAACTGTCCTGGCATTTTATGCACAACATTAGGAAGCTTATGTCACACATCATCCACTCTTCTAACCACTTGAAGACAAAGCCCTTTCTGACACTTTTTGTTTACATGAAAAAAAAAAAATTTTTGCAAGAAAATTATGTTGAACCCCCAAACATTATATATTTTTTTAATACAAAGGCCCTACAGATTAAAATAGTGGGTGTTGCATTTTTTTTTTCCACACAGTATTTGCGCAGCGATTTTTCAAACGCATTTTTTGGGGGAAAAACACACTTTTTTTTATTTTTAATGCACTAAAAAACACTATATTGCCCAAATGTTTGATGAAATAAAAAAGATGATCATAGGCCGAGTACATGGATACCAAACACGACATGCTTTAAAATTGCGCACAAACGCGCAGCGGCGACAAACTACATTCATTTTTAAAAGCATTTAAAAGCCTTTACTGGTTACCACGTTAGATTTACAGAGGAGGTCTACTGCTAAAATGACTGCCCTCGATCTGACCTTCGCGGTGATACCTCACATGCATGATGCAATTGCTGTTTACATATGACGCTAGACCGACGCTTGCGTTCGCCTTTGCGCAAGAGCAGGGGGGGACAGCGGTGCTTTTTTTTTTTTTTTTTATTATTTATTTGGCTTTTTTATTTTATTTTTAAACTGTGCCTTCCATATTTTATTTTTTTACCATTTTTATCGTTATCTCAGGGAATGTAAATATCCCCTATGATAGCAATAAGTAGTGACAGGTACTCTTTTTTTGAAAAAAATTGGGGGGTTAGACCCTAGATCTTTCCTCTGCCCTCAAAGCATCTGACCACACCAAGATCGGTGTGATAAAATGCTTTCCCAATTTCCCAATGGCGCTTTTTATATCCGGGGGGGGGGGACATTCCCTCCCACTGCTTGTAAAAGCAGTCTAGAGGCTAATTATCTGCTAGAATTGCTTTTACATGAAAGCCGGCTGCTGGCTGAAAAGAATGATACCAAGATGATACCTAAACCCGCAGGCATCATTCTGGTATAAACATTCAAAGTCCAGCAACATACCAGTACGTTGCTGGTCCTTGTTGGACATGTATTGTAATCTTTTTTTTCATACAGCCTATTGGCTGAACGAAAAAAAGAGATTGAATGGTGGGTATGCCCACCATTAGAATACCTCCCTTCATCCACCCACTTCTAATGATGGGCATATATGCCGAAGCATGGGGGCATCCTCCCGCAAAAAAGTTATGCCGCGTACACACGGTCAAGCCTTCGTCGGAATTTCGACCGTATGTACGCGGCATAAAAGGTTATGCCGCGTACACACGGTCGGACTTTTCCACGGGCAAGCCTCCGTTGGAATTTCGACCGTATATACGCGGCATTAGGAGCAAAATCGCTCCTCCGCCCCTGCTGCCCCCATGCTTCGGCATATATGCTCTTTTTTTTAACTGTGGTGGTGAAATCACCTCCTACAGCACTGGAGTCACGGCTTTATGTATCGTGGGAGCAAACGCTGTTGCTGTCAAGATAAATAGATCCGCGCTGCAACTGAATGGCGTACCTGCTAAGCAAATGGTGGTTAACATTAAAACAAAGTAACATTACAGTACAACAGTAAGACCTTACCATGCCATACCTGCAAAGCAAATACCAAAACAAAACCTAGTAAAAAATAAAAAAATGTTTTAACGCAACCTGTGCCTAAAATATATATATGCCGAAGCATGGGGGCATCCTCCCGCAAAAAAGTTATGCCGCGTACACACGGTCGGAATTTTCCACGGGCAGGCCTCCGTCGGAATTTCGACCGTATGTACGCGGCATTAGGAGCAAAATCGCTCCTCCGCCCCTGCTGCCCCCATGCTTCGGCATATATGCTCTTTTTTTTAACTGTGGTGGTGAAATCACCTCCTACAGCACTGGAGTCACGGCTTTATGTATCGTGGGAGCAAACGCTGTTGCTGTCAAGATAAATAATTCCGCACTGCAGTTGAATGGCGCACCTGAAAACAAAAAATTACATACCTGAAAAGCAAGCATGATAAAACATTGCAGAATAGAATACAGTAAAAAAGAGCAGAACAATAGAGAGAAAATAGAGAGAGAGAGAACAATAAAACGACAACTATTTTTGGTTTTTTTATTTTATATTTTTTTTGTGTTTTGTTTTTTACGTTTTTTTTTTTCTTTTTTACACTTTTTTTTGTAACTTTACAACTGTAATGGTTCGGGTCTCTCAAAATGTAATGGCATCTTGGGAGACCCTGTGTAAGTGTGTCCTTGTCTGTGAAATGCTGTACCCTACGCTAAAACTTCACTTTTGAGTGGTAGCGTTCAAAACATTCACCTTGGCAAAGACCAGGCTTGTCAGGACAGAGTGGACAAAAACTACGGGTGTCACGCCTAAATCCGCGCTTGCTACAGACACAACATCTTTTTTGGGGGTGGCTTTGGGTAGGGGTACTCGGGAGGACATACGAATAATGCCTCTCATGCAGCCGGCTTACTGCATTTGGTAGGGGATGGTGAGGTGCAGAACCGCCTGGATACAGGAGTTCTGTGACTATCTCATTCTGGAATTTTAGAAGAGATAACGTCCCGCCTGAAGCTCTGTATAGCACATGAGCGTTCAGCAAAGCCAATTGGAATAATGATAGAGACACTTTTTTGTACCAGCGTCTCGCCTTACGGTCAATTAGATACGGCGCCATCAACTGGTCGTTGAGGTCCACCCCTCCCATATTTTGGTTATATTCGTGGACACAGAGGGGTTGCTCCACAACACCAGTCGCCGTACGAATTTGGACTGTCGTGTCTGCATGAAGGGAGGTAAGAAGGAAAAATAGGATTTTTATAACAGCTTACCTGTAAAATCCTTTTCTTGGAGTACATCACGGGACACAGAGCGACATAGTCATTACTAATGGGTTATATAGATACCGTCAGGTGCTGGCACTGGCAACTTCCAAAACCGGAAGTACCCTCCCCTATATAAGCCCCTCCCATCCGGGAGCACCTCAGTTTTGTAGCAAAGCAATAAGTGTCCCCAAAGAGCGGCGGGAGCTCTGTGTCCCGTGATGTACTCCAAGAAAAGGATTTTACAGGTAAGCTGTTATAAAAATCCTATTTTCTTTCTCGTACATCACGGGACACAGAGCGACATAGTCATTACTAATGGGATGTCCTAAAGCAATGCCAAATGAGGGGGGGGGATACACCATATATAAGCTGAGCGCTATCAGACATGAGGATCTTTTGCGGCCTGCAACACACTGCGCCCAAAGGCGACATCCTCCTGACTTCTAACGTCCACCTGGTAGAACCTAGTAAACGTGTGTACTGAAGACCATGTTGCGGCCTTACAGATTTGAGCCAGGGAGGCCTGGTGATGCACTGCCCATGAAGTTCCAACTGCTCTCGTGGAGTGCGCTCTAACTTTGAACGGAGGCGGTCTCCTTCTCAAGCCATAGGCTTGTATTATGACCTGTCGAATCCACTTGGCTAAAGTAGATTTTGACGCTGCCTGACCCTTTCTGGGGCCTTCCGGCAGAATAAACAAAGTATCCGTTCTGCGAATCTGAGCAGTGGCTTTTAGATAAGCTTTAACTGCTCTTACTACATCCAAAGAATGCAATAACTTTTCCTCTACCGAAGTAGGTTTGGGGAAAAAAGAAGGAAGAACCACATCTTGGTTCAAATGAAACCTCGATACCACCTTAGGAAGAAAGGCTGGATGAGGACGTAACACTACTCTGTCCTTATGGATAACCAGATATGGCTCCTTACAGGACATAGCTGCTAATTCCGATACTCTTTTAGCCGAACAAATGGCTACTAGAAAAATCAATTTCCTGGTGAGAAGCACCAAGGAAATATGCTGTAATGGTTCAAATGGTTGTTTCTGTAGAACCGACAGAACCAAGTTTAGATCCCATGGACATATGGGAATATTAACCGGAGGACTAATACGCATCACTCCTTGTATAAAGGCTTTGACTAGTGAATGCGAAGCCAAGGGCCTTTGAAAAAATATTGACAAGGCCGAAATCTGACCCTTGATAGTACTCAAGGCAAGCTTCCTATCTACAGCCCATTGTAGGAAGTCCAGAATCCTACCTATTACGTATTTACGTGGATGCCATTTCTTGGCCTCACACCAGGCGATGTACGCCTTCCAGATTCTATAGTAGATCTGCCTGGATACCGGCTTCCTGGCATTGATCATGGTAGATACCACAGCATTAGAGAGCCCTCTCTTTTTTAGAATGTGGGCTTCAATAGCCAGGCCGTCAAACCTAGGGCTGGTAAGGAAGGGTGGTATATCGGTCCTTGCGAAAGCAGGTCCGGACGATGTGGGAGGGTCCAAGGACTCCCCACAGACATTTTTTACAATCTCCGCGTACCATGCTCTTCGGGGCCACGCTGGAGCCACCAGAATCACTGGTTTCTTTTCTACCCTGATTCTGCGGAGTAATCGAGGTAACAATTGTGGCGGTGGGAATGCATATATCAGCTTGAACTGATCCCAAGGGAACACTAGGGCATCCGAGCCGCACGCTAGGGGATCCCTTGTCCAAGAGACAAACCTGTCCACTTTTGTGTTGAATCTGGATGCTAGCAGATCTACATCCGGTGTTCCCCACCGCTGACATATTGTCCGGAAAACCTCGGGATGAAGGGACCATTCCCCTGGGCATAATTGTTGGCGACTTAGAAAGTCCGCCTTCCAATTCTCCACTCCTGGAATGAATACCGCAGATATGGCTGGGACATATCTTTCTGCCCATCTCAGGATGTAATTTACTTCCCTTTGGGCTGCACGACTCCTGGTGCCCCCCTGACGATTGATATATGCCACTGCTGTGGCATTGTCTGATTGAACTCTGACAGGGGACCCTTGGAGTTTGGATGTCCATGCTACTAGGGCATACCGGGCTGCTCGTATCTCTAAGAGATTGATGGGCAGGGCCTTTTCTGCTTCTGACCACTTGCCCTGGAGAGACCATTGCTCCAGTACTGCTCCCCAGCCTATAAGGCTGGCATCTGTAGTGACCACCTTCCAGGAAATCGGACTGAAGGATTTCCCTCTTTCCAGATTCTGGGGAACCAACCACCAGCGGAGGCTCTTGCGAACGGAAGGGGACAAGGACATTGGTAAGTCCAGAGCCTGAACTTTTTTGTTCCAGGCTGACAGTATGGCCCTTTGCAATTTCCTTGAATGGAATTGACCGTAGGGTACTGCTTCGAATGATGCCACCATTTTTCCCAGCAGCCTCATGCACAGGCGTATGGATGGCTGTCTTTTTGAACCCACTAAGTGGATCAAATCTCTCAAAGACGACCCCTTTTCTTGAGGCAAGAACATTTTTCTCTGGTCTGAATCCAGCCTTAGCCCCAAGTATTCCAGACTTTTGACTGGTTTTAGGGCTGACTTGTCTCGGTTGATAATCCAACCGTGATATTCCAGAAACTTGATTGTCTCGTGAACAACCACTTCTAGTTTTTCCACTGAGTGGTCTATCAGCAACAAGTCGTCTAGATATGCCATTATCGTTACACCTCGTGTCCTTAGATTGGCCAATAATGGGGCCAGAATTTTTGTGAACACTCTTGGTGCTGTGGCCAGACCGAAGGGTAAGGCTCTGAACTGAAAATGGCGCCCTTCTACCGCAAAGCGTAGACATTTTTGGTGGGCTGGAAAGATGGGAATGTGCAAATAAGCATCTTTGATGTCAATCGAGGCTAACCATTCCTCCCCTTGTAGGGCAGTGGCTACCGATCGGATCGACTCCATCCGGAAAGTCCTGATATGTAGGAATTTGTTTAGCCCTTTTAGATTTAATATGGGCCTCACGTCCCCGTTTGGCTTCGGAACTGTAAAGAGGTTTGAGTAAAACCCGAACCCCCATTCTTCCAGGGGAACCTCTATAATTACTGCTTGGAGCAATAATTGTTCCAGTGCCAACAGGAGGGATCCTCTCTTCTGGGGATCCCTTGGCACGTTTGACCTTATAAAGCGGGAAGGAGGGGAGTTTTTTAACTCCAATTTGTATCCCAGATTTACTGCGGAGAGCACCCATCTGTCTCGGATCGTGTCCCGCCAGGTCTCTGTGAACAACTGAAGTCTTCCCCCCACCCGATTGAGTGGGGGCAACCCTTCATGCATTTGACTTTGGGGGAGGTTTTGTACCTCTCCTGCTCCAGGGCTTCTTGTTACCCTGCAACTGTCCCTGATTTTTACCTCCGGGATTTGACCGAGGAGGCCGTCGGAACTGTTTCACAGCCGATGTCCTAGGGACTGGAGAAGCCGGCCTCTTAAAAGAGGGACCTCTAACTCTATTTTTAACCGGCAAAAGTGTACTTTTACCGCTGGAAATTCTCTGGATATACTTGTCCAGGTCTTCCCCGAATAAGCGCTCACCATGAAATGGGAAGCTGACCAGCAATTTTTTACAGGGAGCTTCAGCAGACCAGTTTTTGAGCCATAGAAGCCTGCGCATATGTACTACAGACAGCGTAAGGCGGGAGGCCTGATGGATTGAATCCTTTATGGCGTCCACCGCAAAGCATAAGGCTCTAGGTAGATCAGCTAGGGCAAGAGCCTGCTGATCTGGCAAGTCCCTTAAGACCTGTTTCAACTGATCCTTCACTGCTTGGCAGACCCCAATAGCTGCCACTGCTGGTTGTGTCACCAATCCTGCTGTAGAAAAAGCAGATTTTAATAAGGACTCCAATTTTTTATCTATTGGGTCCTTGAACATTTGGACATTATCCACCGGACATGTCAGTGATTTATTCACACAAGAGATGGCTGCGTCCACTGTAGGGACCTTCCATTTTCTGATGAACTTATCCTCCATGGGATAGACCACCGGAAATCTCTTAGGGGGAGTAAATATTTTGTCAGGATGCTCCCAATCCTGGTAAATGAGCCCTTCCAGTAAAGGATGGATCGGAAAGGAACAAACAGTCTGGGGAGCTTTTAGCGACCCCAACGAGGAGACAGAAGTGGATGATGGCTCCGCAAGTGGCATTTTAAATGCTGATCGGACCATATTAGTCAGGGACTGAACCCATAACCTTTCAGCATGTGATGCTGAGAATGGCTCTTCCACTGTTGATTCCTCTACAACCGAATCGACCTCATCCTGATCCCCTTCAGGTAGGTCGATCCCTGTATGGGACTGTTGCTCTGTTAACAGGCACTCTGAGGGAGGAGACGGAGATCGGGCGCTTTTCTCCTGTGACAGGGAAGCCGCGATCAATGCTGACAATCTCTCTTCCAGCCCTCCCAGAGCTGAGGAAAAAACCTCCTCTGTTACATACACAGGAGCAGGTGAACTGAGGACAGCCACAGTACCAGGTACTCCTGAGGGTGCTCTACGGTCACTAACCTCTGATTCTTCAGGGGAGACTGGTGCAGCCAAAGCATGCCCAAGATCCTCAGAGCCCGATGGAGACCCCCTATTCCTCCTGGAATTTCTAGTCCCGGAGTTTTTAGACGGCATATTCCTAAGCCACAAAGCTGAGGTATTCCAGCCGAAATACACCAGTTACTGACAATAGTCTAGCATAAATGCTGCTATAAGAAACAGTTGGTGTCTACTAATGTGCCTTTCTAGGGGATGCCTGTATCAACCGCTTGCTGTATGCCCTTTTTTAAATGTTGCCAGCTCTGTCTCTGTACTTCATAGCCAGCTCACCACACAAAATTGTGATTTTTAACATGCTGGGACGCCCGCACATGCGCAGATGCGCTGCGGCGCGCACAGAGCGTCATCCCCCAGGCTCCGCCCCCTTTCCCGGCTCACCTCTATATATAGAGGCGCGTGCACGCGCGCGGCCACGTGCGCCTTTGGCGCTAATTTCGAAAAATGGAAACTAGGGACAAGAGCCAGGGCCCCTCTTTGCCGCAGGCCGGGGGATGGACGAGCATTGCAACATGGCAGAGGAAGCAGTTTCCCATAAGAGAACTCACCATCTGCCTGGACTTGCTCTGCTGAGAAGAAACTAGTCCACATGACAAGAAAACATTCCACAGCGGCCTCTAGTGGACAAACACAGGTACCGCAGTCTAATATATTAAATATATAAAAAAAAAATTTTTTTTTTTTCTTGACCACCATTAAAAATTATTACATTTTTTTAGTAGTTACAGGCATGCACAGAATTTTGCGGGAATACCATTAGGTAACAGACAGAAAGACAAATTAGGCTTGGGGGTCCCCCAATAGAACCAAGTTCCTGGGGGCCCCCACTTACCTGTTCCCCGCCGCAGGACTTTGTTTGGTCCACAAAAGCCCAAACTTCACCTATCACGGCAGGCATTGTAATCAAACCTTCAGGGACCGGGTTCCCAAGGATTCCACTCCCCTGGACCTGTATAGCACCCTGCACAGAAAACATCTTGGTCGTGGGTATGACCAGAGCTCTGGATCCCAGGGTCCAGCTCTCCTAAGAGAAGCATTACAGGCAAAACCTTGCTCTTCTCTGCAAGGCCCGGGTACCGACCGTTTAGCTATGAAGCTTTTTTGGTCGGATCCGGAATAGCTTACTGAGGCCCAAAAGAACCTGTACGCAAGCTCAGTGAAAAACACATGTTTCTTCTTGGCCAACACCTTAGACACTGGCAAAAAACTGAGGTGCTCCCGGATGGGAGGGGCTTATATAGGGGAGGGTACTTCCGGTTTTGGAAGTTGCCAGTGCCAGCACCTGACGGTATCTATATAACCCATTAGTAATGACTATGTCGCCCTGTGTCCCGTGATGTACGAGAAAGAAACAGAAACATTCTTATTGTCCCTCCACTTCATAGCGAGCAAGTTATTACACTTCAAGCAGGCTCTCTCCCCCAGCCTAAGACGGGCATCTACAAGCCGCTGGGGAAAGCCCCGGCGATTAGGTTGCACGGTGCCACATGCTCCAATCTGATGATCAAACAAGTGACTAAACAGTGGCACGCTCGTGTAATAATTGTCCACATACAAGTGGTACCCCTTTCCGAATAAGGGTGACACCAAGTTCCACACTATCTTGCCAGCGCTCCCTATGTAATCCGGGCAGTTGACCGACTCAATCTGACTATCTTTTCCCTCATAAACCGTAAAGTTCACTACATAGCCTGTTGCCCTGTCACAGAACTTATAGAGCTTGACCCCGTATCTGGCACGCTTGCTGGGAAGGTACTGCTTGAAAGACAAGCGGGCAGAAAATTTAATCAGGGACTCATCAACGCAGACAACTTGATCGGGAGTAAACAAGGCTGCAAAACGTTCGTTGAAGTGGTTTATGAGGGGCCGAATTTTATAGAGCCGGTCGTATTCAGGGTCCCCACGTGGACGACAAAGTTCATTGTCGTTGAAGTGCATGAACCGCAAAATCTGCTCGTATCGTGCCCTGGACATGGAGGCAGAGAACACGGGCATGTGGTCAATTGGGTGCGTGGACCAATAAGCACGCAATGACGGAAATTTATGTGTGCCCATGTTGAGGGAAAGGCCCAGAAAGGTCTTAAATTCGGAAACCGTAATTGGTTTCCAATTTCTGGCAATTTTAGGCAACTGGGGGTTAGCGGCGATAAATTGACCAGCATATAAATTACTCTGGTCCACAATAGATCTATAGAGATCTTCCGTGAAAAACAGCGAATAAAAATCAATTGGAATAAAATCAGCTGTTTCCACCTGAATACCGGGTTGGGCAGTGAATGGGGGAAGTACGGGTTCTGCAGAAGTGGTGGGGACCCAATCAGGATAGGCGAATTCTGCAGGAAGGGCAGTATGGGCACGACGGGCCTGCCTTTGTCTTCTTGGTGGCAGCGGGACACTACTTGTGCTTGCCACCTCGCCAGCTTGAACTGCACTTATGGGACTCGCCACGTCACCAAGTGTTACTGCAGTGCTGGATGTACGTCCAGGCTGTACTAGGCCGCTGGTGCTTGCCAGTTCACCAGAAGGAATAGCGGCGCTAGTACTACTCTGCTCCATGATACGAGAGACCTGCGGTTCTTGCTCCTCAACAACCTCAGAAGATCGGGATCGGGTACACCTGACCTTAGCAGGGACCTCAACTTCGTCGTCAGAGCTATCTGACGTGGGGCCACTGACGTCACTGTCTTCTACGGGAAGATATTCTGAGCCTGAATCTGACAGATACGTGACCTCCTCTTCACTATCTGTCATGCTCAGAATCTCGTAGGCCTCTTTACTAGTGTACCTTCGTCTTGCCATTTTGGGCTCTAAATTTAGGGGTACACTAGTAAGATTCACAGGAAAAAAAGCACCTGACTGTCGTCAGCAAATATATCAAACGCTACAAAAAAACTGTTAGCGATCGCAGGGATCAGGCCTGTCTCTGCGAACGCTGCAGTTATGTGTGTTGTGTTTGGTAAGTGACAGTGATCGATCGATACTGCACTTGGGTGGGCTGGGCTGGGCTGGGCGTAGGGGCTAAACGCAGGCGATAGCAGGTATCTGGGCTGATCCCGCTAACACTGCGTTTTTGGGAACCCTAAACCGCTGGGGATGCTAGTATAGATCTGATCAGATACTATACCACTAAGGGGGGTGTATGCTTTGCGCGTGGGTGTTAGCGTTACTGGCACTAACCTAACACTGCCTGGGGCGACGCAGACCCTCTCTGGCGCTAAAACCTAATTGATCTCACCCGCCGGGCGATCAGGGGGTTAAACCTTTATTGGGTTATATACGGCGGGTGCCCTGATGCTATAAAAAGCAAACTAATCAACCAGCGTCACCCGTAACATTTATATGGTGATCACTGGTGAAAGGGTTAACTAGGGGCAATCAGGGGGTTAAAACCTTTATTAGGTTAAATATGGGGGTACCTGACACTATATAAAAACCTGACGGGTAACCTAAATAACTAAATAACTTACTGGCTAACCAGTGACACCAGTGACGCTTATACGGCGATCACTGGTGAAAGGGTTAACTCTAGGGGCAATCAGGGGGTTAAAATAATATATGGGGGTACCTGACACTAATAAAAACCGGCGGCGAACCTAAAAAAAAATAACTGCCTATCTAAAACACCAGCGACACGAATACAGCGATCGGAAAAACAATCGCTTAGTGACGCTGAAGTTAGGGGGTGAAAGGGTTACCTGGGGGGTGATCAAGGGGTTAAACCTGTATTAGGGGGGGTTAGGGGGCTACCCTGGACCTAAAGGGGCCTAATCCTAACTGCCCTGCAACTTTTTACAATCACAGATGACACTAAATGCAGTGATCAGTAAAATAAATGATCACTGCAATCAGTGACACTGTGATTGGGGGCTTTGGGGTGACCTGGGGGGTGATCTGGGGGTGACTGGGGGGTGATTTGTGTGCCTATGTGTACCTACGTGTCAGTGGACTGTTGGTGCACTAACCTGCTTCTTCTCTTCTCGGCGCCGGGAACGAAAAGACCGCGGCGAGGGAGATGACATCACTTCCTCCAGCCTGTGTTTACATTTCAGGCAGGAGGAAGCAATTTCATTCGCCGGGAGCGATCGCGAGGGGGGGGGGCGGAATCGAGCGGCCGCCCCCACATGCCTGATCGCTCCCGAACACTTAACGGCCGCTCACTGCAGTGAAGGGGGGTCCGGATGGACCCCCCAACTGCACAAAGGCGATCACGTAGATCTACGTGATTCTGCCTGTCGGTGCCATTCTGCCGACGTAAATCGGCGGTGGACGGTCGTTAAGTGGTTAAACGGCGTTAGTTACAACACTGGATGTCATACATCCCAGAAGTTTTCAGGAGTGGTGGAGGGATTTCTCTCAGCTAAGCACACCCTCCTGCATGCATGCCTGAGCTAAGGGCAGATGGATTCCAGGAAGTAAATGCTACATGAATGATCTGCCTCAACTCAAGATGGTCACGGCCAGAAATGCGAAGCCATGGCCAGAATGGAGACATGGATGGATGGGTGATTTTGCTTTGAATATAAAAAATGAATTAATTGTGACCTCAGAATTATGTTACCATGGTCTTACCCCTCCTATTGAGTGTGGGGGAGCGACAGGGAAACCTTAAGATACTTATAGTCCCTTCCAGGGTGCAGACATTTTGTTTTGTTGTATAAATTTCCCTTCTTTTTATTTATTTTTCCCTCTATTCCTGATATGGGGTAACGAGCGGTAACGGGTGTGCAGGTCATAAGATGTTAAAACTCTACCTGAAATGTTCTCTGTACTGCGATACAGATTTATGATACGTTTTTCAATCTTTTAACTTTCTAATTGTCCTGTAAACTTCAATAAAAATCATTGAAACAGAAAAAATAATTAATTGGTGTTTTTGATTTGTGGTGCTCAGTTGCAGTGTAGTTCTGTTTTAAATGTTTCCTAAATGTGTTACAATCGAGGCATGCTGTGAATGAGAACTGTCACAAGTGTATGTGTTCTCACACGAACTGTCAAACCATCAAACAGAACAGCTCATATCATAACTGACCACATGTGCAGCACCATTGGTGACTTCAGATCAAACAGGGGCTAAGATGGCAGCTTCCTTTGCTGTATAAGATAGAAGGCTTTAGTTTTGCTTTAAAGCAGTATTAGGCGCCATACACACTTGTACAACTCCAAAGTCCTGCGACTTTGGAGTGCAACTTTGGATGGGTGCAACTTGCATGTGACTTGTTGTCATTCTGCAAAGTCGGAGCCACTGTTACACCACTGTTGCATGTAAAAAAGTTCAGGTATGACTTTCATGTAACTTTTGAGGGTTAACATTGAAGTCTATGGCCCTCAAGTTGCTTAAAAGTCGGCTCAAAGTAGTGCATGAACTACTTTGAAGTCTCTGTGACTGTAAGTCGCACATATATGAATGGTTATTATTGGAAAACATGGGGTTCGACTTGTCATGTGACTTTGGGGTCCAAAGTCGCATGACAAGTTGCACAAGTGTGAATGGGGCCTTAAAGCTGAAGTTTAACACAAAAAATAATATTCTCCACAGCTGTAGTCCCATCAATTACCTGTAATATAAGATGTCCCACATTGTGCAGGCAGCTGGGTCCTGTACAGATCTTCACTGCAGGGATGCCTGTCATGCGGTTTTGATGTACAAAGTCACACACATGTGAATGGGGTTAAAGTCAAAAGCAAACCTTTATTATAGTGCAGCTTACCAATTCTTAGATGTGATGGCTGCATTCGTTTTCTTTGTTTAAGCTTTCTTTCCTTTATTTTCACCTGGTGATCTGGCCAGTGAGTCTGTTGTTTTTCAACAGAACAAGCTGCTCTGCAGATGTAAGGGTTAGAGGGTTGAGGCAAACCATTTACCACCAGTGGGGTGCTTACATTGATCAGCTTTTATTTGTTCATGTAAAAACCTTTATCCCCAAACAAAAAAAAACTGTTGCTGTAACTGCAGTGTGAGCTGGAGTTTGGCTTCAATTTGTTAGGTGTACTAGCAAGATTTAGATACACTAACACTCCCCTCCCCCCAGATTGTCAATGCTGCTGCCCAAATGTGCCCCCTGTGCTCCTTCATCCAGAGTGGGGCGCTTTAATACAGGAGGTGTGTTACTGGCCAGGTGAACAGGTAACAACAGAGGGGGAAAAGCCTAAACTGGATTGAGATGGCATCCTGGCCACAGTAATACCCAGGCTTCGACAGAAGGTAGCAGCAGTGCTAATCACTTTCACACTGACAGAGGTCCCTACTGACCCCCTGCAAAAGGGATCCGCAATCCATCACCTTTCAGAGGGCAGTGAATGCAGGTTTGCGGAATTCAACAGGTGATGCTTCTACCTCCTGATGGCTTTTTTTTCTTGCCAAGTGGCAATTTTGCATGGCAGAACAATGCCATAACTCTGAGCCAAGTATTTGGTTTGCAGTTGCAGTGGGGCCCTATTCACTTACATAGGAGCGTTTGACAGAAACTGCTCCCTATTAAACTTGGCATTTAAATGTTAAAATTTCCACACCACAATGCAAAACATTGCGGCTGCAAGCAGTGTGTATCATTCTGAATGGCACCACATGGGCAGTAGGGGGTGGGTTTAAAAACACGGCTCAAACATCCTGTTTTTACCGCCCTTGGCTGCCCATGTGAAAGGAGCCTTACAGTGTTCTTTCCCTAGTTAAACATGCAGATTTATTTCTCTATGTGCAATACATTAATTGTTTGGTGTGCTTCAATACAGTAATTGCATGTTATTTATAAGCAATGCACTAACACGAGCTGAGAGTTTTACCATAGTCTGTAAAGCAAAGTTCATCTATATTAAAAATAGAATTTATTCATTTATTCTTTTATGTAAGCATTAAAAAATTATGTCTGCGACTACTGTGATTTGGAATGTTCACAGCTGCTACCCACACAGATATGAGCTTGCATGTCAAATGTTTGGGAATGTCAGCAGAGTTACTCAGGGATCTCACTGGAGACCATACATAGCATTTGTAAATTACACAGCGGTGACCTGTCCATATGGGGCACAGGGGCGCTGTCCCCCTAATCAATGCGCCCGCGGCCCCTAATTTACATGCAGGGCGCCGGACGTATGGATTCCAATGGTAGGGATTTTTATTTTTAGAAGCACATGATTAGAGCCTGAGGCTCTGTAATTGGCTTCAAAAAAAGGGTGCGCTCGGGGTGCAGAGCACTGCGCCCCAAGTCCACCCACTTGTGTGACAATAGCGAATTAATATCCGCTATTGTCTTCCTCCTTCTGCTCCCGGCCTATCCCGGCTCAGGAAGTGTCCTAAAACCCAATTGGCCGAGAGGAGAAGCGATCCTATTGGCCGCCAAGGAGGAGGAGGGAGGAGACGCAGGGGAAGCCGCAAAGCCAAGGAAGGAGAAGGCCAGGGGGGTGGTGGAAGCGCGATTGCTTGCACATTGAGGGCCCATTCACTAATCACACTGGGCTGTGGCAATTCATACGGTTGCAGTTTGGTGGTGTGGGCTTACGGCGTTAAAGCACGTGGTAAGGAAGTGATATATCACCTCTCAACCGCCTGTCAAACACCCTTTGAAAAACAATCCACCATGGATCGCTTTTTAGAGGGATGGCAAGAGCTGCCACAACACATGGTGCTGTCTGGCTGCCTTTAACACATGGTGCCACAATTTATGGCAACTTACCTGCTCTACATGAGAAGCGTTGTGGTGCCATTCATTGTGAATGAGAGCAGTAGAGCACAACACACCACACTGCATCGAAACACTAATACCCTGTGCTGTGGTGTAATGTGTTATTGGGGAAAAAGAAGGAGGGGGGGTGGTGGTCATGCGTGTTTTTTCATTCATTGTGTTGTGTTGCCAGGTCACTGATAATAAATAAGCTGCCTCAATGCAGTGCAAGTTAACGCATCCCATAACATGTGGTAATGTGTGTGTCTGTCTGTGTGCGTTAATGCACCGCAACATATTGATTACGTGTGAATGGGCCCTAAATGTTTAAATTGGTCGGCGTGAAATTATTGCAGCGGATGAGTCAGCAATAGGGACGTCTATTAGAAGGGCTGGGAAATCTGTCAGTATTGCCATATGGTCATGTTTTAGAATTGTACAACAAAAAAACTTTTGTTATTATTATTATACTTTTGCTATACTTCTTTACTACCTCTTTAGTCTGCCTTTAAAGTCCCAATTGGGGTATCATTGTTTTCTATTCAAGTTATTTTGGGGTGTTGACAGAACCCCTTTATTGGTGAAGACCAGTTTCTACTCGGCCCCCCTCTCTACAGAGTGGACAACAAACTGCGGCTCTGGGGCCGGATGCAGCCCTTTGCTTGCCTTTCCTACTACTGACCTCAACAATGGAGGCGTTATTTCTCCAACTGACACCAGCAATGGGGCACTATTCCTCCCATTGACACCAACAATGGGGCACTATCTCTCCCACTAACACCAATGATGGGGCATTATTCCTCCCACTGAAACCAATAATGGGGCACTATTCCTCCAACTAACACCGATGATGGGGCATTATTCCTCCCACTAAAGATGTGGCATTGTTTACTCCCAAAGACTCCCACTGGCTACAATCCGGCCCCCTAAGGTCTAAAGGATAGGAAATTGGCCCCTTGCTTAGAAAGTTTGGAGACCTATGCTCTAACCAATTCCTTTAATGTCAGTGAGAAATAGCTCTTAACTACTTGCCATCCGGACCAATTCTGATACTTCTATCCTACATGTAAATTTTTTATTGTTTTGCTAAAAAATAGCTTAGAACCCCCAAACATTATATATATTTTTTTATCAGAGGCCATATAGAACAAAATGTTGGGTGTTGCAATTTTTTATGCCACACGTTATTTGCGCAGTGGTTTTTCAAAAGCTGTTTTTAAAAAATAAATAAAACGCTTTCAAGAATTATAAAAAAAATAAAAAAAAAACACTAAAGTTAGCCCAATTTTTATGATAAATACAAGGTACTGTGGTCCATCTGGCTCCGCTTCTCCGCCTCAGATACCCTCACAAATATGCTGTTGACCCAACAAGATCATCCTAACACACAGCCTAACCATGGGATCTACCCATTGGTCCTCCACCCCCTGTCCAATAATTACCTCTCTCTACGAATGTCTCCTCAGCAGCCCTTTCGCTCTTCTATGACTTTCTCTCTCTTCTTCCCCTCCTTCTTTCCTCTTCTTTGCTTCTCTCTCTCTTTCAATTCACACCCATTCCTGGGTCGCTTGCCCCCCTTTTTTTCTTACTTGGTTTTCCCTTTTTATTTTCTAACAACTCACACATATAATTTTATTATGAACAACAAGGCTCCTTCAGCCAGAATTACTCCTTGTAACAGGTGACAGTCGTCAACTCTAGCACTGTATTGTTTGACAATAGGAGTCAAGCTATGGGCGACAGCCATTGGTCTGAGTCATTACCCATGTTTACTTGTGACTGTCACTAGATTTTAACTTCTTATGTTCACTGTGATATATGTGAACTTGACAGTAAACACATTTTCAACCCTAAAATGGTGTCTCTCCCGTGGAATGGCGGCAAACTACAGTGCTTAAAATTTTCCATAGGCGACACTTTAAATGCCTTTACAGGTTACCAGTTTAGAGGTACAGTGGAACCTCGGATTGGGAGTAACGCGGTTAACGAGCGTTTCGCAATATGAGCACTTTATTTTGAAAAATCCTGACTTGGTTTGCGAGTGTTGTCTCGCAAAATGAGCAGGATTCAAGCTAAAGCAGTGTGCAGTACCGCATTTTGCCTGAGGTGGGGGGCGCCGGAGCGGAGACATTCAGAGCCGTTTGGAGCCGTTAGGAAATGCTCGGAAACCCTTGGAAATACTCTGTTACCGGGGTTTTCCGAGTTCAGGCGAGCTGTCCTTGGGCCTTTCCGGGTGTTTCCGAGGCTCCCTGGTGCCCCACCTCTGGCCACATGCGGTATTGCATGCCATTGAAGTCCATGCAGAACTAATTATTTTTGTTTCCATTGACTTCTATGGGAAAACTCGCTTTAATATGCGAGTACTTTTGGATTACGAGCATTCTCCTGGAACTGATTATGCTCGTAATCCGAGGTTCCACTGTACACAGGAGATCTGGGGCTAGAATTATTGTTCACACGTGTGGTGCGATCACTATTTACATATGCGTGTGCCGTGTGGGAGTAACGTATGCGTTCGCATTTGCGCTTAAGCATGATTAACAGCATGGGCCATGACAGATCCTCTTTATGGAGAGATCTGGGGTCTATTAGACCCTGGATCTCTCCTCTAGCCTCCCATGCAGCCAGACACAGATCGGTCTGATTGGCAGCTTTCCTGGCCGCTGGTGACCAGGTAAACAAAGAGGTGGAACCGGAAGTGACAACATAACTCGTCGCTCCTGGTTTCCGGGGTTACAGAGAGAGCGAAATTATGTCAGTTCCTCTCTCTCTGTTCAGGGCAGCCATCGCCGCCGGTCGTGTAGCCCTGGGGCACAGCTATTGTACAGTAGAGCTCGGGAGAGGCAGTGGTGGCGGGAGGGGGGCGGGTCCCCTTCCACCACCTGCAGAAGTGATTGAGTGGCTAATTAGCCACTCGGATCACTTCTGCCTTAGGCCCCTTTCACACGGGACGGATCTGTGATGAACCGCCCCGTGAACCTCCGCTTGCTCAGCGGGGATCGCTCCGCTGATCCCTGCTGAGCCGGCGGATGACAGGGCGGTCCCCGCACACGGTGCAGGGACCGCCCTGTCAGATCTTCGCTCTCCCCTTGTTCGTGTTCACCCGATCCGCTCTGCAGACGGATTGAAAAATAGGATTTTCCTCCGTCGGCAGAATCGGAGGATTGCGGACCAGGATGAGATCGGGTGTCAGCGGATGTTCATCCACTGACACCCGCTATCTCATAGGGACCAATATATGTCCCTTTTTCATCCGTAAACGGATGGATGAAAAAGCAGACATATGGTCCGCATGTGTGAAAGCGACCTAACAGGGAATCGCCGGCTGAAAACAACCATACCATTCCGGTATAACCACTGAAACCGGAGGACGTCCATGGATGTCCTCCCAGCGAGAAGTGGTTAAGTTGGGAACTGGGGAGGACATGGTATTTTCTTTGTCATCCAGTTTGACCTCCTTCATTATAATACATGAGCCAAAATCAATAGTTGTTTAATTGTTACCAATGGTAAAATTGTAATTGTTCAAGTTACCTCCTCTGCATAGGCTTAGCCACTTGGAGTTTTATCAACCTTTTATGAAACTAAGATTAAAAAGATTTTATAAGTAAAAAAAAAAGTTGGGGTTTTCCTTTAAGCACAAATTTCTAATAGTCAGAAAGAAGCTTAAGGCCTTTTTTTCCAACTTTGTCAGGAGATGCCATGGATTGGGGTGAAATTTAAGTGCATGTCTAATTGGCATTTCTTTCTGAAATATCCTGGGGTCTGTGCAGCCCTCTCTGTAGCAGCGATAATGTAGCAGCTATGTGCTGAGCAGAAGAGTTCAGGGTAGAATAGAAAAAAAAACGTGAAGGAGTCAGAGCACACAGCCAAGTCATGGTACTGACACTGTCAGCTCGCTGTGGGGAGTGAAGGAATGAATACCTTATGTAACCCAGCGATTATACCAAGTACATGGTGGTACTCCTTAAATAAACTTTTTTTTTTTTCCACTGTCTTAGGTATGTTTGGAGCTCTGCCTTATGTTTAAGTGGACCAGAGACATTTACGGATGGTACAAGTCATGCAGCGTTCATTAACCCTTGCTTTCCATGTAGGATTGTAACAGTAATGTTAATGGGTTTGGAAGAAAGACAATTTTGAAGACCTAGTAAAGTCTGTAATGTTCAATGTATTTTGATACTGGTAGTTAATATTATTATTATACAGGATTTATATTGCGACAACAGTTTGCACAGCGCTTTACACCGTGAGGGCAAACATTACAGCTACAATACAATTGAATACAGGAGGAATGAGAGGGCCCTGCTCGTTAGAGATTACAATTTAAAAGGGAGGGTCAAATGATACAAAAGGTAATAATTGTGGGGGATGAGCTGATGGAGATAAAAAAGTACAGTTGTTAGGTGGAGGCGGGATAGGCTTCTCTGAAGAGAAGGGTTTTCCGGTATCGCCTAAAAGTGGACAGAGTAGGAGATGTGTGGACAGATTTGGGTAGGGAATTCCATAGGATAGGAGAGGCTCTGGAAAAGTCCTGGAGGCGAGCATGGGAGGAGGTGAGAAGGGAACTAGAGAGCAGGAGGTCTTAGGAGGAATGAAGAGAACAATTTGGTTGATATTTTGAGACTAGGTTCGTGATGTAGCTGGGGGCTGATTTGCGATGGCTTTGTAAGTTATTGTTAGTATTTTGAATTTAATTTGTTGGGTGAGCAGAAGCCAGTGGAGGGATTGGCGTAGAGGGATGGAAGACACTGAGTGGTTGGTAAGGTGGATGAGCCTGGCAGCAGAATTCATGGTGGACTCAATAGGAGATGGCCTATGTAGAGGTAAGCCAAAGAGGAGGGAGTTGCAGTAGTCAAGGTGAGAGATAGCCAGGGAGTGAATTAGAACATTTTTGGTGTCATTGGTTCGGAAGGAGTGTATTTTGGAGATGTTGAGTAGACCTCATTCATATGGGTGTACCTCTGAGTGAAGGGCTATCTTTGCCTGCACAGGATGCACAGGTGGTGTTGTGTGCACCCACATGCAGGTAGTCCCATTTAGTACATGGACACAGCCACTGGTCCCACTTTGAAAGCCATACAGGTGTAGATGCATGTCCCTGAATGTTTGCTGTTGTATTGGGAGCAGTGGCTGTGTCACTCTGTACTGCTGCTGCATCCCAATAGACATGAATTGGAACACCTGTGCATCCTTTGCAGGCAAAGATGGCCCTACGCAGGGGTGTACACATAAATACGCCAGTGTGAACAAGGCCTTGTGGACCAGTGTAGTATCATGGGATATTGGTTACATGGGTGTTCTATAAAATGGCCTTAGGGAAAGGAAAGTGTCAGATTCTCCCAACATTTCCTTTTGCAGGAAGATGACCGAAGGAACTAAGTTGATGTAGTTGGCATGTCCACTTTTCCTTTCACTGAAATATTTAGGCCTCTAAGGTGAAAAAGGATCTGAACAGAGGTGCATTGGTGTCTTTAGGACACCACTGCATAAAATATATGTAGTGGGGTCCTAAATTTAGGGGAAGTGTTTGAGTGGTAGTTATGCTCAAACACTCCAATTGTCAGGATTCTGTCAACCATTTTTTGTCTGCAGGGAGAGTATCGGTGTATCGTTCCCTGTGGCCTGCAGGTGGCGCTGCCATGGTAGGCCAGGGTTGAACCGCTGATACAGTGCTGTGCCTTGTGTGTCCCCTCTCAGCAGATGTACAGTGGGTGTGGCAGGCCTGCTGTGCATGCTGGGAGAGGATATAACAGGGGCAGACGCTGCCTGTTTGGGGGTCTGTCTGTCGTGGTCGGGGGTCCTACCCCAGGGAGTGTGTTCCTGTCCGCCCTGGGCATCTTTGGCCCAGGGGCGGAGATCGGTGAATCAGTCCCAGGCACCTTTAGCCCTGGTACTGCAGCAAAGGGCTTGGGCCCAGCACCTTCGGCTGGGGCCCATCAAGGATCGAGGAATCCCAGGGTGCCGCCTTGCGAGGGGACCTGCATCTTAGACAAGGAGGCCAGGGGAAGAACCATTCTGAGGGACCGGTGAGAAGTCCCAGTGAAGGAAGGGGCCCGGTAACTCTCTGGAGGGATGTCTTCTCCTTACAAAAAGGTCAAGCTTTGAAACACCAAGTTCACCAGGTCTGTGGCAGAGACCAAGTTCACCAGGTCTGTGGCAGAGACCAAGTTCACCAGGTCTGTGGCAGAGACCAAGTTCACCAGGTCTGTGGCAGAGACCAAGTCCACCGAGTCTGTGGCAGAGACTGTGTGGTTAAGTTAGAGTACCATTTGGCTGCTAGTCCCTATCTTGGGAGACTATCCATATGGGCTGAGTCTGTTTGAGAAGCCAAGCAGTGAAGTGATTACATGTGTGCCTGGACCTCTCCAACACCTTATGCTGTCCTGTTCTTGCTCCAACCTTTACTTATCAGAGACTGTTATTTACGAGAAATAAAAATCTACGTTGGAGTTACAGCTGGTGTGGACATTCAAGTCACTGGGGGGAAACAAGGACTTATCTTTATTAACCATAGAGGTGAGAATCATTCTCTGGAGGATTCTGGTTTTCTGGCTGTGGAGACCCGTCAACAACACCGCTCAACCTCTTTACACAGGAGGGTACGGGCTTGTGGCGTGGTGTGCCCTCTTTCCCTGCGAGAAGCCAAAGGCAGGAGAAGGGGGTGAGTGCGCTACATATTTAATTCATCAATGTGTTCAGAGCTGTAAAAAAAAAAGGTGCAGTAATCGTGCAGTAATCTAAGTGTATAAGTGTGTATATGCAAGTACATATGAGCCTATACGCAGCTAGAAGCAGATAAGACTACAGGCACATGGGCACATTTGCCCATGCAGCGTAAAGACACAGAGTTCCTCTTGTGTCCTGGATGTCCTAGAGCAGCGCACTGCCACCCATAGACATTAGGGTTGCACCGATACTAGTATCAGTATCGGTGCCGAAACTATACATTTGCACGAGTATTGGTACTCGTGCAAATTCTCTGATGCTCCGATGCTTGATCCGATACTTGTTGTTTCGGGCCAGGCATCCTGAGTGTAGCGGGGGGGGGGGGGAGCGGGCAGCCTCACTGGTGATTGGTGAGTCCCTTTCCCTGTCTCAAAGGGGAGATGTCAGGGGCCTGTTTTTAGACCCCTGATATTTCACCAAATAAATATTTAAAGGTTAACTTGTAACAATAATAATAATAAAAAACACTGACACATCAACCCCCCTCCCCCTGCTCAAAAATAAAGCATTCTTAAAAAAAATAATAACAAATAAAAAAAAATAACAACAACAACAAAAAATATATAAATTGTGAAAAATAATAGAAATGAAAATTGTAAAAAAGTACACGCCTCATCAGTGCTGCATATTAGTGCCTCCTCATCAGTGCCACCCCATTAGTGCCACCTATCAGTGCCCATTAGTGCCACTGTCACATGACATTTAAAAAAGAATCAGTATCAGCGAGTACTTGAAAAAAAGTATCGGTATAGGTGCAATCCTAATACATGAATGGGTAATGGAGACTGTATGCAGCTATATACATAAATTAGGGCCCGCGCATAGATGTTATGCCCCAGACACACCTAAAGTGCGTTTGTTGCATTACATCTTTTTTGTGCACCACTTTAGGCAAATAGTGATGCATAGCTCTGTACAGTCGCCTTCTCCCATTCATGTCAATGAGTGTCTGTGCACTACTCTAGGACATACAGCACACCAGAAAAGCTCTTTATGTCTTTGGGCAAATACACCCATGTGCATGTAGCCTAAAGATGAATTGTACACATGCACGCACATTTCCATGCCTGTACGAGTGTATACCGAGGACTTCACAGAACATAACTTGCACTTTTACTCAGGAGATTTCTGCCAGCAACATCTTGCGTAAAAAAATCACCAAATTATTATGTCTTTGTACAAGAGGTCTTAGTATTTTAGTGATTATTAATTTTATTATTCATTCAGTCATTAGGCATCTATGAGTCATGAGGCACAAAGCATGGAGTTCCTAAATGTTTGGTTTTGCTCTTCAGTAAAATGTGACCCAGACAGAATCTGTACTTAACTAATGCCTTCTTTTCAGCCAGACAAAGGA